>LR989983.1:11407464-12607464 GCA_905147175.2 Nymphalis urticae
ATATGTGAATAAGGTAGTATAGTAAGCATTTTACAATAAAATGTTTTTTATAAAATCTGGGGACTATCTATTTATCTAGGAACTAAAGTCGCTAGAAAAAAGGTACAAAAGAGCTGTTATACCTTGGACCATACGACATACAAAAATTTCCTAGAAGCAGCTCTAGATTTTTTGTAAATATAATTAATTGTAAGGTTCTACTGATTTTTAATAATTATTTTTGAGATTTTTAGAAAATAATGGTAATATTTTTAACTAAATTAACACTGGTTGGATATAATTGAACGAAAAAAACTACGCAATATATAAAAAAGAAACAAAGCACGGAAAAATGGACTCGTTCGATGGTTGCCACGGTGATTGCAGTAATTCCAATAAAAATTGTAATAGAATTGAAAAAGATTAATTAGTAATGAATTATATAACAAGATACGCGTGGAAGCGAATAAAATGTTTAAAGTAAATGTTAAGGATTGTTTTACTGGGGTATTCTTACATAATTATTGTATTTTAATTAACTTATAAGATTACGAGTATAAATCAGAAATATGTAAAGATTGGAGGATATTTCATTATTTATTTTTGTCAAGAATAATTTAAGCTTTTGCTTGGAAACCCAAACTCTTGCAAATACAATGTAGCTTACGTATAATGGTTTTGTTTTTAACTTTTAACGAAATAGCTTTACCCGTACAAATTCAAACAGATTGACATAATTGCAGTTTTACTACTTGAGATTGACAGTTTGTATCCCGAAAAAGTACACGAGAGTGAAGTCGGGGTTAAAACTTAATCTTAACTAAAATTAGTTGCAGAACGTCGACTGGCTCTGACTAACTTTAGGAAAAACCCAACACCAAGTAATCTCAACGTTCTACAAAAAAAAAAAAATATCGGAACTACAAAAAATAATTCGAAAAGCTGATTCTATTTCCTGGCATAAATATTGTTCGTCATTGAATAAAACTTCTTCTTCAACTGAATTGTGGCAACGTAAGCGTTGGCTATAGAACTAGAAAGTCATATATTGATGAACAACTTACTCACGATGTTTTAAAATCCTTAACACCCGATTATGTTTTGCCACCCAAGCCCTATTTTGATATACACAATAGCAGTTTAGAAACTCCTATCTATATGCAAGAGATTTTATTAGCTATTAAGTCTACTGACACAGCTCCTGGTTGTGATAGTATATGATACTCAATGTTAAAAAAATTACTAGAAAAAGGTATTCTCATTTTGCGCTATTTATATAATAAATTCTTTTCGCTGAATGTAATACCTCATCAGTGGCGTTATATTGAAATCGTCCCTATACCAAAACCAGGAAGACTTAAAGCTTACTTCATCCATCCATCCTATATCCTTGTTATATTGCTTATGTAAAATGTTTCATTTAATCCTTAAAAAACGATTAGAATGGTATTTCGAAAAAAATTATATGTTCTCTAACGATACGATAGGTTTTCGAAATCTAGTTACTCATATACAGATGGGTTTTGCTAGAAGAGATATACCCTTGCATGTTTCGTAGATATAAATAATGCATACAAAAATGTTAACAATTCAGTCCTTTTAAACATTCTCCATAGATTTTCTCCATAGATCTTTGGAACTTTTTGAGTGACCGTTGGCTTAATATTCGTGGTAAGGACCTTAAATGCGGGAGATCTACTTGTTAAGGTTTGGCACAAGGTGATCCATTGTCACCCTTATTATTTAATATAGCTACGATTCATGTTTATTGTGATGTTTATGATGATTCTGTTAACATCTCACAGTTCGCTGATGATTATGCGATATATGTTTCAAATAAATAAAAAAAATTGCTTATGTACAAATGCAGTTACAAAAAGCATTAGATATATTTAATGAACAGATATGTAAGATAGGTCTTGATATTTCTTCGAACAAAACTAAAGTCGGTCTATTTTCGAAAGGTAAAAAACAAAATGATATCCTATTAAAAGTTAATAACTGTACATTACAATATGTCGAATCTGTGAAATATCTTGGGATGTGGTTGGATCGTTCATTACGCTGGGGTAAGCATATAAATGAAACAATACTAAAAGCTTCAAAATGTCTTAACGTTTTTAAGGTATTAGCTGGATCGGGTTGGGGCGTTCATCCAAAACATTTAAGACGCATTTATACTTCTTTAATACGAAGTAGAATTGATTACGCCTGCTTTTTATATGCCAATGCTGCTAATAGAAATCTAAATATGTTAGATATTATTCAAAATCAAGCAATGAGAATTGTAGGGGGCTTCATTAAAACTACACCTGTCCACGTCATGGAGAGTGAACTTTGATTGCAACCTTTGTTTATCCGTAGACGTTACTTAGCTGGAAAATTTTGGCTCAAATCTAAATCCTTAAAAAGTAATAAAGTCATAGAGTTAATTTCCACCAAATCTAACTCGAATGAAAGTCTTAGTTATTGGGAAAATAAACGGAAACCCTTACTAATTACAATCCATGCAGAATTACATTCAACGTAGCAAGCAGTTAGACATGTTCTCCTTAAAAACTTGGTTAGCAATATTGATATAAATAACGGTGTTAAATGTAACCTTATGCCTTTTACAAATGCAAAAAATAAATATAGCTTAATAGAAATTAAAACATTAGTTAACCAGTTTATTACATACAAAAATCATTATCAAATATTTACAGACGGATTAAAAGATAAAAACGCTTCAGATGGAGCCTTGTATGATGCGCAAACTAAAAATTATTTGAAATTTCAACTTAGTAAATACCATTGTTCATAGAATTACAAGCAATTTCGGAGGCACTGTCATATATTGATTCTATTGAATCTCAGAATTTCGTAATTTTAACAGACTCCAAAAGTGCTCAGTGCTGCATTTGACTTAATTCACCACCAGTTATCGGGGTACTTCAATAGCCTATACTATCCTAGATCAAATTGATAAATTAAATAAAACCACAAAATCTGTGTCTCTTCAGTGGATACCATCACATGTTGAAATAAATGGCAATGAGATAGCGGACCACCTGGCAAAACAAGCTAGTGTCGATGGTATAACAATAACTGTGGACCCATATTTTACTGATCTAATTTGGATTATAAAGAAAGATGCAGATTCTGGTGGAAAGAATATTATGATGAACGTTCTAAAGAAAAGGGCATATGGTACAGAACAATGCAACCACAACCTTGGAATGAGCCATGGATAAACAAATGTGACCTTAGTCGTCAAGACCTCATCACGGCTTTAAGACTTCGCTCCGGACACCTTACATTAAACTCATTTGCGTTTTTACTTAAAAAAACAACTAACAACGGCTATGGCTTTTCCTAACAGCAATGAGGCAAAAAATTTATACAAATTAACCAACAAATGTCTACGACTAAGGAAATAAAAGTATATTGTTTAACAAACACAGCGTCATAGTCACAAATGGTGACTAAGCTCTTTAAAATAAAAACATATGTATTTTATACATAGTTACAGTACTCATCTTAATGTTTAAAAACATCAGTCGGGTCAGGCAGCTAGTAAATGTCTATGTATTTTATGTATCTTATTGCAAATATGATTAGGTAACAAAAACGAAGGTAAGTTGATATTTTTATACATACTTAGCATTGTAGCGTTCCGGTTTGAAGGGTGAGGGAGTCAAAGTAACTACAGACACAAGAGGCATAACATCTTCCTTCCCAAGGTTGGTAGCGCATTAGTGATGGTAGGACTGTTTAATATTTCTTACATCGCCAATGTCTATGGGCGATCGTGACCAAATTTGCGCCTCCGCCTACCTATAATAACAAAACATATTTTCCATCTAGTTGTAGATTAGGTTGTAAAGTAACGATTTAAATATCAGCGTATGTCGACACATAACATATTATAATTTTCTATTTATTATATTAATCTATTCTTAATTTAATTATTTACAAATATTCTGTATTATTTTTGGTGGTTACAGAGACATCTGTCTTGAAAAATGGGGGTTTGCCAAACAAAACGAACAATACTCGTGTGCACTATTAGTTCTACAATTCGGATCGCCACTTCCAGCGCTGGTTTGCACATATGCGCGAATTGCACACGTCGTATGGGGAGTTCGACCGCCGGGTGAAGCGCCAACAGCGAGAGACACCCGAATCCAGCATTCGAAACGAAAGGTTCACGTTTAAATGTATCCTTATTTTTACATTAGTAATAACTTCTTAGATCTGTTTTTGTTCCTGGTACAAGATCAGATTTTGTTCCTTCAAGCGAGGCGTGAAGAGGCATCTTGCGGGCCGGCAAGGCGAGGGCGGCTAGTGCAGAACGTTCTTCCTGACTGTATTGGCCGTCCTCGCGTTTGGACTCTACTACCACTTAACATCAGGTGGAGTAGAGTCATTTGCCCTCCCGGCAAATATAAAAAAAAAAAAAAAAAAAGATCACATATTTAGTGGCAAGAGGTGTATTATGTCGTTATTTTTTATATTTTTTCAATAAAGTAGGCTTTAAATAAGTTGTGTGAGTTTTGTGAGATTAACTAAATTTAACGAATAATTGGAGTACATCAGTATCTAATCCATCGTTTTAAAGATAGGAATAACGTTCGGTTGCTATAAGTCTTTACGTCTTGTTCGACCGCATTCTCTGCGTTATTAGTTATATTTAAATTTAAATGAATACATAGTATTTTTATTATGAGTTGAGAAATTTACTTTGCTAACTGGTTGCACACTTAGAGAATATTAACCTTTCCATTTCTAAAATGTTTCTCAAATCAATGAATTGAGTTCGATCAAATTTATATCACATAACCGCATTTATATCACATAAATATAATTTATATCACATAAGGGTTTACGGACGTAACAACGAAATGCAAAAGTAAAATTCGTCGGCAAGTTGAAACGGTAATAATAATAAAAAAATGTGTTGCATAAAGTAAACACAAATTATATTTAGCATTTAAAGAAGAAACTGATCTCACAAAAATCCTGGAATTGATCTTTTTAAAAATAGAACCCCCAAATCAAACACCTACAATACAAACTAATATAAATTACTCATCCAATTACTCAAAAAATCTAAATAACAATTTATATTAATTAGTTATTTATATAATTATTCATCTATTTCAGGAAACAATGTTATTATTAAACGTGAGTAATATTCACAATACGCATTTACAATTTGCTCAGTGTTTTCTATTTACATGTCTTATCTTTTCTAGACTAAATAGAATAAACAGTTAATGGTAACAGATTATATTATCAAACTATGCTTTTATAGTCACCATAGTACACTAGATCGCATAAAGTAATTGTTATAATAGCTTGATTTTATCGAAATTGTATTATTACAATTTTGTTGTAACAGAGACAGTATGGAAAAATCTTAAATTAGGTATAGCAATATGAAGGGTCTGCTATCCTTCTTAGGCTCGTTAGTGTTTTACAAAAATTTTGGCTTACGTAGGTGCAGCTAATCAGTTTAGAGACCTTTTTGTTTGTGTAGTTGTGTACTGTCCTCAGATTTAGAAATAAACAAATACTTGTCATATTATACATTTTTTTTAATCATTAATTTCCTTAACTATAGAAATTTCGTAGTTCGTTCTTATCCACGCTTGTATCCAATAAATCATTTATCTAAGCCCTCGCCTCTACCCTGAAATGTATTTTTCAATGTATTCAAAATCATGTCGACAAATATTTCTCAATTTCTTAACAGCTAATGTCATTATAGAATACATGTTCATTGCTACTTAAGTTTTCACTTTTCCAATATATTATTACTCTTGCCAGATAAGACGGATCCGACGAGTTATATGTATAAAATTTCAACTGTACTACCCATAGATATTGGCGCTGTACAAAATATTATCAAAACTTACAACTCTAATGCACCAACAACTTTGGGAACTGAGATGTTATGTCCCTTGTGCCTCTTCTAATTACACTCGCTCAGTCATCCTTCCGACCGGAACATGACATTACTAAATATTACTATTTGGCGGTAGAACATGTGATAAGTCAATGGTACTTACAGAGACAGGCTTGCACAAATAGCTGTACCACTAAGTAGTAAAACTAATTAATTATATAATACCATCCTCGAGACCACTGGGTGGTCCATAATACAAAACACGCTGAAGCAGATTGTTAAAAACTTAAATTAAAAGGAACCATAAATCTTTAAGTGTAAAGTTTGCTATCTATTCGACTTTTCTCATATTTACCGTTATAGAAAATCTGGCCAAATGTACAAAATATCTTATAAAAATTACTCCCAAATTTTTTAATAATAATTTATATGTGGATTTTGTATTTACTATCAGCTGGCTCCCTCTCAATATATGTATTGCGAGTATTTTTATAGTTCTTTGTTTTATAGTTCTTTGTATTATGTATATTTTTAATTATTTCTTTATAAACATCAAGTGTATATAAAATACAGGGCTCTGGAATGATGGCGTTGTTGATTTATATTTAATTAAACTAATGCAAACATACATTTAGCTGCCTATATTTTAATTCAATTCACCAGAAATACATTTAGTCGACTAGTTTACTACTCATAATTAAGCTCAATACGATAACTACATAATGTTAAGTGTCCACGTGTAGTTTGATGGCTTAGTTAGGGTTTGGAGGCGTAGCCAAGGCAACTCTGACTGTTAAAACTGGCCATTCTATTGGTTATGATAGGTATCAATTAATTAATTTAATATATATTATTTAATATAATTTAGATTCTATGGACTCTCCACGAGACCGATGACGCTTGGCCAGGCATGCTGTTTACGCTCAAGAAATGGAATTTCTTTAGTGAAACTCTTTACTTGCAATTAAGTATAAGTTTTTATTTCGTACAACATACAGGTAACAGTTTAAACTGTAACGAATGAGACTTGAGAGAAATGTGACAGAACAAATGTAAAATTTCGCCATACGTAATTAATGATAATAATTTAAATTTTTGTATTGGCAATAACTATAAGTTAATATAATGTTAATTTTATTGAGAAATAATTTTTTCGTTGTCTGGGCATGATGCGTGAACATATCCTCCCGCCGTTGAAGACCTCAGGTCTTCAAACGAGGAAATCTTCAGAGTTCGGCAGAGGACATAAGAGAACGAGTGATCGACGTACGCAGCCTCTTGCCATGTCGATGTCCGCCACACGGGTGATGCCGTCCGATCCAGTGAACAGACTGGCTACACGTCCGAGACGCCAGTTCAGTGGTGGCACGTTCTCTTCTTGAAGCAGGACAAGATCTCCGATATGAAGCTTCGTTATATTAGACTTCCATTTAGTCCGAAGTTGCAGTTCCGATATATACTCTTTCTGCCAGCGATTCCAAAAATCACGCATTACTTGTTCAAGGCGGACATATCGTTGCCGTGGAGTACCCTTGCAGTCGTCTTGACATGGAGATGGTAGCGCGTTCAGTGGTCTGCCAATTATGAAATGCCCTGGGGATAAGGAAAGGAAATCATCAGGGGATGATGACATTGGGCACAAGGGGCGACTATTCAGTACTGCCTCTACTTGTGAGAACAACGTACAAAGTTACTCATATGTGAGATGAGTATTTCCCATGACTCTTTTAATGTATTGTTTAGCAGATTTAATACCAGCCTCCCAAATTCCACCAAAGTGAGGAGAATAGGCCGGTATGAATGAAAATTTTATTCCTTCTCCTGACCTACGACTTGCCTGGCAAGGTCCATACCTTTTGCCTAACAGTTGCTATTAGTAGCTGCATACCAGCGTGTAAGTTTTGTAAGTGTTCGCGTAAAAAATAAAGCTTTGTTACATACTGACCGGAATCCGAAAGTATTGGATGTTTTTTGTCGTAAGAATAATCCGAATTATCTAACCTTCCACCTACACTAATTAATTGAGTAGTGCTGTCAAAAAATGGAGATAAATTTAGTCATTTTAATTTTGATTGCAATGGTGAATTTGAAAGCATTTTTTTGTATTCAATACGAAAGGATTGTTTTTATACAATTCGACAAATCAAGTGAAAATAATTTTGCAGCTCGTCAACTATTTGATTGTTTATAATTATGTAAAAATCGTAAAAAATATGCGAATATTCTGTAATTTTGTAAAATTAGAAAAGTCTTTAAAATCAAATGTAGACTCGAATAAATTATAAATATATGATAAACATAAATACCTGTGTTTCTGGTAAGTCTGTCATGTTATTTTGAGGTAATTTTGGCCATTGTGATTCATCATCATACAAAAATGAGGGACCTTGGCACCACGTCATGTTATCACCCAATAGGCAAGCGTTTACGAAATTAAATCTGCGGGGTTTGCGTCAGTGGGCACATAATGCCATGATTTAGGATTACTCAGCTCTAAGATTTCCGCTACTCTATTTCCAACAAAAGTTTTTAAGTTGCTTGGATCCTTGTTGATCCAACATATTACTACATTGGAATCACACCAATGTACGACTCTCGTCAGAGTGAGTCTTAATGAATCAATAGCGGACTTACATAAGTTTGCTGCCAATAAGGCTGCACAAAGCTCGAGACGGGGTATTGTCGTTGGTTTTACAGGAGCAACCTTAGACTTTGAACATAATAACCTCGCTGTTACCTCATTATTTTCATTCAGTGATCTTAAGAAAATACAAACTCCTAAACCGACTTTGGAAGCATCACTGAACGAGTGTAGCTCGATGGATTTAGGTGAATCACAGAGGACTCTGTGTGAGATATGAAGATCTGCAAGTAACGGTAAGTTTTTGATATTTCATACCAATTTTGTTTCAAATCATCAGGCACAGGCTGATCCCATTTGATGCCTCTGATCCACAATTTCTGAATAAGTATTTTTGTTTGAATTATGCATGGACTTAACAAACCTAACGGATCAAAAATTTGAAAGGCTTGTGACGTTATGTGTATTCGCAATTATGTCATTAATATTTGTAGATTTTATTTTTACAGGTATCCGGAACATGTCATCGCTTGGATCCCAACTGAGGCCAAGAGTGTTAGTAGACTCACTTAAAGTAAATACCTCCTTTGAATTAATTTCAATATTATGATATAATTTAGGTAAGTTAGTTTTAAATTTACGCAAGGGAAAGCACGCTGAATTTAGAGTAAAAGAAAGTTTATCTTGTATATAAATTAATTGAACTTCACTGTCTGATCCCGTGATAACGTCATCAACCAGGAAGTCATTTTGTATAATACTGTGCCTACATATTATCTTTTATTAATGTAATCGGAAATTTTCCTAAGTGTCAACGCTTAAGGAAAGGAAATCATCAGGGGATGATGACATTGGGCACAAGGGGCGACTATTCAGTACTGCCTCTACTTGTGAGAACAACGTACAAAGTTACTCATATGTGAGATGAGTATTTCCCATGACTCTTTTAATGTATTGTTTAGCAGATTTAATACCAGCCTCCCAAATTCCACCAAAGTGAGGAGAATAGGCCGGTATGAATGAAAATTTTATTCCTTCTCCTGACCTACGACTTGCCTGGCAAGGTCCATACCTTTTGCCTAACAGTTGCTATTAGTAGCTGCATACCAGCGTGTAAGTTTTGTAAGTGTTCGCGTAAAAAATAAAGCTTTGTTACATACTGACCGGAATCCGAAAGTATTGGACGTTTTTTGTCGTAAGAATAATCCGAATTATCTAACCTTCCACCTACACTAATTAATTGAGTAGTGCTGTCAAAAAATGGAGATAAATTTAGTCATTTTAATTTTGATTGCAATGGTGAATTTGAAAGCATTTTTTTGTATTCAATACGAAAGGATTGTTTTTATACAATTCGACAAATCAAGTGAAAATAATTTTGCAGCTCGTCAACTATTTGATTGTTTATAATTATGTAAAAATCGTAAAAAATATGCGAATATTCTGTAATTTTGTAAAATTAGAAAAGTCTTTAAAATCAAATGTAGACTCGAATAAATTATAAATATATGATAAACATAAATACCTGTGTTTCTGGTAAGTCTGTCATGTTATTTTGAGGTAATTTTGGCCATTGTGATTCATCATCATACAAAAATGAGGGACCTTGGCACCACGTCATGTTATCACCCAATAGGCAAGCGTTTACGAAATTAAATCTGCGGGGTTTGCGTCAGTGGGCACATAATGCCATGATTTAGGATTACTCAGCTCTAAGATTTCCGCTACTCTATTTCCAACAAAAGTTTTTAAGTTGCTTGGATCCTTGTTGATCCAACATATTACTACATTGGAATCACACCAATGTACGACTCTCGTCAGAGTGAGTCTTAATGAATCAATAGCGGACTTACATAAGTTTGCTGCCAATAAGGCTGCACAAAGCTCGAGACGGGGTATTGTCGTTGGTTTTACAGGAGCAACCTTAGACTTTGAACATAATAACCTCGCTGTTACCTCATTATTTTCATTCAGTGATCTTAAGAAAATACAAACTCCTAAACCGACTTTGGAAGCATCACTGAACGAGTGTAGCTCGATGGATTTAGGTGAATCACAGAGGACTCTGTGTGAGATATGAAGATCTGCAAGTAACGGTAAGTTTTTGATATTTCATACCAATTTTGTTTCAAATCATCAGGCACAGGCTGATCCCATTTGATGCCTCTGATCCACAATTTCTGAATAAGTATTTTTGTTTGAATTATGCATGGACTTAACAAACCTAACGGATCAAAAATTTGAAAGGCTTGTGACGTTATGTGTATTCGCAATTATGTCATTAATATTTGTAGATTTTATTTTTACAGGTATCCGGAACATGTCATCGCTTGGATCCCAACTGAGGCCAAGAGTGTTAGTAGACTCACTTAAAGTAAATACCTCCTTTGAATTAATTTCAATATTATGATATAATTTAGGTAAGTTAGTTTTAAATTTACGCAAGGGAAAGCACGCTGAATTTAGAGTAAAAGAAAGTTTATCTTGTATATAAATTAATTGAACTTCACTGTCTGATCCCGTGATAACGTCATCAACCAGGAAGTCATTTTGTATAATACTGTGCCTACATATTATCTTTTATTAATGTAATCGGAAATTTTCCTAAGTGTCAACGCTTCGAACATTTACACGTGGATATTGTCGGACCACTAACTATTTGTAAGGGTTATCGATATCTAGTTACCATGGTAGACCGAGCGACTGGTTGGCTAGAAGCTTACCCAATTAAAGACATTACAGCTGAAACGGTAACTAAGATTGTTTATTCAGCCTGGATAGCACGATTTGGATGTCCATTGCGTATTACGACGGATCAAGGTCGTCAATTTGAATCTAACTTGTTCGCATTGTTGGCTAAGAGAATGGGCATAACTAAAATAAGAACCACGAGCTATCACCCACAGTCAAATGGTGTCGTCGAACGAACTCATCGAACATTAAAAACAGCCCTTATGTGTAGAGGCAATACGGACAATTGGGTCAACGAATTACCGTCAGTTTTATTAGGCTTAAGTGCAAGCTTACGCGATGACACTGGAATAAGTGTAGCCGAGATGGTTTACGGTGAAGTCATACGTTTACCAGGAGATTTCTTTTCGCCGACAAAGCTGGAAATCACTGAAAATGAACGTTTTTGCAAAACTTGCGTTATAGCATCAGACAGATTGCATCGCTACCGAAACGAGATTTAAGACAAAACGGTATATTTGTACATCCAGAATTAAGTGAGTGTACACACGTTTTTGTCCGATGTGATAGAGTTTCGAAGCCACTTACGTCACCCTATTCTGGACCGTTTAAAGTTTTAAGCAAATCAGCGAAACATTTCAAGATAGTGATTAATGGTATCAAAAAAATAGTAAGCATCGATCGCCTTAAGCCGGCGTTTCTAATTACCAGCGAAGATAGCATTGATCGAATTCCAAATAAGGTAGAAGCTAATAAAAACAATAAGCCAATGACAACGAGATCTGGTCGTATAGTTAGACCTGTTGTGAGATTTGCATACAGATAGATTGAAATATTTAGTAATTTTTTTAAATATAATTAATTGTAATTTATAAAAATATTTTGATGTTATACGAACATAAAAAAGGATCATATTATATACATTTTTTGTGCTTTTTTATAATTTCTTTGTTTAAAGATTTTAATTGTTTTTAAAATTTTTGAGTACCTTGGTTGCTTTTGTTTCTAGTTCATAGTGTTATATATAAAATTTTCATGTAGGTATTGAATGTTTGTTACTGGTTTTTATTTATTTTAAGAAAATTGTTAATTTTTTTCTCAAAGGGGGATGCTATGTGCCGTCAGCACATTGCCTTTTTAGTTGTACTCCATATTTGGCATGACGAAATCATAACAATTTATTATTAGATAATTATAATATATTAATCAATCAGTCAGTACAGGGTACTCAAACAATTGTGACGTGTCGTAAATAAAAATATATTATTCCTTTGGTCTTTGAGTATTGGCTAGCCTCATACCTGGATCCGTCTCTGAATATTATATGCCTCAGTAATCTCAAGATAACATACTCACCAAAGTGGTGACCCCGACGTGACGTTAAAATTATGATCTCCGATAATATAAAAACAATTTCAATCGATCGATTAAAACCTGCATTTCTAATGCACAATAACTCAGAAATACAATACGCTCCATCAAATAAGGCCGAACAATTCATAACAAATTCCAAAGTGCATAGCGGCAGCAGAGAGGGCCACGATAACAATAACAACCAGATGCGAACCCGATACGGGCGACTCATCAAACCTACAGTGCGATTTATGTCTGCGTAAAAAACTTCTTATAATTATTCATACTTTCATCGGACGACAACTAATTCGCTACGATTTCGTGTAACATCAAGATGGGAAAACCACAAAGCAAAGAAGAAATTATCATTGCCCAAAACGGGCAGGCAAATCAGGCGAACACAAGCCTACTGCATGAGATTACGCATGATAAATTAAACCTTATAGTCATGCTAATCATCACGGCTGTCATCACTGTCACCTGTTTAATGTGTTGGAGATACTGCAAACAAAAGTACACTAAGTACCTGAGAAGAGAAATCCAGGGGTTGCGCGCTAGCCGTAGAGATCGCGACCCGCCTCATCCACCTCACTCAGTGCCAACATACTCCGTGGCGTAAAAAGTGAACTCGTGTTGTGCAATTAATAAATATGAATAAATAAATGTGCTAAAAATAGTGAAGTTACAATATAACTGTTGTAATCGTAGGTATATTGTGTCGTGTATTGTATCTTTAAATTTAAGAATATACCCATTTATATGTAATTTTTTTTTAAATATTTTTAAGGGTTTATTATATTTAAATTATAGGACATTATATTTCTTGTTTACACGATATACATTAAAATTTACAAATTTTATTTTTGACGATTGAAAAATATTTTTGTTTTATATAAGTGTAGTAGGTAATTAAATTTTGCATTATATTTTGTTAATTTGTTTACTTTTATAATAATATGTCATAATATGTTATTATTATTTATTTTTTTTAAAGGAAGGGAAGTGTTGTGCCTACGTATTATCTTTTATTAATGTAAGCTAAAATCACTGTCCATAATGGCACCTAGAAACAAGTCGATATTCGATATGCTACATTGTCAATTAATACATTATTATATGTTCTGTCGCCAGTCGCCATTCTAACATCGCACTGTAATATCGTCGTAACAATTAAATATTGTAAATTATATTACAATACATATATCTATACTCAATTGCCTTTCATTACATCATCCATAAGACATTTAAGGCAAAATACCCTTTATTAATTCGTCATCGCTTTCCTCTCCTACCTGCCATAGACATTTTGTGCTTAGGTACCTGGCACTTGCAGTACCGTAAGTCACAGTACCTAGCTGCAAAGTCTGGATTGGAAGAGACTCTTCTTCTCTCCATAATATCAATTGAAGGTTACAGTCATTTTCGTCACAGCAATTTGTCTGTACATTTTGGCTATGTCTGCAGTTAGAATATGTTTCCATTGACGTGATCTTAATAAAATGGAGAAGAGAGAGCTTTGTATGTTAGGTCCCACCACGAGGATATCATTAAGAGAGTATCCTGATGACGTAGGAGCGGAATCGTCTAAAACTACTCAGATTTTAGTAGATTCGACGTTTTCTTTAAAAACGGCATGATGACCTAAAAAAGGTGACCTAATTTTGAATATTCACGCATAAATTCTACGTATTGTGACTTTAGTGTCGGATGTTTCCTAAATCTTTTCTCGAGATTAAGAAGGCGTTTTTTAGATTGTTCGTATGAATCACCGAGACAGTCTGGGAAGGCCTCTAGTGGCAATCTGACACAGAATCTGCCGTTACTCAAACGTGTAGTGTTTTGTAGAAAATGGTTTTTATTTATTTATTTATTTTAGGAAAACAACAGCATGATACAAAATATGTTTACATTAAAAATAAAATATACAGACAATAGAGCCAATTACTGTTTTCCATTGAATTATACAAACTTAATAATAGTTAACAGAAGTAGCAACACACAGTTTTGAAAAATAAAATGTATATGTAACAAAAAAACAATGAGTTAAAACAAAACATTACAATTCGATTAGGCGACCACAGATTATGTTATGGGTGAGTGTGGTTATGCAGTTACACTGTAATTTGTGTGTATGAGTGATTGTATGTGTGTTAGTATTTGAGCGTACATGAGTTTGTGTGAGTGTGATTGGTTAAATTGAATTCTGAGCCCTAAGAATATCTTTTTTAAATGATTTAATTGACCGATTAAATATATCAATGTGAGAGTGTCTTTTATTATACAGTGAGAAAACGCGTGATAGTGTAGAGTTTGCAGCGTAACGCGTATTGGATAAAGGGACGTATAATAGATTCGAGTATGCATTACGAGTTCGCTTGTTAGGAACATTAAAAAGAATACGCGAGCGCAACTCAGGAGAATCTATTTTACCAGAGATCAAATATAGAAATATCATGTCTAATGTTTCGCGTCGATCTGTCAAGCTGGATATGCGATAACGATTACAAGCATCCTTGTAGTTTGTGTTAGTGTAAGTTTTAAAGTTCAGATGTTTAATAAACTTTTTTTGTATTGCCTCAATACTTTCAATATATTTATTATATTGTGGGTTCCAAACACAGCTAGCATACTCTAATATGCTTCTAATATAAGAGAAATAGGCAATTTTAAGGCAATTTATATCACGAAAAGGTTTGCAAGTTCTAATTATAAAACCTAGTAGTTTATAGGCCTTATTAGTTATAAAGTCTATGTGATGATTTAATAATAGTTTCGAGTCTAGGAAAACACCTATTCACGAATAAGGTTAGTTTTATTTAAGGGGGCGCTACACATTGTATAATTAAAAGTAATTGTCTTAATTTTTCGGGTAAAAGTAATTTGCGAGCATTTATTTACATTAATAGTGAT
This sequence comes from Nymphalis urticae, assembly GCA_905147175.2. NCBI lineage: Eukaryota > Metazoa > Arthropoda > Insecta > Lepidoptera > Nymphalidae > Nymphalis > Nymphalis urticae. Next base: position 11,422,869 of record LR989983.1, read on the forward strand.
CCTGTTCATTATATCATAATTGTATAATCTATCCAAATCACTCTGTAGTAAAATACAATCTTCTATTTTGTTAATTTTTTTTTATCATCGGCGAACATTAAGAAGTTTGAATATTTAAAGCAAGCACCAATATCAAACAAATAGGTATTATAGAGCAGAGGTCCTAAATGAGACCCCTGAGGTACACCAGAAGTAATATCAACGTAGTCAGAACAAGAACCACCAATTCTTACAGCTTGTCTTCTATTAGTTATATAGGATTTCAACCAACGAAAGAGGTCATCACGAATGCCTAAGCCGTGTAATTTGTGTAAAAGGATGACATGGTCTACACGATCGAAAGCTTTCTCAAAATCAGTGTAGATCACGTCAGCTTGAGCCCCTGAGTCCATATAATTGTAAATATCACTGATGAAAATTGATAAATTGGATACTGTAGACCGATTTTTCATGAAGCCATGCTGATTATCCAGAATGGCTCTCGCGAGAAAAGGGTATAGTTTGTGATATACTAGCTTTTCTAAGATCTTACCTACAACTCCTATATATGTATGACATTTCTTAAGTTTCTAGTAATATTGAATATATTCAATTTAGTTAAAGTTATCTTTTTGGCTTTTGTATTATTTGTACTATTTGTTGTTTTCTTTGTATATAGTTAACAAACATCTCCTTTATATGTATGATCTTTCTTAAGTTTCTAGTAATATATTCAATTTAATTTAGTTAATGTTATCTTTTCGGCTTTGATATTATTTGTATTATGTCATGCCATTGTTTTCTTATTCTATATTTAACACACACTTCCTGAATATGTATAACTTTTTTTTGTTTCTAGTAACGTATGCAATTAGTATAGTTATGATTATATCGGTGGCTTCTATGTTATATTATTACTAATGTAAAACTCACTCAACATACAATACCTAGTTAATCCTGTTATGACAAACTGACATTGACATCTTATTTCAGTGTAGCTACATCTATGCCACAGAATGTTTTTAGTAGTTAATTACTTTCATACTATTGTGAATTATAATACTTACTTATTGTAGTATCCTTATTGTTAGGAAAAATATTTTTGTATGGTATGATTAATTTATTTTTTAATCTTTTTGTTTAGTTTTTTTTTCTTTTGGATTCAATCTTGTTTTTGCTAATTGAATGTGTTTTTAGTGTGGTTTATTTTAGCTTTTTTAAGCAATTGAAGCGTTTTTTTTTATCTATTTTTGTTTCTTTTGTTTTCTTTTTTAATCTTTGTATTTTGCGTTACTACTGTGGTTTAGTGTTTATCTAAATTTTGTTACCATCTGCTGGCGGGACAAGCAGAAATTCTTTTTTTTTTAAGTTTATTAGAAAACTACCTTAAAATTTAATCTGTAATATTAGTATTATTTTGTATATTTATTATAAATTTGTGTATATATTGTTATATATTTTTATTTTTATTCATATTGTTATATATTATTGTTATTTTATTATTGCCTTACTTATTGCATTATGTCTGTTGATGATGACGAGGTGTTTTTGTCTGCATGCAGTAGCTGCTCCTCTTCTTGTGAAGATGATGACTCTTTCCATGTCCCTGAAACGCTTGGTTATCTGCTCTACAACTCCCTTCTCAATTGTTCTCACACTCTTAATGTTTGCCATTTGAATACTCAAAGTTTACCTTCCCATTATTTTGATTTCTTAGACGCTTTTTCATATGCTCCTTTAGATGCCATTCTGGTATCAGAAAGTTGGCTTAAACCTTCACTCAATTCTAACCTTTACAGCCTTCCCGGTTTTGTTCTGATACGGAATGACCGAACAGGTAAAGGTGGTGGAGGCGTGGCTATTTATCTCCGTAGCGAGATACCTTATACCATCTTATATACCTCTCCTTCAGCTTACTCTTTTACTGCTGAATTTATTTTTCTTGATGTCCAACTAAAGGGCGTTAAAGCTGTACTTGGGGTAATTTATTGCCCCCCGACCTGCGATTATTTTAAATTATTAGAACCTGTCCTTGAATCTCTCTCTTCGGATTACTCACATATTATTATGATGGGAGATTTGAACACTGACCTTTTAAAATCTAATGCTCGCTCTTTTCGACTCTCTAATTTTGTAAATTCAATCGATCTCTACATTCTTCCTTCTGGTCCTACATATCATATTTCGGATGCGCCTGATTCTTGGTTAGACGTAACTTTTATTTCCTCTATTGATGATGTTTTTAAATACGGTCAATTATTGGCTCCCGGCTTTTCTCGACATGACCTCTTGTACCTGGCGTATAAAATAAAACCCCCTAAAATTAAACCTCCAATTGTTTGGATGCGCAATTCTGCTAAAATTGAACATAAAGTTTTAATAAGGGACGCTAACTTACTGGACTTATCACTGGTATACAGTTCTTCGTCACTTGATGATAAAGTCTCCCATTTTAACTCGTCCATATTATCACTGTTCGATAAACATGCTCCACTGGGACCTGTTAAGATAAGACGGTCACCTGCACCGTGGATAACAAAAGGGGTGCGTATGGCCATGACACGTCGTGATCGCGCCTTCCGGAGATACAAAAACGACAGAAGTGCTGTAAATTGGGAATTATATAAAGTTGCTCGTAACAGGTGTAGTATGATGTTAAGAACAGCAAAGCGCCACTACTGTCACAGTAATATCTCCAATGCTTCTACGGCCACTGTGTGGAAGTTCCTTCAAACCATGGGTCTTAAAAAGCGTAAAGGAAATATTGTCTTCTCATCACTTTCACCCAACGATTTAAATCAACATTTTTCCTTTACTACGCTTTTAAACTCTGATATTAAATTAATGACGATTTCTGAAATTAGAGCCATGGCTGCTATTTCAAGTGGTAGCTTTGCTTTCTCTCCAGTAACTGATGACGAAATTAGAAATTTTTTATTTTCAATTAAGTCCAATGCTACTGGTTTTGATGGCATCAATCGGTCAATGATCATCTCTATTCTAAATATAGTACTGCCTGCTATCACTCACATTGTTAACTTTTCCATGTCATCCGGGATATTCCCTGTAACTTGGCGCAAGGCTTTTGTCATTCCTCTTCCTAAAGTTTCTAACCCAAGCCAATTAACAGACTTTAGACCAATCTCTATCCTTCCCTTCTTATCCAAAGTTCTCGAACTCTCGGTTTACAAACAAGTGACCTCCTTTGTTTATAGCAACAATATCCTTAGTTCATTTCAGTCTTGTTTTCGGTCCGGTCATAGTACTACTACCGCTCTTCTGAAGGTCACGGAGGATGTTCGGAATAGTATGGAGAATAGAATGGTCACCATTTTAGTCTTAATTGACTTCTCCAACGCCTTTAACATGGTTGATCATGATATTGTCCTTGCTATACTCGAGCATCTCAAGTTTTCACCATCAGCTCTGGAGTGGTTTTCCTCATATCTTCGCGGCCGCAAGCAGGCAGTTAGATTGGATCAATCTCTCTCTGATTGGTTAGATCTTCAAACTGGCGTGCCGCAGGGTGGTATTTTATCTCCTCTTATTTTCTCTCTGTTTATTAACCTACTTACAACTTACATCAACTGCTCTTATCATTTTTACGCCGACGACTTGCAGCTTTATTGTCAAACCGGGCTGGATGATATAAGTGATGCTGTTGCAACTATTAATAACAATCTGGCTAGTGTAAATACTTGGTCTCAAAAATTTGGAATAAAGGTCAATACATCTAAATGTCAGGCGATAGTTATTGGTAGTTCACGCTTTGTCACTAATCTGGGTTTAACATCTTTGCCTCCCGTTCTTTCGTTCAATGACATCGTTATTCCTTACTGCCATCATGTAAAAGACCTTGGTCTTCATATTGATTCCACATTAAGCTGGTCTGTGCATATCTCCGAAATCAGCCGCTCAGTCACAGCCACGCTAAGGTGCCTCAATCGTCTTCGAAATTTCCTTCCCATCAAGACTATGATATTACTTGTGCACGCTTTGGTCTTTCCCATAATCGATTATGCAGATGTATGTTATTCCGACCTTAACGAAATTCATCGGAATAAACTTGACCGTCTCTTAAATAACTCTTTGCGCTTCATCTTCTGTCTTCGTAAGTTCGATCATATTTCTCAGTATCGTGACAAATTAAAATGGTTTACTATTCGACAACGTAGAGACTTCCGATTACTGTCTTCTCCTTTCTCTATTCTCTTTGACCCTCTCTCTCCTGATTATTTGAAAGATAGGTTCAAATTTTAGCGTGATAATCACAATCGTCAGCTGCGCTCTAACGATTCTTACCTTCTTTCTGTTCCTATTCATACTTCTGGTTTCGTTTCTAATTCTTACTCCGTTCAAGCTGTCCGATTATGAAACAAATTACCTAATAAGGAAAGCCACCTCTAAACTTACTTTCAAGACTCGTCTCCGTGAGCATATCTTGTCAGAAAACTCCTAGTTCTCTTCATCTCTGACATCTATAATGTATTATTATTTATATGTATATTTGTATGTATGTGTGTGTATGTATGGATGTATGTATATATATGTGTATATATATGTATGTATGTGTGTATATATATATATTATTCACATATATATTATAGCTCTGTTTTTATTTTATTTTTAGTCGTTATATTTGTATGTATCTATATTTTTCATTATCAATTACCGCCTTCACGAATTTCCGCTTAGCCTAAAGGTTGACTGGTAGAGAATGCCTTTAGGCATTAAGTCCGCCTTTTGTCAAACTACTCAATGTGGTGGGCAAAAAAGTTTTAAATAAATAATTAAATAAAGATAAATATATAAATAATAAACCTATTGTTTCATGGTATATAGTTATATGTATTTAATTATTTTTCGTATTTAGAACTCATCGGTGTCAACGGCATTAACCGTCGAGAAATCAGCAGCGGTTCGGGTAACAGTTAAATAATAATTTATATAAAACACGGTACCTATTATATAAATATCAAATTACTTTAATGTTATTCTCTTGAAATGATTAAGATATAAGAATTGATTATTATTAGCTTGTTTTTTTCCCTTACATTGTAATTCCTTTTATCTTAGTACAGTTGTAAATTACTAAATTCATTATTAGCGATATTTTGTATCCTTTCTATATAAATATATATTGTATACGTTGATACCAATAATTTATCTCTATTATATTTAAAACAATGAATGTGCTCCATTTAATCAGGGTGGAAGACGCGGTCGATTGTGACACAGTTTACATTAGTACAGTCGTCAATGTAATCTGTCTTACATTGTAGAAATAAAATGTACGCTATGATTGCTATTGCTTAATTGAGATTAAGACATATTTGTAAAATGAATAAAATGAAATTAATAAAGAATTCAATAAAATCTCACCTTAAAACCTCAGTAATTTGATGAAATATGTGTTATTTTCTCTTAAACGGAATTTTTTAAATATACTTTTATGTATTATTGAATAATTAATAGTATGAAATTATAGTAAATAATATTTTTAACAAGTATATATTTTCCATGCTTACCTTCCTGTAACTTGAGCATGAGTGATCAGAAACATGAATTTAGAGTCTTTACTAGACCAGCATGAATTTTCCCCCGCCTTACAGCCGCACAATGGCAGCTATCAGTTGCACGAGTAAGTGACGCGTCACGTAAAGTAACGATTTAAACTATAATATATGTATTTAATATAAGTATAGGTACACGGTTAGTTATTAAACAAATATTTCTATACAATCGTGGACCTAGAAAGCCTGGTTCAACTAGTAATATTGTAGTAGAATTCACTACAGTACAGAAAAAAAACGAAATACTTACAACATTACGAAAATTTAATAAATCGCGGAAGCCTGCTGATAAGCTAAATACTCAACACATAGGCCTGCCAGGAGAAGTAAAACCCTTCTACATAGACGAATTTATGTCGTCCTCCACCAAAAAGCTATTCTTTACAGCCCGTGGTTTTGCTAAAGAAAATGGATATAGATTTTGTTGGACCGCTAACTCCAAGGTATTTCTGCGCAAGGAGCAAGGATCCAAGCTAATCCTAATCAAATCCGAACAGTGCTTACGTGATCTTAAATGTGATAAATGACTAGTACGCAATCATGTTAAGCATTTAATAGTGATTATTATAAGTTCTCTTTGTTACTACCCGAATTCCACCATATGTTTGCTATGTGGTAAATCGTACGTAAGTCGATATTTACTTTGTAAACTAATTTGCAGATATAACACTTACAATCATCATACTATTAAACTTACAAACATACATAGTACTCAATCCTCTCAAACTGCACTATACACAATAAATTCATATAAATACCGATTACAACATTCATATATTTTACACATTATATACAATACCTACTATAATATGCCCCATAACTATTTACTTACTTATATATCTTTTAACATTATTTCCTCTTATTTATATATATTCTGTATTTATAAGGTTTATTTATTTATTTATTCTTCTGTTCCCCTTTTTGTTTATGCAACAATATTATTATTATATAACTTTTCCAATGATTAATTTAGATAAAGTAACAAATGAACTATACTCGTTTAGTATTTCTAATTGTTATCAATGTTCACCGGATAAATGTTATCAGATATTAGGTAACCCAGCCAAGTACATTAAGAGCCTTCACATAAATATTAGGAGCATAAATAAAAACTTTGATCAATTTGTTGCCTTTTTAAACATGCTCAAGTTTGATACGGACATACTTATTTTAAGTGAGTGTTGGCTTAAAAGTGCATCTCAAATACCACAACTCGATGGCTACAACTACTATCACACCGTAAATAATAAACTACAAAATGATGGGATAGTGATTTATGTTAGGCGCGAATTGAAGGTCTCGGTGTGGGAACCTCGTTTTATAGATGGTAGATGTCTGATCTGCACTGTTGAAAATAAAATTGCGTTTATTTGCATCTATCGTTCTCCATCTTATTATAATAGTTCAACCAGCATAACTCCTCCCGTTTGAGTATGTTTTGTAACATTGCTGTGATAGGCGATATAAACATAGACATAAAAGACCAAAGTGTAGACAGACGCGTACATTACTACCTCAATTCTACAGTGGGCATAGGCTTGTTACCGGCATATACATATCCTACAAGAAACAATAATTGTCTTGATCATATCCTTTTAAAAACGAACTTGGCTTCCAAAGCCTTTGTCATTGACTGTCCGATAACGGATCATTTTCCTATTATGCTTTGCGTTGACTATGTCCACTCACGTACTTCTATTTACACACCAAATACAATTAAAGCAGACTATGATGCTATTAAGCTAATTCTGGACAACACAGATTATTCCCCAGTTATGTGCTCTATAGATACAAATGAGGCGCCCTATCAATTAACTTCGTTAATTAATAACGCGATAAGCACTCACACAAAAATGACTATCACTCCGCATAAAAGAATTATTCTAAAGCCCTGGATCACTCCAGGTTTGCTACGGTGTATTCGTAACAGAGACAATATGCATAGGAAATTATGGAAAGACGCTGAAAATTACATTCTTAAGGTAACTTATAAAAGATACCGTAATTTTCTTAATAATCTTCTGCATAAATTAAAACTTGAATACCAAAAGAATGAGTTTAAAAAGGCAAAAAATGACAAAAAGGCTATGTGGCATATTCTCAAAAAAGTTACTAACACTATTCAACAAGTAGAACCTCCCCGTGCACTCCTCAACATTAAAGAAAATCCCAAAATGGCAGTTAACTCAGTAAACGATTACTTTGTGAAAGTGGCCAAGGATTTGGCAGCTAAGATAACTCCTCCTACTTCGGCTCCCTCTATGTCCACAATTGCCCAAGCAAACTTCTTTGTACTCCCTGAGGTAGATCATGACGAAGTTGAGCGTATAATAAGAGGCCTACGAGATAATTGTGCTCCTGGATGGGATATAATTCCTCCGTCTCTAATAAAAGCTTGTAAAAATGTTTTAATACCTCCAATTACTCATGTGTGTAACCTATCGATTTCCAGCGGCGTCTTTCCTAGAGTAATGAAAAGAGCTGTTATCAGTCCTATTTACAAGCAGGGAGTGAAGTAACTAATTATAGGCCAATATCGGTACTACCAGTATTGTCGAAGGTCCTGGAGAGAATACTTAATAATTCGCTAGTCAAATTCTTAAATAAATATAAAATTATTGCCAAAAACCAATATGGATTTAGAACGGGTATCTCAACTGAAGATGCAATCGTGAGCCTTACGAGTACCGCAGTAGATATTCTCGATAGTGGTAACAAATGTTTCGGAATTTTCCTTGACCTCTCCAAGGCCTTCGACACTGTATCAATCCCGAATTTGGTAAATAAGTTGGAACACCACGGCATTCGGGGTAGGGAACTAAAAATATTTCAAAGCTACCTTTTGGATCGTCAACAGTGTGTTAAAATTGACTCCTACACCAGTGACTTGTTACCAGTTTGTTATGTTCCACAAGGCAGCATACTAGGGCCTACACTTTTCCAGTTGTATATAAATGATCTATGCCAACTTAATATTCCAAACTGTAGTATCTTTGCATATGCCGATGATACCACTCTTCTGGTATATGGCAGTAACTGGAAGAGTGCCAAACAGCACGCTCAAGAAGCCCTCACTATAGTGTCTCGCTGGCTCTCAACCAACTTACTAACTGTGAATACAAAAAAAACACAAATCCTTCCCTTTTCCAGAACATCAGCTTCATCGGTTCCTCCAGAATATTCTAATATTATTGCTCATACCTGTCCCGCCCCATCCCCCACCTGTGGTTGTATACCCCTTAGCACTGTTTCAAGCGTAAAATATCTTGGAATTAAGATCGACTCCAACTTAAAATGGCACTCTCAAATTGAAGATTTAATAAAAAGGGTTAGAAAATTAACTTACATATTTAAGACCATAAGACACCTGACCGAGCCTGAAACTGTAAAAACTGTCTACTTTGCCTTGTGCCAATCTGTTCTGACTTATTTCATCCCAATTTGGGTTGGAGCCGGACAGACTATAATGTTGAATTTGGAAAGAGCCCAAAGAACCATCTTAAAAATAATGACCCATAAACATCCGCGGCACCCCACAACCCAGCTGTTCTCAGAATGCCAGGTTTTAAATGTCAGGCAACTTTATATTCTTCGGGCTATTCTGCGAAAACATGCTAGCCTACCTTTTGGTTCGGCTGTCACAGCAAGACGTAGCTATATATGTCCAACTGTTAAATGTAATACGACATTCGCAAAGCACCAATTTGCTTCTCTCTCCGCTAAGCTTTACAATAGGATTCATAAGATGACCCCTATTTATACCGATAATAGGTTCGAAGTCAAAAAGAAAACCACTGCTTGTTCTGTCCTTGTCACACACACACACACACACACACACACACACACACACATATATATATATATATATATATATATATACATACAAAAACACGCGTAATAATATATTATTATTAATTGTTTTATATTCCTTCTTGTTTTTCACTTGTTTTCTTTCATAAATGTGTATTTTACTACGCCTTTAAAGGTATCTAGGAATCTAATCTGGTGTGCAATGAATTGTTCGAGGAATCGCTGACTCTGATAGTACAATTTATATTAGTTTCGGAGTCAGAGGTCCACCACCAGTGCTGCTAATGTTAATAAAAACCCTAGAGTTAGATAATATTGCAAACAAATTGTGTACATGTATCTTTTGGGTGTGTAATAAATTATTATTATATTTATATTTCTCAGCTCATGGCTGGTTTTGGCTACATTTACGGGCGCTAACCAAGTAAATGCAGCATGTGGTGTGTTAATTTGGTAGAGGACTGTCATTTTCTTCTATTTGCATGAATTTTCTCACGATTCTACAAGTATTTAAAATAGCTGCTTTTTGTAGTGGTATGTATGTAGATTTTTTCAGATTCAATAATTTTAGGCTGTGATGGAGGTGACTAGGGATAACACCGGTGGTTGAAAGGACTATGGGTACGATATATACTTTTTCTTGTCTCCAGATTCGTGCGATTTCTGTTCTAAGTTTTGTGTATTTGTTTATTTTTTCAGTTATTGTTTTTGTATATTATGTGTGTTAGGAACTGCTATGTCTATTATGTAAGTCGACTTGTTTTTTTTATCCTGTAAAATTATATCGGGTCTATTGTAGTGAATAGTCTTGTTGGTGAGTATGGCGCGGTCGTAATAGAGTTTGTGTGACGTATTTTCAAGAATTGTTTGGGGCGTGTATTTGTAGTAAAGAGTGCTCGTGTTTTGTATTAGTGAATGTGTAAGTGCCAACTTTAGGTGAATAATATTAACTACTTGGTTGTGCCTGTAACTGTAATCAGTCTGTGTAAGGGTTATGCAAGCCCCTGTGATATGTTTTATAGTCTCCGGGTGTCTATGACATTTGCGGCATTTATCGTTTTTCACAGTAGGGTCTTTAATTATATATTTCCTGTAATTTCTTGTGTTAATGATTTAGTCTTGTATTGATATTATAAATCCTTCAGTTTCCGGGAATAAATTACCAATTTGCGCCATTTATTTGATGCTATTGCATCAATATGATGTTCCAGTTCATGAGGATGTCGCCCATGAAGTATTTTCTTTTTTCAGTTGTCTATTTTTTGTTTTTGCGGGTCATTATTACTATTATTTTCTATTTTATTCTGTTCTCTTAAGTTAAGTGGAGTATAGTTCTAATCATCCACAGTTATAGCTTTGTGTATGTGGCTGAAATGAGATTTTAAAACGAAAAAATATTTTAAGTTTATTGATTTGTTTTTGCCATAAGTTTTGGATATCTATTAAACCTCTACCACCGTTTTGTCTTTTAATAGTCAGTCTTTCTATTGCTGATTTAGGATGTAGGTTATTGTATTTTGTAAGTGTGGTACGTGCGAATCGTTCTATGTTTTCTAAATCTGTTTTTGACCATTTTATTATTGTAAATGAGTACGTTAAAATGGGAATAGCGTAGGTATTTAAGGCTTTTATTAAATTCTTTCCATAAAGTTGTGTTTGGCATACAGCATTTATTCTTTTTTTGTATTCCGTTGTAATTGTCTGTTTAATTATTGTGTGATTTAGTCCTTTACTTTGTTTGTACCCTAAGTATTTATAAAAATCGTTTGGTTCCATAGCTGTTATTATTTCATTATCATTAACTGCATAGTTGCCAGGCTTAATCTTACCCTTAATTATAAGTATAGTTTTGCATTTATCTAATCCAAATTCCATATTTATATCTTTGCTAAATTCTGTTGTAATGTCTATTAGTATTTTCATGTCTTTTTCGGTTTTTGAATATAATTTAATATCGTCCATATAAATGAGATGTGAGATAATTGTTTCTTTTGCTGACTATTTAATGGAGTATCCAGCTTGGCAAGTGTGCAGTAAGTGGGATAGAGGATTCAGAGCTAGACAGAACCATACAGGACTTAAGGAATCACCTTGAAAGATACCCTTCTTAATAGCTATTTGTCTAATTATAATAGTTTTGTTTTGGCTGTTTAATTGTAAAGTTGTCTTCCATCGTTTTATAATAGTGCTTAAAAAGTTTATTATAGTTGGGTTAATTTTATATATCTGTAATACTTGTATTAGCCAGGAGTGAGGAATACAATCAAAAGCTTTTTTTATAATCTATATAAGTACAATGTAAATTTCTGTTTTTGGTAGTGGCATGTTTGTAAATTATTGAGTCTATGATTAACTGTTCCTTGCATCCCATATGGTCCCGCCTACATCCTTTTTGTTCCTCTGTAATTATATTGTGTTTTTCAATGTGGTTATTTATTTTTGAAGCTATTACTGATGTAAGGATCTTATATATTGTGGGTAGGCATGTAATTGGTCTGTATTGTGAAGGTTGTGATGAATGTGTAGTTTTTGGTAACATATAAGATATTCCTGTTGATAGGAATTCAGGTATATTTTGTTTCTCTAAAATAATTTCTATTAAATTGTTAGCTATTGATTCATGTAGTGTTACTAATTTTTTATACTAGTAATTATGTATTTTATCTATTCCCGGTGATTTCCAATTATGTAGCTTAGATGTGATGTATGTTATATCGGTCGCTGTTATGTCCACAAATTCCATTTCTTCTATTAGGCTCCATCTATTTTTCTCTTTATCTATCCAATCTGCTTTATCGTTGTGTTGTGTGTTTTTCCCATATATTACACCAAAATGTCTCTTATTCTTCTTGTGTTGGTGTTTTGACATTTTCTCTAGAAACAGTTCGAGTTTGTGGTTTTAATAAGTTTCTGTAAAATAATTTTTCATTTGTAATGAATGCGATGTTATCATTTTTGCGTTGTTGTGCTTTTTTATATCTTCTTAGTCTGTGAACTTTAAGTGCTAGTTTCTGTTTTAACGTATCTAAATATTCTTCAGGTGTCCTATTGTTATTTTCGTGCTTTGTATGTAATTTTGTACTTTTAAATATTACTTCAACCCTCTTCTAACACACACACTCACACACTCTTCAACAACTTTTTTCGATCTGTTATTGTTGATATATTGTGTTAGTCTACCACAATTTGCTCTTAGTTTTTCTATGTCTTTTTCTAGTCTAATTTGCCACGGGGGCTTATAATCGAGTCGTGATCTCTTATTTCCTGTGTATTCTGTTATTTTATATTTGAGTTCTTCAGATATTACTAACGCTGTACAATAAATGAGAGTTTGTATGTCTTTGAGCTTTGTGTCCTTAGATATAAACAGGTTCAGTATTTTTTGATTAAATAAATTAGTAAGTTGAGAGAGTTGAGGGCTGTATTTGAGTTTTGGTAATTTTGGTCGAGCGGCTGGGTCCATTCCAGAATACTGTGTTAAAGCTGCCCTAAATTTATCATGTATTTCTTGGGTATGTATTTCAGTTATAGTGTTGTGAAGGTTTAATGTCTCGATATCATTTTCTAGTGTTAAAGCTATAGACTCAGTTTGGGTGGATGAACATGATGTCTGAGTGCTTTGGCTGTATGATTGAGTTTGAATGTGAGTTTGAGTTTGTATTTAAGGAAGTGTTTGTGTGTGATATATCGGTTGTATCTTATCTTTTTAATTAATTTATAATTTTTTTTTTCCATAAAAAATGGAAAATATACACTTGTATATTTTTAAGAAGTGTAATTAAATGAACTACCATTAGATTTAGAAACCCAAATTGACAATCCCAAAGATTTCTTGTTAAGATTATTTTAACTTTACCTTAACTTTCACCAGGTCTCTGTGCAAGCCCACTGGTACCACCCACTCCTAAGATATTCTAGTGCTAACCAACAATATTTAGTTTTGCATTACGACTTGAACGGTGAGTAACTACAGGCACAAGGGGAGTACAGGCATAACATCTTAGTTTCTAAGGTTTGTGATGTATTGGCAAGGTAAGGAAAGGTTAACATTTCTATGAACACTCATCATAAAGTGGCTCATTTAAATAACTTGAAAAAAAAATGTAAATAAAAGTGTGTTACTAGTTTTGTAGATTTTTTTTTCAAAAATTTATTTTAAGAAAAAACCATTATCATGTCAACCTTTTCGTTTTTATTTCATAATTAATAATTATCTAATACTATATTTTTTACTAGTGCAATGGTCCGATCGGACTTTGCATGCTTGTTCTCTATGTATCACGATTAATAATAATAATTTTATCTTACGGTATTTTATTTTTGATTTGATTGATATTTTTGATATTGAAACTTTTAAATGTCAATCAAATCAAATTATACAAACCTTTACAATTAATAAATAAAACAATTAGCATGAATTTACCTAAAGCCTCTATAGTGGTAATTGCCAGCCGGTGCCTTCCCCCGCACTCCGCTCCTGTGCTTCGCATTTCAGATTTTTTTTTACATTAGTGGGTTTTCTGCTACCGCGCAGTATTCAGGATAACCAATGTTTTTGTTTTAAATTTTTATGAAAAAAAATTAATTGTGTTTTATATAAGTAGTGTGTTTATTGTTACGTAAAATGCCCGAGTTTTTAGTTGTCACAATCATTATATTACAGCATTGATTGTGTCTGAGGTGCAACACACATTACATGCCCCATTTAAATTTAAGAGTTCTTTTAGAGTTTAACTGAGTATAAATTATCTCAGGTCAAGTTAAGTGTCCTCAAACAAACAGTGTGAGTTAATAATAGTTAAATCAAAGCTTAATTATTTTAGCTTAGTGTAAAGCACCACTGAATTTGCTTAATTTGGGATAATAATTCATCTCGTGCTTTACGGTGAAGGAAAACGTCGTGAAGAAACCTGCATGTGTCTAATTTCACTGAAATTCTGCCACATGTGTATTCCACCAACCCGCACTGGTGCAGCATGGTGGAATAAGCTCCAAACCTTCTCCTCAAAAAGGGAGAGGAGGCCTTTAGCCCAGCAGTGGGACATTCGCAGGCTGTTACGGTAGTGTAAAACGCGTAAGCGCCACGATTTGCACGGCGCTTACGACCTTCCCGTGCGGGAATAGTGTAGCGGCAAACTGTTTATCGATAAGTTGCTTTTATTCTCATCGTAATATTTTAAATGCGACGCTGTGAATTTTAAATTTGACTTACGCTCCATATTATCATTTTTTTAATTTATAAATAAATATATCAATCTCATTTACAACAAATGTCATCATTTGATGCAAGGTTTGCTATAATCTTACTCTAAAGAAAGAGGAGATAAGTTATTCGGTTTGCACAGAGAAGTATCATTACAACTGTTTGAAAATTATTGACGCTCAGTTTAAAAGGATGACAACTAAAATTAAAGAATCCTATTCATGTCACAACTGTAGTGGTACTAATAAAAAATCAAACACATTGCCGTTTTCAGTATCACACTTGAGTCCCAACTCCCCTATATAAATGGAAAATATTGAAACAATATTAGATAACAAAACAAATTTAGAAAGGAAAAAAATGTTTTATGACGGAACTAAAACAAACTATTTCATTAGAATCTAAAAACAATTTGGCTACACTTTCAAAAGAACAACAGAGCCTCATATCATCTCACACGGAATTACAAGCAGAGTATAGCAAATTATCTGAAGAAAATTCCGCTTTAAAGGCTCATGTATCATCGTTACAAGAAGGTTTAGATGATTTAATATATCAAAACTCAAAACATCAGCAATGGGCGCGGCAACAAAATATAGAAATAGTAGGCGTTCCAGAACTAAAATTCCAGAACTAAAATTTATTACAATATCTCTCACGCACTCATGTGCGTAAATATTAGCAAACATGCGGGTGTTCAATTAGATTGTAATGATATTGAATTTGCGAATAAAGTGCAACCAAAAAGAAGTATTAATGGCAGACCTAAAGTCTTCTTCTTCTCGGTCGTTTACTTCATTGCTGAAGGTCGTGTCCACTCTGATCTAGGGTCTGGGTCATGATCTCTGTGAATTTTCTCCAGTCCTTCCTGTCCTCACCTTTCTTCAGGGCTGTGGTCACTTTCAGACCAGTGAGGTTGGTAACTTGGTCCGACCATCGTATAGGGCAGCGGCCACTTAGTCGTTTCCTCTCTATTTTGCCAAGAATCATCAGCTTGTCAAGGCTGTCAGGCTGCCTTCGCGCTATATGACCAAAATAACGAAGGACACGCTGGTAGCAAATACTTGACAATCTCGTTTTTATGTGCAGTTGTTGCAGAATCGAGACATTGGTTCTCTTGGCCGTCCATGGTATGCGCAGCATTCTTCGCCAGCACCACATCTCGAACGCGTCGATTTTCTTCCTCTTCAGTGAGCGAATTGTCCAGGATTCCGAGCCATAAAGAAAGATGGAGAATATTAGAATCTGAACGAGCCGTTTTTTCGTTTTATTCGATATTTTCCTATTCTGCCATATTCGGGTTAGTTTGCTCATTGCAGACTTGGCCATTTGAGATCGTCGTCGGATCTCCTTTTCACAGCCTCCTTGGTCGGTCAGTAGTGAGCCGAGATACAAAAACTCAGAGACAAATTCAGTCATTTAGTTCTCCGGTTCGAATTAGTGTACCAGCCCTATCTACTATTGAAACTTTTGTCTTTGCTCTATTGACTATTAGACCAAACTGCTCGCTTTCGTGTTGGACTCTTCTGAAGAGTTCGTCAAGTTGTTCTTCGGATGACGCGATTAGAGATGATTCCATCATCTGCATATCGAAGGTTGCTAATCTTCGTCCCGCCTATCGAAATGCCGCTCTGCCAGTCATCTAAAGCCTTTTTCATGATGAACTCCCCGTAGATGTTAAAAAGGATGGGGGATAGGATGCAACCTTGCCGTATCCCTTTTTCCGATTTGAAAGGTCCCGATAACGCGTCATTGACTCTCACAACAGTTTCACCATTTTTGTAAAGGTAGCAATTAATACTGCCAGGTGCTCGGGAACTCCCATCTTTATTAAGATTTTCCAGAGACAGTCCCAACGAACTCAGTCAAAAGCCTTGGAGTAATCAATGAAGCACATCAATGTTGGCTTGCAAAATTCGCGGCTTTTTTCAATTAATTGCCTAACGTTGAGAATTTGCTCCCTGGTACCTCGACCTCTAACAAAACCAGCCTGTTCCTCTGGTATTTGCCACTGTAGGAATGTCTTTAATCTCTCATTAATGACGTACAGCATTATCTTGCTGACATGAGATGTAAGTGCCATTGTGCGGTGGTTGCTGCACGAACAAGTAGATCCCTTCTTGTGGAGAGGGATAAGCATTGACTCTTTCCAGTCATTTGGCCAGTGACCTGTTCTCCATACCTGGTTACACAGACCTAAAGTAATAGTCGCTAAACTCAAAAATAGACTCATTAAAGACAGTATTTTCTCCGACTTAAAGAAAACGCATGGTATTACGACAAAAGACATAAACATTGCTGGAAACCGAATAAAGTTTTCGTAAATGATTATCTTACACCACAAATAAAATTTTGTGGTGAATTTGCTTCAAAAATGCAAAACACGCCTCCGAAAAAACATACAAATTTGTGTGGAAAAAAAACTGCCTAATTTTTGTTCGAAAAAAAACGAAAAATCGCAGGCCATAATAATAAACTCAGAAAAAGACCGAATAAAAATGATATAATAACTAAAAAAACTATGTATTGTCAGTTTTTTTTAATTTTTGCACTTTACCGTGACAATTTTTTTGCTTTGTATTTGAAATAAAAATTTTAACACTAAAAGGCGACACTCGCTTATCTTTTACTAAACATAAAAACACTTTCACATTGGTTTTCTTGACTTTTGACTGTCTTAAATCAACCAGCTTTACAATTACATCGCGTAATTTTAATGAATATCTTAGTAATGCTTTAAATTTTAACAAACCATCATGAAGCCATTAATAAACTGTTAACGATTTTTTTTTCCTTGACAACAGCGTTACAAGAATGGTTGAACAGTTATTACTCATTACTGAAGTAAGGCCATAGGATTACAATTTTATAATACAAAGCATCAGAAAAAATCAAAGTAAAGACATTGTGTAAGCATTAATATTTACAGTAAAAAAAATAAAAAACATTCTTGCTTAATATTAATGCAAGAATTCGTATGTATTGTTTGTTTGCGTGTGTATGTTTGTGTGTGTGTATGTTTGTATGTTTGTGTGTGTGTGTGTGTGTGTGTGTGTGTGTGTGTGTGTGTGTGTATGCCGGCTCCGGACAGTCAATTTTGCCCATCAATATTGCGTGAAGCAGCAGCATATCACTCTGGTGTCTTCTATGTTAAAGTGTGTCCATATTATAGTGAGCTCATGCCCCTTCATAGCTGCTGAATTTTTTGTAATCTTTAGAAGCAAGGTATCTGACTGCTCACAGGTGATAGATTTTGGAATTATACACTTACCACACTTACTTTTGTGTATGGGTACTATAAGAGCTTTTCCCAAATATCTGGAAAACTACAGAACTTATTTATGGAGAGGTTGAAAATGAAAGTTAGTGGCTTAGCTAAATGTGCGGCGCATTTGGTTAAGAATATAGGTAGAATGCCGTCATTTCCCGCTCCTTTGTTGAGTTTTAACGCTTTGAGCAATTTTAAGATGACATCCTCATCTAAAACGATTTTACAAATTAACCCTTTATGAAATTGAGCTGGGAAACTTTCCAAGTCGTAGAAGTTTTCTGGTTTAGCAGACACTTTTAAAGAATTCACTAAAGCCATTACAAGCAGAAGCTTTATCCGCATAAGTTTTGTTACCTAATGTTACCTTACTAGGGTATCTATTTTTATTATTTCTTAAAGATTTTGTAAGAGAAAATAGAAGCTTAGGATCTCTTAGGATATAAGTCAGTATGCGTTGGTTATAAGAGTTGTAACGCTTTCTTTGAACTAATTTTTGCCTTGTTCTTAATATAGCGAACTTATCATAGTCACGAGGATTTTTGTTTAATTTCCATTGTTTATGTTTCAGAAGCTTTTCTTTTCACAATGTGAATTAAAGATTTGGAATACCAGACAGGAAAATTAGATTTAATTATTATATATATATATAATAGGATTAAGAATGTCTTCTGTAGTTTCATTTAAAATAGAATAAAAAAATCACCAAAGCCGTTAATTAAATCAGCTGATTGTACTTCGTGCCATGTAATCCTAGACAGATGTTCTTTGACTCGGATGTACTCTGCTTTGAAAAAGTTTAGTTTATTAATAGGTTTCGGACGGTTATTACGAACTAGTAAACTAGAGATTAAATTGAAGACATGGATGACATAAGTCCTCTGAGGTAAGAGGACTGGAGCAATGACTTACACTAAAGTCAATGTTACTAAACAAAAGATCTAATGTATTTTGCTTACAGTTTGTAATAGTATTTTGTTGCTTCAGACCTGAGAGATTAGACATCTAAAAATTTAAGAAAGCATCGTGTAATTCGATTCCTCCACTTTTTTGAACGCTTGGTCCAGAATCTGACCATGTAACGTTAGGTAAGTTGAAATCACCGGCTAAAATAATATAATCGTTCGGGTACTTTGATACGATTTCCGCAAGACAAGAGGAGATTGACTTGAGACGAATAGATAAAAGGGTATCTGGCGGAGCATAAATTAATCCAATGTGGATACTACGATTGCACTTTGCTTTAAGAGATTGAGGTGGTATAGTCACCCACAGTGATTCGACGCCAGTATAAATAAAGTCATGTTGATGTTGTATATGTAAATACTTCGATGCGCATAATAGAACTCCGCCACCTCTTTTCTTGAATTATGTCTCGGGGTTTCGATCGCAGACATCGTATTTATCATCGCAGATTTCACGATCATAAATATCCTCTGATAACCATGATTCTTCAATCAAGAATAAGTCATAGTCATGGTTTAGAATATTTAGTCGAAACTCTTCTGTTTTCGTGCGCAAACACGTACAAAATGTACGTAAAGTATCTCTATAGGATTATTGCCTGTGGTGGTGTAAATAGTACCAAAATGTAAGATGCAAGATATTAATAACAGATAATGTGTGTGATTATTGATAATCTTGATAGGCGATAGTTGGTATGTAGGTAGGGCTTCGAAAATAATTATTGTTATTATAATGAAGTTGGTATTTATGTGGCATAGTACGTTAGGCGTGTAATAAAAATACGTTGTGTAGTATAAGAGAATACTGTATGTCTGGTTTGATTTGTTGAGTACTAGGGTAGAAGCGTAATATGTATATAGTGTCATATGAGTAAATATGTAACCAGTTATTTCGAGTATATGTATGAATATGCTGTGAAAGGTCAAGAAGAATGGTTAAATACTGCTCTGTATAGTTCTCGACATTAATATGAAATGCTGTTATGAAAATTGCTAAAAATAATAGTAATGCTTAACATAATTTTGTTTTGGCTAAATCCTTTTTGGTACGTATATTTATGGCTGGCGATTACTCGTTTTTCCTTAAAAAAATGTTGCAGTTTCTAACCCAGACAAATTTAAAGGCTTTCTCGCTTGCGAAAGTTTTGGTTAATCTCAGAAGATGCTTGTTCTCTGGGTGATCGTTGACGAAGAATTTTTTCGCCTCGCCTTCGATGCCCACGTCTCTCGTGCAGATGCCTTTTTTCTTTTTTAAACCAGAAAGTAGTTTATCTTTATTCATCCAATCTCTCAGCTTTACAATAATAGGCTTAGGTCTTCCGGCAATGGTCTTTTGAGGCTGAACTCGATGCGCGAATTCTATGTCATGTTTGAGTTCGACCCCAGCGTAATCAGCTATTTTCAATACCAGATCTCCTGGCGATTGACTCGAGGTTTGAGGCACTCCTACGACCTCTAGATTATTAATTCTTGCCTGCTGCTGCTGTCTGCTGAACTGATAACGTAGATCAAAGACATATTCCTCAGACGAACTGACACGATCTTTTTGCGAATGTAAGTCACTTTTTAGGTGGTCGTTGTCTAATTGAAGTTGAGTATACGAGGCCTGCAATTGGAAGAATTCTGACGATAGGGAAACCGATTTACTTTTCAATCCGGTAAAGATAGTCGTTTTGACTATTTATTGTTTGGTTAATTTCAACTTAGAGGCTAATATGTTCTCGAAGCGGCTGATTAACTTAGAGCTCTCAATGTCGCAATTAGATTGTCGCATTCGGAAATCCTCCGGTCAGCGGAATCAGCGTTGACCGAGCGCGTGGTTTTGCTCGATTTATTCGCGCGAACTGACCTGTTACTATTATCGCCGCCCTTTCTTGTAGCCACCACACAGTTTGGGCACCTCCATTGAGTTCTAGAGGACGCCGAGTCACTTGAAAATCCAACGAAATCGGAGTGGTATATATGACTGCATAGAATGCATTTTATACGTTTTACGGTTACGCTGATGTATTATTTATACGCTTCGCATGTTGCGACCATAATTGCACTAGCGCTGTGTTTACAAATTAACTAAGGAGAAATATAAATTGAAAAATTAAATGTACCACAGCGAGTCTCGAACCTGGTAACAAATTCAATAGATTCAATATGTCGTATCATTCGACCACAGAAGCGTCAGCTTATTCAGCGAGTTTGTAGATGTGTTTTCGATTACGGGCGTTTGGTGACAGTATAAGCGTTAATGACAGTGTTATACGTCCGTGATAGATAGATTGGTTGCACTGATTTTAGCACTTATACGAGCTGTATATAGTGAAAATCTACTATCACAACACGGTAACAATTGTTAAACTTTATGCACATTACACTTTTGGTGTATTTAAGAAAGTTAATCCGCTGTTTATTCATTTTAAGTACGAGAGGTGTTGATTTACGGATATTATTGACTACCCACTAGAATATTTTTCTTAGGCGATTTCAAGATACTCAATACTATACCAAATCTCGAATGGACACAGCGGGGACTGTGTATTTAAAAAAGGGTACTACGCAAAGCCAGGCTGCTTTAGTTATTTTATAAACACTATTGAATTCCTTGGACTAAGGCACGTCAATGAGCATTGCAACAATTCAAATAATATATTAGACCTCATTATTATCAATACTTCACCAAAAGTGTCGGTATTATGCGATCCTTTATTAGTCGAAGATAAGTATCATCCAGCACTAGGAATAGATTGCTCTGATATATTAATATCGCAACATCGATACACCCTTTAAAAAATATATAATACAAATTTCATAAAGCGGATTATATTAAAATTAGGGAGTGTCTGACTGGTGTTAATTGGAATACAATTTCATTGATAAGTCGTGTGAGGAGTCACTTCATAGTTTTTATGAATTACTGTACGAATTAAGAAATTCCTTTGTGCCTAAGTCTTTTTCGGGTGGAAAATATATGCGATCTATCTATCTAGATCGTGAAAGACGTAAGCGTATTCAAGCTGAATGCTATGATTCCCACATATTTGAAATACAAGAGAGCAATAAAAAGTCGCCTAAGCTTCTTCACAATCATATTTCATCCAAACGTAGAAATCAAAGTCCTTCTCCTAGTTCATTACGTTTTGGTGATTTACAATAACGAAAAAGAAATATGTTCTGGTTTTAGTGATTTTTTCAAGAATGTCTTTGTTAAACATGCACCTAACTACGATAATCTTTTACACGAAATCTCCTCAGTAACGGACGATACTTACCATTCTTTCACTGTGGCAGAAGAGAAAGCCTTAAAATTGCTAACATCTCTCGATATTCAAAAAGGCTCTGGCAGTGACAACATACCCTCAATATTTTTTAAATCTTGCGCTATTGAGTTAGCATTGCCTTTAACTTTCATATTTAATAAGTCGTTGAGGAGTGATTCCGCTAAATAGAAAGATGCACTTATCGTTCCTATCCATAAAAAGGCCCCAAGACAGAGATAGCAAATTATCGACCTATATCCATTTTGAATATTCCAAGTAAGATCTTAGAAAAGCTAGTATATAGAGCTATCTATATTATAGAGCAGAGGTCCTATTTGTTTTATATTGGAGCTTGCTTTACCCGAAAAATTATGACACTTACTTTTAATTATACAATGAGTAGCGTTCCCTTAAAGAAAACTAGCCTGATTCGTAATTTAGATGTTCTCCTAGACGCGAAACTATTATTAAATCATCATATAGACTTTATAACTAATAAGGCCTATAAATATTGTTTTAAGTTTAGTTTAGTTAGTTTAGTCTTATAATTAGAACTTGCAAATCTTTTCACAATATAAATTGCATAAAAATTGCCTATTTCTCTTCTGTTAGAAGCATATTAGAATATGCTAGCTGTGTTTGGAACCCCCATATACTAAATATTTTGAAGGTATTGAGGCCATACAAAAGAGTTTATTAAACATCTGAACTTTAAAACTTACACTAACATAAACTTAAAGGATGCTTGTTATCTTTATCGCATATCTAGCTTGACAGATCGACGCGAAACTTTAGACATGATTTTCATCTTTCTATATGATTTGATCTCTGGTTAAATTGTTTCCCCTGAGTTGCGCTCGCGTGTTCTTTTTAATGTACCTAACAAGCTAACTCGTAATGAATATTCGAATCTTATAATATTAGAATATTGAATATTATACGTCCCTTTGTTTTGTACATTTGGAAAATTTGTTTTGTACATATGGGAGGTATGTTTTGTACATAGGTAAAGCATATTTCATACCGCTGAGTAATAAGGGTGTTCCTATCCAGATTTTTTTTTCTATTTTTTAGACTTTTTTTTATTTTTATTATATTTTGAGTGATGGGGTGTAGTGGGGAGCCTAATGTGAATACTTTCGGGGCTTCACCAGCCGGTCCAAAACGGGTGGTGTGGCTTCGCTAATCACAGGCTTTCTGCAATCTCTCACCAGTAGCTCCAAGACGCTGTAGTGCATGCAGCGGCCACACCTTGGTAACCGCGTTGGCTTGCGGGCTAAACCTAGTTGACGGTTTGCCAGAATGGTGGACCTACTAGCGGATCCTTCCCATTTAATGCATTAAGTCTGCCTCGGCGGGGAAGGCAACCCAACGCAGATATGCACTCGGGCTTGACGGAACTGGCGAGGTAGCTAGGCAAGGTGGACGGCCTAGGGCGACAGTAGAAGGCGCACAGCTACTGTCGGCCAGACACATCATCGGATCCTTCCTCCAGTCGTAGCGGTTTTCCGTTCTACTGGATCAAGGAAGGGGAAGACGAGGGTGTGCACCTGCGTTTTGCGCGTACGCTTGTGCACTGAAATATCTCCTGCGTAACTGACTACTTCCGTATATGGACTCCGATACCAATAAAGTCCTGTGGCGATGGGTCAAGGTAGAGAGGTCCGGTTTGATGCAATCCGGGCTTTGTCTGAGGCCTGCACATGGGCGGCTCTGGGGGTGTGTAACACCGTGGTCGCTTTTGCTCTGCATAGGGGAGACAGAGTAAACCCGGATGCATCTGGAGTGACAAAGCAGCCCTATTTAGGGAGGCACTGCTTTCCCCGCTCAGCCAGGGAGGGGGCTAGAAAAGGTGCCCTAAACAAAAGCTCTTCCCAACCATTTTTTTTGAGGGTAGTAACCACGGCTGCCTTCGCATCCTTCAATTTCGTGGTCGGCGTTACAGAATACAAAAAATAAAAACACCTGCAATAACATTCGGCTCGTGGAACGTGCGAACACTTCTTGACCGTGATGACAATGCTTGCCCGGAACGGAAAACTGCCGTCTTAGCTCGAGAGCTTAGACGCTATAATGTGGATGTGGCTGCACTCAGCGAAACACATCTAGCCGAAGAAGGGGAGCTGGTAGAACATGGTGGCGGCTATACTTTCTTTTGGAAGGGACTTGCTACCTCGGAACCGCGGTGGTCGGGCGTAGGATTTTTGGTTAAGAACCAGCTCATTAATCAATTACAAGTGTCCGGTGCACATCTCGGACCGCATCACCACACTGCGCCTTCACCTTGAATATGACAACTACCTGAATGTCATCAGTGTCTATGCTCCAACGCTGGATAAATCTGATATCATAAAGGGTAAGTTTTACGACGATTTGAGCCGGTGCATCGAAAGCATACGCCCCAGAGAGATGATACTGGTCTTGGTGGATTTCAATGCTAGAGTTGGACGGGATTACGACGCCTGGCCTAAAGTCTTGGGGAGACATGGAGTTGGCAATATGAACAGCAACGGTCAGCTGCTGCTCAGCTTATGTGCACAATTAGACCTAGCGATCACGAACACAATGTTCAGACTTCCAGCCAAGCACAAAACTACATACATGGATGCAACCAAGATCCAACTCAAATACGGGGGTGATGAGTTGCATTCGGCTCTATGGGAACTTTTTATCCATATATGGGAAAAATAACAAGTCCCTGATACGTTCAAAATATCTATCATCAGGACACTGTATAAGGGAAAGGGGGACCGTTCTGACTGCAACTCCTTCCGCGGTATTTCACTATTACCGGTCCCCGGAAAAGTCCTCGCCAGAATTCTTTTAAACCGCCTTACAGAACTTTCAGAAAAGATTCTGCCTGAAACCCAGTTTGGCTTTCGACATGACCGGGGTACTTGTGAGGCTATCTTCTCAGTGCGTCAATTGCAGGAGAAAAGCAGAGAGCAGGGTCGTAACATGTATCTTTTCTTTGTCGACCTTGAGAAGGCATTTGACAGCGTGCCTCGTGAAGCTCTTTGGGCTGTGCTAGGAAAATTGCGATGCACGGCAAAGTTTGTGCGACTAGTGAGACTACTGCATGATGGAATGAGAAGCTGCGTCACTATTGACGGTGAACAGTCGGACTTCTTCCCCGTTACCTGTGGGGTAAAGCAAGGGTGCGTGCTGGCGCCCACACTGTTTGCCCTGTACTTTGCAGTAGTTGTCCGCGATGTCCTACAGACGACTCCCGAGGGAGTTCGCGTCCGTTTCCACACTGATGGCAGCCTTTTCAATTTAGCCAGGTTAAAGGCCCGAACAAAAGTGTCTCACGCAATGATTACTGAGATCACTTATGCGGATGACTTATGTTTTGTGGCAGAATCCCCAGACGGCCTGCAAAAGCTCATGTCCGAGTTCCACGTGTCCTGCCGCAAATTCGGCCTAAAGATCAGTGTCAAAAAGTCAGAAGTGATGTCTTTGAATATCCACGGCAGTGAAACACTGGTCATCAAACTTGGAGATGACGTACTAAAGCAGGTCGATCAGTTTTGTTACTTGGGGAGCACTGTTACATCCAAGTGCGAATTGGTTGCCGAAATCAACAGCAGGATCGGTGCTGCAGCCGCGGTATTCGGCAAGCTGAATACCAAAGTCTTCCGCTCACATGACCTAAAACTGGCTACCAAAATTTCCATATATATGGCGGTCGTACTACCTAACATTCTTTACTCTGCCGAAATCTGGACCGTGTACCGACATCATATTCGCACATTAGACCGCTTCCACCTTAAATGCCTACGCCAAATCCTGAATATCCAGTGGTCTGATCGTGTGCGGAATTCAGAAGTGCTGCGAAGAGCTGATGTGGGTGGCATTGAAACTTACCTTATGCGGCGACAACTTCGTTGGTGTGGTCACGTGTCAAGGATGGCGGATCAGCGTGTCGCTAAGCGCATATTTTATGGCGAATTTGAGGAAGGCAAGCGTAAGCATGGCGGACAACTCCTTAGATACAAAGATGCGCTTAAGCGGCACATGCAAAAGTGCAATATAAAAACCGCGCAGTGGGAGCAGCAGGCCGCCAACAGGGTACAATGGAGATCCAGCATTAAAACGAAGATCCAAGAATTTGAAGTGAGTCACCTTGCTGAGCTTGATGCCAGACGCGACCAGTTGAAAGCCCGACCACCCGCGGCAATCAACTACAATTATATCAATGGAGTGCTCACATGCCCGCTATGCGCGAGGATCATCAGTAAGAAGATTGGCTACATAAGCCACATGCGAGCACACGATCGACACCAGGCAAGGAGTTGAAGCGGTTGCCGTGGCCGAAATCGGCCGGAAGAGTATTATTATTATTATTATTTTGAGTGATGATCAAAAATACATATAACCCCAAATTTTCAGCCTCCTAAACCATCACCCCATTTTGTAATCACGATTTTAGTATTTATGTATGAACAATATCACAATAATTACTTATAGTGAACCTCATCGAAATTTCGTCTACGTCATTCACGAGAAGCGTCGCGTCATTTTGACATTTAATAATTTCCAAAAATTCAACGCTTTATTTAATTGATAAGAAATATAAATATTTTATGATATAAAAAAGGTTACTAAAATACTAAAGATCAAATGCATTATCGGTATACCGTTTTTATCAGTAAATACAATAATTTGGTCTGTTTGTGTGTGTGTGTGTGTTACAGTGAAAAATGCAAGCAAGACGCAAGGGGGCCAAATTGGGCCGTCGAACTAATAAAGCATCAAGCATGCCTAATAATAGAGCAGAATGAACAGACGAACAAATCCAACAAAATAACAAAAATTTGCGTGTGAGCATGCCACCATTGAACGATTTGCTCGTCGGCACGTATCCAGTAGCAAGGCTGTTCCTGAAGTCCATTCACAAACAAAAAAATATCGCAAAGGACTTCGTTCCTCCTCGGGTCTCTTCTTCCCCAACCGCACATTGTTTTTTTTGTTATCGTTTTAATTTACACGGGACTTCTATCGAGTCTTCATCGCAATTTTATGGATGAAAGTCAAGAAACCGAAATTGTAGCAAGTGTAAATAATGCAATCTTAAAAAATAATTAAATAAATTATGTAAATTCATTCAAGTATACATACATTACATACATTCAATATACAAATGATGCGAGTGTTTACTATTGACAGTATAATAAGAGAAATGCTAGTATCATCATCATATCATTTCTCTGATTATACTGTCAATAATAAACACTCAGGGTCAAAAAAACTAAAAACAAAGAAAAAAAAGAACAAAAACCATTATTTATCAAGCTTTTATAACAATATAAATATTGTATTTATAGTACTTTGTTATGATTGTTTGAAACTTTTAAAGACATTTTTGATGTTTAATTTATTGTTAAAGAGTTTAAATTACTTTGACAATATTCAAAATAAAATCCTTTAGAAATAATGACATCATCATCATTCTGAATCAAATTGAGTTATTTAATGCAATAAGTAAAACTTAATTCCATTTGAATTCTGTTAGCAGCGCCACCTTTGAACACACTATGTTTGTTTATATAGTTTACAAAAATGTAACTTTTTAACAACATTGTCCGGCCAATCCTGGAATACAATTGCATTGTGTGGAACCCGTACTATGATGTGTATGTGAGGATGTTGGAGATGATTCAAAATAAATGGTTTATCATCTATCATATAGCGATAGATTATCTAGGATAATTGGAGGCTATGGAGATAGATTGAATCAGTACCAAATGTCCTCACTCGCTTGTCGTAGAAAAATACACGATCTAGTTTTCCTTCATAAGCTATTTAATGGTAGCAGCATTGACTGCAACGAATTAATTTCATCTTTAACTGTTCATACTCCGTCTCGTTTGCCCCGACTTAATGCCTACAACTTCAAATATCCATATTTAAAACCAACCTCGAACACAATCTTGGTATACCTCGAATATCTACATGTTAGAAATTACAATGAACTCGCAAAAACAACAACTTGGATATTGCCATTAATCTAAGTACATATGAAAAAAATCTTAGGCAATATTTAAAACAAAATTCATACGTTCATTCATTCATTCTATTTGTATTTTTAGTATTTTTTTTTTAGAATCTTTAATATTTTTTTTGTATAACTTTTATTTTTTATTTGCATATTTTTTTTCTATATTATAGTTATTTAATATAAGAAGTTCTGTTTTTTGTTTAAGTTCTTTAAGTCATATTATTTTATATTTGTAAAGTTTTTAATTTTAATTATACTTTTTATATTAGCTGTTACTTTGTTGTATGTGATAGATGCTGTGTTTTCCTGTAACTGAAGGAGCACATAGCTTTATAACTCGCGTAATGTATTAAAGATTGTCATGTGTATTCCTTGTTGGAGATTCTATTAAAATAAAATAAAATAAAATCATGCTTCAAAAATATGTACAAATGTATATTTGTTTCTTAATTAGTCGCTGCAGCGCTGTTGAGATGAAAGGTCTGCGAAAAAAATGTTGTCCTTTGTAATAATTATTACATTACTAAACAATATTCTTTAGAATAATTTGTGAAATATGTGCAACGTGAAATAATACATACTGCACGACAAAAGTCAATTATCCGGAATTTTATTACGGAGTAATAGCATTTGACAACCAACCAGGTTGGTTGACAAATGCTATTACCCCGTAATAGAATTGCTGACAGGCAACGTGAAAATGCTAAACGACATTTGTTAAGAATATTAGTCTATTATTAACAAAGAGTACGTAGAAGTAAAACTCTTTTGACGTAACAACATTATTGTTTTTATTTGTGATATATTCAGTAATAATCTAATTAATATCATTATTATTTAATTTTGTGATGTATGCTGAATTGATATTTGTTAATTATTTAATGGTTATGACAATTATGAATGATAATTTTTAAATTAAGTTATGCAACAAATATACAATCGCCCTAATTCTGTTATTCTGTAAATCTATAATATTAGGTCCTTACATATGAAATTAGCGTTTTGTCGTACTGACCACTTTGATCTGAAATATCTCCCCTTTGGTTAAGAATTCCAAATTCAAATTTATAAATTTATTTAGTTAGTAAATTTGAGTTTTGAAACAGTCATTCATTTGTTTTTTCCTCAGTATTTTCTTTGGCGTCGCTTATAACCGCACAATGGAAGACATAAAATACCGGTATATTTACGAGTATGAGTTCTACCGTGGCACCAGTGGCACAGATTAATGATGTGTACGGTACTGATGTCGCAAAAGAAAGCACAGTTCGTTTTTGGTTTCAACGTTTTCGTTCTGGAATTTTCGACCTTCAGAACTAACTTGGACAACTTCTTACAAGGAAAAAATTCAACTCCGATGCGGCAGTCCAAACCGCCTTCAAAGAGTTTATTGATTCTCGTCCCCTTGGTTTTTTTTAGTAAAGGGATCAATGAACTACCTTTGAGATGGCAAAAGTGCATAGATAACAACGTTATGCACTTTGATTAATTAAACATATTTAACAAAAAAAAAATTGACTTTATATTCCTCCCGTACAAAACGCCAATTTCATATGTAAGGACCTAATAATAATTGCATGTCATTTATATGACTAGGCATGTATGTGTATGTTAAAATGTATACTATGATGTTTTATGCAAATAAACTATTCATATTATTATTTTCTGTATCTATTTTTTACCCCCTTTTATCATTGTAAAGTAACTTAAGTATCACGCGGGCCACGACCAGGTTTTTTTAATGTTAAATTGACAATGGTGATGTGAGGAACTTTTGAGTGAGACGTGTGGTGTTTAGGACGACTGCTTTTTGTAAAACTGCGAGAGTGGAGTGAGACTGGAGAGAATGTTTATTAATTTTAGTAGCCAATTCTATGTATTTTATTACTTAATCATTGCGTGTACTGAGTAGATTAAATATAAGCCGAGATGGCCCAGTGGTAAGACCGCGTGAATCTTAATCGATGATCGTGGGTTCAAACCCGGGCAAGCACCACTGAATTTTCATGTGCTTAATTTGTGATTATAATTCATCTCGTGCTTTACGGTGAAGGAAAACATCGTGAGGAAACCTGCATGTGTCTAATTTCACTGAAATTCTGCCACATGTGTATTCCACCAACCCGCATTGGAGCAGCGTGGTGGAATAAGCTCCAAAGCCTTCTCCTCAAAAAGAGGAGAGGAGGCCTTTAGCCCAGCAGTGGGACATTCACAGGCTGCTACGGAGTAGATTAAATACTGCAATATCGTTTATAAAAACAATTTTGTTTTGTTGTTTTTGTCTACTACTCTTATGTCCGGTCTATTATAATATATGGTTTTATCGGTGGTAATCGTTCTATCCCAGCAAATTTTATAGTAATTATTTTCTATTACTTTACAGGATTGGTATTTATAGTAAGCTACATTATTTATAATGAATTTATATTGATGGGCTAAGTTTTGGTGAACTATTGTTAATGTTATTACTGCTACTTGGTCATGCCTGTGCTATAATTACTTTGGAGGATTGACTTGCAAGCACCGGTTATGCGTGGAATCGTTTTAGAACTGCTGAGGCAATGTTTACATAAATCAGTTCGTAAATTCAGTGTGCGAATAATATATTTCTGATAGTAACGGGTGTCTATTACTTGATTTTTTTGCTATATTTATATGGCTAAGTTCCTCATCTTAGTTATGATACTGATATACTAATTTCATTCACCGCGCGGTAGTGAGTCTCTGTTTACAACATTTGGGGTGATGTTTCCGGTATGTGGTCATATGTGTGTATATTATTAGCTGTGATTTTGTAGATCAGTTTCAGACCAATTTATAATCCCAAAGGAATATGCGAGTAATGGTATTGCTTAGCTGTTGATGTCTTTTGTTCTGTTGCGTGAGTTTAAATGTGTTTTCAATATTTGATTTAACCTTATTTTAAGCTTTTGTATCAATTATTTTTATGTTTTATTTGCTTAGACTGGTGAAACTGTAATATTTACAAGTGTTCATTACATTATTATTAAAAAAAATGACGTGCCGAGGGTGGCGTGTATGGTGAAATCTGCAATTTTGTTGGCTTTAGGCGTATTTGATAACAGTAATAGAATCAGTATCGTGAATGTATGCAATCTCAGATCTTAATCTGAAAAACGTGAACATTAATAAAAAGGTCTTTAAATTAAACTGCCCAGCTGGATATTTTTACTTTATTCATATTCATTTATATTATAACATTAATATTTATAAAGAAAACATAACATATTAACATTTCACCTTAGATTAAATGTACTAGAACATATGTACTTCAAAGAATATATTATACATAGTATGAATCATGTACTTAAATATTATAAACAACTTTTTTTGGAAAAAAGTTTCAATTTCAATGGTGTGACATTCATAAGTATAATAAAATCTTACATGCTTAACACTAGATATACCAGCTGTTTACGTATACCTATTTGTACCAAACCAGTCAAAATGACAGGTGCATTAGAAATAAGGCTTATCGTGGTTTCCAGTCTATATTTACTCTTAAAAAAGATAAAAATAAAGTTGAACAATATTAAGTATAATAGATAAATGGATTTATAGACATTGACAAATAACAAAACATTTAATTGCTTTGGAGTAGTCAATAAAAGCAATGTATAAAGGTTTATCATATTCAGTATATTTTTCAATTATTTGTTTCAGCGTGTGTATGTGGTCGATGGTAGAATAGTTTTTCCTGAATCCCGCCTGTTCTACTGGTTGGTTCTCATCGATTAAAGCTGAGATTCTCCGGAGCAATGTCGAACTAAATAATTTATACAGACAGGGTATTAAGCTTATGGGTCTGTAATTCGTAATTAATTTAGGGTCTCCTTTTTTGTATATGAGTACTATTTCTGAGCACGTCCATTGTTCCGGAATCTTTTTCTTTTCCAATATAAGATTGAACAGCGTAGTAAGTGGTCGTATTAAGTGGTCTTTACCAGCGATAATCAAGTCGTTTGTCATGCCATCTGGACCTGGACTTTTATCTGTTTTTAGCCTCTTAATAGATAGCTCTAACTCGCATTCCAAAAACGGTAGTACTGGGTCCTTATTGGCTGTCATGTGATCTGGGATCGTGTCGTTCTGAAGTTGTTGATTGGCGTATAGATCTTTGAAAAATTGTGTAGCTATGTTCATAAGATCATTTCTATTAGTTATCAAAGATCCGGCTACATTTAATTGTGTCATGAGCTGGTTACTATTGTGGAGTTTTTTGAAAGCATTTTTTACTCCTCCTGTTTTTTCTAGGTATTGGTATAAAGTTCTAAGTCTGTAGTTCTTCAAGTTTTCTCTAATTTTTGTATAAATTTCTCTGTATAGTTTACTAAGTTTTAATTTTTCTTGTTTCGATTTGTTCTTTTTACATCTTAATACATATTTTTGTTGTTTAAGTTCAATGATGTCTTGTGTGATAATTGGCTGCTTACTACATTTCCTATTTTTCGACTTGTCGGAACATATAATTAAGTTGTGCTCTATATAATCATAATAAGTTTTTAAGGTGTTTTCTACTGGTGGTTCGTACTTAGAGATAAGATTTCCAAATTTTTCGAAGTCTACAGTTGTATGTGTAGGGTTGTGTCTATATTTTACTCTAGATTGTTTTTTACTTCTTGTGGTTAGAGTAATTCTCACCATTCTATGATCACTGGGGTGTAATAGTCTACAAAGAACGCTACAGTTTTCTATATTCTTAGTTAGATTAGTTGCTATGAAGTCTATTTCGTTTTTAATTTTTCCGTTTGGCGATAACCATGTCCATTTTAGTTTGTCCGGTTTCTTAAAAAGCGTGTTGGATATCTTTAAGTTATGTTGATGGCAGAATTCTATAAAAAGTTGACCTCTTTTATTCCTTTTCCCATATCCATAACTTCCCATGACACGCTGTTCACCCGGCTTCGGTAATCCAATTTTAGCATTCATATCCCCCATAAATATTATATTTTTCGTGCATTTGCTTGTAGCTCTGTTTATATCATTGTAAAATAATACTAATTCGGATTCGTTGGCAATTTCAGTAGGCGCATAGGCTTGTACTAACGAATAGTTTGTATCTTCTATTTTTATGTGTAATAAGGCGACCCTTTCAGATATAGCTATAAAGTCGTTTACTGTTATTGTTGGTTGTTTTTTGACAAGGAAGCCTACACCCTTTTCGCCTTTTGTTTCTCCATAGTAGTATAAGATATAGTTACCTCTGTCTTCGATTTGGTATCCTAATCTTCTAACTTCTGAGATACCAATAATGTCCCAGTTTATAAAGGAGATAGCATGTTCCATTTCAATCATTCGTATTTCACTCGCTAGCGAGCGAACATTAAATGTGGCTATGTAGTAATTCAAAGGATTTGGAGGGTGGTAGTCTACTGCCCCCGCGGTGACTGGCCGTTCTGGGGGAGTTATATTAAAATTTTTAGTTTTTTGTTTCGAGATTTTTGCGATAGTTCCAGGGCGTTGCAGGGGCGATTTTGTTGCTATTCCTCCATAGAATCTTCCGAAGATAGAGCTGTGGCATAGTTAGGTGTGTCGGCTTGTGTTGAAGGGAAGAAGCTTTTCATCGAGTGTTGTACTTTTTTAGGGGTGCTTTTCTTAACTTTAGTTTTCTTTACTACTTGGTATTTTGAAGACTCATTCGACTGGCTTCCCGTTGTAAAATGTCTCGTGATCTGATTAGGAAGAGTAATTTCAAGACCTCGTTTTTTCTGGTTGTAATGAATATTCATTTTATTAGTTCTTCCTTTGGAAGTGCTAGTGGATGGCTCGTGAACAATCAGTTTGTCGTAGCGGATGAATGCTATCTTTCCTTCTTTTCTTTCTTTTTGTAGTTGTTCTTGTAATTTCTTTCTAGTTTCCAATACTTTTAGGGGATAGTCTTCCTTGATATATATATTTTTGTCCTTTAATTTTTGTTTGTTCCTGAGTATTACTATTTTTTTCCCGTATGTAGTAAGAGTTACCACTATAGGTCTGACTTTATTTTCAGTCCTCATACCCATTCTTTTCACCATCTCTAGTTCACCTTGATGGCATTTAATATTCATATCTTTATTAATAATGTCTAGAATTATTCTTTCCGACTCCTCGTAAGATTTCTCTGTTTCTTCCACGCCGAAAAAGATAATGTTTTTATGCCTTATTTGTCTCTCTAACTCAGATATACGTTTTTCTTGATCAGATTCAATTTTTTTAATATTTTCAATTTCCTTGTAGATTTGGCTAAATTTACTGTCAATATGTTCGTTTATGTTTTTGGTTATTCTTGTCTCCAGATTTTGTAGGGATTGCTCTGAGTCTCTCTTAATGTCCACTCTCAGTTCTTTTATGAGTTGTTCTATGTTTGAAATCATAGCGCCCGCTGTATACTAAAAACATACGTTCGGTATATGTCGTCAGACGGTTAAACGATGATCTACTCAGTGCGAACAGTATTGAGCTGGTTGTAAGTTGAAGTAGTTCCTGAGATCAATACTAGATGTCGATGATTTTTTATACTAATTAGTTGCTATATCAATTGACGTTGTAGTGCGATGTCTGACGTAGAGATGTCGCTGTTCGCAACTTTGAGTGTACGTTGTGACAAAGCAAAATTAAAATAATTTCACCCGTAAATTGTTAATTACACTTCTTCGTTTCACTTCGCTTGTTATTAATGTACATTCACTTTTTAGTAGTTCTTATTTTAGTCCCGCTTTGCACTGTATGTCACTGGTTTTGCAATCTAATGTTCGTTTTTCTTAATAAGTTTTGAGCTCGTTACGGTTCAGGTTTATTTCGTATTTTATCGTTTAATTCGTCTGTGTTCACTGTTTTTTTCACTGTTATAGAAGTTTTTCACTATTTATTATACACTTTTAAACTTTTTATGATGAGACTTTTCGTATTTTATTTGTTTTTGATTTAATTGTTGCGGAGTAGCTTAGACTATGTGTTTACTTTTCGAATATCGGAATACCCTCCCTTTCGATAATAGCACTACTATTATTACCATTACTATCACATAATTCACTCTCTACATCTGAACATTCCTCAGATATGATAGTTGCATAAATCTAAATATGTAGAAAGTTTTGCATTTCTTAAATTAATTTATGAATATAGGTCTAACACTCTCGTTTTTTTTATTAAGAATATATATTAGTTAGGAATTTTTTTTTAATTATAATAATACACACGAACGAGACGGTTATAACTTTCTAAAACAACACCGGCTTTTTAAGGTCACATCAATGGAAAATGTACATAAATCTAGTATATATGTAGGTGATACAACATTAATAATATATAAATTATATACAGTTTTATAATATATAACATTAACATAAAATGACCGTTATTTTAGTGCACTAGCCGAAATACGAATGAAATGAAACAGCGTGTGTAGTAGCGCGTGCTGATGCTGTAGACGATGTTTGTCGTAATGATGTGCACGAAGAACACTTTCTATTTAACTCAAGACTATTTAGAGTATCTCGGTTGATCTTGCGTTTGCATCTGGATAAATCTCTTTGTGATGGAAATCTTTTTATAGCCTTCAAATCTAAAAAATAAAATGTTATTACGATCTTCTTTCAAATGTTATAACTTGAAATATATATATAAATATATTTCAGAAGAGCTTCAGCGAAATGACAATGTCAGATAACAAACATAAAATAAGGAAATAAAAACCTATAATAATAAATAGTGGTTCTGTAAGCGCCTCGCATAAAAAGTTGAAAAACTGAAAAAAAAAATCCCCTTTGACCCATGTGTGTTTCACGTTCCATTTATCGAGCGAACGCTACAAATATTTAAACACATCTAACTAAATCATTATTATTCTTAGATTAGCATATAATAAAAAATGCAAGTTCTAAGGGCGTTTAGATTTATTTATTCATTCAAAATCGTATAGTGTTTCGGGGATTGTCCTTTACTGTTAAGTATATAATATTAGTAATTTATTAATTTTTTTTAATCAATATTTCTAGTAATAATGGGGTCCTGATTTCAAATTCGGGTCGGGAAAAAATGTTATTGTATTACCA
The DNA here is from genome assembly GCA_905147175.2 of Nymphalis urticae. Lineage (NCBI taxonomy): Eukaryota > Metazoa > Arthropoda > Insecta > Lepidoptera > Nymphalidae > Nymphalis > Nymphalis urticae. The sequence continues at coordinate 11,458,973 of LR989983.1, forward strand.
AAGTTAGTGCACTTCTTTTTGCGTACCTATTTGTGCACTATCATATACCCCATATCCAAAAGTAAACGATACAATAAAATTTACCTGATAGTGGAATTCTCTCACCAACGCTCGTACGACGACGCAAGCGGTTGTCTGCCCTGGTATTTTTCAAGCACAGGAGTTTGCGAAGCGCCTGACGGGAAAAAAAGGTATTGCTTGATAATCGAAATTCATGCGTCCTTTATGTAGGAAGAAAACCTTAACAGAAAAATCTATATATTAGAATTTATTAATATAAAATCTTTATTATTGCAATTATTTTAACTATTTTATCTCTGTAATGATTCAAGTTTAAACTCTGAAGACGTATTCGATGACAGCAAAGTACATACAGACATCTACATAATAGCAATTGTGATTTTCAGATCACATTAAGTAAATAATAGTAATTATTTCGAGATATATATACCAATTAACATGAAATTTTCCATGATGATTTAAAATAACATTTTTTATTTATTGTATAACGGGTTTTATCGCGTTATATGTCGTTGTTTTTCTGAAATAACTTAGATGTATTTTTTTACTTTGTAAAAGTCTCAACGTAAAAGAAGACATCTGCCTGATATCCGTTTATTCGTTGTTATTAAAAATAGTGCTCATTCTAATTAAAATATTTAATAAATTAAGGAACAACCTCCAGCACTATTTTTTAAGGATATTTAATGAAATCTAAGCGAAATAAAAACAAAATTTAACAATTACAGACTAAAATTTTGTAGATGTTTTCATTTACTTTGCATATAACATTTCACACAGCTTTATCTACGTCTCTCAGTTAAACTCATATAATTTCCTAAACCACGCCAATGTTATGTTTTAGTAATAAATAATCTTCTATATATTACAAACGCGAAAGTTTGTATGGATGTTTGTTACTCTTTCACTCAAAAACCACTGAATGGATTTTAATGAAACCTTACAATAATATAGCTCATACATCAGAATAACATATAGGCTATAATTTATATAGCTATTGATTAAATTGGCAAAAATATAACAATAAGTGTCACGTAAGTCGGATCTGCGAGCCATTCTGGCATGCGCTGTAAAAACCGTAAGAGTTATACGAATATAATGTATAGCGGATATGTATCTCTTAAATAGTTCTACAAAAAATAACTGTTTAGTTGAATTTGTTGAAACTTTAGCTACCTATAAATGATAGTCTGTAAAATGATGATGATTGAAAGTTTATAGGAACAAAACAAAGATAAAAAATGGACAGTTTCAGAGATTTAGTACTTCCAATGTAAGTTGAACTCATATCAATACAATCAATCATATTAAATAGTATTTAATATAATCAATCGAAATATTTAAATCAACATATTAAATAGTATTGAATAGTATTTAATATGATTGATCGTACGTTGTACGTCGGTTAACTCGCCCATGCGTAGATATATGTCTATCTTTAAAGGTTGACTATAACTTTTTGCATGATAGTCAACTTTCTTCTAAAATAATGTACTATTTGCAAATTCGTTTTTATAAAATATTAGCTCTTATGAAAGATATCGAAATAAGACTGAAAATAGACATAGACAGTTTTTATTACTTTTTATAGTTTTGACATATTATTACAACGGGTAGTTGAGTAGGTTGTTTGAAAGTACTCATATATACATACGTATTTATTTTCTTGAATAAATACTAATATCCTACGAAAACAAAACTAAAAATGTTATATATACTGAAGTATTATAAGTCTGTTCTTAGGGATTTATTGAAGTTACACGCGAGTGAAACCGCGGGCACAGCTAGTAATAATACTGTTTTATTTATTATTTATTCATAATAATTATATATTTTTGTTTATGGACAAAAATTCAAAACTTATTTTTATTACATTAGATCAATTATCAAAGAAAATCATTTTTTTATAAATTTATATAAATAGATTATAATGCTAATATACAAATAAAAAATGAATATCACTGTTTCTTAAAAGTATAATCAGCCTTGAAATTTACAGAATATCAGGCTATTTTCAGTCACACAGTTAAGAGTTTTATTGGTGCTCGCGTATAACTTAAATAAATCACTAAAAGCGGACTTATAGTATTTCAATAATTTTTAGTTTTGTTTTCGTAGGATATAAGTATTTATTGGTTTTCGCCGCATCTAGATCTACATAGGGTAAAATACAGTTAGCCATGAGGAAAACAGAATTCCCTTAAATCTATTCCGACATATTTTAATGTCTGTCTCTGTGCTTTATTAATTATGACTGCAAACGATACCTTCATTAGAAATTGTATCTTTTTAAAACTGAAAGGTAAATCTGTATTTAAAAAATGAGTACCTGTGATTAACTAACTATTATAAAACGAATAATTATAAATTTAACAAAACAATGAGAAGAAAATCAACGCAAATAATGGATTATTTTAGAACTAATTTTATTACCATAAAAAGAGTTTATAGTGAGTCATCCTTAAATGATACACATATGATATCGTGGACGCTTTTTTTATCTTTTAAGAAAAACAATTCCGGCATACGTGATTGTTGCTTAACTTTTTCCCCGTTTCTGCAACATTTTTTATTGATGCTTAGCTCCTATTGGTTGTAGCTTGATGTTTAATATAATAGCCCGGCCATAGGCCAAACAAACTCCTTAGCTTTATAATAATAGTAAAGATTAGTTACCAAGTATGAAATAAAAACTAAGTTGTTCTTTAAATTCTGCGTCGTTAACTGCTGTTGATTCTCCTACGCAGTAGCATTACGCAGTAGGTGTTTGATATTTTTGTAAAAATCATGGTAGGTATCTTGATAGAAACTAATATTTTAGGGATACATAAATGTAGAGTGCTATAAACAATATAATTTAAAAAAAAGTGCGATAAATTACGTAAGTAAAATTATCACAAGAATGTGATAAGTGTCTGACGTCTTTGTTTGCATTCCAATCATCTGTGGACACTCCGAAGTAAAGGCGGACAAATTCAAATGTCCGTTTCTACAGCGGCGTTTATTAAAATTCGAGTGTAGATATCAGATAATGTTACATACTTAGAAAAAATAAAAAACTTTGATACAGACTTGTATATAAGGTTAAGATAAGCTTTTACAGAAAGCTTCGAAAGAACGTCTTTTACAGAAATTGCACCTTTATAAAACTGAAAAGTAAATCTGTATTAAAAAAATAAATACGTATTATCAAGTTCAATCATTAAAAACTGACTAAGTATAAATTTAACAAAACAATGAGAAAAAAATCTATGCGACGACGAAATGAAATATTTACCTAACCATTTAGTGACCAAAGACCTAACCTATAAACTTCGACTTCGCTTTAACAAAGTTATTTACAAACCGAAATCAATTACTTAAATATGAGTATTTTCAAACAACCTACTAAACTACCTGTTAGACATATATCAAAACTATAAAAAGTAAAAAAAAAATGTCTATGATCTCATATCGATATATTTCACAAGAATTAATGCTTTATTTTAGAATAAATTTGATTTCCATAAAAATGGTTTAAGTGACTCAACCTTAAAAGAAAGTATGAGGAGGCCTCAACCCAGTAGTACGACATTTAGAGGCTATTCCAGCAGAAACAAATCGCAACCAAATTACGTCTTACTACGATTGGTCCATGATTTTTTTTCTGCGTCATATAAAAAGAATTGTCTTGCACTTGAAGATCCTTTTTTTTCTTTTTTAATTATGTGTACAATAGAATAATTAAAGCGCATCTCATATAGTTTGATTTTTATTTAATATTGAGCGTTAACATAATTTTAGCCTACGACACCGAATTTAAAAACTACGTGAAAGAATAAACTATAGAAGAATAAAAAATATAAATATATCAAATAGATATACCTTAACAAATCCCCTGCGGTATCTCACGTTCATGTAGCAGTATATTATTGGATTGAAGCAGGAATGCAACATGGCCAAGCAGTCGCTTATGAACCAAAGGTACGGCATTGCCGGCCATCTGTCCCAGTAGTCGTCATCTTCGTGTGCCGTGTGTAATAACTGTTTATAATAAATAAAAACGATATAATAATACAATTCACTATTGGTCTATAGCAATGAAATACGATCTGAGTGGTGATAACATAATTATGTCCGGTTAACGTATTGATGAAACAATTTATTTTGATTATGCGTAATTCAAAAGCATCATTAATATATTTCGTAAGTTTCACAGTCGCATTTACGTAATTTACGTAATTTATTACATTTACTTATGATAGGTGATTGGTACAGCCTCAGCGCCAAACTTGGCTGTCAGGACATTAATGCAAATAGCAGAAGATGAAGGTAAGGATTATCTAAAAGCAGCGAGAGTTATCAGAGAAGATTTCTATGTAGATGATTGTTTATGGTTGTTTTACAGTTCAAGAAGCTATAGAATTAAGTAACGGAATTAGGGACATATTAAGTAAAGGTGGATTTATATTGCGAAAATGGGCATCAAATAATAAAGACTTTTTGAACAGTATAAAACCAAAGGAAGAGTCTGAGAAGAATTATGAGGATGAAAATACAATAAAAATCTTAAGATTAACTTGGAACATGACAACAGACTCATTTCAGTATCAATTTAAATTACAAAAACAGCCCACTCTTATTACAAAAAGAACTATCCTTGCAGACATGCAACGATTACTTGATCCTCTTGGGTGGTTGGGATCTGCGATAATTACAGTTAAGATTCTCATACAGAAACTTTGGATTCAAAGATTAGATTGGAATGAATATGTGGGAGATACACTTAAACAAGAATGGGTAAGAATAAGAAGTGATTTTGATAAGGTAAATAAAGTTAAAATCAAAAGATGGATTAAAACAGAAAATGAAAAATTAGATAATATCACACTCCATGGATTTTTCGATGCTTCAAACAAAGCTTATTGTGCTGTTGTCTCTTATAGAGTAAAAACTAAAAATAATAAAATTAAAACAGGAATCATAGCATCCAAAACAAGGGTAGCGCCAGTAAAACCAATTTAAATTCCACAACTTGAGCTTTGTGGAGCAGTATTGTTAGCAAGACTATTAACTCAAATACGGAAATCAATACGAATACCACAAGCATTAAGCAACAAGAAATATGTAAATAAGACTTGTAGATTAAAATCTTTAAACCCTTATCTAGATGACCGCAATATCCTCAGGGTGGGTGACAGATTGCGCAATTCAGATTTAAGAGATGAAGTTAAACATCCTATTATACTTGATAGCAAATGTCGATTAGTTTATTTAAGACACCCATTACTCCTGCACGTCCATTTCTCCATTCTGGAGTTGACTTTGCCAGTCCTTTGCAAGTATTTATGAAAAAAAAGGAAGAGGAGCAAGGTCGAACAAGGCTTACATCGCTATTTTTATTTGCATGGCCACCAAGGCCATACATCTAGAATTGGTTAGCGACATGTCGTCTCAATCATTTATTGGGGCCTTCCATAGATTCGTTGCACGCAGGGGAAGGTGTGCTCACATATGGAGTGATCAAGGGCGGAATTTCGTCGGAGCAAATAAACAGCTTACTGAGGCATGGAAGGAGGCCAAACTTGAATTACCAACTCATTTAAAGGAAACTTTAACTTTTGAAGGAACACAATGGCACTTTATCCCAACATACAGCCCTAATTTTGGGGTAAGTAAAGTATCACTTGAGGTGTATTTTGACCACTAGACTTATATTCGAAGAAATGACGACCACACTTTGCCAAATCGAGGCATGCTTAAATTCACGACCGCTGACACCAATAGATACTGATTTTAAAATACTCACACCGGGACATTTTAATCGGTGAAGCACTTATCACGACACCGAGTCCAGATCTGCGTGATTTTAATTTAAGTAATTTATCACGGTGGCAATATGTACAGAGATTAATTAGAGATTTTTGGCATCTATGGCAAACTGAGTATTTATCTAGGTTGCAGGAACGTCCCAAGTGGCTAAAGCGCATTAAAGAGTTTGAGTTAGGGGATATTATACTAGTGAAGGATTTACAATTACCACCAGGCAAGTGGTCACTTGGTCGTTTCGTAGCTAAGCATCCTGGTCCAGACCATGTTACAAGAGTATATAGTGTGAAATGTGGGAGTGATATAATTAAACAATCAATATCAAAACTTTGTTATTTGCCTTTAGAAACTAAGTAGTTACGAATTATATTGTTCGATTCATACTGTCACATTGAATGTTAATTTAGTTCATAAGTTTTAATTTAATAATAACACTTCTATGTAGAGGATTCACTTAACATTGTATAAATAATAAATAAGTAGGTACAGATAAAATTTTATAGTGTAAATTGTAAAAGAATTATTACATAATACTGTTTAATTTATTGCCGTTGAGCATATTGAATTGTTCGATTAAATTCGGTGCACAATTTCCTTATTGTAGTAAACTTCAGATTTAAAACTGCATTTCTCTATATATGTAAATTTACAATATTTTTGTTACGTATTCTCATTTTGTAATTTAAAGGACTATTGTCCTTTAGTGGGCAGTATTTTCGGACGTAAACTATATTTTAAGTTAGTCGCAATATACCAGTGACAGAGAACGGGTGTTTTATTCCAATTAAAAAATATAAAGAAATTAGATACAGTCCTAATCAAGTCTTATAACCATCAAATGGTTAGAGATGGGTAAATTAGTACCTATTGCCTGAAAAAAACATATTAATAATAATTAATATATGTATAAAATTATGAATTTTAACTAAATGGTTGTGAATTTAAAAAAAAACATAAAAATAAGACGGTACAATGACAAATTTGCAGAAAGGAGAACTATAATATATAAATAAATATAAGGGGAACTGTAGGCGCGAGTTAGGAAACGGAAGTAGCGAATTTAGCGACCTGCAGCGGAAATCAGACGATGTACTCTCATAATAGACTTCGGATGTCTTAGAAAACATAATACAAATTTTATTGGAAGGTAAATTTTTTATATTACTGTACCGTGCGTTCATCATGCCTTTTGATTTTTTTATCTGAGGATTTTAATAGTATTTTAAAAATAACATTTTACTACAGTAAGAAGCGATCATGATTTAAAATCATTATTTTTAATTTAGTTCTTACTTAACGGCCTTTATTTATACACGTTGTTTAGCAGGTATTTAGTTTAACATTGATTTCTCTTTTTTGTCATAATAATACTCATCTTTGTTACTTATTACCTCATAAACAACATTTTTAAGTTGTCATATTAAAAAAAATGTAATATAAACTACATAATATAAATCAGTTACGAATATATATACTTACGATAACGATATTACGTGGTAGCCAACACACCGTGAAAACGATAACAACGGTTATCATCATTTTAACCATCTGAAAAAAAGAGTGTAAGATATTTTTTTTTAATTATAGACATCATGTGTGATGGAAACTTTTGCCGTATCTATACAATACTAACATGTATTTATTTTTTGTCTTAGATTTATATAACGGAAAATATTTTTTTTTTTTTTATGTTTCTTTGTAAATGAAAAATTCAAAATTGAATACTTTAAAATTTATTTCACTTATTAAAGGCTACGTCACGCTACATTAACAGTGAGTAATATTGACTATATTTTATTTTCAAAAAATTAGATATCCACAAAAAAAATGCAGTAATGTAGCCCAAGGTATCAATTTCGTCCTAAAAAGCTAATAATTGTTTAACCCGACCATGGTCGGGGCGGACCGTCTCAAATGTAGAAATAAATAGAATCAAATTGTTTGAATACAAATTGTTTTCGTACCCACTATGACGATATGAAAACAATTTAGTATTGGAAACGCATTTGTAAAATAAAATATATATCATAAATTAATTGTCAATTAGTACGAATCTGTTTCAAATGTTCACTTCATTATTAAATTTTATTAAAACAATATTTGAAACTTAACATGCATAATGTAGCATTTCAATTTATTATATTTACGTATTTGTATATAATCGTCTAATCTCGTCGGTATAAATACAATATATATATATATATATGTCGCATCCGGTCAATCGTACGGACACTCAATGAAACGAAAGGTGCTTTAATGTTCTTTCAAATATTCTTTATGAATTTTATTCCCACCTTTGTGGCTATTTTCGATCGATAGTATATTTATATGCGGCGCTCAATAATGTTTATTAAATATTACTCTTCACATGTTCGTTTTCCACACGTTTATAATCCAGGATTTTATATATTTTTTTCTTTACACTGTTTGGACAAGACTAGAACTAGCTTCATAGGATATAAGCAAAGTATGAATGCAAAGTATTCCTATAATTATTTTTATACTTTTATTTAAACATTTTATTTAAGTATATAAATTATAATTTAAACAAGTAAATGTATCAGTAACAAAGTTTTTATGTATATAACATTGTCTATGTTTTATAAGCTTAACGGTGACTATGTTGTGTGGAATCACACGTTTAATAAAAATGTAAAGATGACAGACCACTTTTTTTTTCTTGCAAAAGAAACTTTCAGAAAGGTACCAGGGTCCCATTGGGGTGGAACCGAGTTATGTGGGATTCTTCCTCAGCATGGATCGGAGAGGCTGAGGGATCGTATTGATATATCGATATGATATACATCCGCGGCAGACCACTTAGACCTTACCTAACATAAGAGACAGCTTTATCAAGAAAATTTATAATACGCGTAAACTAAATCACATGATTATGGTAATTTCTATAATTTGTATCTTCTAAGATTTTTTGTTGAAACGCTTACCTTTCGCTTAGAGTGTTGTATTCGCATATCCCTTACAGTTTCCGCCTCGCCAGGCGGCCGCTCGCCCCACACTTTATAAGCAATACGACCGTACGAACAAATGAGTACTGTTAGCGGCAGTGCGAATTGGAGAATCAGTAACGCGTAAGTGTATTGTTCCCTCTGTCCAGGATAAGCCCATTTCTCGCTGCAAATATACCTAAAATTAAAATATATTTATGTATTTTTTTTGCATAATTGCATGAAATTAGCTCTAAATATAAATCAGAAAATTACACTTCATTTATAAGATAACAAATGTACCTATATATAAAATCTATTGTTGGTAATATTACCATTATATAAATATTAAAAAAATTAAGAAATAACAATAAATACATAAACTAGGACTTTGTATACATGTGACCTGACAGGAGCAGCCAAGTGCCTCGTTGGTCTGTTGGCTATAAGGCCGCAGATCCTTACCGACACCAAACGTTAACAGTGAGCATCTAATGTAAATGTAAGCCGTTCAGAAGGCAACCGTGAGCGTTTCAAATGGCACTAAAACGATATTACCAAGTCGTTCGCACTGCCTGTTTTCCTATTATGGAAACATAAATAACTCAACGAAAGCACACCTTAACGAGTTAAAAGTCTCTGGAAGTATTATAATATTACGTATAAATACGAAAACTAAATTGTATATTGATTTTTTCAGAATCTATATTGTTCATATAATTTCAATCAGGTTAAAATATGTACATCTTTACTTACATTACGTATAATATTTCCATATGAAAGATCCTAATGAAATTGATATTATAGAGGTCTTATCTGTTGAAATATTCTCTCTCGCACACAAACACACATGTACAATGTATATAATATTTGCAGAATAATAACCATATTTATTTTTAAGTTTATTTTACAAGTTTTATATTTATAGCTACTTAAATAAAAAATCTCTAAAAATATATGTTTCATATAAATATGATACTCAAATGAGAACATATATGTCTTAGTCAGATAATAAGGTTTTCTATTTTCAATTTGCCTAGGTTTAATAATTTATCACTGACAAATTATCCATTGCCGGTTTTGTTTTGTGGACTACATTTCCTGACCGATCCGGCCCAGCAGTGGGACAGTTTCTAAACATAACGAATATTATTGTTATTTAGATATTGCTGCAACAGACAGGGTGTCCATGTTTACATGGAGTGCGTATTATTACGTGTTTAAAAATATAAAAAGTCAACATTGCAGTGGCTTAGCATCTTGTCTCATCACTTCAAGGCAAAATACACGTTACGAAGAGTATGATATACAGTCAATAACGAAACCCTTCGCTAATACTGAAGGAATTATCAAACCATGTTATAATATTACCATTAGAAAAACTGACCAATTTATTTTGTCTATCGGTGAACATGACGCGAATCCACTCAAAGTTATGATGGAATTGGCAGCAATATTAAAATATTTAAAAAATTGTAAAGTTATTGTTCTTAGCGTTGAAAAAAACAAATATTTGAATGAATATATGTTAAACAATTCAATCCGTCAGATGAGTAAAAATGTGACAAACGTTAATGTTGGAACAAATGAAACAAATATTAATGTTGGAAGATATGATAATATTACCAAAAACGGATGGGTAAAATATTTTTGTCAAAAAAATAATTATTTCTTAGATTACTGTTAAGAGGTTTATTATTTATTATTTTGGTTTCTGTTAATAACAAAAGTTTTACACCCACTGGAGACTCCTTCAGAAATAAATCCTCGTTCCGCCCTCGCTGTCGCTTTCGTTGTAGAATTTTATTTATTAATTTAAAATGTTGCTGTTATACTTACAGATCGCAAACTTGATGCCATACGGAAGGTTGCTCTAGTTGAGATACTATGAATATGGGTGCAGCCGTCGCTAAAGCCCCACACCAAACTGTACATATCACCAGCTTCGCTACCGATTTCTCCATTCTTGGCTGCAAAGGTCGGGTTATCATAAAATATTTATCAACTGATATAGTTATGAGTGTGTATGCACTAATTAACACTGATACTGCTTTCGAATAGTTCACTAACTTACACATTAATCCATTAAACGGCCAGTAACGTAAGATGAGGGTTGACACGAAAGAAAATGGTACACTGAATAAAGCCATTAAAATATCTACTATTGCCAAGTTCACTATAAAAAAGTTCGTCACTGTCTTCATGCGCGGTGACGATTGTACCACAAAACAGACTAATCCATTACCTACGAGTGCTAATAGAAAAATAAAACCGTAAATAACGTAAACGCAAGTTTGTAAAATCCATGTCGATAAATTAGGTTCTAAAATGCAAACGACATTCTGTTCCGTGTAATTGAAATCAGATCCATTCATCGATACGTATCCATTATTTTCACATCCAGCCAGCGGACATCCAAATACAGGTACGACATTCTCTGTTACGTTGTTCGGATGATTCATTTTGATCTGAATCTAGGCTTTTAATCGATGCCAATTATGACTTGGTTTTATCTGAAAAAAAAAATACCGTGACAACGCATTTTGAATGATAAAATATACAGTACAAGTTTTTACTATATGGGTGTGAATGTAAAGGAAAGTAATTTATTTATTTATTTATTAAGGGAAAACAACAGCATGATACAAAATGACATTGACATTAAAAATACAATATACATACAATAGAGCCATTTACTGTTTTCCATTGAATTATGCAAACCTAATAATAGTTAACAGAAGTTGCAACACACAATTTTGAAAAATAAAATGTGAATGTAACAATGAGTAATGTAATAATGAGTTAAAACAAAACAGTACAATTCGATTAGGCGACAAAGACAATGATGTGGGTGAGTGTGGCAATACAGTTACACTGCTAATTGTGTGTGTATGAATGATTGGATGTGTTAAGTATTTGAATGTACGTGTGTTTGTGTCAGTGTGATTGGTAAATTGAATTTTGAGCGCTAAGAATATATTATTTAAATGCTTTAATTGACCGATTAAATATATCAATGTGTGAGAACACATTGATATATATAATCGTCTTTTATTATATAGTGAGAAAACGCGTGATAGTGTAGAGTTTACAGCGTAACGCGTATTGGATAAAGGGACGTATAATTGATTCGAATATGCATTACGAGTTCGCTTGTTAGGTACATTAAAAAGAACACGCGAGCGCTACTCAGGGGAATCTATGTTACCAGAGACCAAATCATATAGAAATACGCGAAGACGGTAGGATGTTAAACATCCCTCTGGCTTGTTACCACCGTACGCATGGTGAAAATCTCGTGAAGTGGCATGCAGCCGCGTTACGAGGTCAGCTAGCGTACAGCCAGTGCCCAATCGAGCATTGGAGCGATGGGTGTTGGTCCAGTGGAGACGGCTGCTGAACCAATGCCGAGGGAAACTGTATTGACCTGCCAGACAGGGAGACCCGGAGAAACGGCTGTTCCGCTGGCCGCCCGTGGCATAGTACAGGGGCCCGAGCGTGCCGAACCAACTCGCGAGGCTGCCTCACCAGTCCACGCATAATCCCAGTCCCGGCGGCCACTTCCGGGGTGGTTCGGGGCCCCTTTCGTCCGGCTGGTCAGCGTACTTTCTCTTTGGCAACCACTCGGGAAAACATGCCTCCACACTTTGCCCATCCCTATCGTGGCAATACATCGCTCGCTTCACGTCTCTTTTCCATCTTTTTCCCAAATAGGTAGCGCAACAAAACAGAAATAACGGTCGTCCAGCGGTGCACATCCCCACCATCCGTGGACTCCACGCTAACCTAAACGCTGTCCACCACCATCTCGAGACAGCACGGCCAGCAATGTTGTTTCTCACAGAGACACAAATATTCCGTCCTGCCGATACTACCTACCTTAATCATCCCGGCTACATGCTTGAAGAATCCTTCAAAGCGAAAGTCGGAATATGCTTGTTCGTCAGGACGGATGTTTGCTGTCACCGACTGCGCTGCTTGGATGACCCCTCCTTCTCCATGTGTTGGTGGCACGTGTGGATCTGGTTCGACAGAGTCGGGTCTACGTGTGCCTCTACAGATCCCACAATGGTGACTTGGAGACAAGCCGTATATTTGACCATCTTAGTCGGGTCGCAGATGCTGCGCAAGAGCAGTTTCCTAACGCGAAATTGGTGTTTTGGGGTATTTTAATGCTCACCATGAATCATGGTTGTCAAATCCCTCAAAACTGACCATGCTAGAAGGACTGCTCATGCTTTTGCTCTCACACATGACTTGACCCAACTGGTTGATCAGCCCACCAGGATCTTGACATTGATGGGCAAGCGCCTTCTCTACTGGACCTTTTGCTGACTTCTCACCCGGTGGAATATCAAGTTGTGGTTCAAGCTCCACTTGGTTCTTCGGATCACAGCCTTATAACTACCAAAGCGCCACAGGTCAAGCTGCCGCCACCAGCGGTATACAAACGTCGCGTTTGGCACCACAAGTCGGCAGATTGGGACGGTATGCGCGATTACTATGCGTCAGTCCCTTTGAAGGAACGTTGCTTCACTGGCTAGCATTCTGTCACGTCTGACACCAGCTACAGATGTGCTTCGGCGATCGCCCCCGGGAAGCGACTCTATACGTGTATTTCTTAAATGACCTTCCATATCTCCTTCTTGGGTTACTAGAGTTCTGTTGGCCATTGGTTAGTGAACTTAAAAGTTACCAATGTCCGTCCCTCACGTGGCAAAGATGGTCATGCCGGACGTGGAGTTAGATTTTGAGGGACATATTATTATTATTAAATCACGATTGTACTTTCTTGGCTGTTTTGAGTCGGCTTTAATAAATACTCCGTCCCGGTCACCGGGAAAAAGAGCATTTATATTCCCATCTAAAATAAAGTATTCTTTTTTTTCCTATTATCTACTTACTAATATAAAAATGACATAAAAGTAATATATATACATTAACATGAAACTTACCTAACTATTTATATTATTATTTTTAAATTATTATTATTTTTAAATGTGCATATTTTTTTTTACATTTTTTTTAATATATTTTCAATAATGTATAATTAAACAGGCCTGCCTGAGTAAAAAATGATGTATAATAAACAGAGTTTGGACGTATAATATGATTATTGTCTGTAGATGACTGTTTTAGAGTAAATTATACAAAATCTATTAGCAGCTTCAGTGAGTTTCTTGAATGCTGTTAGATGTAAGACTTTTGTTGTCACTGTTACTAGTCTGCGTGCTTGTTACAAATATTGTGGTTGAGTGGAGTGATGCTTGTGTTTGAAGGATATTGATATTAACGTGTGTCTCTAGTTTGTCGCAGTACCGCTTTAGATTCTTTGTCACTACTCCTGTGGCGCCCACTACTATCGGAATCGTTGTGACTGTGCTTTTCCACAGTCTGCAGAGTTCGACTTTCAGCGGATGGTATTTGCTGATTTTTTCTATTTCCTTTGCTCCAATATTATAGTCGGTAGGTACCGAAACATCAATAAGGTAAGTTTTATTGTTGATTTTATCTATGTATATAAAATCAGGTCTATTGTGAGTGATTGTGACATCGGTTTGTATGGGAATTTCCCACATTAATTTGGCTATATTATTTTCCTTTACAGTGGGTTGTTTAAGTTCTTCTTTCTACCATAATCTATTAACTTCTATTTTGCTTTTTCTTGCTAAGCACCAGAATATATACTGTACCAAATTGTTATGTCTTTTAACATAATATGTTCCAGCTAGTTTTTTGCATCCTGCGAGAAGGTGTTGAACAGTTTCATCTTTAGATACGCACAAGCGGCATTTTCCGTCGACGCTTCGTTTCAATATGACAGGTTCGTGCTGACGTCTTAGTACCGCTTGGTCTTGTATTGCAAATAAAGATGATTCCAATGAAGCTGAAATAGGTCGTTTCTTCAGCCACTTAAACGACAGTTCTATGTTCACATTGGCTAGGTCAAGGACCTTTTTGGGAAATTGACCATGTAGGTTCTTGTTTATCCAGGATTCGTTTTGCTTTTTAATTATGTTCTTTTTTATTTCTGTGGTTGTGTATTTGCAGTTTGGTAACTTTAAATCTTTCTCTATCTCGTCTGCTTCTGTAAATATGGAGTATTTTTCTCTTCTTTGGTCTTGCTATACTATTGCTTCAATTAGGTAGTCATTTTTTTGTTCTAAATATTGTTTAAGCTTTAGAATATGGGCTTTGTACAAGTATTCTACATTAATTAGTCCTCTACCCCCTTTAATCAGTGGTAAGTACAATCTGTCAACGTCTGATTTTTGTTGGTGGGCCTTTTTAATTTCTAACAGTTTTCGTGGTCTGATATCGATCCTTTTGAGATGGCTTTTATTGTAGTTAATTACACCATAAGAATACAACAAAACTGGAATGGCATATGTATTTATCCCCTTTATTAGGTTGCGCCCATTTAAGAAAAAAATTGTTAGTTTTTTTATTCTCCTGAAATACTCTTTAGTTAATTGATCTCTAATGTCACTATGAATATTTTTTCCGGATGCATTAATACCTAAATATTTATAATTTTGGTCTAATTTTAACTGTTTAAAAGTATCTCCGTTCAGTAGTACATGCTCGTTACCATCAGTGTAGTTTCTGTGTCCAGCTGTTAAGTGAAGTGTGTTACGTTTATCTAAACCAAAAGTCATGCCTATATTTGTCGTAAATATTTCAACACTGTTAAGTAAAATTTTTAAACTATTTCTATTGTTTGCATAAACTTTAATATCTCCCATGTATATTAAGGGATTAATCCACACTTTATCATGTAGTTTATATCCTTTCGTTTCATATTTACCTAGTAATGTAGAAATAGGGTTAAGAGCTAAGCAGAACAACAATGGCGACAAGGAATCTCCCTAAAAGATGCCCCGTCGTATGTAAATCGGTTCAGTAGTATAAGATTCTGTAGAGCCCTTAACCGTCATTATAACCTTCCATTTAAGCATTGCTCTTTCAAGAAACGACTTTATTAGACGTGGGCATTTATAAATGTCAAGTATACGCAACAGCCACTCGTGGGATACTATCGAATGCTTTGCTATAGTCGATCCAGCTCATGCTTAAATTTTTTTGTTCCTTATGTGCATTTTCTAGAATAGCTTTATTTACCATCAAATGGTCTTTGCATCCGCGGGCTCCGCGTCGACATCCCCTTTGTTCTGGGGCCATAATATTGTTTACTTGACAATGAGTGTACAGTTGATCGGATAGTATCGATGTGAGAAGTTTATACATGCTAGGTAGACATGCGATAGGGCGCCAATTTTTTGGATCTTCGGTGTCGTGATTTTTCGGTATTAAAATGACCTTTCCAGTTGTGAGCCAATCTTCTAGAGGTTCTTCGTTTTTCAAAAGCTTGGTAAATAACAGTGCTAGTTGGTTATATACATTAGTTAGATATTTTAGGTAATAGTTTTGAATTTTATCTTGCCCTGGTGCTTTCCAATTAAGCAATTTACTAACAAATTTTTTAATATGTTCTACAGTTATTTCTTCAAAAGTGCTCGTGTTTAAGTTACTATTGACTTGTACTATTTCAGATATCCATTTTGCGTCATGGTTGTATGCGACCGGTTCCGATAAAATGTTACTCCAAAATTCCTCGGTACAGCGTTTGTTTGGTGTTTTAATATCTACATGTTCTTTTTTAGTATCTAAGCTTTTGTATAATCTATGCTCGTTTTCAATGAACATTCTGTTGTTTCTTATTGCTTATATCTATCTTTTTATCCTGCCTGCTAGTGTTTTTATTTTTTGTTTT
Source organism: Nymphalis urticae (assembly GCA_905147175.2). NCBI lineage: Eukaryota > Metazoa > Arthropoda > Insecta > Lepidoptera > Nymphalidae > Nymphalis > Nymphalis urticae. The sequence goes on from LR989983.1 coordinate 11,475,521, forward strand.
AATGTTTCTTCTGTACATTTATGTTCTGTTTCATTCTGTATATTATATTTTTTGTAAAGTTTGCCTTTGATTTTTATCATTTTTCGTGAGTCAACTCCTCTCGAGATCTCTAACATTTGTCCCAATTCCTTCCTCAGGCGTTCAATTTTAATTTTTATCCTCTTCTTCCACGGCGGGTCTGTATAGGGTTTTATTACTTCTCTTGGTAAGGAGATTGCTTATTATTAATTATTAGTGTTTTAGCTGCTGCATAAATTAAATCATTTGTGTTTCGGAAAGTGCAATTACTTTCCAATAAATTGGGTAAATAGTTGGTTAGTTATTGCAAGGTTGTGTAAGAATTGTTTATTGATTTTAGCTGTTGGCAAGTAAGATCGCTCTTCGATAGGTATTTCTTTTACTTCTGCCAAAATTTGGAGGAATTGAAGTTCGATAGGATTTCATTTTAAATTTGAGATGTTTCAAGAAATTGGCTTGCTGGAGGTTCGAGTTCATCTCATCTATTTTCAACGTTTGCCATGTCTTCTTCAAGGGTTTCCATTATATTATCTAAAACTGACGCTGGTACTGTATTCGATTGATTATTGGGATTAGTATGGTGAGAATGTCGCATCTCGGTATCAGCTCGTTGTTTGATTCGGTTCAGTAATTCTTGAGAAATGAGATTTTGTTTCAAAACTCTGCGTGCTTGATTCGATAGTGTATTTCCATTGAATCTATGAATTTTAGGATTATCTGGGTTTCTGCTTTTAAATTTTTTTTCTATTTTACTAATATATGCCATACCTTTACGTTTCGCTACAAAATAGCAAAACATTAGCTCTTCTTGCTCTTGTTGTGTCCATTTTCTTCTTCTATCTTCATTGGAGTTTATATTTAAAGAATGTTGAGATATTAAGCTTCATCTTTGTTCTGGTTCATTATTTGACTGGGTTAACATAGTAGATATTGGGGTGATTCCTGTTAGATTGTCAGAGTTTTGTGTATTTAATGGTACAATATTCGGTGTATGTTGTATTATATTTTCTGCGGTTTTTTATATTCTATCTAATGTGTCTTTAGGAAGTGTTGTTTAATGATTCTACGTGCATGATTAGATAATCCGTTACCAGTGAATTTAATTGATTTAGGGTTGTCTGGATTTCTCTCCTTGAAAAATGTCTGTAATCGTTTTAGATAACCGGGTCCTCCGGCTCTGGCTTTAAAAAAACAAAACATAAGTTCCTCTAACTCTACTGGTAACCACTTCTTTCTTGCATCGTCATATTGTGAATTAGTGGTCGTTTCAGATGTACCGGCCGAGCTTGTAGGAGACAACTCCCTGCTCTGCAAAGTATTACCCGTATCGCTTTGTTCATCGGTTGTAGTTCTTGAGGATCTTTCCCTAACCCTCCTATCCCCGACTCCCGTCCAACCGGCAAGCCGGGAGTCACTGGCTAGCATTCTGTCACGTCTGACACCAGCTACAGACGTGCCCCGGCCATCGCCCCCGGGAAGCGACTCTATACGTGTATTTCTTAAATGACCTTCCATATCTTCTTCTTGGGTTACTAGAGCTCTCTTGGCCATTGGTTAGTGAACTTAAAAGTTACCAATGTCCGTCCTTCACGTGGCAAAGATGGTCATGCCGGACGTGGAGTTAGATTTTGAGGGACGTATTATTATTAATATATTATATATTATAATTTCGTACTATTAACTATTCAATCTAATATATAAAAATCTTGTGTCACGGTGTTTGTGGTCGAACTCCTCCGAAACGGCTAGACCGATTTTTATGAAATTTGTTATGTATATTTGGGAGGTATGAGAATCGGTCGTAAAGTATATTTCATCCCGCCAGGTGTTAAGGGTGTCTCTATCCTGATTTTTTTTTATTCTTTTGACATTATTTTTTTATTTTGTATTTTATCTAGATTTAACGTCAAAAATACATAAAACCCCAAATTTCTACCCTCCTAACCCACCATTCCATTTTTTAATCACGATTTTAGTATTTTTGTATGAACAATATCAAAATAATTACTTATAGTGAACCTCATCGAACTTTTTCTTCTCGGTCGTTTACTTCATTGCTGAAGGTCGTGTCCACTCTGATCTAGGGTCTGGGTCACGATCTCTGTGAGTTTTCTCCAGTCCTTCCTGTCCTCAGCTTTCCTCAAGGCTGTGGTCACTTGGAGACCAGTGAGGTTGGTAACTTGGTAACTTGGTTGGTAACTAATCGAACTTTATACGCAAGTATACGCAGCATGTTCTCGAGTGGCCATACCATCGAGCTTATTTGTGTTGGCTAAAGACGGACTGACAAAAAATATTGTACACTCAATTGCTCTTCGAAATTAATTAACTGCTTTAGAATAAAAATATATTACTTTTTCTATTCAAATTTAACTTTTAATCAAACAATGAATATGTCCATTACATTAATGAAATACATACATTGAATTGAGAAAATGAATGGTTGGTGTTTTTTTTTTGTTTTTATCGGCGGTTATCGTCTACAGCGCTTCTTTCCTATTTCTCGTATAGATCCCATCCCCACACTTACAATACAAAAACAATTCGTTACTTTTTATTTAAAATCCAAATTATTCAGTAGATATCATTTATATGACGGAACAACGTTTGCCGGGTCAGCTACTATATATGTATTTTTTTTTTATAGAAAAGGAAGGTGGACGAGCATATGGGCCACCTGATGGTAAGTGGTCACCAACGCCCTTAGACATTGGCATTGTAAGAAATGTTGCCCATCGCTTAAATCGCCAATGCGCCACCAACCTTGGGAACAACGATCTTATATCCCTTGTGCCTGTAATTATACTGGCTCACTCACCCTTCAAACCGAAACACAACAATACCAAGTACTGCTGTTTTGGGGCGGAATGTCTGATGAGTGGGTGGTACCTACCCAGACGAGCTTGCACAAAGCTCTACCACCAGTATAAAGATCTATATAATGCTTATATATACGATCACATTTGTAATGACCGTCTTTAAGTCTTATATCTCATGATAGCCGATAATAAACTACGGTAGCCGATTTTTATGCTGATATTAAAACGATTTTTAGTTATTACGATTATACGATTTATACGATTAGTTAAGTTACGTTATATATTAATTATGAAAAGCTAAGTTACTTTATATATTTATTATGGTTCAATAGTTTTTATCGAGACAATTTATATAATTACTTACTGAATTCTAATAAATAGAAAAGTTTCATGGGACTTAATAATGTGCAATGAAGTAATGAATAAACAGGTGTATTTGCTAAACTAAATCCTGGTAACCAGGATGGCGGACACAGATTGTATATAGCCAATGTTGATCTAGCGGTATAAGATTTTTTTGTCTGTAATCGCGTCCCCTACGGTGCTGTGCACCGCTCGTGTCCCGCGCAGAACACTTATCTCACGTTTTAAAGTGAAATCCTTGACACATTTACTGTTTCTAAATAAACAATAATAGGAACATCTAACAAAAACTTGTATTACGAGTACATTAGACTGGTATAACGTTTATCTCACGTGAATCAAATACTGACGTCAGTCGGTATAGGCTAATGTTCCAAAACGACACTCGAGTTTTCAGAATATAAGCTAGATTTTCAGATTTACATATGTAAAGTTAATTAATTTACTTCCAAAAGTACAGTTATTTTTGTATGTTATATAAATAAAATGAGATTTCGCTCAAAATATAGCATGCTCCATAAAAGAGTATAGATCTACAGTCGATAACTTGATACAATTGATAATTTTTTTAAGTCCGCTAAAAATAAATGTTCACGTCGAATATAACTCCTTTTTGAGCTATGCTAAAAGCAGTTAAAGATATACACGTTAGTTAAAATCTCTCTCTGAGTGTAACAAGTAGAATAAATATAATATGCTGTAATTGCATTTAAAATTGTTTTGCACAGAATGTAATGTTTTCGTGACTGTTGTGGTTTTTTTTGTCCGCATAAATAAAATGACATATTCAAATAGACAATTAAAGTAAGAAACCTTGTTACACGAACAGCGTGAATTATATTACAATATTAACGGAACGGTTATTTATCAACTGTCTCGTTTTCATACAATGTCATGAATCAGTTTCAGTTAAATTGTGCTTTTAATAATAACTGATATTTTATTATGTTATAATTTTGTTACGTTGTTAACGTTTGTCTTCTCTAAAAACGTGAATATAAATAACCAAGTACATTTGTTTCAATAAGGTTAACAGTTCGACCGGGTGGGTTAATTGCTGATTTGCAAAAACGTAAATTTTTATTTGTCTTGTATTATTGTGTTTAAAAAAATGACATGATCAAATGAGATAATCCGGCGAAAGAGTTTCCAGGAATTAAACTCAAAGTTCAAACTAAGCTTATAATAATTTTTATTGATATTTAAGTATATAACAATAATATTATTAGTTCCCTGCCTCGTTAGTGAAATATAAGCTAGGTGAAGTAATTAGCTAGCCTATAAGGCAGCAAATCCCGATGTCCTGGATTCGAACCCCGTGTTGGGCCATTGCCAATTGCCAAAGTTTGTCAGAACGACATCAGCCGTGTGAATGTTACAAATTCTTAACCCTTTAGTTTTATAATTTCTTAGATATCTATGATAATTTCCAAACATGAAGCATAAAATAAGCATAATTCTGGGTTAATTTTTATTATAATATAACATACTAGTAATCGCCGACGGTTTCGTCCGCGGGTTAGCGGGAGAAGGGCAACTATTATGTAAAAAAAAGTCCGTACTTGGGATTCAAGCTTGCTCCATAACAAAATTTTATAAAAATCGGTTCAATAGTTTACCCTTAAAGGGTAAAAGATAAACAGTTTCGCATTTATTAGTATAGAATATTTGTGTAGGCAGCTTTAGCTATGAACTGTTTCACAACAAAGTTTTAAAGAGCACTTTTGTTTTTAGAAATGAAAATTTATTGATCTGTTTTGAATTATGATCATATAATTATAAATTTAATTTGATCAAAACTGATCTTTTAAAATTATCGCCCTCTCCACAGCTAGTCTCATAAAAAGTTACATGCGATTAGAGTGATAAATAAAAATGTTATATTCGTAATTGAAATCCAACCCCTGCTGACATAAGTTATAAATTAAATAATTATTATAGTATTTATTTATTATAATAAACATAATAATTAAACACACACAATTATTTTATTTCTTTTTATACGTAAATACAACATGCAATTTCCATGAAATATAATTATTGTAAACAATTACTTGGTAGGTAATAAATATATACTTAATATATTTTTATATGTATCATAATTTTACTACCTTTTAATATAGTTCACTTAAATAATACTATATTTTAAACTATATAATAAGGACTTACTTAATTCTTAAGCGATATCCATGCAATGAAAACTTTTTCAAAGTCACTGTTTCATTCACATAAATTTTCACAAGCTTAAGAAATAAAGAAAAAAAACCTATACGGTTTAATCAAATTTTACCACTACTCTGTCACTCTACTAAATCTTTGTTTTTATAGTGCGAAAATCAAAAATGTTTTTCACTCGATGTTTGTATCTCGCAAGTTATCGTAATGTATGCAGCGAAATTTATAAGACGTCCCGCTTGTCGTTCCTCCTACAACAAACTATATGCAGTTCGACGGGCTCCCACTCAGCGGCGTATGTCCGAGTTTCTATAGGCAATTTTCAACTATTCAATGCTTCACTTCAAATATTTCAATGCTTATTAATAATACATATTACAATTGAATATTCAATTCATACAACAATAATTCATGTATGTATATATATATATATATCATAATAATATGCCTCCCTAAATTCCCACCTTGCGTCTAGGAGGGGGGCGAACGTGTAATATATAGTAAGTAATTAAGTAACAGCCTGTGAATGTCCCACTGCTAGGCTCCATTTTTTGAGGAGAAATAGCAGAGAATCTGGCAGAATTTCTGTGAAATTAGACCCGTGCAAGTTTCCTTACTATGTTTCCTTTCACCATCAAGCACAAAATAAATTATAAACACAAATTAAGAGTATGAAAATTTTGTAGCCTAAACTATGTAAAACATGTTTATCAATTTATTCAAGGAACACAAACTGTAAATTTCAAACCCATTAGTCCGCTTTTTATTCTAATGTTTTCACCCCATTTCACCCCATTCCACTGTTTGGGGTAGAATTTCCAAAAAATGACTAAATACGTACGCATTTAGTTTTGCTCAGAAGCTTTTATATTGAATTTCATTCTTCTACCTTCAAAAATGACAGACTCCATACAAACTTTTAACCCCTATGGGGACCCCTTGGGGGAAAATTGTCAAAAACATTGAAATGCATATTTATTTATTTCTAACCAGAAGCTTGTACATCAAATTTCATGCTTATAACTTTGAAAATGTCGGATTTCCATTTAACTGTTCATCCCTTATTTCACCCCTTTATAGGTGGAATTTTCAAAAATCCTTTCTTAGTGCATGTTTTTAGGCTCCGCGTTGATGAGTAAGTCAGGATAAGTCATTACATATAAATAGATAATACATAAACAACATAAACAGGAGCACTCTATTAATCGATAAGAGCCCATGAATTACTCTATGTTTCACGTATGCATGTACGATGGTTTATGTATAATGTATACAATACAGCGATACTTAGTATTGTTGTGTTCCGCTTTATAAAGTACTTACGACATGTCTTGTTAGTTCTCAAGGTTAGTAGCGCATGACGTTGTAAGGGATGAAAAATATTTCTTAACCGGGAGGGCAAATGACTGACCAAACGCTACGACGGCCAGTACAATCGGGAAGAATGTTCTCCACTAGCCGCCCCCGCCTTGCCATTTTCCATGCATTTCCATGGTATGTATATCGTATAATACGGTTTTTATACTATCCACTTTGTTGCGTACACGCGACTAGAGGGCATGGCACATTTTCTTTCATAACATCCAACCGGTCAAAGTTGTACACCCTCTTCGCATCCCGCCTACCACTGAAGACCAAACTGAGGATCTACGGGTTGAAAGTGCCTTTATAAATACGTAACTATTATGCCAAAGTATTTTTTTTATTTTATAACTTTAAGTTACAAGGAAAAAAATAAAAAAATGTCGCTTATTTCGTTACATATTATAATGAATTAAATAATAATATTTAGGATTATAATATATGTTTACAAAAAAATAAGGTTTTAATATTTCTCCCTAGAACGAAAACAAGCACGCGCACAAGACAGATTGCGACGAAAAACTATTGTGTCAGCCAGTTTTCCCGACGTGATAGGACCCAGGGACAACGAATAAAATTATTTGTTTTATCTTAATTATTTGCTTCCTATATTAGCCGCGTATCGAACTTAAATAATTTGTTTTTTTGTCTACGCAGAAAGAAATCAAAATATGTATATATTTAATGTCCCAACTAAAACTAATAAATAAATTAAAGGTTTAATCTGTACGCATACCTAATTATTATTAATCGACCCAGACAAAATCAAACCAAATAAATTGGAATCGAGCACCTATTAAACAATGACTAAAAACTCGATGAACTCAAAAACAACTAACGATCACTATTTATGTTTTTTATTCTACAAGTTTTATCATTTGATTTTTTTATTCTAATTATAACATGTGCGTTACTTTTTTCCATATTATTATCGATCTCGATCGTTGAATGTTTTATTGTAAAACTAAACCCATTTATATATCTAATTACTTGACTAGTCAAAATCCGATTTCATCACCTCAGGTCTGAGTTTATTCACGAACGTCTGTTGTTTATATACGAACCGGTGGTAGATTATGACAATCAATAAGTGTAACGCTTCTATAATTAATAAAGATTTTTGACTTTGACACTAAATTGGATAAACAGTTTACAGTCTAATTCACTTCCTCTAAGGTAGAAACACACGATCGCTCGAACTTTGATTAAGATGTTTCTTGTCACATCTGAAAACTGAGTAGCCGACAGTAGGCGACATTAACGAGCGACGGAGTTTTATATTTTCCGGAAAGGCAAATGACTACTCCACCTGATGGTAAGTGGTAGTAGAGTCCAAACGCGATGACGGCCAGTACAATCGGGAAGAAGGTTCTGCACTAGCCGCCTTCGCCTTGCCGGACCGCAAGATACCTCTTCACGCCTCGTTTGAAGGATTCCGGGTTGTAAGAGGAGGGGAACACGTGAGCTGGGAAGGAATTCCATTATTTGGAAGTGCGACAAAGAAAGTAGTTGCCAAATTTCTTTGTGCGCGATGGAATAAATGTCACAGGCGGTGACATCGACAGCCAGAACGCGTAGACTTTTGAAGGAAGGTGGAAGCAGAAATAAATGATTTTAGAGAAGAAACTATTTTAAAAGAATTATAAACAATGATCCCATTTTAATATACACATTGGGATTAATAAGATTTTTAATAAAATAAAAGTATAAAATTCTGCAATCGGCCATTTCATTTGAAACGCTAATCAGAGCGAATGACGTTACGCTTTTTTATTTATAACCATCTCTCTTGAACGGTTGTTGTGTTTACGCGTTTCAAAATTAATTTTGCATCGAATTGCACGTTGTTAAAATTTGGAATTCATTTTTAACCTTAGGAAATACGCAATACTTTCTGCCTTTCTTCGTTGGGTATAGACACAATACAACGTTTACTGTCGTTTTCTGAGACGTGACGTCACGTCAGGCGTCATGACACCTGCGGGTGTTTTCGAGCGAAATAGGTAAATGAAAATGCAATTATTTGCGTAAGCAGTTAGTTTATTACTGAAATAAAAAAATTTCAGTAATAGTACGTGCTGTCTCGAGATGGTGGTGGCCAGCGTTGAGGTTAGCGTGGAGTCCACGGATGTTAGTGAACTCGATCTCAAATAGCGTGGGTATGGTGGGGGTGTGCACCGCTGTACGACCGTTATTTCTACTTTGTTGCCTTTTGGGAAAAAAATGGAAAAGAGACGTGAAGCGAGCGACGTATTGCCATGACAGGGATGGGCAAAGTGTGGAGGCGTGTTTCCCCAAGTGGTTGCCAATAGGGAAAGAAAGCTGACCCGAACCCCCCCGGAAGTGGTCACCGGGACCGCACCTTCCGGTCACCAACCGGCACGACGGTCAACCCCGAGATTATGCGTGGCCTGGTGGGGCAGCCTCGCGATCTGGTTAGGCACGCTCAGGCCCCTGTACTATGCCACGGGCGGCCAGCGGAACAGCCGTTTCTTCGGGTCTCCCTGTCCGGCAGGTCAATACAGTTTCCCACGGCATTGGTTCAGCATGGTATGATAGTGTGTGGGGATGATAGACAGACAAAGGAAAGGAGAGCTGTAGACGATAACCGCTGGATAAAAACTAAACAACACTTACCATTCATTTTCTTAATTCACTGTATTTCATTAATGTAATGGAAATATTCATTGTTTGATTTAAAGTTAAATGTAAAGTAAAAAAGGGAATATATTTTTATCCTGGAGCAGTTAATTAATTTCGAAGATCAATTGAGTTAACGATATTTTTTGTCAGTCCGTCTTTAGCCTACACAAATAAACTCAATGGTTTGCCCACCCGAGAACATGCCACGTATGCTTGTCCGTGTGATAAGCATGGTGTACTCAAATCTAAGCCACAAACGGACATCGTTTGGCCTTGCGACTTATCAATTGTCATTATACATTATATATGCATGAAGCACCATCCTGCGAATTTTTTTATGCATTTATTTCTTATTGTTTTCTTAGGTTATGTCTACGGATTTTGTGTGTGAGGGGCGGCTCATCGTACATTCGTCCAACATTATGAGATAGAGCTTTCGAAAAAGGTGGTCCGTTATTTGTTTTCTTTATAATATTGGTAAATGGTCACCCATGTACATTGGCACTATAAAAATATTAACCATTCCTTGCATCGCAAATGCGCCACCAACCTTTTAAACAAACATAGTATGTTCAAAGGTGGCGCTGCTAACAGAATTCAAATGGAATTAAGTTTTAATTGCTTTAAATAATTGATTCAGAATAATGATATTATTTCTAAAGGATTTTATTTCGAATATTGTCAAAGTAATATAAACCCTTTAACAAAAACTTAATCATCAAAAATGTCTTTAAAAGATTCATGCTATTAAAACAGTCTACTATAAATAAAATATTGTTATAATTTCACGATAAATAATGGTCTTTGATTTTGTTTTTTTTTTGATAGTTTTTTTGATGCTGAGCATATGATTATACTATTATTTCTCTGATTATAATGTCAATAGTAAACATACGTAATAGTAACGTCCTTGGCGGGCGGTATGTTCAAGATAGAAATACATTTGCCTAATATTATTTAGTTTATCTTCTCATCAATAGATGGTGTTAGATGTACTTTAAATCGCGCTATAAGAATGTTTTTTTTTCAAAGTATTAAGTAAGTTTTATAAATTCATAATGAGAGAGAATAATTACACTGATATCTAATGTATACTTGAATATACATGATTTATTAACTTATTTTTCAATATTGCATTATTTACACTTGCTACAATTTCAGTTTTTTTTACTTTCCTTTATAAAATTGCGATGAAGACACACTGTAACAAAAAAAAATGTACGATTGGGAAAGAAGAGACCCGGAGAGGAATGAAGTCCTTTGCGACATTTTGTCGTGTGTGAATGGAATTCAGGAACATCCTTGCTACTACGGAAACATGCCGATGAGCAAACCGTTCAATGGTGGCTCTTGCGTCTTGCTAGCGTTTTTTCATTGTTACACACACACACACACAAATAGACCCAATTGTTGTATTTACTGATAAAAACGGTATACCGACAATGTATTTGATCTTTAAGTATCTTATCAACCTTTTCAATATTATAAAACACGTTTATATTTCTTATCAATGAAATAAATCGTTAAATATTTTGCAAATTTTTAAATGTCAAAACGCTTCTCGTGAACGACGTAGACGTAAGTTCGATGAGGTTCACTTTAAGTAATTATTTTGATATTGTTCATACAAAAATACTAAAATCGTGATTACAAAATGGGATTATGGGTTAGGAGGGTGAAAATTTGGGGTTATATATATATTTTGATGCTTAATCAAAATGAAATACAAATTTAAAAAAAAAGTCTAAAAAATAGAAAAAAAAAATTGGATGTGGACACCCTTATCAGCTAGCGGTATGAAATATACTTTACTACCTATTCTCATACTTCCCAAATATACAAATTTTATAAAAATTGGCGAGCCGTTTTTGAGGAGTTCGGCCACAAGCACCGTGACACGAGACTTTTATATATTAGATTTGATTTTTGATCTAATACATTAAAAAAACAGCGTATTTATATATATTTTTATTTCAGAACATTAAACTTATTATTATTTTAATCATATTTAATCAATAATCAGATCAATTTACCTTTAGAAATATAAATTTTACGTACCCCCAACGGAACCCCGCGTACCCCCACGGGCACGTGAAACGCAGGTTGAGAATCGTTGTACTAATGTAAAAAATTCAATTTTGAAAATAAACATTACTTGTGGACCGTACTGTGTGTTCTCATCGTTGGGCTCTCCGTGTATTAATTACTTGGCAAAATCCACTGCTCTCTTAACGAATTCTTTATAAATGCCTGATTGAACGTAGAGACGTGAAGCAGCGACGCATATTTGCCCTTGATGAGTAAACACGCCCAATGCAGCAAACGGTACAGCGATATGCACTGCAATTTAATTAATTATTACTTAATTAACGAATTAGTTTTTTGTTGTAGGCAGCGTAGTCAGTCAAGTAACAAGGGTGTACCGTAGGAATTTCCAAGTGTATTTTTATTGATTTATATTTATATAATCAATGAAATTAAATTATTTTCCTTCGATATAAAACATATACTTAATATAATATATTCAAATATGAAATATTATATAAAGCTACTTCTCATAGTAACAATCTCGTAACGATAACGATTTACAACAGCAGGAGAAGTCTATAATAATTTGTAAATAAATTGTAGTAAAGTTTTCCTCTATGTAAGCCATTTCTAGGACATTTTTAGTGTAGAGTGTATTATTTTTCTACAATGTTATATATTACATATAACTATAACATTTTTATTGGAAATTAGAAAATGGCGGGTGTTCACTGGATGCGAATAGCACAGGACGAGGAGAATGGGCGCGCTGGTGAGGAGGCCTATGTCCAGCAGTGGATCAATATGGGCTGAATATGAATAATTTAAATACAACCATCACCTTAGACGAGGTGCGTGCATACGCACAAGTAATAAAATAGATATATATTCTAAAAATATATTTCATCCACAAGTAATCTTTAGTAAAAGTGTTTTCTATAGTAATGTGCCGTCAGCACATCGCCTTTTTAGTTGTACTCCATATTTGGCATGACGAAATCATAACAATTTATTATTAGATTATTGTAATACCTTAACCAGTCAGTCAGTACAGGGTACTCAAGCAATTGTGACGTGTCGTAAATAAAAATATATTATTCCTTCGGTCTTTGAGTATTGGCTAGCCTCATACCTGGATCCGTCCCTGAATATTATATGTCTCAGTATCACAAGATAATCTACACGCCAAAGTAAAAATATATAAGATATAAACATATAAAATAATGTTTTTCCAATGTTCTTGTTGTCAGATCCAATTAGAGATTGGTCCGGAAGACATTACAACATATAAATATGTATTTTACATAAAATAACTTACGATCTTCATCATTCATAATAACAAGTGGACTCTTGCCGCCGAGCTCTAGTGCCAGTCTCTTCAAGTTGTATACTGGGGTATATGGGGTATTGTGGTATTGTATATGGGGGCTGCCTGTTGAATCAATTTTTCTACCTAGAAAGTTCTAAGATTTAATTTTTATATTCCTACTATTATAAATACAAAGTATTTAGTAAAACGATATTATAAGAAGGAAATAAATAACAACAATTAATAAAAATATTAAGTTATATTTTAAATTAGACGATTTATTTCATTGTCTAACCAAATACTTGTCTTGAATTGGAATTACCATCAAAGATGTATGATTAATTATTATTTGCAAATGATTGTTTTATATTCATAACTTTTGATAATTATTTGCTTTCTGAGGCACGTGTCACCAACACCAAAGATGGAGACCATCCTTAGCGTAACATCATATGTATAAATCGAATCGCTACAACGATTAAAACGTGATCTACCTCTAATGAGCCAGTGAAAGAAATCATTGTGACATCTAGATGATGAGCGAGGGCATCACCAGCAGTCTCGCCATAGCCTGGCACAACATTAACAACACCTGGTGGCGCTCCCGCTTCAGCTAGTAGTGCAGCCAATGCAAGCGAAGTCAAAGGAGACTGTTTGGCAGGCTTTACGATAACTGTACAACCTAAATATTACAAATTAAATGTTAATATTAAAAAAGTATGTAAAGGAAGTTTTGGTGTTCCAATTCATCAGTAACTAATAAAAAATTAAAATTAATTTCAAACAGGACTGGAAATTACACTAACTTATCCGTTATTTGTTTTTTGAGAGTAGTTTTTACTGAATTTGTACTGACAGGACGGGGTGATTAATAATTAAAATGACAGCGTTTTCGACGTATTAACAGTCATATTTACAGGCAAATTTAAAGGCGCATTGTATCGTGCTATGGGAGTTGTACTATCCGCTTTTGATTTTGTATTCACTTTTGTATTACTGTTCCGTGCGTTCAACCTGTCTTTCGTTTTATAATCTGAAGATATTAATAGTATTCTGAAAATAACTGAAATAATTTACTAATTCAATTCAATCTAATTTAATTTACAGTAAGAAGCAATCATGATTTAAAATTATTATTTTTAATTTAGTTCTTACTTAACGGCCTTTATTTATACACGTTGTATAGCAGGTATTTAGTTTAACATTGATTTCTCTTTTTTTGTTCATAAACAACAATTTTAGGTTGTTACAATTTAAAAAAAAAGTAAACTATAATATTAATTAGTTACGAATATATATACTTACGATAAAAATATTAAGTGGTAGCCGACACACCGTAAATACGACCACAACGGTTATCATCATTTTAAACATCTGAAAAAAAGAGAGTAAGATATATTTTTTTAATTATAGACATGTGTGACGGAAATTTTTGCCGTATTTATACAATGCTACTATAAGAGAGAAGATTTGTTTTTTTTTTTTTTTAATGTTTCTTTGTAATGGAAAAACTCAAAAATGACTTTACCTATTTTCCAACTGAAACCACCACACACCATCAGGTGGTCAATTTGCTAATCTGCCTAACCATTTTCAAGAAAAAAAATAAGGTCACTAAAACTGAAAATTTGGATTACTTAATTAAAAAGGTAATGTTGATTTTCAACAAATATTCTTTATTAATTATATTACCACCCTTGTGCTCTTGGCACTCAATAATGTTAATTGGTTATTAGTCTTAACTTGTTCGCTTTCCACACGTTTATAGTCCTGGATATTATATATTTTTTTCTTTACACTGAGTTCACATTAGACGCGTTTGGGCAACTTTAAAACTAGCTTCATAGGATATAAGCAAATTATGAATGCAAAGTATTTGTATAATTATTTTTATACTTTTATTTAAACATTTTAAATTCTGAAAATTATTCTCAACTTTAAATATAGTATGGTATATAAATTATAATTTAAATTAATAAATGTATCAGTAACAAAGTTACAATTTACGTATATAATATTGTCTAGGTCTTATAAGCTTAACGGTGACTGCTGTGTGGAATCATACGTTTAATAAAAATGTAAAGGTTACTTAGACCTGACCTAACATAACAGAGATCTTTATCAAGAAAGTTTATAATACGGGTAAACTAAATCACATGATCATGGTAATTTCTATAATTTGTATCTACTAAGATTTTTTATCGAAACTCTTACCTTTCACTTAGAGTGTTACGACCGTACGAACAAATGAGTGCAGTGCGAATTGGAGAATCAGTAACGCGTGAGTGTATTGTTCCCTCTGTCCAGGATAAGCCCATTTCTCGTTGCAAATATACCTAAAATTAAAATATATATATATATATATATATATATATATATATAAATTAGCACTAAATATCAATCAGAATATATAAAATCTATTGTTGGTAATATTACCATTACATAAATATTAAAAAAAGTAAGAAATAACAATGAATACATAAACTAAGACTGTATACATGTGACTTGACAGGAGCAGCCAAGTGCCTCGTTGGTCTATTGGCTATAAGGCGGCAGATCATTACCGAAACCGAACGTTAACAGTGAGCATCTAATGTAAATGTAAGCCGTTCAGAAGGCAACCGTGAGCGTTTAAAATGGCACTAAAATGATGGTACCAAGTCGTTCGCACTGCCTGTTTTCCTTATAATGGAAACATAAATAACACAACGAAACACCTTAACGAGTTAAAAGTCTCTGGAAGTATTATTATATTACGTATAAATACGAAAACTAAATTTTATATTGATTTTTCACATATCTTTATAGTTCATATACTACCGGGTAACCCTAACATTGGTCCTTCGAGCCGGATAGTGTTTTTTGTGACCGGTGAAGCCGCTTCTCCCGTGTCTCCGCAGTGGATTGCTGCAGTAAGGAAACACGCAACAGAGGCCGCAGCAGCGGGATAATCAAAAGTGAAAAAGTTAACTTGTCTATTGAATTGAATTTCTAATAATATTTCAATTTAAAGAAATTTTGAACTTTGAAAATTTACGAAGAATTTTAAACTTTATTTATTAATTAATTTAGATTTACTTTTATAATTTTAAGCATGTTAGTTAAGGACTTAGAATAATTTATAAAAAAAACAAAGGAACCGGGAACCTATGCCCGATTTCCAAAAGAGTTGATTAATTTCAAAACACTTGTAAAATTATAGAGATTTGATTTGAAAAAAAAAAATACTACTTCTATTTTAAATTATCTAAATTCATAATTTGGATATTTAAAAAATGGAAGGTATAATAAATGTTTTAAAAAATTCGCAAAATGTAATAAAGAAAGGTCTAATTAACTTTAAAAAATGTAGTAAAGATAGATTAACAGTAGAATATATTGAAACTAAGCAAGAATTGTTAGAAATGGATTGGTCTATATTTAAAGATAATAATACTTAATTATATGAAAGATTTAAATTGGAGGACATAGAACAAATGGTAGGTGATATTTATGATGATGTTGAGAATACTTACATAGTTTATAAAAGTCTTATGAAAACAACGCTTAACAAAATCTGTTCGACAATGGGATCAGTACAAAGTGAAAACACTTCAGGTATTTCGAAGCCAGTTAATTCGTTTGTTAAGCTACCAAAGATCACTATCCCTATATTTTCTGGTAAATACGGGGAATGGACAACATTTCACGTTCTTTTCACATCTTTAGTGCACAAAAATGATTCATTAGATAATGTACAAAAAATGCATTATTTAAAAAGTCACCTTTCTGGTGAAGCTGAATAGCTCATTCGCCACACTCCAATAACTTCCGCTAACTATAGTGAGTGCTGGGCTCAGTTAGAAAAAAGATATAATAATAAGAAATATCGGACTAATTGTATTTTAAAAACATTGTTTGGTCAAAAACGAATAAATGTCGAGTCAGCTTCATCGTTGAAAGAATTATTAGATACCACGTGTGATTGTTTACATGCACTTAGAACTCGTAAACAATGGGAGTTAAATGTTTGCGCCACCGATTCCTATAACGATTTTCCAACCTTTGAACAATTCAAACAGTTTATTGAAAATCGTTTCCGGGCTTTAGAATTTTTAGAATCAAAGGTATCGATGGCTCAGCAGGTAAATAAAAATGCTTATAACAATTCTTATGGTGCAAAGGTAATGTTAGCCACTAGCTCATCAAGTATGTGCTGTGAATACTGCTCAGAACCGCACAAACTTTGTTTTTGCAAGAAGTTTACTAAACAGCCTGTTGAAAGTAGACGAGAGTTTGTGATCAAGAACCGAATATGCTATTATATAATTGTTTAGGTAGTAATTACACCGTATATGATTGCAAAAAGGTTACCACTTGTAGAGTTTGTCGGAAGCGCCATCACTCTCTTCTTCATTTTAATCCTCAATCAGAGCAAACCACATCAGTAAAGCCTACAATAGAAAAATTTATTCCTCAACTAGGTCTCATCCGATAGTTTCGTGCTTGTCGACAGGAAGGGTGTCAAAGACAAGACAGGTTTTATTAGCCATAGCGCTAATCAAAGTCGAGAAGTCGAAGAATGGCGAATATGATACCGTCCGTGCCTTAATTAATCAGGGCTCCCAAGCTTGTTTTATAACCGAAGCAGCAGTTCAATTTCTTAGTCTAAAAAAGACACCTATACAAGCACCTTTATCAGGACTTGGTGAAAATAGTTCAACCATTGCTAGGTTTATGGTACATTTAAATATAAGATCAAGAGTGAATTTCGACTTCGTGTTAAATCTGTGTCTTGCAGATCCAGGATTCCACACCTCCAATAAAATTGATATTTTATTAGGTGCTGACGTTTACAGCCACATCATTACTGAGGGGATAATAAAAAATCCTGCCGGCAATTTAATCGCCCAAAATACGACCTTAGGATGGGTCATCCCGGGTGTTGTGGATAACGAAAATAAAAAGAGGTAAAAAATTATCAATATATAACATGCTCAGGTAGATAAAGAAGATGATATTTTAAAAAGATTTTGGGAATTAGAAGAATAAACTAGTACAAAGCAAATACTTACACCGGTTCTATAGTCTAACTACTAGAAGAGATGAAAGTGGGAGATATGTTGTTAGATTACCTTTTCGTGAAGAGAATACACTATGCATGTCTGGAAATTCACGAGATATAGCTGAAAAAAGAATAAGGTCATTAGAAAAAAGATTAGGAAATAATCAAGAACTAAAAGAAAAGTACATAGAGGTTATACAAGAATATTTATCACTAGGATACATGAGACCAGTAGCAAAAGATGATATGAAGAAAGATAAAGCTATTTACTTACCTCATCATGCGGTTGTACGCGACGAAAAAACTACTACAAAAGTTCGAGTAGTTTTTAATGCATCTCAGAAGAACAGTAGCGGAGTTTCTTTAAATGATAATCTTATGGTAGGACCGAAATTGCAAGCTGACTTAAGGCACACCATATTAAGATGGCGATTGTATCCCATAGCACTGGTAGCAGATATAATTAAAATGTATCGTCAAGTCAGAATTGCTGAAGAAGATGCAATGTTTCAACGCATAATTTGGCATGTTTTTTTTTTTATATTTGCCGGGAGGGCAAATGACTCTACTCCACCTGATTTTAAGTGGTAGTAGAGTCCAAACGCGAGGACGGCCACTACAGTCGGGAAGAAGGTTCTGCACTAGCCGCCCTCGCCTTGCCGGCCCGCAAGATGCTTCTTCACGCCTCGTTTGAAGGAACCCGGGTCGTTAGAGGAGGGGAATACGTGAGCTGGTAAGGAATTCCATTTCTTGGAAGTGCGACAAAGAAAGGAGTTGCCAAATTTCTTTGTGCGCGATGGAATTGATGTCACAGTTAGTCGGTGACATCGAGAGCCAGCTCGCGTAGATTTGTGAAGGAAGGGGGAAGCAGGAATTAGGGAAAATAATTCCTCGGAACACTCACCGTGATACAGTCGATAGAAAGCGCTCAGCGCTGCTATCTCTCGACGCAATTGTAAAGGCTCGAGGGTGTTAGTGACCTTTACGTCGCCAATAATGCGGAACGCACGTCGCTGCAACCGATCCAAGGCCTCAAGTAGGTACTTAGCGGAGCCATCCCAAAGGTGCGAGCAATATTCAACGCAAGGCCGTACCTGTGTTTTGTACAGCAGGCACAGTTGTTGTGGCGTGAAAAAACGCCGCACCTTGTTCAGAACTACGAGTTTCCGTGAAGCTGTTTTTATTACAGCCACGATGTAATCCCTTGGACTAAGGTCGCAGCGAACGTCCATCCCCAGCATGGCGATTTTGCTTTGTATCACCAGCGGAGTGCCACAGAGGGAGGGAAGAGGAAAAAATGGTGACTTTTTCGCTGTGAGAGCGCATACCTGTGTTTTCTTGGCATTAAGCTCAACAAGATTATCAGAGCCCCATTTAACGATGAGCTCTAACGTCCTATTGAGTTCAATAACAAGATCCTCTCGCCTCTCCTCAATTTCCTCTTCTATCTTATCTGCTCGCCCAGCCACTGCGCGTCCGTGGTATCCACCATGCACTGTACTATCGTCTGCATAGCAATGAATGTTCCCGAGAGAGAGCATATCATTGATATGCAAAAGAAAGAGTGTGGGAGATAGCACAGATCCCTGGGGGACCCCAGCATTCACTACATAGAATTGTGAATCGCAACCATCAACTAAAACACGAAGGCTGCGCTTGTGTAGGAAGCTGGCAATCCAGGTGCATAGCTGAGCAGGCAGACCATATGCCGGCAGCTTGGAGAGAAGACTTCTGTGCCAGACCCTGTCGAAAGCCTTGGAGATATCGAGGCTGACAGCCAACGATTCCCCATGCTTGTCGATAGCTTCACCCCAGAGGTGTGTTACGTTCGCTAGAAGATCGCCTGTAGACCGTTTTGATCGAAATCCGTACTGACGATCATTAATTAAACACTGATCTTCTAGGTAATGGATCAGTTGGTTGTTAAGAATCCGTTCCATCACCTTACAAAGTACTGAGGTAATAGCTATTGGCCGATAATTTGCCGGGTCAGACCGATCCCCTTTTTTGGGAACCACTTGCACATTAGCTCTTCTCCAAGCCTCCGGCACACATCCCGAAGAAAGAGAAAGTTGGAACAGGCGCGTTAACACGGGAGACAGCTCCGCCGCGCACTTCTTCAGCACTATGGCTGGTATTCCATCGGGACCGCTAGCTTTCCGTACATCAAGTGATTGCAGCTCCGCACGCACATCACGCTGCCTGATTTTGATGTCAGGCATCGTGTGGCCACAAGAAGGTATTACTGGTGGCAGAGCACTACAATCATCGATGACGGAGTTGTCGGCAAAGAGTTTAGCCAGGAGATCAGCTTTCTCTTGCGGACTGTGAGCTAGCGATCCGTCCGGACTTCTGAGCGGTGGCAGCGAAGGTTGGCAGAAATTGTTTTGCACAGACTTGGTCAGACGCCAGAAGCTACGGGAGCCCCGAGGATGTGAAATAAGGTCATGACCAATCTGTACAATGCGCTGTGCGTCCGCTCTCGTGTAAGCCTTCCTACAGGACTTGGAGTTTTTATTGTAGATTGCTTTCAGTGAGTCAATGTTAGATGCCCCGCTAATGCAGCCATTGATCCACTCGCGATATGCCGCCTGCTTAGATGATACAGCGTCGGCACATTCGCGAGTGAACCAACGGTTACGCGCACCCCTACTGTCGAGATCTGAGCTAGAAATGTAGTATTCCATTCCCAACATGATCTCGCCAGCAACAGCAGCGGCACTAGCTGTCGGGTCATTCCCACTGAAGCAACGTTCCTTCCAAGGGACTGACGCATAGTAATCGCGCATACCGTCCCAATCTGCCGACTTGTAGTGCCAAACGCGACGTTTGCATACCGCTGGAGGCGGCAGCTTGGCCTGTGGCACTTTGGTAGATATGAGGCTGTGATCCGAAGAACCAAGTGGAGCTTGAACCACAACCTGATATTCCACCGGGTGAGAAGTCAGCAGAAGGTCCAGTAGAGAAGGCGCTTGCCCATCAATGTCTGGGATCCTGGTGGGCTGATCAACCAGTTGGGTCAAGTCATGTGTGAGAGCAAAAGCATGAGCAGTCCTTCCAGCATGGTCAGTTTTGAGGGATTTCAACCATGATTCATGGTGAGCATTAAAATCCCCCAAAAACACCAATCCCGCGTTAGGAAACTGCTTTTGCGCAGCATCTGCCACCCGACTAAGATGGTCAAATAATCGGCTTGTCTCCAAGTCAACATTGATTTGATCCGTGCAGTGACGGAGAAAGAATACATTTCACTGCCCCTTTCCCATGGGTGTCGTAAGAGGCGACTAAGGGATATCTGAGCGACCATCTGCTCATCTGGTGGTAGGATGATAAACATCCGCCTGGCTTGTTATCACCGTACGCATGGTGAAAATCTCGTGAAGTGGCTTGCAGCCGCGTTTCGAGGTCAGCCAGCGTGCAGCCAGTGCCCGAGCGAGCATTGCCGCGATGGGTGTTGGTCCAGTGGAGACGGCTGCTGAACCAATGCCGGGGGAAACTGTATTGCCCTGCCGGATAGGGAGACCCGAAGAAACGGCTATTCCGCTGGCCGCCCGTGGCATAGTACAGGGGCCCAAGCGTGCCTAACCAGCACGCGAGGCTGCCCCATCAGGCCACGCAAAATCTCGGGGTGGACCGTCGTGCCGGTTGGTGACCGGAAGGTCCCGGCGGCCACTTCCGGGGGGGTTCGGGGGCTCTTCCGTCCGGTGGGTCAGTGTAGTTTCCCTTTTGGCAACCACTTGGGGAAACACGCCTCCACACTTTGCCCATCCCTATCGTGGCAATACGTCGCTCGCTTCACGTCTCTTTTCCACTCTTTTTTTTCCCATATGGTAGCGCATCAAAGCAGGAATGACGGTCGTACAGCGGTGCACACCCCCACCATACCCACGCTGTTTGAGGTCGAGTTCACTAACATCCGTGGACTCCACGCTAACCTCAACGCTGTCCACCACCATCTCGAGACAGCACGGCCAGCAATGTTGTTTCTAATGGAGACACAAATACTCCGTCCTGCCGATACCAGCTACCTTAATTATCCTGGCTACATGCTTGAAGAATCCTTCAAAGCGAAAGCCGGAGTATGCTTGTTCGTCAGGACGGATGTTTGCTGTCACCGACTGTGCTGCTTGGAGGACCCCTCCTTCTCCATGTTGGTGGTACGTGTGGATCTGGTTCGTCAGAGTCGGGTCTACGTGTGCCTCTACAGATCCCATAATGGTGACTTGGAGACAAGCCGACTATTTGACCATCTTAGTCGGGTGGCAGATGCTGCGCAAGAGCAGTTTCCTAACGCGGAATTGGTGTTTTTGGGGGATTTTAATGCTCACCACGAATCATGGTTGAAATCCCTCAAAACTGACCATGCTGGTAGGACTGCTCATGCTTTTGCTCACACATGACTTGACCTAACTGGTTGATCAGCCCACCAGGATCCCAGACATTGATGGGCAAGCGCCTTCTCTACTGGACCTTCTGCTGACTTCTCACCCGGTGGAATATCAGGTTGTGGTTCAAGCTCCACTTGGTTCTTCGGATCACAGCCTCATATCTACCAAAGTGCCACAGGCCAAGCTGCCGCCTCCAGCGGTATGCAAACGTCGCGTTTGGCACTACAAGTCGGCAGATTGGGACGGTATGCGCGATTACTATGCGTCAGTCCCTTGGAAGGAACGTTGCTTCAGTGGGAATGACCCGACAGCTAGTGCCGCTGCTGTTGCTGGCGAGATCATGTTGGGAATGGAATACTACATTTCTAGCTCAGATCTCGACAGTAGGGGTGCGCGTAACCGTTGGTTCACTCGCGAATGTGCCGACGCTGTATCATCTAAGCAGGCGGCATATCGCGAGTGGATCAATGGCTGCATTAGCGGGGCATCTAACATTGACTCACTGAAAGCAATCTACAATAAAAACTCCAAGTCCTGTAGGAAGGCTTACACGAGAGCGGACGCACAGCGTATTGTACAGATTGGTCATGACCTTATTTCACATCCTCGGGGCTCCCGTAGCTTCTGGCGTTTGACCAAGTCTGTGCAAAACAATTTCTGCCAACCTTCGCTGCCACCGCTCAGAAGTCCTGACGGATCGCTAGCTCACAGTCCGCAAGAGAAAGCTGATCTCCTGGCTAAACTCTTTGCCGACAACTCCGTCATCGATGATTGTAGTGCTCTGCCACCAGTAATACCTTCTTGTGGCCACACGATGCCTGACATCAAAATCAGGCAGCGTGATGTGCGTGCGGAGCTGCAATCACTTGATGTACGGAAAGCTAGCGGTCCCGATGGAATACCAGCCATAGTGCTGAAGAAGTGCGCGGCGGAGCTGTCTCCCGTGTTAACGCGCCTGTTCCAACTTTCTCTTTCTTCGGGATGTGTGCCGGAGGCTTGGAGAAGAGCTAATGTGCAAGCGGTTCCCAAAAAAGGGGATCGGTCTGACCCGGCAAATTATCGGCCAATAGCTATCACCTCAGTACTTTGTAAGGTGATGGAACGGATTCTTAACAACCAACTGATCCATTACCTAGAAGATCACTGTTTAATTAATGATCGTCAGTACGGATTTCGACCAAAACGGTCTACAGGTGATCTTCTAGCGTACGTAACACACCTCTGGGGTGAAGCTATCGACAAACATGGGGAATCGTTGGCTGTCAGCCTCGATATCTCCAAGGCTTTCGACAGGGTCTGGCACAGAAGTCTTCTCTCCAAGCTGCCGGCATATGGTCTGCCTGCTCAGCTTTGCACCTGGATTGCCAGCTTCCTACACAAGCGCAGCCTTCGTGTTTTAGTAGATTTTTTGATTTCGTGGTTGCGCTTCACAATTCTATGTAGTGAATGCTGGGGTCCCCCAGGGATCTGTGCTATCTCCCACTCTGTTTCTTTTGCATATCAATGATATGCTCTCTCTCGGGAACATTCATTGCTATGCAGACGATAGTACAGTGCATGGTGGATACCACGGACGCGCAGTGGCTGGGCGAGCGGAAATTCAGGAGAGGCGGGAGGATCTTGTCATTGAACTCAATAGGACGTTAGAGCTTATCGCCAAATGGGGCTCAGATAATCTTGTTGAGTTTAATGCCAAGAAAACACAGGTATGCGCTCTCACAGCAAAAAAGTCACCATTTTCCCCTCTTCCCTCACTCTGTGGCACTCCGCTGGTGATACAAAGCAAAATCGCCATGCTGGGGATGGACGTTCGCTGCGACCTTAGTCCAAGGGATTACATCGAGGCTGTGATAAAAACAGCTTCACGGAAACTCGGAGTTCTGAACAAGGTGCGGCGTTTTTTCACGCCACAACAACTGTGCCTGCTGTACAAAACACAGGTACGGTCCTGCGTTGAATATTGCTCGCACCTTTGGGATGGCTCCGCTAAGTACCTACTTGAGGGCTTGGACCGGTTGCAGCGACGTGCGGTCCGCATTATTGGCGACGTAAAGGTCACTAACACCCTCGAGCCCTTACAATTGCGTCAAGAGATAGCTGCGCTGAGCGCTTTCTATCGACTGTATCACGGCGAGTGTTCCGAGGAATTATTTTCCCTAATTCCTGCTTCCCCCTTACTTCACAAGTCTACGCGTGCTGGCTCTCGATGTCACCGACTAACTGTGACATCAATTCCATCGCGCACAAAGAAATTTGGCAATTCCTTTCTTTGTCGCACTTCCAAGAAATGGAATTCCTTACCAGCTCGCGTATTCCCCTCCTCTTACGACCCGGGTTCTTTCAAACGAGGCGTAAAGAGGCATCTTGCGGGCCGGCAAGGCGAGGGCGGCTAGTGCAGAACCTTCTTCCCGACTGTTCTGGCCGTCCTCGCGTTTGGACTCTACTACCACTTAACATCAGGTGGAGTAGAGTCATTTGCCCTCCCGGCAAATATAAAAAAAAAAAAAAAAATTGTGGGGTCTGTAGAGGCACACGTAGACCCGACTCTGACGAACCAGATCCACACGTACCACCAACATGGAGAAGGAGGGGTCCTCCAAGCAGCGCAGTCGGTGACAGCAAACATCCGTCCTGACGAACAAGCATACTCCGGCTTTCGCTTTGAAGGATTCTTCAAGCATGTTGTCGGGATAATTAATGTAGCTGGTATCGGCAGGACGGAGTATTTGTGTCTCCGTTAGAAACAACATTGTTGGCCGTGCTGTCTCGAGATGGTGGTGGACAGCGTTGAGGTTAGCGTGGAGTCCTCGGATGTTAGTGAACTCGACCTCAAACAGCGTGGGTATGGTGGGGGTATGGGAGAAAATAATGGAAAAGAGACGTGAAGCGAGCGACGTATTGCCACGATAGGGATGGGCAAAGTGTGGAGGCGTGTTTCCCCAAGTGGTTGCCAAAAGGGAAACTACACTGACCCACCGGACGGAAGAGCCCCCGAACCCCCCCGGAAGTGGCCGCCGGGACCTTCCGGTCACCAACCGGCACGACGGTCCACCCCGAGATTTTGCGTGGCCTGATGGGGCAGCCTCGCGTGCTGGTTAGGCACGCTTGGGCCCCTGTACTATGCCACGGGCGGCCAGCGGAATAGCCGTTTCTTCGGGTCTCCCTGTCCGGCAGGGCAATACAGTTTCCCCCGGCATTGGTTCAGCAGCCGTCTCCACTGGACCAACACCCATCGCGGCAATGCTCGCTCGGGCACTGGCTGCACGCTGGCTGACCTCGAAACGCGGCTGCAAGCCACTTCACGGGATTTTCACCATGCGTACGGTGATAACAAGCCAGGCGGATGTTTATCATCCTACCACCAGATGAGCAGATGGTCGCTCAGATATCCCTTAGTCGCCTCTTACGACACCCATGGGAAAGGGGCAGTGAAATGTATTCTTTCTCCGTCACTGCACGGATATGTGATTGTCCGGAAAAAGAAATTGTTGACTATGAACTAACAGTCAACAGACAGTAACCTTTGGTACAGCTTCTGCACCTTATCAAGCCGTTCGGACGTTACACTAAGTTGCTTTTGATGATTTACCGGCGTTAGTTGGGATGAAGAGCTAAACGTGGAGTTAGTGAAGGAGTGGATTGACTATCGAGAGCAACTGTCACTACTTACCGACGTACGCATACCTCGTTGGATAGGCACAAGATTGAATCAGAAGCTGGAACTGCATGGATTTAGTGACGCTTCGAACCGACCTTGAAGGTAAAATACACGTTACACTTATTGTTGCAAAAACTAGAGTAGCTCCTGTATAACAAATTAGTATTCCACGTTTAGAGTTGTGTGGAGCAGTTCTTCTGTCACAACTTCTGATCGAAACAGCTAATGTCTTGAGTATTCCTAAAGATCAAATTATAGCATGGACTGATTCCACAGTGGTACTAGCCTGGATAAACAACCATCCAAGTAGATGGAAGACGTTTGCAGCTAATCGAATATCCGAAATACTAACGAACATGAAAGCATCTCAATGGTTTCATGTTTCGACAAAGGACAAACCCGCAGACTGTACATCTAGGGGAATATCGCTGAAATCACTTCTCACCTGTGATTTATGGTTTTCAGGACCATCATTCCTGAAAAGGGACAATATATCCTATAACAGACCAAAAAATTAAGACAAATTAAACTTGGATTTAGAAGAGTGCGTTAAATCTTATGTAACAGTTGTTCCAAAAAATTCAATTTTCAAAAGGTATTCTACATTGAAAATGTTAATTAAAGTTATATATTGTCAAGGATTTCTGAAAAAAGAACGAAATATATCGTGGAATGTATTTACAAAAGGTAGAATTAGATGCTGCGGTAGAATGTTGTATTAGACAAACACAAATGGAAATATTTACAAAGGAATATTTACAATTACAGGATGAAGGCTATTTACAAATAAAATCAAGTGTATTGAAGTCACTCTGTCCTTACCTTGATGATAAAGGAATAATAATTGGAGAAAGCTCAGTTGAGTGAACAGACCAAACATCCGATTGTACTACTGCGCTGTAGTCCAGTTACTCGACTTATATTAGAAGATGCTCATGCCAAAACGCTGCACGGAGGTCTTCAGTTGATGATAAGTTTTTTGAGGACAACCTACTGAAAAATTGGAATCAGAAACTTAGCCAAACACCACATCTACAAGTGTGTTAAGTTACAAAGAGCAAAGATAAATAATCAATTTATGGGCTCATTACCGTCGGTTAGATGTACTCCAGCTCGTCCATTTTTACATAGCGGTGTAGATTACGCGGGACCCATAAATGTTAGAACAACGAAGGGTCGTGGGCACCGTTCGTACAAAGGCTATATATGTCTTTTTATATGCATGGTTACTCGTGCTTTACATTTAGAAGTAGTCAGTGTCATGAACACGCAGGCATTTTTGGCAGCTTTCAGACGTTTCGTGTCTAGAAGAGGTCACTGTGCTAAGTTGTGTAGAGATAACGGTACCACTTTTGTCCGTGCTGCAAGAGAGTTACAGGAATTAGTATCAATTCAACCATCTATTGCAGAGCACTTAGAATCGAATTGTACGGAATGGCACTGCATTCCTCCGCACAGTCCCAATTTCGGTGGACTGTGGAAAGCAGGGGTGAAATTAATAAAATTTCACTTAAAAAGAGTCATAGGTGACTCGACCCTTACATTTGAGGAAATGACCACGCTTATGACCCAAGTGGAAGCTTGTTTGAATTCGCGACCCATGAGTCGGTTATTCATGTCGGTGATCCTGGTGAAGCATTACCTTTAACACCTGGACATTTCCTGATTGGCGAGCCGTTACTGAATATACCGGATAATCAATATGAAAGTACAAATCATTTGTGATGTAGTATGTGGTACATATGTCTGCTTGGGTGCGTACTTATAATAATGTTTAATGGACTAAATATACTCAGTATTCGATCATCATTAGAGACGTTTTATCGTGTCTAAGTCCCATGCTTATATGGCGACCCTGCCACTTGAGCGGGATCAAGTTAATCATGTTTACTTTTAATCTGGAATGTGTTAATCTGTGGAAAAGTCGTAAAGTTACAAATATTATTATATTTAAAGACAATCATCATCATGTGCCAATCTAAAGTGAACAACGAGTAAATCTTTATAAACCAAAACAGTGCCGGTGGAGGAAAAAATTCAGCTACAGTGGAAGAAATCAAATTTCATCTGTCAGCAATAACATAGTCTTGATGATTTTGTGCCGTCAGCACATCGCCTTTTTAGTTGTACTCCATATTTGGCATGACGAAATCATAACAATTTATTATTAGATTAATATAGTACATTAATCAATCAGTCAGTACAGGGTACTCAAACAATTGTAACGTGTCATAAATAAAAATATATTATTCCTTCGGTCTTTGAGTATTGGCTAGCCTCATACCTGGATCCGTCCCTGAATATTATATGCCTCAGTATCTCAAGATAGACTACACGCCAAAATTTTATGTACAATATTTTTCCTTGGTTTATTATATATTGGCTACAGGTTATATAAGAAATGCCATCAATCTTGGATGAGAGACCAGTTAACGCGACATGTGCTAAGACATTCTAATCAACCCAGACTATCTAATCCGGAATCCTAATATTACATGCGAAGATTGTTATTGTAGAGCTACCAATTCCTGCAAAGAAAACCCAGTGAAGTAATGAGTGTATAATTGTGCATACCTATACTGGAACCAGTTGACCGAGGCTAGAAGATTGTAAGTGATAGTGTAATAAAAAATATGTCCAAGTGCTTTTATAGTGAATTGGTGTATGCGTGGTAATATATATGAATAAGCATATCTAAACTATATAAATTTGTCATATAATGGACCGTAATGTATGAACATTTAAATAATTTAAGTATTGAGCTAAATAAAGTAAGAATATATTTGGTGAAAATCGGACCAGGTAGGCGTCAAGATGAAATTGTATTGAAAAAATTAAAAGAAGCTGATAATTTAGTTAGTCAGTTTAATTGTAGTTTGGAAAAGTTAAATACGTTGAGACCTAAATTAAAGGAGAATGAATGTTTAGAATTAGATGAACAAATTTCACAGTTTTATTTATTTATATGACAGTATATTAGATTTATGCAGTAACTCATCGGTAGAGAAGTACTTTAGTAAATTAAAAAACATGGCTAAGTTTGACCTCAAGGTTGCATTGACAAAACAGCTCATTGACGGTGTAGAGTATTATCAATCCGAGCTCGACCAGAAAGGTCAAAATAAATTAGTAAACTTTGTTTTGAAAAGTCGGTTGTCACAAATGGCTAAACTAAAACTTGAAAATAAATATGAATCAGTTGATAGTTTAATTAAGGCTATGAAAACTCATCTGTTGCCCAAAAAAGCAGCAACAGCACTTCAACATAAATTATTTAATTTTGACGATCTCTCAATCCGAAGGGAGTGAAACCAGTTTGAGTGTATTGAAGCCTTTAAATGAAAAACAGACTATAAAAAGTTTCGGGGATGGATCGAGAAATCGGCGATTAAGTACCATAATAGCAGCAAGGAATTATTCGTCCTTGAGTGACGCTATTCAAGCTGCTATAGATGAACAAATCACTACCCCATCAACATCAGGTGATATATTTTCTATGAGTTACAAAAACAGAAATAACTTTAATCAATACCGGAATTTTAGAGGTCGGTTCATAAAAAAGAGGTCAGTACACACCAGGAAGAGGACAGGTGCCAGTTCAGGGTACTCAGGCTCAATCAGACGAGAGCAGCTGGACAGGTGGTCGATTCAGAGGACGAGGCCGAGGACGAGAATATGCTCGAGCAAGGTATCATAGAAGCATGTAACAGTGAGTGGTCGAGCCCATTTCTTCTGGTGCCTAAGAAAATAGACTTGAATGGGTCAAAAAAATGTCGTTTAGTCATAGATTATCATAAATTAAATAACTGTATACAGGTTGATAAATTTCCATTACCTAATATTAGTGAAATATTAGATTTTTTATCCGGATGTATTTATTTTTCGCACTTAGATCTAAATCAGGGATTTTATAATGTTGAACTTGAGTCGAATAGCAGAAAATATACACCTTTTTGCTCGAGGCAGTTTCAAATGACCAGAATGCCGATGGGACTTAAGACAAGCCCTAGTTCATTTTCGCGGATGATGACCATGGCTATGGCTGGTCTTTGTTACGAAAAATGTTTATGTTACCAAGATGATCTAATAGTTTTAGGCCGAAACCAAGCGGATTATAATAAAAATTTAATAGAAATATTTGAAAGATTACGTAAAGTTAACTTGAAATTAAATCCGGCGAAATGTAATTTTCTTCAAAAAGAATTGCTTTATTTAGGCCATATTGTATCAGGAGAAGGAATATTACCCGATCCTTAGAAAATAAAAGCGGTGCAAGATTATCCTGTGCCTAAAAGCGCGGATGAAGTTAAGCGATTCGTAGCGTTTACTAACTATTATCGAAAATTTATACCAAAATTCGCTGAAATTATTTATCATTTAAATTAATTATATAGCAAAAATACTAAATTTAAATGGGATGATAATTGTCAAAAGTCATTCGAAACCATGAAAAAATATATAACGTCGCCCCCTGTTCTACAATACCCTGATTTATCTAGTAAAAACACATTTATTATACAGACTGATGCATCCGGTTACGCGCTGGGAGCTATTTTATCTAATTTCGATGGCCGCCTAGTAGTGTACGCTAGTAGCATCTAACATTGTTCCGGAAAATTCGGTTGAACTTAGGTTTGCCGGCAGGAAGTATTTAAATAGGCTACGAATCGAGAATAAGAGTACATATGAAAATAATATTTTTTTGTACGATAGATATCAATTAACTTTATTTATAAATCCGTCAGCACTATCTCGGCTTACGCCTACAGAGTTTAAAAAAAGATGTGTGAATTTTGTGATACAATTAAAATAAATAAAATATTTTTAATGAAAAACAAGGACAATAGAATCTTTACACAAAAGTTTAAAAATGAGATAAAAAGTGTTCTGACTGGAGAGGGCCAACTATAATTATTATAAAAGATGTAGAGAGAATCGAAAATAAAGACAATAGGAGAGTTACTTTAAATGACTTCCATCTATTACCTACAAGCGGTCATGCAGGTATTAGACGCATGTTCAATAGAATTAAAAAATATTACTTCTGGCCGGGACTCGAAAAAGATGTTATTAATTTTGTTAAAAAATGTCCAAAATGTCAACAACAAAAATATACGGCATTTGTTAAAGAACCAATGACCCTTACTTCTACGTCTCATACTACCTTTGAAAAAATATATTTGGATTTAATGGGACCCTTCGATAGGGATTCTTGTAACCATTCGTATATTCTATAAACATCAGAAAAAGTCGCACGGGTATTCGTGAACAATTTTATTCTACAGCGCGACGTTCCAAGAGAGGTTGCTACCGATCGAGACGCGGATTTATGCATTTTTAAGAATACAAACAGAAAATAAACTAGATTCATTGAGAACTTGGCTCCCATTTTGGTGTTTTTCATATAACACGAAGGTACACACTTCAACTAAATTTACGCCATTCGAACTAGTTTTTATGGAAAGATATGTAATTTGCCACGTAATCTCACGAAAACTGTAGAGCCACTATACAATTATGATAACTATCCCAACGAGCTCAAGTATCGATTACAGATGTCATAAACAGAAGCGAAAAATAATTTAATCAAAAGTAAATTGCAGAGAAAGACACGAGACAAATATGATCACCACATAAGCCCTACTAAATATAAACAAGGTGATACTTTATTAATTAAAAATGAAACTGGTAATAAGCTCACAAACCTTTATACGGGACCTTACAAGATAATCCGAGATTTATCACCAAATGTAGAGGTGAATATAAACGGTAAATTAGATTTAGTTCATAAGAATCGTACGAAATTGTACTATGACTAATTATATATAACCTATATTATGTACTCATCGATAGTTTTTGATCTTATATCTCTAAGCTAATGTTCATTAAACTTATTCTAATATAACTCCTATATTGCACTACTTACTCGTATGTATAAGAAGAAAAGTAGGTGCTTATGATGTCATTTAATTTTAGATTGTAGATGCTAATGACTTACGAATATCGTTACTCGCTCGATTATTGTTTACAAAACAAGCAATAATTGCTTATATAACGATATTTAACACATGTTTTAAATTTAATTTTAAGTTTTTAAATTATTCCTTAAGTGCAAAAAAAAAAAAATTGTCTTTATTTTGCCGGGGGAGGTGTGATGTAGTATGTATGTAGTACATATGTATGCTTGGGTGCGTACTTATAATAATGTTTAATGGACTAAATATACTCAGTATTCGATCATCATTAGAGACGTTTTATTGTGTCTAAGTCCCATCCTTATACATTTATCACGTTGGCAATTTGTTCAGAGAATGATTCAATCGTTTTGGAAACATTGGTCAAACGAATACCTCTCTAATTTGATGAACCGGTATAAATGGTCTAGTCAAGTTCCTGAACCATCAGTTGGTGACATAGTCCTGATAAAGGAAAATAATTTACCTCCAAGTCGTTGGTTCTTAGGTCGTATATTACATAAACATCCTGGTAGTGATAATATTACCCGTGTAGTCACAGTACGCACTAAGTCCAACACAATTAAAAGACCAACGTCTACAATTTGCATTTTAACAATTACCGAACAAAATAATGTTTAATTTTTGTTTGTGTGATTAGATCATATTATATTCATATCCATGTTTTAGTTCAACTTTTGTTTTATTATTGTTATGTTTTTGATTATTCTTAGGACAAATGTAATTGTATTAGATAAGGAGACCAAATAATATTTACTATTGCTAAATGTTATTACTCTAAATGTACCTAGAATAAGTATAGATTTATTTTATGTTTTATCGTTATTTAGTTTAAGGTACTTAGTATTTTTAAGTTATTATTGTTCAGTTTTAAGTTTAGTTCAAACCAGTATATTATTGTAAAGAATTACACA
Source organism: Nymphalis urticae (assembly GCA_905147175.2). Classification (NCBI taxonomy): domain Eukaryota; kingdom Metazoa; phylum Arthropoda; class Insecta; order Lepidoptera; family Nymphalidae; genus Nymphalis; species Nymphalis urticae. The sequence goes on from LR989983.1 coordinate 11,508,217, forward strand.
TATCTAATAATATATATATAATATCTAATAATTACAAATATTAGTACAAAATATTTTATCTGGTTTCTGGTTTTTGGTTTGTATATGTGTACAACTTTTAAGTAAACTCGGAAAGGACGTTCCTTCAGTGACGTCCTTGGTGGGCGTGGTCCATTTAGTTTATCATCTCGTCAATAGATGGCGTTAGATGTATTTTACATCGCGCTAAAGGATTTTTTTTTCTAAAGTACAATACAAGTTTTTGTAATTTCATAAAGTGAGAACAATTACACTATCTGACCAGCAGTACATCATACTCGGTGGTTTTATTTTGAAGTCTCACAGTACCAATACTGCCGGGTAACCCTAACAGGTTTTCTATTTTCAATTTACCTAGGTTTAATATTTTCACTGACAAATTATCCATTGCCGGTTTTGTTTTGTAGACTACATTTCCTGACCGATCCTGCCCAGCAGTGAGACAGTTTCTAATCATAACAAATATTATTGTTATTTAGATATTGCTGCAACAGACAGGGTGTCCATGTTTACATGGAGTGCGTATTATTGCGTGTTTAAAAATATAAAAAGCGCTTACATCTTCAAAAAAACTAAAAACAACTGTGCTTAAACCTCTAATAAAACTATACTAGTGTTTGCAAGTGTACTTTTCTAAAGACTATGAGAAAAAAGTGAAATATGTGAATGAAAAGGTGGATAACGGTCGTTTCTATCAACAAATTGTGTGATTATCATAAGAGGATTCTAATGCAAAATATTGATGAAACGACATAGTAAGCAACGAAAAAAAAGTAAATTTGTCACGCAATTCAATAAGCTAATAAAAGTAAACATAATATGATGGTCTACACTTTAAACTGACCGCATTTAAAAAAAAAACATTAATTCATATATAAAACGCCAGCTAGCGCCAAGCCAATGAGGAGCGAGATCGTTAGTACAGTTACAACTTGGTACCGCTATGCGACGAAAGAGGGCATCATTTTTAAGAACCTTATATAATTTAGATGTAAATTATTTTACAGTAAATCAAACTTTAAAAATGGAAATTTAAAATACCACTACAAGAAAGAATTAAAAGAATATAAGCCTCAATGATTCTTTAAATCAATCCATCATATGCACAACCCAGAGCGAGTTTTTTTTTTTTTACCGTTAATAGGCAAGCACTTGACCGTTGACTTGCCTGATCTTAAGCATAGTCACGGTCTACACGCGCCTGCCCAGAAGGAACCCGTTTACTCTGGATTTGAACACACCTACATTTTAGTTATCTGGAAATATGGACTCAGGCAAAGCATTCCACAGTTTCGCAGTGCGAATAATAAATGTAGATTCAAAGCGCTTCGTACGTAGGCGGGGAAGTTCCACTGTGTACCTATGGCGCTTTGGTCGCGTTTGCCTGGCCGTCCGATAGTAGAAGGGGGTGGAAGGAATTAGATTATGTAATTCCTGCGTACATTCTCCGAAATGTATCCGATAGAAGACAGAAAGCGAAGCAATTATACGTCGATGTTCAAGACTTTGGAGTCTTGACTCGACCAATGTGTCGTCTCCTATCAGCCTCCTAGCACGTTTCTCAATCAACTCTAGAGCCCGAAGGTGGTGCTTAGCAGAGCCGTCCCAAAGGTGAGAGCACTACTCCATACAAGACCTCACTTGTGCTTTGTATAAGCTGAGCAGTTGTTCTGAAGTAAAGTAACGTCTCACCTTGGCGAGGATACCAAGCTTTCGGGCGGCTATTTGGGCTTTGGACTCAATAAAAGAGCCGAAATTTAGAGTCGACGTGAGAGTAACGCCAAGAAGGTCAAGGTGGTCAGTTATAGGTACGGACACATCTCGGAAAAAGGGAGGTAGCTGGAATTCCCTCTTTTTGGCGGAAAATAGACACGCCTGCGTCTTGGTTGCATTGAACATGACCAAGTTGGCATCGCCCCAATCGGACACTGCCTTAAGGGTCATGCTCAGTCATGTCAGTTTCATGAATTGCAGGAAAAAATTAAATTTTTTCAAACTCACTTGGAAGTTGCAAATCGTGAAATGAATGACCTTATTATAAAAAACAATAATCTTAATACGAAAATTCTTATTCGGTAACAGAATTTAAAAACATTAAGTAATGCATGAACGCTCGCCACGAGGGCATCGAGGGCCGCCTCCTTCCGGAGCCTCGGCTGCGGCCTCCACTGGCCGCTGACCGTAGGGCAGCGCAGGCAGCGGCCGTAGCCACGATGAGCAAGGATGCTCCAGCCGCCTCCCGCGCAGCTGAGGGCGTCGTGACCGGCGCCGTCCAGGCCACTATCAAACCGAAACGGCCTAAGAAGAGTATGGCTGCCCAAGAGGCGGCAGTCAGGAGGGAGGCTCCTCAGCCGTCCGCGGAGCCAGCCACTCCGACCACGTGGAGAGCCGTGGTCGGAAGAAAAACAAAACAAGGCCGAGAAGCCGAGCGCCAAACCGGCGGCAGTGAAGCCGCAGCGTTAACAATAACGCTGAAGCCCGGTGCCGAGGAAAAAGGGTAGAGCTACGAGAAGGCTCTGGCCCTTGCCAAGAGCCGGATCAGCCTGCCGAAGGTCGGCTTGACGACGGTGTGGTTCCTGACCGCGTGGATGCTCGAGGTGCCGCCGGGCACCAACGAGGCCGAGAAGGCGACGGATGTCCGTCAGGGACAAGCTCCGCGAGGTCCTGAGCGCGGAGATCGTCCAGGTCTGTAGTGTAATAAGTAGTATGTAAGTCAGATGGCGTATAAATATTAAGATCGTTGCACTAATTAGTCAGTAATAAATCATCTACCAAATACACTCGTTTCAATAACATAAGTCCCCCCCTCATGGCGACCCTGCCAGGATTTGGGGCGTGCGACGCGAATTTGATCGCAGTATAGTGTTGCAGCTCCAAAATCGGACGATGAGTTGAAGAATTGGATATAAGTTCAAATTAAAGCAATATGTAGAAATTTAAGTTTATTCTTCGTTACTGTTTTACCAAAAAAAAAATATCTAACTATGTGCCGATCCAGTGTCGAGAAAGAAACAGTATTTGTAAATCAAAACGCCGCAGGCTCGAACCAGGCACAAGTTGAAGAAATACGAATGCATCTGTCTACAATCAGCATAGTTTTATTGGTTATTTGTGTGCTACTGGGCATTGCAGCACTGTACTTTATTTATAAACAGTACAAAAAATGACATAAAAATTGGATATCGGATGAGATCAAGCAAAACAACTTAAGTAACGGTCGGTTTATATTTAATATTAATAAAAAGTGCGTGAGTGTTTTGTAAAGTGATCCAATAAAATTTCAGAAATAAACTTTGAACTGTTAAAATGACTATTTATAAACTTTAAGGTGTTTTTTTTTTAACGAATTAGTGTAGAATCTAGTAAAATAAATGTATCCTATTAATATTATTTAATCGATTAAGTATGTATAATGTAAACAAAGAGTTTCATATTGCAATGTATCAGGTCGTAGCCCCTACCATGGTAACTACTCGTAAGTGAGTTAATATACTTGGTATGTATTTCTTTTATTAATATGTTATTATAAGGGAATGGAAGATGATTTAGTTAAATGTTTAGATGAACTTAAATTGATAAGAAAATGTTTAATTAAGAAGGGAAAGTTAAGATATCAAGGTAATGTTATAAAAAATAAGTTAGCGGAAACTGAGAAAATATTTGAGAAAAGTTCGAATATAATCCAATGTATTACTTCTAAAGAAATAAAGCCTAAGTCTCTTACATTCATTGCTTCAATAAGCGATGAAATAAAGTCATACTACTCACAAATTATCAATTTATGTTCTAAGCCTGCATGTCATATGAGTAGTAGTGACAGTGATTCTAGCGAAACGTGTTCGAATCCTGAACTAAAAATGGAGTTCGATTTGAAAACAGCATGTAGTTTAATTCCTGTTATGAATAATAACGAAAACAGCATTAAAGGTATCATTGACTCTATAGAAATGTATTCGGATATGTTGTCATCATCAGGTCAAAAATTACTAATTACATTTGTTTTAAAAAGTAGGCTTTCACAGAATGCTAAATTACGAATGTTACCCAATACAGTTCTACAAAAGACTTAATTAAGGATTTAAAAAACAAATTATTAGTAAAGAAAAGTCCTACCGCAATACAATCACGGCTATAAACTGTATCTCAAGGATATCGCACTAAAGAACAGTTTGGAACCGAGATAGAGAACTTATTTGCAGATTTAACGATAGCTCAGGCAGACGGCGATGCTGAAAAATACGAAATTTTAAAACCTATTAATGAGCGATTCGCAATACAACGTTTTTCTGACGGTCTAAGAAATTCAAGACTAAGTACGATTATTGCAGCACGCAACTACAAACACCTAAACGAGGCGATTCAAGCTGCGAAAGATGAAGAGCTGTCAGCTGCATCTTCGTCGCGAGGTGAGAATGTCATGCATTTCTCCACTCGTGGAAGAGGTAAGTCACATTCTCATTTTAATTCCCATACTAGACCACAGATTCGCGGCCAAAGATCATATTTCCCACAAAATAACGCAGGTAAGCCAAACAATTCCAGTTATTTTAATAATCGAAGAAATTTTAATAATTATCCACGCGGCCAAATATATTATTATGGTAGACCTAAATTTCATAAATTGAATCGCGGACGAGATTCGAACGAGAATCCATCGAGTTCGATATCTCGTGGTAGTGGCAATAGAAACAGAGTATTTTATTCAGAAAAACTTGAACAAAATCAATCCTTAAACGCAGATAATAATAGTGAAATGCAGTTTTTTCGTGTTGAAACATAACATTTTGGCATTAAATGGCAAAGCCAAATGTTTATCATTTTTTATTAACAATAGGAAATATTTTTGGTTAGTAGATACAGGAGCATCATTATCTGTAATAAAGAAACAGGCATTACCCAGTAACAGTAAAGTAATTAGAGACGAAACTATCATAAATGGTATTGGAGGTAAAATTCAGTCCATAGGTTACACTGATGTCATCTTATTTCATCGTGATCAACAGTTTCATGTTGACTTTAACATAAGGCTACATGTTTTCAATAACTTACCTTTAAAGGCTGACGGTATTTTAGGTTTAGATTTTCTGTGTCGCTACGTATCAAGTATCAACTTTGAAAACAATTCCATTACCTTAAACAAATATGGAATGGAATGTTCCTTACCACTTTATGATTCGTTGAATTATTTTAATGAAAGTTTACTTATACCTGCGCGTTGTGAATCATTTCATTACTTACTTTTGGATAATGATTCGGAAAATGACTGTGTTATCCACAGTCAGCAATTAGCTGATAACGTTTTCCTTGCAGGTTGTATCAGTAGGATACGAAATAACAGATTACTTGTTAAAATTTTAAATACCAATGAACATGATGTTACTTTGCCAATGTTTCAGCCGGAAATATATTCGATTCAAGATTATGAGTTATGCGACTTTAGGTCAACTGCTAATGACTTAAATAGGGCTAAAGCTTTATTAAACATTTTAAATTTAAATCACCTCAATACAGAGGAGCGCAAATCCATTCAGGATATATGTGCAAAGTATTTAGATGTTTCCTTTTTGCCAGGCGATAAATTAAATACTACCAATATTTATCAACAATCAATAACTTTGAAACCAAATACGAGTCCGGTATATGTTAAGCAGTATAGATTACCCCATTCTTTAAAAAATGAAGTTAATAATCAAATTACAGAAATGCTTAAGAATGACATTATAGAAGAAGCTAAGAGCGAGTGGTCAAGTCCAATTTTGTTAGTACCGAAAAAAAGTGATAGTGATAAAAAGTGGAGACTTGTTATCGACTATCGGAAACTTAATGACTGCATTGTGGACGATAAGTTCCGTTTGCCAAATATAAATGAAATTTTAGACTCTCGCTGTGGTTCTATCTATTTCTCACACTTAGATCTTAATCAAAGTTACTATCAGGTAGAGTTAGATAAACGAAGTAGGGAATACACGGCTTTTACGACAAACACTGGTCAATACCAAATGAAAAGATTACCAATGGGTCTTAAGACTAGTCCTAACGCTTTTAGCAGAGCCATGTCAGTTGCAATGTCAGGGTTAACATTTGATAAGTGTTTTGTTTATTTAGATGATTTAGTTGTATTTGGAAGAAATTTGAGCGTACATAATAAAAATTTGATTGACGTTATGGAAAGGCTAAGAAAAGTTAATTTAAAATTAAATCTCAAGAAATGTAATTTTTTGAAGAAAGAAATTCTTTATTTAGGACATTTAGTTTCAAAAGATGGAGTTTTACTTGACCCTGCAAAAATCGAAATCCTACAAAAATATCCCATACCTACTAATACTGACGAAGTTAAAAGGTTCGTAGCGTTTTGTAATTATTATCGAAAATTTATCAAAAATTTTGCCGAAATAACATATCCCTTAAATAAATTAACGAGAAAATATGAACGATTTGTTTGGACTGAAGAGTGTCAAAAAAGTTTCAAAACATTAAAACAGGCTTTGACAAGTCCCCCAGTATTAGAATTTCCCGATTTTTAAGAAAATAATGAATTCGTCATTCAAACTGACGCTTCAGGTACAGCAATTGGCGCTGTTTTGTGTAATCAAAATATGAAACCGGTAGCTTTTGCAAGCAGACCACTTAATAAAGCCGAAACAAACTACCCCACTATTCAAAAAGAGTTACTTGCTATAGTGTGGGCAATAAAATACTTTAGACCATATGTATACGGTAGATCTTTTACGATTATGACAGACCATAGACCTTTATTATATCTATTCTCAATGAAAGACCCCTCAAGTAGACTTCTTAAGTTTAGGTTAGCACTAGAAGAATACGACTTTAAAATTATATATGTAAAAGGTAAGGATAATAGCGAAGCGGACGCTTTGTCTAGAATTAGCATAACATCGGACACTTTAAAACAAATGAACGAAGAAATATTGTTAGTTATGACTAGAGGCCAAAAGAGGCGTTTAGAAAATAAAGTAGAGCAGGATAATACAATTAAAATTAGTAAACCTAACGAATCGTGGCCTGATCAACCACGAGTAGTTGAGGTACTAAAGATACCAAATGATTCAGTGGAAATGACTTTTATAAATAATGAGGAGTTAAATAAATTAAAAAATTATGAAAATTTATACGAAGAGAAAGAATGTTTTATTTATAGTCTACGTCGAAAAATATTATATATTAATCTTAACTTTAGGGCACAATTTACGCGAGCCGAATTTGTGACTAAGTTAGGAGAATTTTGTAAAACTAGAAAAATAAATGAACTATGCATAGTAAAGAATAATGAAATTGAAAATTTCATAAAAGTATTGTTAAAAGAAATAAAAGAACGTAAGGACTGTAGTGGTCCACGTATCTATGTTCTAAGAGGAGTTAAAAGAATATATGATGAGGAAGAAAGAAAATACATATTATACGACTTTCATTTACTACCCACCGCAGGTCATGCAGGTGTGCGTAGAATGACAAATAATATTAAAAGAAAATTTTACTGGCCAGGCTTGGATAAAGATGTTAAAACATTTGTTAGCAAGTGCGTTCAATGTCAAAAAATGAAACATTGTAGGTATGTCAAGGCGCCCATGGACATAACTACAACGGCTTCACATGCTTTTAAAAAGATCTATCTTGACGTCGTAGGACCTTTGCAAAAGGACATTGAAGACAATTGCTACATTTTAACACTTCAATGTGAATTGACTATTTTCGTAGAGGCCTATCCTCTAAAAAATAAGGACACGGTAAGTATAGCAAAAGCATTAGTTAATAATTTTATATTAAGGTTCGGGATACCAAACACCATAGCTACAGATCGTGGGACAGAGTTTGTATCTACTGTAATGGAACAGGTATGTAAAATTTTAAATATACAAAAAATGACTTCTACAGCTTATCACCACCAATCTATCGCAAAAATGCACTTGAAAATTCGCATAAAAATTTAGGTGCTTTCTTACGCATTCAGTGTGATGGTCAGAAAGACACCTGGAGTCAATGGTTATCTTTTTGGTGTTTTAGTTTTAATAATACAGTTCACACAGAAACGAAATACACACCATTCGAGCTAGTTTTGATAGACCTAGTGTAATACCTTGTAGAGTAAGTCAATATATTGAACCATTATTTAACCCAGATAATTATGCTTTAGATCTTAAGGTTAAGTTACAAGTAGCGCAGCAAGATGCTCGTGAAAATTTAATTTTAAGCAAACAAAATCGTAAATGTAATTACGATAAATATACAAATAATGTAACTTATACAAATGGACAACTAATTTTAATTAAAAATGAAACGGCAAATAAACTGGACACACAGTGGATTGGACCATTTGTAATTTTAGAAGATTTAGGACTAAATGTAAAAATTTTAAAATGTAATAAGCCTTATATTGTCCATAAAAATAGAACTAAACCATTTAAAACCTAAATTCAATTATTATATACCTATTCCTAAAAAAAAAAAAAAAAATTGTATCAAAACATTTTTTTTTTCTCAATTCACCCCCCGAGGTTTAGTGTAATAAGTAGTATGTAAGTCAGATGGCGTATAAATATTAAGATCGTTGCACTAATTAGTCAGTAATAAATCATCTTCTACCAAATACACTCGTTTCAATAACATAAGTCCCCTCAGGTCCATCGACCCACGAAGTGCAAGGAGTTGAGGCTGTTAGGCCTAGACGACTCTGTGACGGCGGAGGAAGCCGAGGCGGCGGTCGCGGAGCATGGAGAGTGCTCTGCCGGAGCGATAAAGTTGAGAGTCATCGCTTGGGGCTCGAGCGGCTCTGGCTCGCTCTGCTTGAGCTACCCTGTACCAGCCGCGAAGAAGGTCGTGGAGGCAGGCCGCATTAGGGTCGGGGGGGGTGTCAGCGCGAGTGATGCTGCTCGACCCCAGACCACTGCACTGCTTCAGGTGCCTCGAGCGGGGGCACATGGGGGCGAAATGTGACCGGGGTGTCGACCGAAGCCGTCTGTGCTTTCGCTGCGGTCAGCCCGGTCACAAGGCTCGGGAGTGCTCCGCCACCGAGGCGAGCTGCGTAGTCTGCACGGTGGCCGGCAAGCCAGCTGCCCATGCCACCTGCAGCAAGTCGTGCCAGGATGGGAAGGGCGTTGCACCCGCGAAGAGAGGAAAAGTGACGACGAAAGGCCCGGTAGCCGCGTCGCCGCGCACCGAGGCGGATCCGATGGAGACCACGCAGTGATGGCCCTGCGCTGTCTCCAGGCCAACATCAAACACTGTGCCTGGGCTCAGGACCTCCTAGTCCAAAGCATGGCAGAGTGGCAGATCAACGTGGCGGTGTTATCGGAGCCCTACTTCGTTCCCTCGCGGGATGACTGGGTTTCCGACCACGATCGGGTCGTGGCCATCGTCGCCCCTGCGGTCGCTAGCGCTCTAGCCATCGAGGGTGTGGCCAGGAGCAGGAGGTGCGTGCTGGCTGTCGTCGGCGGTGTAGCGGTCGTCGCCATGTACGCCTCGCCCAGTTGGAGTCTCAATGCTACTTCTGATTTAAGTGTACAACTACTGTTCCCATTTATTATTTGTGTCAGTTTACCTATATATTTCCTCAAATTGAGTATCCTACGTTCTAATCTTTTCTGCCAATTCGGTTTCTGAGATTTGACTTGAGGGCGTTTATTGTTATTATTATGATACGGGACACTTAGTTTTGTTCCATTGAGTTTAGCTGCTGTCCATGCTGCGGAGTATACGGTTGTTTGTTGGTTTTCAAATGTAGTATTTGCGTCTATGTATTTGGGTAAGATTGATGTGTTGATATATGTTATTATTTTAGCAAAATCTCCCATTGGAGCCTAATTCCAGAAATCTATCAGTGAACAATCATGATACGTGATTATAATTTATAATGATTGACTTTATCGTCACTACGGTACACAATGTCTATTAATAAATGTCTAGATGTTTCACTAAGTAACGAATCTTCCCGGTTTGCATGCATCATTTAGATGGATGGTGTCTATTATGGCATTTATTACAGTCACGTCGTTAATGAACCCTCGTATCAAGTGAAATTTTATGACCCTTCGACGGCTTATTACCGTCACATGAAAAAGTGTATATAATGTTTTTATCATAAAATGTTCTTATCATAAACATATTATTTACAACCTGTATTATGTAACTGTACATAGCATAGCTTGTAGTATAGTGCAAGCATAACGATGCACGGACGACACAAGGCGCAACGTCAGCAATTGCGTCACCCGGCAATAGGACACTTTTGTTTTTCACAGTATCCTGTAAATTATGTGGGAACATATTCTTGTAATTCATTCTGATCGTAACATCGCGTTACATCAGACACCTTTAGTATTAATTAGATTAATTAGATTATATTCTAATTGTAAAATCGCGTTGCATTAGAAACATTTGTATTAATTAGTTTACTTTTAAATAAATAATTTTATAAGTAAATTTCGGTTTTTTTGGGTCCTCCAGTTGTGTCTTTCTTAACTACCCATGTAGAATAAATTCTGTAATATCTTTAATTGACACTGTAACTTACAATTTATAGAAATGAATAAAAGAATGAATCGTTATTGCAGATCAAATACAATGAGAGGAATAGCACAAGTTTGCACGTAGCATGTAGATTGGTTGACAGATCAGAATGATTGCCGGGTTGCATAAGTGAATTCCAGCATTCGGCCCTTAAATGCATTAAGCTGGCTTCAAGCTTCAAGAACGACTAATTCGAAAGTGTCACTCCAATTGAAATAATAAATGGTTTAATTTATAAAATGTCTTCGGAATTCTTTCTAAGCTTGTTGATCCATAACAAGTGTCTTTACCTTTTTTGAAGTGAGAATTTCTTTAGGCGCGTTGCGCTGGTTTATCGTAGACACCGAAATGCTAATGTTAATATAATTAAATCGTTGAAGGTTCAAACAACTTAAGTATTGTGGAAATTAATGAGGATAATAATGATTGAAACGATGATGCTAGGATTCGTATGAAAGCTGGTCCCACTCCCGCTGGTCTCCTCGCTATCCGGAGCAAATACCTACCGAAGCAACCGTGTCCGGTAAGTACCTGCGTCAGCCTGAATGTGAGTGTGCTATGACTCCGTTCCACCCAGCGACTCAAGTTGGGACGGACCGCCTCCACTGCCGAGGGGGACCCCAGGTCCTCTTTACACCTGCAAATCAAAGCTCGCTCGGCTAGAGCCCTGACTCGCTCTACCTCCGCTAATCCTGGACGATCGCCGCTCGACCTGGCTTCCACCCGGAACCGGTATACTTCCGCAAGCACCTCTGCCTGGAATTCCCAAGGCGGATCGCTCGCGAGAAGTGTCGCTGCCGTCCATGACACTGTACAGTAACCACATATCGTTCTCACCGCTATGACTCTCTGTGGTCTTCGAAGAAGAGCCTTGTTACGAGCGGTGAGAGCGTCCACCCAGATGGGTGGTCCCACCCTCCTATAGCGACGTGTAATTTATTTTGTATTACAATCATCGTACAGGGTACTTCAATCAATCAATCAACAGCCAATCCTTTTGTCCACTGCTGAACATAGGCCTCTCCCAAGGTGCGCCAAAGCTCCCTGTCCTCCGCCTTCCGCATCCAGTCGGTGCCCGCCACCTTCTTAAGGTCATCGGTCCACCTGGCTGGAGGGCGCCCTACGCTGCGTTTGCCGATCCGCGGTCTCCACTCTAAGACTCGTCTGCTCCAACGGCCATCGGTCCTACGACATACGTGACCAGCCCACTGCCACTTCAGCCTACTAATTTTGCAAGCTATGTCAGTGACTCCGGTTCTTTTCCGGATAATCTCATTTCTGATCTTATCCTTCAAAGATACTCCGAGCATAGCTCGCTCCATAGCACGCTGAGCGACTTTGAATTTGTGGACTAGTCCCGCAGTTAGTGTCCACGTTTCGGCACCGTATGTCATGGCAGGTAAGACGCATTGATTGAAGACTTTCGTCTTCAAACATTGCGGTATGGACGACGTGAGGACTTGACGAAGGTTGCCAAATGCTGCCCATCCCAAGCGAATTCTTCGATCGGCTTCCTTCTCGAAGTTGTTCCTACCGACTTGTATAACCTGTCCTAGGTAGGTATATTCCCTAACAACTTCGAGAGGTTTCCCTTCGACGTAAATCGGTCCCGGCACAACATGCCTATTGAACATGACCTTGGTCTTGTCCAAGTTCATACCGAGACCGACACGCCGGGAAGATTCACTAAGGCTACGCAGCATTCTGGTTAGTTGTTCCAGCGACTCTGCTATGATGACGATATCATCGGCAAATCGAAGGTGTGAGATGTACTCGCCGTTTACATTGACTCCACATCCAGTCCAATCCAGCGTCTTAAACACGTCTTCCAACGCGTTGGTGAACAGTTTCGGAGATATTACATCCCCCTGTCTCACCCCTCTGCGCAGTTGGATCGCCTTCGTCTTACAGTCCTGGATGTGGACAGTCATTGTAGCGGCGTTGTATAGACATCTCAGTACCTCGATGTATCTCCAGTCGATATGACATCTCTGCAATGAGTCGAGCACTGCCCAGGTTTCGATGGAGTCGAAGGCTTTCTCGTAGTCCACAAATGCCATACACAGCGGCTGATTGTACTCTTCGGTCTTCTGCACAATCTGCCAAACAGTATGAATGTGGTCCACGGTGCTGTAGCCTGATCGAAAGCCGGCTTGCTCTGGGGGCTGGAACTCGTCAAGTCGTCTGGCGAGACGGTTCGTGACGACTCTTGAGAACAGTTTATACACGTGACTCAGGAGAGAGATTGGTCTGTAGTTTTTCAAGAGGGTTTTATCACCTTTCTTGAAAAACAGTACCACCTCACTCCCGCTCCACGTTTCCGGGGTCTTGCCATGTTGGATGACGGAATTAAAGAGGCTTGCTAGCTCTTTCAGGACCGGAGTCCCGCCTGCCTTAAGCAACTCTGTTGTGATTCCGTCATCTCCCGGAGCTTTGTTGTTTTTAAGCTGTTCTAGAGCCGCCCTAATCTCGCCTTGGTCAACGACCGGGAGCTCCTCGGAGTAATGGCGCGTAAGAGGGGCGCGCTGGTCATCAGGACTGATTCCCACAGGTTTATCCGATCTTGAGGAGAACAACTGCCCATAAAACCTCTCTACTTCTCCGACAATCTCAGGCCTAGAGGTAACGACCCCACCATTTTCAGTTTTAAGTTTTGTCAGACGCGGCCTCCCAAACTTGCGAGCGAACACTTTCGATCCCCGATTTTGCTCAATCGCAGCCTTGATAGCACGGGTATTGGAGCATCGGAGATCGCGTCGCGTCAGCGTTTTTATTTTTCGGTTTAAGGCCTTATCTGACAAAAACGATGGTAGTTCTCGTCGTTTTCTCATGAGCTCGAGTGTCTCAGCAGAGAGTTTTGGTGCGTTGTCTCTTTTCTGTGGCGGAAAACACTTGCGGGATGTGTTTTGCAGTATTTTGACCAGCGTGTCGGTTTTCTCATCAATACTGCTTATGGTTTCCAACGCGGTAAATTGATTTTGAAGTTCCATTTGGAACTTTTCGGCACCTTGAGCAGCTTGGAGCATGGTAGGTCGGAGAGTAGACCTCATCATTCGCGATCTTTCAGCTTTAAAGTCGATATCTAGAGTGCCTCGAATCAAGCGGTGATCACTTCCGGTATTAAACCTGTTGATCACTGAGACATCTCTAAATATGTGCCTTTTATTCGAAATGATAAAATCTATCTCGTTCCTTGTCACGTTATCGGGGCTTCGCCAAGTCCACCTCCTCTGGGGCTTCTTTTGAAAGAAGAATTCATCAAAAAGAGCCCCTGCGCTTCGAGAAAGTTTACCAGCATTTGCCCCCTGTGATTTCTGCAGCCCAAGCCGTAGGGTCCAACTTTCGATTCACCGCTATTATGTACTCCCACTTTAGCATTAAAGTCACCCATAACAACATTGTAGTGGGCCTTCGAGGTGTTGTTGAGGGCCTTTGCGATGTCCTCGTACATCGCTTCGACCACATCATCAGAGTATGCCGAAGTTGGCGCATATACCTGTACGACCTTCAGGGAGTACCTGTCGGAGAGTTTTAGGACAAGGTACGCTACCCGGTTCGACACACTACTGATTTCCACAATGCTGCTAATGAGATCCTTTTTGACCAGAAAACCGACACCACCCTGGGAGAGGTTATCACCTTCGCGGAAGTAGAGTAAGTTACCGGACTCTAGAGTTATCGTGTCCTCCCCCTGTCTTCGGACTTCAGATAACCCCAGTATATGCCAGTTTATATGACTTAGCTCTACTTCTAGTTCGGCGAGGTGATGGTCCAGCCTTAACGAGCGTCCATTGTACGTTGCCATGTTTAGTCGTCTTTTATGGTAGCCTGCCATGAACCGGTGATTCTTTGCACCCCCTGCCCTGCCGATACCGCGACCGCTACCTTGGTCGGGCCTAGCGGGCTTGCCGGTAACTGGGGGCCTTTTTTCTTGCGCATCTATCATTGAGAGGTTTTGCCCATACTCGCCACGCTGGGCAGGCGTGTTGGCGAGCGCAGTAGGGGGTAATATGCTTATGGGGGGGACGCTGCTGCCCATCCCCCCTTTCCCTTTCCCTCAGTCGCCTCTTACGACACCCACGGGATGAGATTGGGGGAGTACTATTCTAAGCCGGTACTCCACGGCCAACAGGGTACTTATAAGCTGAATAAAAGTTACTATAGCGCTAAGTTCCAAACGTTAGTCCGTTGAGAGTTATGCATTACTAAGCACGTCATAATCGATAGTACTTTTGACTGCCCGTTTTTTTAATCTTTAAAATAAAGTGATTTTTTTATACCTTCTGTAATTTAGCTTAATACAACCACAGCCAGATGCATACTCATCAAGAACCCTAATCATGAAAATTTTAACGAGAAAAAATAAAACTGTGCTTAATAAAAGTTATTTGAATATTCAATTTAAAATCCTGACCGTTATTTTTATAGGTTTCTGTTAATAATAAAAGTTTTACACCCACTGGAGACTCATTCAGAAATAAATACTCGTTCCGCCCTCGCTGTCGCTTTCGTTGTAGAATTTTATTTATGAATTTAAAATGTTGCTGTTATACTTACAGATCGCAAACTTGATGCCATACGGAAGGTTTCTCCAGTTGAGATACTATAAATATGGGTGCAGCCGTCGCTAAAGCCCCACACCAAACTGTACACATCACTAGTTTAGCTACCGATTTCTCCATTCTTGGCTTCAAAGGTCGAGTTATCACAAAATATCTATCAACTGATATAGTTATGAGTGTGTATGCACTAATTAACACTGATACTGCTTTCGAATAGTTCACTAACTTACACATTAATCCATTAAACGGCCAGTAACGTAAGATGAGCGTTGACACGAAAGAAAATGGTACACTGAATAAAGCCATTAAAATATCGACTATTGCCAAGTTCACTATAAAAAAGTTCGTCACTGTCTTCATGCGCGGTGACGATTGTACCACAAAACAGACTAATCCATTACCTACGAGTGCTAATAGAAAAATAAAACCGTAAATAACGTAAACGCAAGTTTGGAAAATCCATGTCGATAAATTAGGTTCTAAAATGCAAACGACATTTTGTTCCGTGTAATTGAAATCAGATCCATTCATCGATACGTATCCATTATTTTCCAAATACAGGTACGACATTCTCTGTTACGTTGTTCGGATGATTCATTTTGATCTGAATCTAGGCTTTTAATCGATGCCAATTTTGACTTGGTTTTATCTGAAAAAAAAAAATACTGTGACAACGCATTTTGAATGATAAAATATACAGTACAAGTTTTTACTATATGGGTGTGAATGTAAAGGAAAGTAATTTATTTATTTATTTATTAAGGGAAAACAACAGCATGATACAAAATGACATTGACATTAAAATACAATATACATACAATAGAGCTATTTACTGTTTTCCATTGAATTATACAAACCTAATAATAGTTAACAGAAGTTGCAACACACAATTTTGAAAAATAAAATATAAATGTAACAAAATAATAATGAGTTAAAACAAAACAGTACAATTCGATTAGGCGACAAAGACAATGATGTGGGTGAGTGTGGCAATACAGTTACACTGCTAATTGTGTGTGTATGAATGAACGTGTGTTTGTGTCAGTGTGATTGGTAATTTGAATTTTGAGCGCTAAGAATATATTATTTAAATGCTTTAATTGACCGATTAAATATATCAATTATTGGCCGATTAATTATATAGTGAGAAAACCCGTGATAGTGTAGAGTTTGCAGCGTAACGCATATTGGATAAAGGGACGTATAATAGATTCCAATATGCATTATGAGTTCGCTTGTTAGGTACATTAAAAAGAACACGCGAGCGCTACTCAGGGGAATCTATGTTACCAGAGACCAAATTAAATAGAAATACGCGAAGACGCGAAACTTTAGACATGATCTAAAGTTTCACGTCGATCTGTCAAGCTGGATATGCGGTAAAGATTACAAGCATCCTTGTAGTTTGTGTTAGTGTAAGTTTTAAGGTTCAGTTTATTCATGATCATGTTTAATAAACTTTTTTGTATGACCTCAATACCTTCAATGTATTTATTATGTTGTGGGTTCCAAAAAAGTATATTTAGAGGTTTTTTTTAATTTTAGATTGATGATAATTCTTTTAATAATCATCAGTGAACTTACGGTGAATCCCTGTAGTTTCTTCACCTAATATGAAGAAAATTTTTATTAATCGATGTGTGCCATTAATCTATAAAATATATAATGACTTGTCCTGACTGAGAGACAGTCCTGAAGGAGGCAACAATTACAATATTTCAGTAAATCCATGTTTCTTTAATTACTAGAATAATAATAATCACACTCATATTATGAATACGATGGGTTGTGTGTTTTGTCTATTTGGTTCACGCTTTATCACGTCCATACAAATAAATAAAATTTAAGATTCTGCCTGTTATTTCAAAATAACTGCCTCTTTTAAAGTCTATTTGCGAGCTACCGATCCAAAACAATACTCATATCATTAATATGAAAGGTCGTGTTTGTTGTGATTATTTGTTACTTCTTCAAGCCTTATCACAGCTAAAATATAACATAATTAACGTGTTTTGGCCTTTTTATCCCGTTTAACTGGATTTTTGATTATGTAGCAGGCGAAGCTGCGCTTAAACCGCTAGTAATGAATAATCGAATCTATAGGCGATGGTGATCACTTAAAACTTAAAAAACGAAGTTGGCGATGTTACATTACATTAAATATATAAGATTAAATATATATATTTTTTTGAAAATATCAGTCTGATATTTTCGTTAACGAGAAAGTATTTCAAGCAATTATCGTTTAAATTAAAAAAAAAACACGCTTAAGAAAACTTTTTAACGTATAAATCAAAATTAATCTTATAAAAGTATTTTTAATTCGTCATGATTGATAATTGTACTAAGAGTAAACTGCCACCTGCTTGATTGCTACCGATGCTGTATCTTGAATAATATTTTGTATTTTTTTGTAAAAGGCGCTACTTACATAATTCATTAATGTAACTTAATAGTAACAGCCTGTTGAAATTCCACTGCTGGGCTAAGGCCTCCTCTTCCTTTTGAGGAGAAGGTTTGGAGCTTATTCCATCATAATCATCATATTTTAATTAACCTGTCATTTGGTAGTTCAATAACATGGATCAAAAAGTTGTGATTAACGCCCTGCCTGAAAAAGCCCTGGGTAACGTCGCACCCAAATTTCTGCTGTACGGAATAATTACTTTAACGAGTTTTAGCTAAGCCGAAACAATATGTCCCTGACGAATCTCATATCTTTGACTGTCTACGTACCGTGGATAGGGATTTTTAACTCTTAACATATTTGTTTTAAAAACATAATGGTATGACTTGTCTAATATGTGAATAAGGTAGCAAAGGTATATTTATGTAGGAACTAAAGTCGCTAGAAAAAAGATACAAAAGAGCTGCTGTACCTCGGACCATACGACATATAAAATATTTCTAGAAGCAGCTCTAGATTATTTGTAAATATAATTATTATCCAATTTTAATTAACTTAATAACCTATTACGATTAGGAGTATAAATTAGAAATATTTTAAGATTGGAGGACATTTCATGTTTTTTTATCAAAAATAATTTAAACTTTTAATTGGTAACCCAAACTCTTGCTCATATAATGTAGTTTACATATAATGGCTTTGTTTTTAACTTCGAAATGGCTTGACCCGTACAAAACCAAAGCAGATTGACAAGATTACAGTTTTATGGCTCGAGAATGACACTATGTATCCCAAAAAATGTACACGAGAGTGAAGCCGCGGTTAAAACTTAATTATAATATTGATGATATATTTAATAATGTAAGCCGTGATTGATTGATTGATGTGATAATACGGATAATACGGATTATAACTCGCTCAAGCACCACTAATATTTCTTGCGCTTAATTTGTAATTATATTGATTGGTGAAGGAACATCGACAGAAAACGTGCGTGCGTTGGATGAAATTGTGACACATATTATCCACCAACCCGTATTGAAGAAATGCGGTGGAGTAAGCTTTGTCGAACACTTCATTTACAGCCAGTAACTATTAATAAAGTTATTATTATTAAAGCATATTATTATTAAGATCAACATATTATTAAGATCAACGTATATATATATGTATAAAGATCTATATAATGCTTATTTATATGATCACATTTGTAATGACCGGTTATAAGTCTTATATCTCATGATAGCCGATAATAAACTACGGTAGCCGATTTTTATGCTGATATTAAAACGATTTTTAGTTATTACGATTATACGATTTATACGATTAGTTAAGTTACTTTATATATTTATTATGAAAAAATATAGCCAATGTTGATCTAGCGGTAAAAGATTTTTTTGTCTGTAATCGCGTCCCCTACGGTGCTGTGCACCACTCGTGTCCCGCGCAGAACACTTATCTCACGTTTTAAAGTGAAATCCTTGCCACATTTGCTGTTTTTAAATAAACAATAATAGGCACATCTAACAAGACTTGTATTACGAGTACACTAGACTGGTATAACGTTAATCTCACGTGAATCATATGCTGACGTCAGTCGGTACAGGCTAATGTTCCAAAACGACACTCGAGTTTTTCTGAATATAAACTAGATTTTCAGATTTACATATGTAAAGTTAATTAATTTACTTCAAAAAGTACAGTTATTTTTGTATGTTATATAAATAAAATGAGATTTCGCTCAAAATATAGCATGCTCCATAAAAGAGTATAGATCAGTCAGTAAAGGTATTGTGTTATGCAAATAAAAACAAAAAAAAAATCACCCCAATTGATAATTCCCTTTTTTAAGTCCGTTAAAAATAAAAGTTCACTTCGAATATAACTACTTTTTGAGTTATTCTAAAAGCAGTTAAAGATACACAAGTTAGTTAAAATCTTTCTCTGAATGTAACAAAAGGAATAAATAGAATATGCTGAAATTGCATTTAAAATTGTTTTGCACAGAATGTAATGTTTTCTTGACTGTTGTGTTTTTTTTTTTGTTTTTTGTTCGCATAAATAAAATGACATATTCAAATATACAATTAAAGTAAAAAACCTTGTTACACGAGATGGACAAAAATATTAAACTGTGTCTGTGTCATTATAACAGCCTGAGTAATATTACAATATTAACGTAACGGTTATTTATCAACTGTCTCGTTTTCATTCGATGGCATGAATCAGTTTCAGTTGAATTGTGTTTTTAATAATAACTGATACTTTATTATGTTATAATTTTGTTGCGTTGTTAACGTTTTTCTTCTCCAAAAACGTGAATATAAATAAGTTTATTTGTTTCAATAAGATTAACAGTTCGACCGGGTGGATTAATTGCTGATTTGCTGATTTGCAAACCGTAACTGCCTGTCAATGTCCCATTGCTGGGCTAAAGGCCTCCTCTCCTCTTTTTGAGGAGAAGATTTGGAGCTTATTCCACCATGCTGCTCCAATGCGGGTTGGTGGAATACACATGTGGCCGAATTTCAGTGAAATTAGACACATGCAGGTTTCCTCACGATGTTTTCCTTCACCGTAAAGCACGAGATGAATTATAATCACAAATTAAGTACATGAAAATTCAGTGGTGCTTGCCCGGGTTTGAACCCACGTTCATCGGTTAAGATTCACGTGGTCT
Organism: Nymphalis urticae; assembly: GCA_905147175.2. Taxonomy (NCBI): domain Eukaryota; kingdom Metazoa; phylum Arthropoda; class Insecta; order Lepidoptera; family Nymphalidae; genus Nymphalis; species Nymphalis urticae. Next base: position 11,528,408 of record LR989983.1, read on the forward strand.
TACCACTGGGCCATCTCGGATTTGCAAAAACGTAAATGAATTTATTTGTTTTGTATTATTGTGTTTAAAAGAATGACATGATCAAATGAGATTATCGGGCGAAGGAGTTTCCAGGAATTAAACTCAAAGTTCAAACTAAGCTAATAATATTTTTATTGATATTTAAGTATATAACAGTAATATTATTAGTTCCCTGACTCATTGGTGAAGTATAAGCTAGGTGAAGTAATAGCTATAAGGCTGCAAATCCCGATGTCCTGAATTCGAACCCCGTGTTGGGCCATTGCAAAATTTGTCAGAACGACATCAGCCGTGTGAATGTTACAAATTCTTAACCCTTTAATTTTATAATTTCTTAGATATCTATGATAATTTCCAAACATGAAGCATAAAATAAGCATAATTCTGGGTTAATTTTAATTATAAAATAACATACTAGTAATCGCCGACGGTTTCGCCCGCGGGATAGCGGGAGAAGGGCGAGTTATATGTAAAAAAAAGTCTATGCTTGGGGTTCAAGCTTGCTCCATAACAAAATTTTATAAAAATCGGTTCAGTGGTTTACCGCCAACCTTAAAAGGTAAAAGATAAATAGTTTCGCATTTATTAGTATAGAATATTTGTGTAGGCAACTTTAGCTATGAACTGTTTAACAACAAAGTTTTAAAGAGCACTTTTGTTTTTATAAATGAAAATTTATTGATCTGTTATCAATTATGATCATATAATCATAAATTTAATTTGATCAAAACTGATCTATTAAAATTATCGCCCTCTTCACTGCTATTATAACAAGTTACATGCGATTAGAGTGATAAATATAATGTTATATTCGTAATTAAAATCCAACCCCTGCTGACGTAAGTTATAAATTAAATAATTATTATAGTATTTATTCATTATAATAATTAAACACACACAATTATTTTATTTCTTTTTATACGTAAATACAACATGCAATTTCCATGAAATATAATTGTTGTAAATAAGTACTTGGTAGGTAATAAATATATATTTAATATATGTTTATATGTATCATAATTTTACTACCTTTTAATGTAGTTCACTTAAATAATACTATATTTTAAACTATATAATAAGGACTTACTTAATTCTTAAGCAATATCCATGCAATGAAAACTGTTCAAAGTCACAAAACTGTTTCACTCACATACATTTTCACAAGCTTTAGAAATAAAGAAAATAAACCTATACGGCTTAACCAAATTTTACCACTACACTGTCACTCTACTAAACCTTTGCCTTTATATTGCGAAAATCAAAAATGGTTTTCACTCGATGTTTGTATCTCGCCAGTTATCGTAATGTGTGCAGCGAAATTTACTAGACGTCCCGCTTGTCGTTCCTCCTACAACTATATGCAGTTCGACGGGCGTTAGTGGCGCATGACGATGTAAGGGATGATAAATATTTCCTACAGGATCATGTCTATGGGCGGTCTTTAGCCAATTTGCAAGTTTACATACCAGTTTATTTATTATTTAATTCATAGATCTGATATGAACTTAATTCGGTATTCATTAAAAATAGGCAAAAATCGCTTGTTATGGGGTAAGATACGTCGAACGGCTATGCATTATCATTCGTTAGGCCATCTCACATACATTATTTCAGTTATATTATAAATTTGTGTTACGTACATGTGACGTATGTTTATTAAACTAGATAAGCATTCGATGAATTATAATGAATAATTGTTTAAAAGTATTCGGTTTAATATAACAAATAATTATGTTAAGCATCGCAATAGTATCGATCTATTTTTAATTAAAACTCAAAAAAAGTCTAAAAACTTTATTAAAATGTCAGCAAAATAAATTCATTAAAAGTCTTTTGGTAATGCCATCGTTACAGTTTTAACTTCCAAAAAAATGTCGACGTCATCCGTCCCGCTGGAAATGTATTAAATAATTAACAACAAAAACTCATTCACGGTTATTGGAATAAATTTGAAATAAATTGACTAACTTTTCTCTTCCGATACTAGAATCCTTAAATCCACCAAACGGAACATCGGGCCAGAACTCCAAATATGTGTTGACCCTGAAAATGACGCAAAAATTTTGGTAAAAATAACTTGTATCTGTAGCCTATTCTAACCACAAGAGGAGTTAACTCAAATAAACAACATTAACACCGATATCAATTGAGGCGATATCATTGGTCGAGATCTTGGAAAATCTATGATATTCACTATGGATTCGCAATTGATTCGCAAAAAATAGCGTTTACAATGTCCGCGAGTTGTAATCGGAATTTCGAAAGTTAAATATATGTGATTATATGTAGTTAAGCTTAATAATATTGTATTATAAATAAAGGTAAATTATTCGAGAACTGTTTATTGTGCATAATACAGCAATCATAATACAGTAAATCTACGGTTTGTTTACCTTTGCTCCGGTTGGAATACGTGTTATATTAGCATGAAAATAATTATAAAAAATTAAAATACATCTGAACTTGAGCTTTATTATTCGATGACTTTGAATGTTTAATAAACTATTATTATTTTCTTCTAGAAATCGCTATCAATAAATTCCTTGTTTTTATATTTGTTAATAAATAAAAAATATACATCTCGCTGAAAGAAGAAACGGTCGTGAATACGTAGTTTTGGAGAGTCATTAATTTATTTAGATGATAACGCCAAACTCTGGCCAACGTTGTCCTGCATAGATATATGTTATGGACCATGATTGTATGAGTCATAAATTTGGGCATTTTTCATACTGACCGGGCATTATGAACAATGACGAGCTACAACCTAGTTTAGCTACGCCTTATAGCCCTCATATCTCATGCTAGTAAAATCCTGCTACACATACTCAATGAACGACTGAAGAACTTTCTGTCCAAGGAAATTGCACCAGAACAAGCCGGTTTTGTAAAAGGAAGGGGTACACATGAGCAGATCCTCATTGTTCACCAGATAATAGAGAAGGCACGATAGCTTAACAAGCCTACTTATATTTACTTTGTTGACTTCTCAAAGATATTTGACTCAGTAAAATGGCCCAAACTATGGAGGGCGTTACTGGAAACACTTAGTTTTTTTTTTGTTTTTATAGAAAAGGAAGGTGGACGAGCATATGGGCCACCTGATGGTAAGTGGTCACCAACGCTCTTAGACATTGGCATTGTAAGAAATGTTGCCAATCGCTTAAATCGCCAATGCGCCACCAACCTTGGGAACTACGATCTTATGTCCCTTGTGCCTGTAATTACACTGGCTCACTCATCCTTCAAACCGGAACACAACAATACCAAGTACTGCTGTTTTGCGGCAGAATGTCTGATGAGTGGGTGGTACCTACCCAGACGAGCTTCCACAAAGCTCTACCACCAGTCTTCTTAGGCGTCTATACAAAGATGGGACTGCATTCGTCCGGACGGATGATGTTTAATAAGACTTTCATCCCAGCGCTGGCCGCAGCCAAGGATGCATAATATCTCCGCTCTTGTTCAATGCTTACACAGAATTGGTAGTGCGCATTACGTTTGAGGACTGGAATGACAGTGTTGCAGTTGGTGGGTGCAAGATTACAAATTTGCGCTGTGCCGACAACACGACCCTGTTTGCGTCTGACGCGGTTCATATGGAAGAATTGCTTTTTAAAATGGTTGGCGCGTATGCCAAGAATTCGGATTAAAGCTTAACCGCAGTAAGATGAAGATGATGATCGTAGATCGGGTGAAAAACAACTCTCCCGAGATCACTCAGATTGCGAACTGTGAGGTCGTCTAATCCCTATATATATCTGGGTGCTTTAATATCGAATAATGACGGATGCGTAGATGAGGTCAAGCGACGTATGGCAATTATGAGAACTGCAATGGAGAGACTGAAGAAAATATGGAGGAACAGTAACATTACCAAAGCAACCAAGATCTGGCTCGAACAAACGCAATTTTTCCCCCATATTTCTATACGCTGCAGAGACGTGGACTATGTGGCAGGTCGAAAAAAAGAAGATCGATGCTCTGGAGATGTTGTGCTGGAGACGAATGCTAAGAGTTTCGTGGACCGAATTTCGCACCAATTTCTCCATTCTTCAAGATCTCAGCATTAAACAGCGTCTTTCGGCGCTGTTTCGAAAGCGTATACTAACATTTTTTGGACACGTCTCCCGGCAAGGAAATAACTCCATAGAGCGCCTTGTCATTTAAAGCAAGGTGGATGGCACCAGACCACGTGGAAGGTCGCATAGATGGACCGACCAAATAGAAACAACTGTTGGCCGTCCTTTGCATGAATGCACCAGGCTCACCACTAACCACCACCATATGTCCCATATGGCGAAGGCTCGTGAGGCGAATAACATCTGCGCCGAACAATTCATAATATGGCGTCCACGACCACGGCGACCACGACCGCTCTAACAAGAGTGTCACGACGAAGAAGAAGACAACCTTGTTAGATTAAGATTAGGTTTTCTACTCCCCGCACCCCATTCAATGTACTTGTGTTTTATAAGATTGGCCGAAAACCACATGGCAATATTCATAATGTCTAGGAAATGTGGTAAATAAGGAAGTTCAAATTAAAATTATTTACTTCGCGCTAAGTAGCTTTTTATAATCCATAATACCCGAGTATTATGATAAACACCCCAATTTATTACTTGGTCCATAACATACACATCAATTGTCGTGGTAATCGGTTAAATGGTAAGATGTGTCCTCCCATCTTCTATGTACGCAACAAAGTGGATAGTACATACCCATCTTTATGGAAAAAAAACATAATACGCCAACTTTCTAATAATGTCAAACAGATACACCAACATCCATTTTTATACATGTAGAAATAAATTTTATCATTTTTGAAATCTAATGAGCCGCTAGTCTAGCGCGTCAGCATATAGAACCTATCATCAGCTAAGCACTAACATCGCGGTACGGTTCGCGTGTCGATCAGGGCCTTAAAAAAGCTATTCCGAATTATGAACTATTTTTAACATCATTATTTTTTTTTATTAACGTTATTTTGGCTAAATTACTGGTAAGTAATTATTTTAACACACATACACAAATAAATGTACTTTTTTTGTGATATACTATATATTTTTACAAACGTGACATTCTTATTTTTAAACATTTAATATCTTACGTTATTCATTCACTTCGTCATTAATTATTAAATTGTATTGTTAATTCTTATTTACTAATAATACCATAAAACATTTTGTTTCAGACGAATGCTCGACATTCTTAATTTAAATCACATTTTTAATTTCAGTTATAGAATTGCGAGTTCATCTTAATTAGTTTATCTAATCCTACTAACATTATAACACCGAAAGTTTGTGAGGATGTATGAATAACGTGAAATATAAATGAAAATCGTAATTTTTAAAGTTGTAAATAATTTAATTTTGTAGTGGCGCTTTGTGCGTACCGGGTCGGTACCAACATATAACATATTCTATCGCCAAACAGCAATACTTAGTATTTTCGCTATTGTTATGTCACGATTTCAAAGGCAGTGAGGCAGTGCACTTAACTACAGGTTCCGGGAATAATTTCATACCCAAGTTTGGGTGTATATCTAAACAATATATAATATTTATACAGAAACTAATTTATAGAATAATATTTTAATAAGAGTCAGTTCTATCAGCGTTTTGGATATTCATCCGGAGGGATTACATTACAAGTTAAACATATTATGTATATTTGGTTTACTACATTAGTCGTAGTTCTAATAAGTTATATTTATTTAATGCAGTAATTGTTTGTGTACAATGTTACAATTTTACATAAATAGAAATTCGATTAAAAGGCAAACTCAAAACCTAATCATATCTCAAAATTCATACACTAAGGCGTTAAATAGGGAATTAAAGTCTGTGTAGAATGTCGTCATTTCTAACATGATGGTGGAGAATTTCATTCGTGTTCTGCAACAGCGATAGCAGTGGGGAAACCCCCTTTGGACATTCATGCTCATTCATCACCTGGGCATGGATATGCAGACTGCCCATAAAAAAACGAACTTACGTTTCTATACCAACCTTAAAATTCTTTATGGTACATACAATAAGGGTACTAAATTAAAATTATTATTATTTTATCTGTTTGTCTGTTTTAAATTAAAATTATTATTATTTTATATATTGACATTATCCGAGACATGTACCATCTTTTGGAATCAATAGTAAGGACCGCCGTTGGCGACACACACCCTTTCCCGATCACAGTTGGTGATCACCAAGGCTCGGCCCTGAGTCCTTTTCTGTTCAGTGTAGTGCTTGCCGTTGTCACAGCGAAAGCCCATGAGCCGTCTCCCTGGCTCATGATGTATGCTGATGACATTGCACTGGTAGATGAGGAGAAGCAGGTATTGGAGCAAAAGGTGAACCAGTGGAAGGGTGTGCTAGCGAGGGGTGGTCTGATGCTAAATGTTGCGAAGACCGAGTATATGGCCTGTGGCAGTACGGACCCTAAACCCATAAAGATAGGCGGAGAATCATCAAGACGGAAAAGTTTAAATACCTCGGGTCCGTACTGAACGAGTCTGGTACTGTCGACCACGACGTCAGAGCTCGAATAAACGCAGCTTGGGCCAAATAGCGGGAAGTCACCGGGGTAATCTGTGATCGCAGGATACCGGTGAAATTAAAGGGCCTTGTGTACAAGTGCATCATCCGACCAGTCTTATTGTACGGCGGCGAGACGTGGCCAGCTCTCGCGAGACATGTTCAGCAACTTCACGTCGCGGAAATGAAGATGCTGCGGTGGATGTGTGGCGTTACGCGACTAGATCGTATTCGTAACGAGCACATCCGTGGTAGCCTTGACGTTTGCGATGTAGCGGATAAGTTGCAGGAAAGCCGTCTCCGTTGGTTTGGCCACATTAGCCGCAGACCGGCAGACTATGTTGGGAACCGATGCCTGGACTTTGTTGTCGAAGGCCCTAGATCCCGCGGCAGGCCCAAGAAGCGCTGGCTCGATGTTGTGAGGGACGATATGAGAGAGCACGATCTCACAAAAGACGACGTTTTCGATCGGGCAAAGTGGAGGCAAAGATGTAGGAAAGCGGACCCTGGCAGTACTAGGCCAAGAAAACGCTAGGAAGAAGAAGAAGATTATTTTATCTGTTTGGTTTTTTTAAATAAAATAAAATACATAGCAAACCATTCCAGCCTCGATATGTGTACTAAACTGCATAGCATTTTCTAAAGAAGTTGTAAATATGCCAGCTGCGAGCCCGTAGTTGGTAGCGTTCGCACGATCTATTACTTCCTCTAAAGTTTCAAACTTCAGGATACTTTGCACCGGTCCAAAGATCTATTGAATAGTATTTTTTTATTATTTGTTTTGAATACAATAATATCAACATTTTATGTAAATATACATGTTACATTGTAAAATAATCATATATTGCAAATCAAATGCTCTATTAATTAGAAAGCTTACACACGCTTTTTGTTGGCAAAAAATCTACAATAATTTCGTATTGCATGTCGCTTATCTTACGTTCACAATAACATAATACAATGTAAAATGCCAATAATACCAATACATGTGGCATCGCGTAAACAAACACGAATAACTTTTCTTAAGGTAATTTAAAAAGTTCTTAAATCCCAAAATACCAAGTTAAATTGTTTTTGCAGACCCACACCGTTGTAATGTAATAATGTTACAATATCTAAAACTTAATATCTAAATTATTAACATGATGATTAACAGCACAGCCTTTTACATCGAATCGACTGTGTGCGCTGACGTCACTGATGAAACGACCATAGCTAAGGAAAAGGTACGACGTAACCCTGCGTATATGATGCATCTAGGAACGCAAGAGGAATCTGAAGGGCGAAATTTGCAAGATTGCAGACTCCGTAAATTAGTTGGGCATATTACCAAAAAACAAATTAGTAAAAAACAATTAGTAAACATAGTAATTATTTTCATTAAAAATAATATTTATAAAATATTTATAAAATATTATTTTATATCCGGTGATTATTATTTTTTTATCGGAAGAAAAAATCGGGATAGCAGAAAATGAAAAAATTGAATATTTGCATATATATGTAATTTAAAATTTTATAGCCGACATATATTAATGTTGTGTTGAGTAATATTATATTCCAAGAAACTCCGTTGCTACGAAATTACGTCATTCGTTAATGTGGCTACTCGGTTTTTAGATGTGACAAGAAATCTTAATCAATGTCCGAGCCGATCGTGTGTCTACCTTAGAGGAAGTGAATTAGACAGTAAATTGTTCATCTAATTTAATGTCAGTCAAAATCTTTATTCATCATAGAAGCGTCAAAATTAATACTCAATATATAATTTTCACATGTGTTTGTAGCTTTAGATACAGTACAGTAACAGCCCGTTAATGTCCCACTGCTGGGCTAAAGGCCTCCTCTCCTCTTTTTGAGGAGAAGGTTTGGAGCTTATTCCACCACGCTGCTCCAATGCGGGTTGGTGGAATACACATGTGGCAGAATTTCAGTGAAATTAGACACATGCAGGTTTCCTCACGATGTTTTCCTGAATACTATATAATATTTTATTGGACATAAGAAAAGTAGCGGGTGCTCAATAGATGCGAATAGCACAGGGCGAGGAGAATTGGCACGCCAGTGAGGAGGCCTATGTCAGCTGTGGATCAATATGGGCTGAATATGAAAGATTTACATACAACCAGCGAACAAACAAAGTAATAAATAGATACGTATTCTCAAAATACAGCCACTTCCCACTTCAGCGAGTAGTGCAGCAAATGCTAGCGAAGTCAAAGGAAACTGTTCGGCAGGCTTTACGATAACTGTACAACCTAAATATTACAAATTAAATGTTAATATTTAGAAAATATTTAAAGGAAGTTTTTTCGAAATTACCCAAATATATGTGTTAACGTTCGGAATTTACTCGATTGATAGTTCAAGAGTCGTTAAGGTTTTAATTATTTTTTTTTTGCAGGACCAATCGTTGTCCTCTCTGTCATTTTCGCGTTATGTTATTGCTGTTATTCCGTAACCGCTCAAATATACCCCCGGCCTTGGAACTCTTGGCTTCCCACTAGTTCACCACTCGTTTTATTCTTCGTCTGGATCAATCAATGGACATATTTTAGTGTAAGCACGTCGCACTATTCCGGAAGCAGTTGCAATGTCAGCTACTCTAGAAACTCCATCCTTTCCAGGAATGCTTTTAACGATTAGTCCCAGGTGCCATTTTAATGGAGGGAAATTGTCCTCTTTTATGATGACATCGTATTTGGCTTGAGATCCTTTAAATTTTTTCCACTTCATCCACGTCTGGAGCTCAGAGACATATTCTTTAGCCCAACGAGTCCAAAAATGTTGTCTAATTTGTTCGACCTTCTGATAACGGTCAAGTTTATGTGTAGTTTCTATCAGATTTGCGCAGATATGCAGAGATGCGCTGTAAGCGGACGGCCAACCAGGAATGGGCGTTGCCCATCTTACGACGAAGGTGGTATTTACACGATCGCACTCCTGCCTTCCACAATCCACCAAAATGAGCAGCGTATGGTACAATAAATTTAAATTTTATTTATTGTTGAGTAGCATACTTCAGAGCTACAGCGTTCTAGAAATTTAGCGAAATCATTTATTAGTCCTACGAAATTTCTTCCATTGTCAGACATAATTTCAGCTGGTTTAGATCTACATAAAATGAAACGATTTAAAGTAAGCATGTAGGCTTTAGTGGTAAGGTCACTAACCGCTCCAAATGAACAGCGCGCGTGACTAGACAAATAAATATACAAATGTAAGACTTAGTAGTTTTAGCGCCCTTACCTTTTCTATTTAAAATGAGCACCGGCATATTCTACACCACAACGATAAAACGGAAAAGTGGGTGTGATTCTTTCACTAGGTAAATTCCCCATTACATGTCACGCAATTATGAACTACTTTTCTGGCAAGATTTCTGCCCGCAAGTGGTTACCAAGATTCGCGAATGTTAAATAGAAGTGCTTGGGGCGCAGCATGTAATAATGTCTTGTGTGCAAAAGAAGAAGTGTAAAGTGATGTTTGCCTGAAAGTAGCAGTAGATGTTTTTTTTATTATAATCACACTCTGGAGAATACTCTAGTCTACCACCGACTCGTAGAATAAATAAACTTAACTTACTTAATTGATGCTTACTCTTTAGTTCCTTATTGTTGACTATTGACTTGTACTCAACTGGAAAAGATTTGAGTTGAGACAGCCTAGTCAACAATTTGTCGGCTTCTCTCAGCTCACTGGCGATAAGAACACCCGTTCGCTTTTTTAGTATATTGCGCGTATTATTTTAAAACCTTAAAGCATATCCTATTGAGCATCTCAGTCGGGTAAATTGAGAAAACCGTTCAAAGTTAATAAGATGTCCTATCTCAAGGCTCGGTCTCTCGGTGGCCGTAAGAGCAGTTATATTAGGGCCCTTTGTTTCAGGCAATTCATTTGACTGTTCCTCATGTGTGTGAAAAGGAGGCACGTTTCTAGAGTCAAATTCGCTAGCGTGAAGGAAGTCTGCCCCTTCTTACTACAATTTTGAAGAAGAGAGCTCCCCTAAGCTTGCGACCCCACGCGAAATGAGATCAGCTGGGTTTTCTTTCCCGCTTACGTGACGCCAAGGATGCCCTTTCGTCAAATCGTGAATTTCTATTGTCCTATTATGAACAAAAGTTTTTAATAATCTTGGCGCCATGCGCAGCCAACCCAATACTATCGTGGAGTCTGACCAAAACATTATATGATTAAAATTTAAGTGAAGCGAATAATAATTTTATCATGCCCTTGTGGGTGCACGACTGGTGCACCCACCAGAGCCCCTAGAAGTTCGAAGATCGCTGCCATTAAGCCAACCTATTCCTAACGTTTTGACTGCTATTATCGCTAAGCGTTAGTTGTTTACAAGTGTGCGGCGATGCACTCGCATGTGTTGTTATCGTAGGTCCGGGTAAGACGGAACGTCGCGCTTAAAATTGAATATCCATTTACGAAGTGGGAAACAGCCCGATTGTAGTGTCGTGGTTATTTCTTCGCATAATTTAATTAAATGTAGTTTATCGTCGGAATGATCATGATCACGGATCATGTCGTCAACATAAAAATCTTCATTTATTATTCTACGAACTTCGGTGTTCGTAGAATCGATTGATAATTGTTTTAAGCAGCGAACACTTAAAAAAGGCGCCGACGCGGTACCATAGGTCACCGTATTTAAGCAATAAATATTAAGAGGCCGCGAGGGTACGTCTCGCCAGAGAATCAACTGGAGATCGCGCTGCTCATTATTTACTAGGCAATGTCGATAAATTTTCTCGATGTCTGCACATGCAACATATCTATGACATCTGAAACGTAAAAGAATTGAAATTAAATCTCCTTGTATAGGCGGACCTACCAGCTGTATGTCATTATAGCTAAGACCTGTGCTGGTAACGGCGCTGGCGTCGAACACTACCCGAAGACGTGTCGTATCGCTGTCGCGAAGTACGCCTCTGTGCGGTAAGAAATAGTGCGAGTTGCCATAGGTTACAGTGCGTGTCATATGACCTAAGCTCTTGTATTCGTGTGAAAAGTCTGCGTATATTTTTTTATAAGCGAGATCGCGTTGTAATAGTAAGAAGCGTCGTTTAGCCTGAGTAAATGATTCACCTAATACTTCGGGTGATGCCTTTAACGGCATCGTAACGATGGAACGCCCCTCGTCATTGCGCGTCGTAGTACGAGAGAACAAATCTTCGCAAGCACATTCAACATCTGTGCGCGTATCCCGATTCCTAGGCAGCTCTTCGACTTCCCAGAATTGGCGTAGTTGTGTATCTATCGATTGCGAAAAATTACACTGAATATGATTTTTTTTTACCGTTAATAGGAAGCGCTTGACCGTTGACTTGCCTGATCTTAAGCATAGTCACGGTCTAGGATGGAGCGCGCCTGCCCAGATACTATCATTTAGCGTATTTGATGTGATAGATCCGGATATTATCCAGCCTAAATGCGTATTTTGTAAATATGGTCCGTTAGGTAACCTTATATTGCCTTTGTTTAATAATTCCCAAAATTTATCTGCGCCCATTAAAATATCAATTTTTCTGTATATTATGTGGAATACAAAACTTAGCACGTTCGTAATGTACAGCGAACAACGTAGACGAAATCTGTGGCAATACGAAACATTGAAGTTTAGTTGTGTAAGGATTAATTCGCGATTTTATAATAATATCGCATGATTTATTACATTGCGTTACAGAATTACCTACACCCCTAATCTCGTGTATGGACTGTAATGTAATAATCCCTAATAATTTGCAAAAGGACGCGCTTATAAAACTTCGTTCACTACCATTATCAAGCAGGGCATTCTCACGTATATAAACATTTTGTCGACTCCGTACTTCGATTAACGTAATGGGCTATAAAACCGGTCGTAAAGAATGATGTGTGCGTCTATTAGATAAGTGTGCATCAATTTGTGCTACTTGAATCCGCAGGGTATGCGGGGTACGCGCCACGGTAGTATGCGAAAGCGATCCCGTGGCGCTCCTCGTGACGGAAAGGGTACGGGGAGGTTTAGTGGGTAGAACGGTGGCCTTCTGCCCCGTGAGTCCCACATAACCGTCCCTGTCGTGGACCGGGCGGTAGGCGTAAATGCCTTTCCTCCTCGACACAAAAAAAAGGGTATGCGGGGTACGCGGAGGGAATCGATGCAACCGCATGGCCTGTGTACGAGTGTAGACTTAGTTGCTGGTTATCGAATGACGAGTGAAGAGTAACGGAACTGTTATGTTTTTAAAGGCGTTTTGAAGCGCTTGCGGACAAATAATCGAGTTGTGCTTCTTTGTACAAAATCTACACCCTCCATATTTACATAAATCGATTGTGTGATTAGCATAACGAAAACAATTTTTACACAGGTTATTATCGCGAATAAGTTTTAGCTTAGAATCTAAATTAGAATTAATAAACTTTTCACAAGCGTATAGTCGGTGATCAAGGTTGCACATAATACATTTTCGTCGTTTTGTGTGATGTTGTGATTGTTTTTATGTTATTTTTTGTTTCTTTTGTGAACTTTAAATTTTTTGCGTAGTATTATGTGAACTTGCATGTTTCTAGCATGTCCGCCCGATTTTTGAGAAAGCTTATTAAATGATCAACTTTTATTTTTGAATTATTATTAAGTGAAACGACTTTAAATTGCTCCCATTCACGTTCAGTGATTCTATCCAGCTTTGAGACAACTATAAATATAATTAATGTATCCCAGGTATCAACAGGCTCACCAAGAAGCTTTAGAGAGCGTAGATTTTCTAATATAATATCTATGAAAGTGCGGATTGATGCAAAAGACTCCCTGCTTAACGCTTGAATATTGAATATTGTTTTTACGTGGTTATAAACTAATAATCTACTATTATTATATCGATTAAGTAGGAGGTCCCATGCGATCGAATAATTATCGGAAGTAAATTCTAGTGCATCGATCACCGATTCCGCGTTGCCTTTTAATGATGATTTTAGGTAGCGGAATTTTTGAATATTATTGATTTCTTTTGAATCATGTACCAGCGACAGAAACGTATCCCTAAATTCCAGCCAGTGCTCGTATATCATTATCACTAACATGATTTAAACATCATTATCACTAGTAAGAACTAGATACACACTCCCGTACAAAAATTATTTTAAAACTGCCTTTAATGTGTTTATGTAGTTGTAGTTGAAACAAAACCACATCAATGCAAATTCGATCTTAAGACAATAGATTAAAGTTGAATTCACAACTCATACTCATATTTACACACACACATATTTAGACCGACAATAGCTGGTCTACATACATTACAAATTCAACCTTACATTGTTAACTTAAAGTAGAATTTAAAAAACGATAAAAAAATAAAATTTTACGAGTTAGGCTCGCCGCTAGCACAAGGACTGAATGGAGCCGAACTGTTCAATATATTTATTTTCATACTCAATTTTTTTTTGTAATTTAGTCAAAGGTGTATTTTGTGTTTTAAACATAATTTATTATTAATAGGGAACGACATTAATAATCAAAGAAACTAAGATAAATATAGACATAATTATTTATTTACATAATCAATCATCAAAATCAAAATATAGTTACATATTTATAACTTTCTAAAAAATGCTTCGAACATACAACGCTTCGTTGGGTCGGCTAAAAGAATTCTTCGGATCTTTGACGTGCTATTATAACAGATATCCATTCGCCACACCGCACAGGATCTGGAGGAAAGCTAAAAACCATTATAAAATCTCTCATCATAAATTTAATCACATGTAGTCAAAAAATAATATCAAGAAACAAAACTGACTAAGCAAAAATGTTGCAATAAATCTCTAATTCTCGCTTTGGAGTCGATGCCAAGCCTTTAGATGGTCTAGTATAAACAAGAACTTGGCTATAGTCGGTTTAGTTCATATAAGTCTAATTTCAGAGCCTATTATAATCTTTCAAAAATGAATTTGAATGATTCAAAACTGTCCATTAATCACGGAATAATCGGTATATAAATATAAAATAAAAATCGATTCAAATTTAGAACCTTCTACTTAGTTAGTTAAAATTTAAATCAATAATATTTTACTACTATATTTATAGACACAGTAAATAACTTAATTAAACAATAGAAATGCATAATCATATTTTTCATACAAAAAAAAAAGAAAATAAATTAACAACGTGTCATTTCATCATAGTTCATAGTAATTCATATATATTTGTCTCCCTCTTCCTTTTTTATTAAATAATCATTCAAGCATTTCGACCAATCAGCGACAACGAAATTCACGTTGCAAATTCGAGCGCCAACATCATTTTTTCGAATGCTCGCGGCCATATTTGGGAAAAATTCGTAAATTGCAAAATATTTTTCGATAATAATTAACAACAGTAAAGTTTGTGTGTTAATCATGTTAACAAAGGTTCTCGGGTAAGCATAGAATATATTTGTATATTCTATGCTTACCTTACCATATAAAATAGCTTTTTGCACTTCTGCCACAAAGATTTGAGTTTACCTTAAATAAAACATTTTTTTTAACTTATCATTCAACTATAATATTTATAATTTATATTTTAATTATTTAAATAAAGTTATCATATTAAATTAATTTCATACGTAGGTATTCATCAATCTTTTGAAAAACATTTTTGTATCAATAAGATTCAGGTGTCAGTTTCAGGTTGTGTTCGGCTCTTACTATTTGTGAACTCATTTTTTAACTTCATTGTTTCATATACATGAAAATGAATAAAATACATAGCATACACTATAGCGAGATCTAAAATATCTTTTCATTTTTTACAGATTTTGTTGTAAAAAAAAATCTATTAATTTCAATACTAATATAAGATATATCTTATAGGTAAAATGGTGTTGTTAATTACGAAACAAAGTTATTATTATTGTTTAGATGGAATTGAAACGGATCAATCTAGGATAATATTTTAGACATTGCCTTTTCCGGATCACCTAGAGAAATGTTGCATATCATACAAAACATTGATCAAGTCCATGTGCAAACATCTGAACCCAACAGTGTAGGCTTAAGTCTTTTTTTGATGCTAACAACAAAATCAGGCTAGATTCGTCCAAAATACTATTGTAAGTATTGATAGTAGGTAATTGAATTTGTAGATATTATATTAGTTAGAAATTTATAACACCTTTTTAGAGTAAACTTTTTATGAATAAAAAAAATACCTTTCTGCAAAATCAAGTAAAAGATTAGCAACTTTGATCTTAATTAAGATAATTTATCATATTTGTTTTGAGGACAATTTTTCACGAGGCTCCTGTATACACAAGTACCTTATCCGATGACGTTACCTTGTCCTTGCCAATGTTTTGCGTTTACATATTTAATAAAATATACAATTTCAGCTTCAAGGAAGTTCATAAACTTGTGTCGAAGTGGGCAGATATAGTACATGTTCAATGCAGCCAATGCAAGATTGGATTATACAAGGATTTAAAGAAGTATTATTTTATATATATAGAAGGTTTTTTTTACCCTAAAAAATCATCCAGTCTGCGATAACATAATCCCATACAATAACTTTTATTTTATTCTTAAAATCTAGATTGTGGTTCTATGGTGTTTTCACTTTGTGTTAAATCTAATACAATTAACGTAATTAAAATTGTGTTGTAAAAAAGTAAAAACTATCATAATAAATGAGTAAAACACTGAGACTTTTATTGAACAAATATTTTAAAAAATCTGGATATGAGAGCTGGTGTTAAAAAAGAGTATACAAAAACTTTCGATAATATTGTCAAAATAAAGTTTACACCTGGCTATACCAAATCATAGCGTGCGACCTATGAAAGAGACAAAAAAACAGATAAAGCATTTCTCATCGTGTGTGATGCGGCATACGAAGGGTTAAAAGTTTAAAAATAACTTGCGATACATACATGCGAAAATTACATGTGCTTATGCGCTACCCGCATTAGCGTGGAATGGGGTGGAATAATCTCCAAACCCTCTCATCGAAAGAGTAATCGGCTTTATCCCAGCATCGTAGGACATTGACTGCCAATTTCTTACTCCTTAAGAAATTTACAATATCAAATTTGATTGTTTCAGATCACTAGAGTTTGATCAGTGATAATGTAATGTGTACGAAAACAAAAGAAAATGGTTTAAAAAAAATGGATCATCGCCTGGGCCAATGAGAGAGATGCGCAGGAGTATGGATGGACCGTAGGATGCACGTCATTCCGGCGCTTATTTGCTTCATGTTCACCTTATCACCTGTCTTAGCATTTATACCTGGAGTTGTTGGTAAATTCACGTAGCTAAACGTTTGTTTGCCGGATTTCATACACCTTTAGTTGGCAGTAAAGTAGGTCAAAGGCCTACCTAATCAATGGCCTATATTAATAATAGTAACGAGAAACATAACATTAACTGTATCATCGAGCAATCAGCCCAATGTCATGAAATTGGTGATATACGTTGCAATATGAACGGATAACCTAACTTAAGTTTGCTTGTCTGATTTATTACTCAAATAACATTTAATATAAAATTAAAAATTTAAATAACCCCCGAAAAAAAAATCCACTTAAAAGTATAAAATAAAATTGTTGGGCTTTTAACTTTATTATGAGTACCTAGTCATATTATAATACAAGCGTCGTCGCCTCGGAGAATGGCAATTTCAAATCAATCGGAGCTGTAAAAGTTTTTAAGACCCTTTTGTCAAGTAGGAAATGAGGTGATGATCTTCAAACGCCTGAAAAGATCTTCATAATTTACAGCTAAGACCATCCCGATCACATCAGGCTAGATACAGAAAAAGTCGTACCTTAGTTGGTCCATTCGCTTGGAAACTACGATGCCACATATAGACACATATACCCATTAATTACAATTCACTTTTTACATCAGGGTTTAAAAATATAATGAAAACACGAATTAAATTAATTATGACACGTAATATAGCTGTGCCGTATGCACATAGCCATTAACATTTCGACTTGTAACATATCTGTTTGATTAATCTTTGTTCACGAAAGCTAAACATATTATAAATTAATATTAGTTAGTGTATCACTGTACTTCAGAATAAATGGTCGTCAACCAAGTAATTTATTAATTCCCATTCCCTGCAATAATTGGTGACCCCGACACTTCACAAAAGACGACTTTCGCTTGACGACCGAAGTACAATGGCCAATCGACCAAAGACGCAACCTGAGGTACTTGAATTAGCAACGGTTACAGTTTCTTCAAGGATTCCTGATTTTTGGACTAGCCACGCCTATGGTACGTACAGTGCGAGGCGGTGCTAAGCCCACAAAAACTAAGTGACGAGACCAGATTAAACCTTGTGGTCACCAAACTCGGCAGAGAAGTAGGCCAGCAAGTAAGTGATATTCTCCTGAAACCACCGGAATCGAAAAAATATGACACTTTAAAGGATCGTTTGCTAACCATTTATGAAGAGTCTGAACAGCGGTAATTTCAAAAATTTTAAGTGAAATGGTGTTAGGCGACCAAAAGCCTTCACAGCTTTTGCGTCGTATGAAGGACTTGGCTCGTGATAAAATGCCCAGGAAACATTAAAAATTATGTGGCAGAGACACCTTCCAGCGTCAGTTCGTGCTGTGCTTGCTGTTACCGAGATTAAGGATTTAAGCAACCTGGCAGCAATTGCAGACAAAATCATGGAAACTTCAGCACCCCTGCACCTACCGGAAGTTCAGGCCTTAACCAACAACAGCCATATTAACGATCATACTTTCATTTTGGCCGAAATTGTCGAATTAAGCATGAAAATCCGAGAGATGAATAGAGGTCGAAGTAGTGAGAGAAACTTTAAAAGAAAATTTTATCATAGACGATCCGTTTCACGTAGACGTAATACGAGTCAACGTTCACCGGACACTCCCGATTGGCTTTGTTTTTATAATTATAAATTTCGTAATCGAGCAAGGAAATGCGTGGAGCCGTGTGCATGGAAAAAGGGTGAAAAACTTATGGAAAACTAAATCAGGCACAGTCGCAGGCGGAGATTTGTGCCATCGTTCCGGTTAACCGCCTATGTGTTAGGGATAATAATAATGGACATGCTTTTCTAGTAGATACTGGTGCTAATATATCGGTTTTACCTGTGACAAAAAGACCATTTTCTAGGTATAAGTGTAGTGATTATTGAGGGGACTTATGTTATTGAAACGAGTGTATTTGGTAGAAGATGATTTATTACTGACTAATTAGTGCAACGATCTTAATATTTATACGCCATCTGACTTACATACTACTTATTACACTACACCTCGGGGGGACCATTGAGAAAAAAAAAATGTTTTGATACATTTTTTTTTTTTAGGAATAGGTACATAATAATTGAATTTAGGTTTTAAATGGTTTAGCTCTATTTTTATGGACAATATAAGGCTTATTACATTTTAAAATTTTTACATTTAGTCCTAAATCTTCTAAAATTACAAATGGTCCAATCCACTGTGTGTCCAGTTTATTTGCCGTTTCATTTTTAATTAAAATTAGTTGTCCATTTGTATAAGTTACATTATTTGTATATTTATCGTACTCACGCACTTTTTATTAATATTAAATATAAACACCTGGTTTTCACTCACTTTCTTCGTAATTCTAATGCCGTCACTTCTCTACTGGTTGGGTACGTCTCTTGCGCGGGTGAATGACCGTCTTAAGTTGTTTTGCGTGATCTCATCCGATATCCAATTTTTATGGCATTTTTTGTACTGTTTATAAATAAAGTACAGTGCTGCAATGCCCAGTAGCACACAAATAACCAATAAAACTATGCTGATTGTAGACAGATGCATTCGTATTTCTTCAACTTGTGCCTGGTTCGAGCCTGCGGCGTTTTGATTTACAAATACTGTTTCTTTCTCGACACTGGATCGGCACATAGTTAGATTTTTTTTTTTTTGGTAAAACAGTAACGAAGAATAAACTTAAATTTCTACATATTGCTTTAATTTGAACTTATATCCAATTCTTCAACTCATCGTCCGATTTTGGAGCTGCAACACTATACTGCGATCAAATTCACGTCGCGCGCCCCAAGTCCTGGCACGGTCGCCTTGAGGGGACTTATGTTATTGAAACGAGTGTATTTGGTAGAAGATGATTTATTACTGACTAATTAGTGCAACGATGTTAATATTTATACGCCATCTGACTTACATACTACTTATTACACTACATTATAAACTTTATGCGGCTAACAGCAGTGAAATTAAGACTTACGGAACAAAAACTATAATTTTAGATTTGAAGCTACGTCGACCGTATCGTTGGACTTTTGTACTCGCCGAAGTAAAGCAACCAATTCTCGGAGCAGACTTTTTAAGCCATCACAAACTATTAGTCGATGTGCATAAAAAAAAACTTGTAGATTCTGTGACTAATTTATGTTCTGTAGCTAAGTTAACGTTAAGTAAACAGTTTTCAATTAGGACAATAGATATTAGTAGTGATTATAGTGATTTACTCGCCCAGTTTCCAGACATAACAAAACCGATGAGTTTCAAGGATACTCCACGGCATTCTGTAGTCCATCATATTGATACGACGGGCTCTTCGGTGTATGCACGACCCAGACCGCTTTCATCAGTTATATATAAACGGATGAAAGCCGAATTCCAACGTATGCAGGAAATGGGAATCTGTTGGCCCTCTAAAAGCTGCTGGGCAAGCCCCTTACATGTGGTTAGTAAGAAAAATGGTGATATAAGGCCCTGTGGAGAATATCGGCAGTTAAACGCTATCACGACACCAGATAGGTACCCTATACCACGAATCCAGGACTGCTCTTATTTGTTATTTGGAAAAACAATTTTCTCTCGCATCGATTTACAACGTGCATATCATAATATAAGCGTAGCAGAAGAAGACATCCCGAAAACGCGATTACAACCCCTTTTGGCCTTTATGAATTCACGAGGATGACATTTGGTTTAATAAATGCCGATCAAACATTACAGAGATTTCTCAACAACGTAGTATTACGAGACTTAGATTTCATATTTATATATATCGATGACGTAATCATCGCATCGAATAGTGCATCCGAACATAGAGTGCACTTAAAAAAGTTTTCGAGCGTCTTAATAATTTCGGAATAACGATTAATTTAGCCAAATGTGCCTTTGGGAAACAGGATCTAGATTTTTTAGGATTTCATGTCTCTAAAGAAGGATTGCGTCCCTTAGAGAAGCAGGTTAAAGTAATCACAGAGTTTCCCAGACCAAAGACAGTCGACGAATTACGTCGCTACCTTGGTATGATAATTTATTATAGAAAACATCTTCCTCGAGCAGCTGAAATTCACGCTAAGTTGAATGCATATTTGGTTAACGCTAAGAAAAAAGACAAGAGTTTAATTCCATGGACAAAGGAAAGTATCGAAGCTTTTGAACAAAGTAAAGAAAGCTTGCTGAAAGCTGTTACTTTGTCTTTCCCATCAGCTGACGCCCCTATTGCCCTAATAACTGACTGTTCCAATACATGCGCGGGGGCAGTCCTTCAACAAAAGGAAGGAGACGCCTGGAGACCATTAGGTTTCTTTTCCACTAAGCTTAGCGAAGTGCAGCAGAAATATAGCACGTTTGACTGCGAATTGCTAGCTATATAAATGTCTATCAAACATTTTAGATATTGCATTGAGGGAAGACCTTTAATAGTGTATACCGATCATAAGCCTTTTGTGTATGGTTTCAAAAAAAAACTGTATCGGAAAAAATGATACACCGAGACGCATTAGACATCAAGATTTAATAATGCAATTTTGTTTATCCATACAACATTTAAGCGGTGCAGGTAATATAGTAGCAGATACTTTATCTCGAATATCGTCTATAGATATTTCGTCACCACTCGACTATAAAAGATTATCCGAGGACCAAGAAAACGATGACGAATTAAAACAATTGTTTCAGTATAGTACTTTAAAGTTTAAACAAATATTAATAACGAATTGCAAATATCCGATATTTTGAAAGTGTCCAAAGATATAGTAAGACCTTATTTGAATTCCGCGTGTCGGCTTACAAAGCTGTGCACGAAATTAGTCATCCCAGCATACGAGCGACACGTAACATGATTCGGGATAGATATATATGGAAATGTATGAATAAGGATTTTACTACGTGGACAAAAAGTTGTCTTAAGTGTCAACAGTCCAAAATTCAACGCCATACATTATCGGCATATGGACATAGTTGGACCACTGAGTTATTGCGATGGTTATAGATATAGTCACTATGATGGACAGGAGCACAGGCTGGCCGGAAGCATATCCTGTCAAGGACATTTCAGCCGAAACTATTGCTGATATTATTTACACCGGGTGGATATCCCGATTTGGATGTCTTCTAAGATTGACTACCGACCAAGGTTGTCAATTTGAATCTAATTATCCTCACAGCTTATCATCCTCAGTCGAATGGATTGATAGAGCAATGGCACCGCAGTCTCAAATCAGCGCTTATGTGCAGAGGAAATACGATACACTGGGTATCATAATTACCATCCGTGTTACTAGGGTTAGGAACAAGCTTGCGAGATGACACACAAATAAGCGCGGCAGAGTTAGTGTATGGAGAAGTTATCAGATTACCCGGGGATTTCTTTCAGCCGCTGAGACAAGAAATTTCCAACGATAATATTTTTGTTAAAAAAATACGTGAAAGAATTTCTAATTTATCCTCCGTACCTAGAAGAGACATAAGGCAAGGAAAAAATTTCGTTCACGCTAATCTGGCGGACTGTACGCACGTATTTCTCCATACAAAGTTATCGAACTGACAGACAAGTATTTTAAAATATTAAAAGGAGACTCGGAGAAATGTGTTAGTATCGACCGTTTAAAACCAGCATTTATAATTGAGAATAAAGAATGTAAAGTCTCACCATATAAGGCAATGGCTTTTATAAACAAAGATTCAAATAAACCGATGATTTCAAGATATGGTCGATCTATCGAAGCAGTAGTTCGCTTCGCTTTGTAATCACGTCAATTGGACGAACTAGTAAACTTAATAAACAGCATCTTTTGTAAATGTTTTGTAAAAAAAAAAAAAACAACAAAGTAAAAGTTCCGAAGAACAAATAATAATATCGCAAAATGGTATCTAGTTTTTGTGACTCTATTTATCCTCGCAATAATAGGATATTTAGTATGGAAAAACTGCAAGACTAATTATGGGAGATTCATGCGGAGAGAATTACAAGATCTTGCAATAGCTCATCGCAGGAGTGACCGGGGCTCGAACGGCCCGGCCACCCAGCAGATCATTGTGTGACGTGAAATGCGAATATCAAATAATATTCTGATGTTAAAAAAATTAGAATATGCTTAGTGTTATTGACAATATATAATATATATATATAATATATAATTTTCGTTATAGTAATTATTATACAGGGTGACTGGTGAATTAGTATCAATACTTAAGGACGTGATATTTGACGACCATATATGACCAAAAAAAATACATATAACATAAATATTAATAAACTTCTAAGTAAAGTTAACCAATAGTTATGTAATTAATTACGCGTCATGTGGACACCCTAGCTGCGCTGACGACACAACACAGTTAGGTACATTTAGATATCGCGCGGTACTTTCCCTACGTCCAAACGCCGCCGCGTGTTAACAGGGTAGCAGGCTACCTTTGATAAACAAGCATGATCCAATCCCCCTTCATACTTTAAACCTGGCTTAGAACAGGCAAAAATACCAAAATATTTCACTCGTTTAAGCAACAAATTTGTTGACTAGGTAAATGATATGAACTTGGGACAAAAATTAACTGTTTACCTATCTTGGTATTTCCGGCGTATTTAAAAATGGAATCATACTTATTTACAACGATTGTCAATCATTTAACTACCTATTTACCTACATAACTACACTAACCTTAACAAATGTTCAAAGTGAGCTCCTGCTCGTGTGATACACAGTTCGGCACGTTTACGCATATTGTCTTTCACACGCTTTAACACGAATAGGTCACTTTACTACTCACAGTACTCACAGTATTCTGCATTTGTGTATTGATAAGCCATACCTAATTAATAATGACGGGTCACACTCACACACGAAAGATTAGCTATACGCGTAAGATCCATCGTCAGGGGCGCGCGCGCGGGAAGATGGACGAACCTTACGGCGGCGCTCGCCCGACTAATCAGCCGCGGGGCGGGGGTTGCGGGTGGCAAACACCACGCCACACGCGCCGCGGAAATATGTCCACACTTTATTTATTTAAAGTAAAATTTTTGTAAATTTGGTCAAAAATTAAGTACCTATTTTTTTTACATAATTCGAATGAGAATCATGTACCGATTATGCTCCTAAAATATTGATACTAATTCACCAGTCACCCTGTATACAATTTTGTTATTTTTTTGTTCTTTAAAATGTATAGGTATGTGATAAATATATTTTTTGTAATATTCTCTTTTTTTTAAATAATGTGCCGGGAAGTAATGTGCCGTATGCACATATGCATTAACGTTTCGACTTGTAACATATCTGTTTGATTAATCTTTGTTCACGAAAGCTAAACATGTTATAATATTAAGAGTAGTTAGATGCGAAAGCAGCTCTATGAAAATAAAGTTCTGTCAAATAACATGTGTAAAACTAAGCAAACGTGAATGATACAACTTATGCCATCTTTGGATACACAACTCAACTATTATGAGCTTTTGGATTCGTACAACTATGTAAGCTTTTCTTGTTTTCTCGTTGAAATAACAGATGGCGTTACTTTCAGGTCCAGTCATAGCTCAAGAAGCTTTAGAGGGAGGTAAACTACGTTGTTCTGTGATTCTGCAACAGATTCCCCAAATGACGAGCTGATGCTTTTAGTTTGGTACAAGGACAATGCGCCTATTTATAGGTAGGTACATTAAATTTTTGGTGAAGCCACCAGTTTGGAATTATTTCTTCTAAAGCATATCTAAGTATTCATTAAGCTAAATTTGTGATATAATAAAAATCGAAGCCTGCTCAATTAATATTAAAGTTATACAGCCTTACTTATACACGATGTTAAGTGAGTGTTTAGTTAAACAATGCTGTGTTTTTTTTCCAATGTCAAATCAATAATGATAGAAAGAGATAAATAATTGTGTAAAAAAACAACCGCTAAGCAAATTTTATAAGACCATAAGACATTTTATTTATTTAAAAATACTTTACATTGAATGCGTTAAGAAATTGACGTGAAACATAAATGATACAAGGAAGTTGTGTTCAGAGGTTTTTGTATGAGGGTAAAACAAATTCTTGATACACCATAAATATACTTCAGGTTTAATTTTAAAAATTAATGATATTTGATTTAATTTAATTATTCATATGTCCTTAATTTGAATAATTTATTGTTGACGAATAAGAATAAAACATATGTTACGCAGTTTAAAGGCCATAATTATTTTCATGATTTCAGCCTCAAATTAGGAATAAAATACTTCGAAGTATTTAAAAAAGATTTGAACTATAAATTCGATCTATTGTTAAAATAACTCTCTTAACTTGTATAATATATTAAATGCTTAACCAATATATGGAATCAAATGTCAAATCTTTCCTAGAGGGAGCCCTAATTATTATTATAACACGAAATATACACCATAATTAAAAGCCTAATATAATAATTATATTTTACTTTAAAATAAAAGTCTAGTGTATAGACGTAGTCACGTAGTGCATGTCCGTTAGGATGGGCAAAACAACAGAAGAGCTTAAACAGTGATTGAGCTAGTGTAACAGGTACAAGGGACATAACATCTTAGTAGTATTCGTGGTAGTTCCATTGAAGAGTGCGAGAAGTAGTATTTTTAAACTTATAACAGTGATTTTATTAGATGTTTCTGCCACGTTAAGATGCTAGCACTTTCTTTCCTAAATATTTATTTATTACATTAAAATTATGTAGTAGTTTATAGACTATGTGACATCAAATTTTCTTGACTGTTGTTTTGTCATTTCCCATTCTAAATGAATAAAAAAAAAGGTTTTATTTAAGTTTCTTTGTCGAATGTTATTTTAAGCTACAGCCAGCCGCTCTGCTAAAATGGTTATTAAGAGTAATATTTATAACACACATAGCAGCTATAGCGTCGTGAGTTTTTGCGAGTTGAATGTGATATTTTAAATCTTTAATGAGTGCTTTCAAAGTGGTTCTAAATTTGTTCTGGCCCGCTGTTAACTTGATCGCCCGTGTGCATAATCACGTTTTATTTTTATAGCACACGTAAGCACAATGCCAAATGCAGTAAAAAGAACGCTGCTTTGTCGTCGCGAATTTCTGAGCAAAATAAATATTCAGCTACGTGAAGTATTTAACAAGATGATGGGTAAAATGATATTAAAAATGACGTGATATATTTGCTGCTCATAGCCATAGCAATTTCTTATAGTTTTCGGCTTTTACGAACCTTATGAGCTTATCTTCACGTCATGGGCCCCCATGTAAATTTCAATAACATCTCATATCATTCTAGACAAGTCTGTTTATCTTATTTTATGATGATATAATAAATGATGCATTATTTCTAGAAAAATCTTCTCCTTAAAGTTGGCCGTCGATCTCCTCATGTTCTGTGCCAAACCTTTGTGTTTATGAAAATGATTTTTAGTTTAAAAAAATGGTTTTGCCTAACTCCTCCGTACAACATCTTAATTTAAGATATCTGATACTTGACGAACAAAATTCTCAAAGAATATTTCTAAAGAGATATAATTTGAGATAAATGCATGAAGCACTACTACACACTACTAAAGATAAAGTTTATATCTTCCAAGATTGCAAACGCGGAGTCCGAGTCATTACATTATTTCTTTAATTAAGTCCATATCCACGAATAAATCCGGTACACATATCCTGTCCAGTGAACAGAATGAACATACCATGTACATATTTCATATATGTCCAAATAAGAGCTAGAATTCCACATTTGATTTATCGAAGGAAATATATTTTCATACACCAGATGGGTTTAAATGAAGTTGCACAATTTCATGCACAACATTCACAATTTCTTTGATTATTTTAGGTACCACGTAACTTACATTATAACTTTCTGTTAGATAACAGTTCTAGTACATAAAATTTGGTTTGCATTTTAACGATCACTTAATATATCAGAATAAATTGTGTCGAAGATACCTTTAAGACTTTGATATATAATATCTTAAGCGTATTTGTTTTTAGTTATAACGTTTTTCGCGTACAGCTGTTGTGAAACTTACCACTCTCTGGATCTGGTAATATAAAAAACTACTGGTTTAAATTAAAATTAATCTGTCACTAGTTTTGATTACTGTGTAACAAAAAAGTAAACTAAATTTATCGTTTTTTTTTTAATATTTAAAGCATACTGTAATTTATTTATTAAATCGTTCGCTTGAAAACGAAGACAACATGTTTCTCTTCAACTACGTTTGCTTACATGTATATATACAATCTTTATACATATGTATATTCTATAGCCGATTTATCTATCGAATTAGTAGTTTTTGCTTTGATTTAACGCTATTCATATATAACATTTATCATCGCGAGGCAGACATAAAGACGCGTTACGCAAAGTTCTATCACAAGGAAACCACCAACAAGGTTGGTATCGCCACCAATCAACTGACAATTTATTTTACAACTAACATTACTTTATACTTCTCAGTTCTCATAGGAAAATCGAATGGCCTAAAGTAACTTACAGCGCTATGGATATAGATCAAACTGACAAGTCGTTGACAATGTAACTTGCTTTACAATTCTTATATATCTAAGTAGTGTTGTCCACTTACGATTAATAAATGGTTTATGTAATTGTATAGACTGGTAGAAGTACGATTTTATTGAAAACTTACTTTAGACTGAACCTGAATTCGAAGAATCATCTAACTTATCATAAGTTAGATGATTCTTCAAACATAATAATATCATATAATTTTGTGATTAACTATTAATACTAAGATAAACCCAGGCCGCTATACGTTAATGGTCGCTGACAATATCTATTGTTTGTGGGATGTTATGGTGATTATTTATATGAGCTGTCATAAGATTGTTCTCCAGTGAATAGACTAAGCAGCGCTACATCATTCTCTCGTAAATGATAACTGTAGGACTATTCTGTAAATTCGAAACTCACCACAGAAAACAGTCGTGAAATATCAGAAAGTTTTATGTGAAAGTTACATGTCACGATACATTTTTATGTGCTTATTTTCTGTGATTTTATGCGTAATTACTATATATGATAATTAACTTTTTTATTAATCGTAAATGCGTAATCGTAGAAAAAAATATTTTTTTTAAATATCCTTGCTTTTGATGAAAGTTAAACAGCAAAAGGATCGAAAAAAATACAGGAATTTTACATTAAAAATCTAAAAGCGTTTTCCTGTAATTACTTTTAATATTAAACAGCAAATGTTTGACACAAAGATCTTCAGTTGGATAGTCTTCAATTTTGAGGGATTTACTTACCACAATTGTCTTATATATGTGTAACCGTAACAGCCTGTGAATGTCCCACTGCTGGGCTAAAGGCCTCCTCTCCTCTTTTTGAGGAGAAGGCTTGGAGCTTATTCCACCACGCTGCTCCAATGCGGGTTGGTGGAATACACATGTGGCAGAATTTCAGTGAAATTAGACACATGCAGGTTTCCTCACGATGTTTTCCTTCACCGTAAAGCACAAGATGAATTATAATCACAAATTAAGCACATGAAAATTCAATGGTGCTTGCCCTGGTTTGAACCCACCATCATCGGTTAAGATGCACGCGGCCTTACCACTGGGCCATCTTGGCTTCATATGGCATATATGTGTAAAATATTTCAAATTTTTTAATAGCACATAAAAAATTAACAACATTATTCTAAGCTTTAGTCATGCCAAATCGGTTCAACTGATATGATTACTCAATATGTAGTGTCCTTGACATTTGGTCCTTGACCTAGGCAAACATGCTTATCAATACATAGTAGAAATTAGAATGGAATATACAACATTTAGTAAAGCATAAAGATATTTTTAAAAAATCTAAGCTAAAAGATTGGGTACAGTGATTTATGAATTAATAAAGAATTAAATTGTTGAATCATCTAAGTCGCCGACTCGTTTATGATGCACTTACAACTAGCAATAAAGGTCGTAATATATCCTAAACTATTTTAACCAAGGATTTCAATATATGAGTTAGCTTGCGCAGACAATTGATTTCCATAAAGTAATACTAAACATGGTTTTAACGCAGATATAATCAGGAATTTATTGTTAAAATTATAATGTGTATATTTATTACTCGACTGTCAATGTTCATGGTCAGAAATGGCTTTACGACTGAGAATAAGTATTCCAAATTTAAATCTAATATATAAAAATCTCGTGTCACGGTGTTTGTGGTCTAACTCGTCCAAAACGGCTCGACCGATTTTTGAAATTTGTTGTGTATATTTGGGAGGTATGAGAATCGGTCGTAAAGTATATTTCATACGGCTACGTGATACGGGTATCCCTATCCAGATTTTTTTTCTATTTTTTTGACTTTTTTTTTATTTTGTATTTTATTTAGATTTAGCATAAAAAATACATATAATCCCAAATTTTCACCCTCCTAACCCATCATCCCATTTTGTAATCACGATTTTAGTATTTTTGTATGAACAATATCAAAATAATTAATTATAGTGAACCTCATCGAACTTTCGTCCACGTCATTCACAAAAACCGTCGCGTCGTTTTGACATTTAAAATTTCCAAATTATTTAACAATTTATTTCATTGATAAGAAATATAAACGTGTTTTATGATATTAAAAAGGTTGGTAAAATACTAAAAGATCAAATACATTTTTGGTATAACGGTTTTATCAGTAAATACAACAATTTGGTCTATTTGTATGTGTGTGTTACAGTAAAAAATGCCAGCAAGTCGCAAGAGGAATTAAATAATAAATAAACTAGTATGAAAACTTGCAAATTGGCTATCTCATGATAAAGAGCACGAGAGATAGCATCGCTGAGCGTCTTCTATCGACTGCATCACGGCGAGTGCTCTGAGGAATTATTCTCTCTAATTCCTGCTTCCTCCTTCCTTCATAAGTCTACGTGTGCTGACTCTCGATGTCACCGCCTAACTGTGACATCAATTCCATCGTGCTCAAAGAAATTTGGCAACTACTTTCTTTGTCGCACTTCCAAAAAATGGAATTCTTTACCAGCTCACGTGTTCCCCTCCCTTTACAACCCGGGTTCGTTCAAACGAGGCGTGAAAAGGCATCTTGCGGGCCGGCAAGGCGGGGGCGGCTAGTGCAGAACATTCTGACCGACTGTAGACTATGGTGTCAATGTATGGATGTAGCTTGATGTATTTGACTATGGCGTCAAGGTTCCATACATGTGCCTTGATGTATCTTATTTATTTATTTATTTAGACACACCAACAGCATAACATATACAGCATTCACAATAAAATCTTAAACATCTAAGTCTTAAATACTAATATGTATGCCACTTAGAGGCGTGTACAACATGCAAAAAATCTATGTTGTATACAGATCTATATTAATAATTTGAATCTAGTGTGGATTTTACAGAAAGTTATATAATAGACAATAGGGAAAAACACTTATTTTACACATCTAATTAGGAATCTTTTCTATCAAAAGTGCACGAAACTGGCTGAGTCCAAGGGAGAAAATATCTCTAGGTTCGTTTGTGAGCCATGTATTAAATGTGTTACACACGCGAGGTATCGGCGATCCTTTACCAAACACAGTGGTACGAAAGGGTGGTTGAAACGTAGAAATTGGATGTCGGGGAATCTTATATGGTATCCTAAATTTGAAAAGTTCAAGAAACTGAGGGCATTCAATGAGATTGTTGAAATTTTTATACATGAATATAAGGTCCAATAATACTCTACGCTTACTTAAAGAAGACATTTTAAAATGCTTTAATTTTTCGTTGTAAGATAGCTTTTTCTTTCCGATTTTTTCAAAATATGATAAGTGCCATAAAAATAGTTTTTGGACTCTTTCTATTCTTAGTGTGTGAGTAGCATAGTGGGGCCTCCATACAACAGGACAATATTCTAATAGGCTGCGAACTAAAGCGTTATACAACGTTATACGTGTCTGTGATCGTTTAAATATTTTGCTATTTCTGATGATAAAACCCAACATCCTAGATGAACGCTTAACAATATTATCTATATGAGGTACAAAAGTTAATTTTCTGTCCACTATTATTCCCAGGTCTTTAATTTTGTCTACCTCTTGAAGTGCCTTACCATCGATAAAGTATTCTGACGCAATTGAGCGATTTTTGCGTGTAAATTTTATAAAGAAGCATTTATCTACATTTAGTTCCATTCCATTAACTTGACTCCAATTACATAATCTATCCAAATCGTACTGCATCATGAGGACATCGGCTTCAGTTTTTATAGTTCGTGCAATTTTTAAATCATCGGCGAACAAATAAGACGTTGATGAAACAAAGTTATTAGGTAAATCATTGATATAAATATTAAAAAGGATTGGCCCCAAATGGGAGCCTTGTGGGATTCCCGAGGTAACATTAAAAAGCTCCGAATCATAGCCCTTTACAACTACGAAGAAAAACCTATCAGTCAGATAAGAGCGAATCCAATTGCTAAAGTTTCCTGTAAAGCCGTATACAGCTAATTTCTCAATGAGAGGTAAGTGGGGAATCTTGTCAAAGGCCTTGCTGAAATCTGTGTAAATAACGTCTACTTCATCGTGCTTGTCAAGAGCTTCAGCAATGCCTTCAACAAAGGTAACCAGGTTAGTGCATGTGGATTTAGATTTTACAAAACCATGTTGGTGATCACTAGCATATTGTTGAAAGTGTCTTTGAATTAATGGACAAACAAGTGATTCAAATACTTTTGCCAATGTTGATAGGATTGAAGTAGGCCGATAATTTTTTACAAAACTCTTGTCACCTGATTTATAGACAGGTATGACCTTTGCAATCTTCCAGTCTCTGGGAAAGGTGCCTGTATGTAAAGAATAGTTAAAAATATAATGTAGAGGTGCGACCAATGCTATAGCACAGTTTTTGATAAAAATCGGTGGTATTCCATCGGGGCCCGAACCCTTATTAACATCAAGTGACTTTAGTTTTTTTAAAACAGTTTCATAAGATATTTTGGGATCACTTAGAAAGAAGCTGTTTCGTGCTATATCGATAAGATTCAGATTGATTACATTTCTTTTATCAGGGTCTGCTGTGACGTAAGATTTAGTAAAAGAATTAGCAAATAGGTTGCATATAGCCGTTCCATCGGATTCACATGATACGCCATTTGTCATTATGTTTGGATAAGAGTTTACTTCGTCTTTTTTAGAATTCATATATGACCAAAAGTACCTGGGGTTTTTGTGAAGCCTCTGTTCAGTTACTTCTATATAATTATTATAAAGTTTCTTTTCCAAATTTTCGCATCTCTTACTAATTAGTTTGAATTCAAGCTCGTCCCGAGGATTCTGATATTTTTTGTATCTGATACGTATATTGTTGTTTTCTCGCAGCAATTGTTGAAGTGATTTATTAAACCAAGGAGGTAGATTACTCAGCTTAAACTTGATAGAAGGTACATACTTATCAATGACATTATTGAGTGTTCTATAAAACGTTTTTACAATTTCATCAATATTAACGCAGTTGGCAAATATTTTTTGCCAATCTATTACAGAAAGAGCACTGTTTATAGCACAATAATCAGCTTTGTAAAAGTTTTTTTTCTTACTATTTAGGTTCTTACTAAGTTTGCAGCTCATATTAAATAAAATTTCAATGTCTAGAGGAGGGTGTTGAGGATCAACAACTGACAGAATACAGGCAGATGCTGTAACATTACATGTCGGTAGGTCAGTCAGCACCAGATCAAGAATTCTTTGATTATTATTGGATATCATATTACATTGACTAATGTTAGCAAAATTGATGAAATCTATAAGCATTGTGTTTAATATTGTGTTAGGAGTATATGGGTGATTTTTCCTCATAGCTTCCCAATCTATGGTTCCAAGATTAAAATCACCAATTAAACAAATAAATCCGTCAAACCTATCCAGAACAGAGTTACAATTTTCTATAAAGTGATCTAGTTTATGGCGTTGAACTGGGGGAGGAAGGTAGGCAGCACAGATTGCAAGCTGTTTTGAAGAATTTCCATCTGAAAAATCCAAGACGACCCAAAGATCTTCACATTGACTTTCCCAATTAGGCATGTCTAATTTCCAGGCAGGCAGGCAGGCTGAGAATTTCCTGGAAACAGCAACCAGTACTCCTCCCCCGTCCTTCAGACCGTGGAATCCTGAAGTCTGTCTATCCCTCCTAAAAACTTCACAACGGCTGTCAAACAGTTCGGTACTTAACACATTTTCATTGAGCCATGTTTCGCATAAAACAACTATGTCATAATTAGTTAGCAGTAATTTACTGAGAATTGCTTGAGTTTTGGTAGAAATGCTTGAGTTTTGGTATAATCATCTTGATGATGATTGCGTGAATTTGTACGTAGAAGTAAAACTCTTTTGACGTAACAAACTTATATGTATTTAAATAATATTACATTTAAATCGTGTATAGCGAACAATAAAGAAAATTATATGGAATAATAAAAATTGTGTGCTTTGATAGCGGACGGCGATGCAGAAGTGTCAATTTATGTTTTTTCTTAAACTTAATGGTGTGAGTTCCGTGACATTAAATATTCCTTTGTTAATAATAGACTAATATTCTTAACACCGAATGTACTGGCTGTCGTAGCGTTTGGACTCTATTTCCACTTACCATCATGTGGAGAAGAGTCATTTGTCCTCCCGGCAAATATATAAAAAAAACCACCGCCTTACTTACATACATTACATACTTATTAGACATGATCCTGTAAGAAATATTTATCATCTCTTACAACGTCATGCGCTACTAACCTTGAGAACTAACAAAATATGTCCTTTATAACTGTAATTACATTGGCTTACGAACCTTTCAAAGTGGAACACAACAATACTGAGTATCGCTGTATTGTATACATTATACATAAATCATCGTACACACATACGTGAAACATGTAGTAATTCAAGACTGATATTTAAATATCATAATTATAAAATGAACATTTCAGGTCTATTGTGTGTATTAGTGATGCCATGTTCATCTCCATAGATCGTTATGTGATAATCTTTTTACTCTTATCTTCGCCGAGCGAAACAACCCTTTCCCGATCCCGTACCGCCGTTTCATCCGCCGCAGTATTATAAGAATATAAGAGCAGCGCGGCACGCCTCCTCTTCTAGTATATTAAGGTATTATGTTTCGAGAACCGATATTTGCTAACGGAAAAATACAAAACGGAAACCACACAGTTGTATCATGTATCATGTCAGTATCATGTCTATAGGCGGTGGGGCTCTTTATCATGAGATGGCCAATTTGCAAGTTTACATACCAGTTTCTGTATTATCTATGTATATATAATGACTTGTCCTGACTTACTCATTAACGCAGAGCCTAAACTACAAAGAATAGAAATTAGTAATGTTGACATTGTATTGTATGTTGAAAAAACGCACTAAGAAAGGATTATTGTAAATTCCAGCTCTAAAGGGGTGAAATAAGGGATTAACGGTTGTATGGAAATTGTCATTTTCAAAGTTAGAATCATGAAATTATATATACAAGCTTTTGGTTAGATTTAAATAATCATGCATACGAGAGTTTTTGTAAATCTACCCCCAAGAGGGTGAAATAGGGGTTGAAAGTTTGTATGGTGAGTCCTGTTTTTAATGTGAGAAGCATGGAATTTTATATTCATATTTGTGGGTGCAAATAATGAATTGCAAAATACACAATGTTCCAAGGTAAATATCTCCTAGTAAGGTACAACAAATACGTTTAGTTATAACCGCATTCAATTCCGTGCAGTAGTTTTTGCGTGATGCGAGTCAATACAGGCAGACAGACAAAAATTAGTGTCTTCATGTTAATAACACATTGCCTTGTTAGCCGTGTAAGTTTGGATATAGTATAAATATTATATTACAAGCCGAAATGGTCTAGTGGTTAGAACGCGTGAATCTTAATCGATGATTGTGGGTTCAAACCTAGGCAAGCACCACTAAATTTTCATGCGCTTAATTTGTGTTTATAATTAATTTTGTGCTTGACGGTGAAAGGAAACATAGTAAGGAAACTTGCACGTGTCTAATTTCACTGAAATTTTGCCACATTCTCTGCTATTTCTCCTCAAAAATGGAGAGAAGGCTCTAGCCTAGCAGTAGGACATTCACAGGCTGTTACTTAATTACTTATTATATTACACGTTCGCCCCCCTCCTAGTCGTAAGGTTGGAAATTGGGAAGCATATTATTATTATTATAAATACGAATATGAATTATTATTGTATGAATCGAATATTCTATTGTAATATGTATTATTAATAAGCATTGAAATATTTGAAGTTAGGAGTTTATATTGAACATTACGGTGAGGTTTCCGGTGAGGTTTATATTAATTTGAAAATTGCCTATCGAAACTCGCGCATGCGCCGCTGGGTGGGCGCCCATCGAACTGCATATAGTTGTAGGTGGAACGACAAGCGGCACGTCTTATAAATTTCTAGATACAATAAATGCATCTAGTCAAAAACATTTTTGATTTTCGCAATAAAAAGGCAAAGGCTTAGTAGTGATAGTGTAGTGGTAAAATTTGGTTAAGCCGTATAGATTTCCTTTGTTTATTTCTTAAGCTGCTATAAAAAATTATGTAAATGAAACAGTTTTGTGACTTTGAAAAAATTTTCATTGCATGGATATCGCTCAAGAATTAAGTAAGTCCTTACGTTATAGTTTA
Source organism: Nymphalis urticae (assembly GCA_905147175.2). Lineage (NCBI taxonomy): Eukaryota > Metazoa > Arthropoda > Insecta > Lepidoptera > Nymphalidae > Nymphalis > Nymphalis urticae. Next base: position 11,563,868 of record LR989983.1, read on the forward strand.
AAATATAGTATTATTTAAGTGAACTGCACAAAAAGGTAGTAAAATTATGATACATATAAATATATATTAAGTATATATTTATCACCCACCAAGTACTTGTTTACAACAATTATATTTCATGGAAATTGCATGTTGTATTTACGTATAAAAAGAAATACAATAATTTGTGTGTTTAATTATTATGTTTATTATAATAAATAAACACTTTAATAATTATTTAATTTATAACTAAGAAAAAATTAAGTTATTCGGGGTCTTACGACATCAGGGGTTGGATTTCAATTACGAATATAAAATTTTTATTTATCACTCTAATCGCATGTAACTTTTTATGAGACTAGCAATGTATACGGCGATAATTTTAAAAGATCAGTTTTGATCAAATTAAATTTATGATTATATGATTATAATTCAAAACACATCAATAAATTTTCATTTCTAAAAACAAAAGTGCTTGTTAAAACGGTTGTGAAACAGTTCACGGCAAAAGTTGTCTATACAAATATTCTGTACTAAAATAAATGGGAAACGGTTTATCTGTTACCCTTTAAAGGTAAACCACTAAACCGATTTTTATAAATTTTGTTATGGAGCAAACTTGAACCCCAAGTACGGACTTTTTTTACATAATAGTCGCCCTTCTCCCGCTAACCCGCGGGCGAAACCGTCGGCGATTACTAGTAAGTTATATTATAATTAAAATTAACCCAGAATTGTGCTTATTTTATGCTTCATGTTTGGAAATTATCATAGATATCTAAGAAATTATAAAACTAAAGGGTTAAGAATTTGTAACATTCACACGGCTGATGTCGTTCTGACAAACTTTGCAATGGCCCAACACGGGGTTCTAATCCAGGACTGCGGGATCTGCAGCCTTATAGACTAGCTATTACTTCACCTAGCTTATACTTCACCAACGGCAGGGAACTAACAATATTATGTTATATACTTAAATATCAATAAAAATGATTATAAGCTTAGTTTGATTTTAATTCCTGGAAACTCTTTTGACCGATTATCTCATTTGATCATGTCACTCTTTTAAGCACAATAGTACAAAACAAATAAATTCATTTACGTTTTTGCAAATCAGCAATTAACCCACCCGGTCGAACCGTTAACCTAATTGAAACAAATAAACTTGGTAATTTATGTTCACGTGAGAGAGCTGGTTCCTTCTGACTGGCCTAGGCCAGTCCGGGTACGGGCCTAGGCCAGTCAGAAGGAACCAGCTCTCTCACGTGAACATAAATTACCAAGTTGCCCCTTATACCCGGGCTGTTCCTCACCGACAGGTTATCGTGTCGTGTCTTTAATTTTTGGCCGGAGGGGCCAGGGTCTCAATGACCCAGTGGCTGTTGTATATTCACGTTTTTAGAGAAGACAAACGTTAATTAAGTAACAAAATTATAACATAATAAAGTATCAGTTATTATTAAAAACACAATTTAACTGAAACTGATTCATGACATTGTATGAAAACGAGACTGTTGATAAATAACTAATATTAATAATAATACTTATTGATTGTCATTATACATATATGCATAAAGCGCCACCCTGCGAATTTTTTCATGCGTTTATTTATTATTGTTTTCTTAGGTTATGTCTACGGATTTCGTGTGTGAGTGGCGGCTCTTCGTATATTCGTCCCACATTATGAGACAGAACTTTTGAAAAAGGTGGTCCGTTATTCGTTTTCTTTATAATATTGGTAAATGGTAACCCCACCCACATACATTGGCACTATAAAAATATGTTTATATTATCATTTCTCTGATTATACTATCAATAGTAAGCACTTGAATCATGTGTGTATTGAATGTATGTATACTTGAATTAATTCAAATTATTTATTAACTTATTTTTCAAGATTGCATTATTTACACTTGCTACAATTTCGGTTTCTTGACTCGGTTTCTGACGGAACTTTCCTCCATAAAATTGCGACGAAGACACGATATAAGTCCCGTGTAATTAAAACGATAACAAAAACACAATGTACGGTTGGGGAAGGAGAGACCCGGTGAGGAACGAAGTCCATTGCGATATTTTTTCGTATGCGAATGGATTTCAGGAACAGCCTTGCTACTGGATACGTGCCAATGAGCAAACCGTTCAATGCTCACACGCACATTTTCGTTATTTAGTTGGATTTTTTCGTCTGTTCTTTCTGCTCTATTATTACGCATGCTTGATGCTTTATTAGTTCGATGGTCCAAATGGGCCTCCTTTGCGTCTTGCTGTAATTTTTCACTATAACACACACGCACAAATAGACCAAATTGTTGTATTTACTGATAAAAATGGTATTCCGATAATGTATTTGATCTTTAGTATTTTACCAACCTTTTCATTATCATAAAACACGTTTATATTTCTTATCAATGAAATAAATCTAAATAAAATACAAAATAAAAAAATAATGTCAAAAGAATAGAAAAAAAAACTGGATAGAGACACCCTTAACACCTAGCGGGATGAAATATACTTTACGACCGATTCTCATACCTCCCAAATATACATAACAAATTTCATAAAAATCGGTCGAGCCGTTTTGGAGGAGTTCGACCACAAACACCGTGACACGAGATTTTTATATATTAGATTTATAAAGATCGTTGTTCATATTAATAATATAATCTTTATTAATAGTTACTGGCTGTAAATGAAGTGTTCGACAAAGCTAACTCCACCGCATTGCTCCAATACGGGTTGGTGGATACATATGTGTCACAATTTCATCCAACGCACGCATCTGTCGATATTCCCCTTCACCAATCAATATAGTGCTTGAGCGAGTTATAATCTGCAATATCCGGCTTATTGTGTTCCAACGAATCACATCAATCAATCAATCACGGCTTACCTTATTAAATATATCATCAATATTATAATTAAGTTTTAACCGCGGCTTCACTCCCGTGTACATTTTTTGGGATACATAGTGTCAATCTCGAGCCATAAAACTGTAATCTTGTCAATCTGTTTGGTTTTGTACGGGTAAAGCCATTTCGAAGTTAAAAACAAAACCATTATATGTAAACTACATTACATGTGCAAGAGTTTAGGTTTCCAATAAAAAGCTTAAATTATTCTTGATAAAAAAAATCATAAAATGTCCTTCAAATTTTACATATTTCTGATTTATACTCCTAATCGTAATAGGTTATTAAGTTAATTAAAATTGGATAATTAATTATATTTACAAATAATCTAGAGCTGCTTCTAGGAATATTTTATATGTCGTATGGTCCGAGGTACAGCAGCTCTTTTGTATCTTTTTTCTAGCGACTTTAGTTCCTAGATAAATATGTGGTACCCAGATTTTATAAATGCATTATATAGTAAAATGCTTGCTACCTTATTCACATATTAGACAAGTCATACCATTTTTTTTTAAACAGATATGTTAAGAGTTAAAATAAATCCCTATCCACGGTACGTAGACAGTCAAAGATATGAGATTCGTCAGGGAGATATTGTTTCGGCTTAGCTAAAACTCGTTAAAGTGATTATTCCGTACTGCAGAAAGTTGGGTGCGACGTTACCCAGGGCTTTTTCAGGCAGGGCGTTAATCACAACTTTTTGTTCCATGTTATTGAACTACCAAATGACAGGTTAATTAAAATATTCTTGTAAACTATGATATTAATAAATGAACAATCTACCTTCAATAATTTTTATTAGGTTACATTGTAGATTTAGTTACATTGTGGTAGAATAAGCTCCAAACCTTCTCTTCAAAAGGAAGAGGAGGCCTTAGCCCAGCAGTGGGATTTTAACAGGTTGTTACTATTAAGTTACATTAATTAATTATGTAAGTAGCCTCTTACAAAAAAATACAAAATATTATTCAAGATACAGCAGCGGTAGCAATCAAGCAGGTGGTAGTTTACTCTTAGTACAATTATCAATCATGACGAATTAAAAATACTTTTATAAGATTGATTTTGATTTATACGTTAAAAAGTTTTCTTAAGCGTTTTTTTTTTTTTTATTAAAACGATAATTGCTTGAAATACTTTCTCATTAACTTGACGACAATATCAGACTGATACTATCGTGGTTCCAGATAAATATAATATTATAATTATTACTTCCTTAACCAGGGGTTAGAAACTTGAAAGAGATGTTTAAATGTGTATATATTTTTTTTATGTTTTTTTAATTTATTTTTTTAATTTTTTGTTCCATATTTTCAATAATGTATAATTACACAGGTCTGCCTTAGTAAAAATGATGTATAATAAATAGAGTTTGAACGTATAATATGATTATTGTCTGTAGATGAGTGTATTTGAGTAAATTATACAAATTCTATTAGCAGCTTCAGTGAGGTTCTTGAATGCTGTTAGATGTAAGACTTTTACTCTCACTGTTACTAGTCTGCTTGCTTGTTACAAATATAGTGTCTCCAAGAACTTTGCTGATTATTGTGGTTAAGTGGAGTGATGCTTGTGTTTGAAGGATATTGATATTAACGTGTGTCTCTAGTTTGTCGCAGTACCGCTTTAGATTCTTTGTCACTACTCCTGTGGCGCCCACTACTATCGGAATCGTTGTGACTGTGCTTTTCCACAGTCTAGAGAGTTCGACTTTCACCGGATGGTATTTGCTGATTTTTTCTATTTCCTTTGCTCCAATATTATGGACGGATGGTACCGAAACATCAATAAGGTAAGTTTTATTGTTGATTTTATCTATGCATATAAGATCAGGTCTATTGTGAGTGATTGTGACATCGGTCTAATAATAATTACATTAATTAATAATATATTACATTAATTATTTAATTATTATATTAGATATAAATATATATAAATATATATTATATTGTATATAATTTTAGCTAAATTTTTAGGATCAAACCATATTATATAATCATTCTAGATGGCTAAATATAGAGAACTCTACATTTAAAAAATATAAAAGACTGAAAAGAAAAACATGTGACGATTTATTTATAAATTACATCGATTTGTTGAAAAAATTATCTGCTGATTTAAGAAATTTGAAGTTATATGAAAAATTCCATTGTTCTTATAACTCTACAGAGAAGGTGTCGCCTTATATTATTCTTTTAGGCGTTTTGTCTTCCATTGTTTGTATTTTTCAAGTTACTTATATAAATTAAAATAAAAAGAACATATTTATAATTTTATTACACGAAAATATATATTGATATAAATAGAAATAAATTGAAATGGAAACGGAATGGAATTATTACATAGGCATTTAGTGTTGGAATGTTATGAACTTTTCGACTTCCATGTATAGATTTTAGAGTGAGTCTTAGTGAGTTTATTCAGAGTAACATAAAGTGCTCTTCAGGTATAAGTTAAAGATTGGTGCTTCTTATCAAAATTAGGTTAAGAAGTTGATCATGTTTGTATTGAAAAGTTTTGAAGAAAAAACTGATTGCGACTCATTTTCTTATTTTATTAAGATAATTGAGGACTGCCCCTTCGCTTTTCTTGCGTCTGCAATATCAAAATAAATATCTGGTTATTAAAATCATGTAAAAGTATTTATTTTAAATAATATAATATTTTGTGATAAAATAAAGATAGTACCAAAAGCATTATCCTGCACAATATTAGAGGTTGATTTTTTGTTGCTTTGAGGACATTCGTTGTTGCACGTTTTTTTTTCATGTGTTTTAAATTATTAAATAAATTACGAATCCGAAATAAGCTGTTGGCTATTGATGTCACCGATAATGATATACCTAAAAAAGAATTTTATTAAAATATATATGTCATGTCAAATATGTATTTTAATGTGTATGTACATACATGAGCCGAGATTGCAAACACCACAAATTCATTTTGGATAATTAAATTCGTGCTCGGCGGTGAAAGGAAACATTTTGAGAAGACTGTAATTGAATCAGCGTGGTGGATATAAACTATAAAACTTCCCTTTAAGAAGACGCGAAGCCTTTGCTCAGCAGTAGGACATTTACAAGGTACTACCATATCTGTGTAAAAAATAATAATGTAAGTCAGTGTTTTGTTTATTTAAACCTGAATAACTCTTTTTATTATCAAATACTTCATTTGCTCGACTGCATAATCCAGGAAAAAATATATCCGAGCGCATATCGTCTATGCATTGCGTTGCAGCGTATCCAATAGTATAAACTGCTTTTCCATGAACGTTGCCCTCTGGAACGAAGTTACAAACAAGTCTTTCTGCGACTGTTTTAAACATAGAATTTTAAGAAGCTTTAGAACATTACAAGATTATTTAAAATCGGGTAAAAATACTTTATTATTCTTTTGTTTATTTTACGAATATGATTCATATAATAACTAATAATAACTATGAAGCAAGTTAATTTATTTAATAATTCTCCCGTGAAATTTAGCCTTTCCACATCCTACTATTTCACTGTTGCCCCAATTAGTTGCGTAAATTGATTACTCTTATTATCTCGAGATCTAAAACATAATGCTATGCTATTATATTTTTACTTTATTAATTTTATTTCTATCTGCTTCAGTATGACAAGCCTTCAACAAGAACATACATTTTAATCAATCAACAAAAATTGGTCCATTTTTATATCCAAATCTCATTTGTAAGGTATAAAATTATATTTTAGTATATTAAAAATCCGATTTTAATTCAAAATAATAGACTTTTTTTTACTCGTACTCGTTGTAATATGTAACTTCTCCGGTATAGTCCAATGATTGCATGAACCACATTTCAACGAAACTTTTCACATTGATTTCATGTTTAACAACTTTTATGTTTTCTAAATATATAGGATTATCTATTTGTATAACCATGAATAAGATACATGAAATTAACGTTTCGATATGTTTTATTGTTTTAAACATGAATATTTTGTTTTTATTGTACTAATAGTTAGTCAGATACTTAAATAAGTAACAGTTATTTAAACAACACTATTATTTAATTATATATTTACGACACTTAATAAATATGTTTTTTTAAGTCCATTTTATTGCTATTTATTTTATTTTAAAACTTAGGAATTATACTATTTAATTCAAATCCATGTTGTACCCTTATGCTGCATGCATAAATGGTCAATAAAAAACAAAACAATTTAATGTTATCACTATAAGATACAAGCGATGTAAGGGAGCACAACTTTATCTAGCTGTTCCCAGCCAACCTCACCTGCACGTGGTGCATCCTGCCGATTAACAAACGAGGCTCTGGCAACCGACAAATGGCGGTATAACCATTTCATTAAGGCGTAGCTAAATACTGCAGACCGGTGACGGGCAGCAGTGTCATCTGTGCGACGAGCTACGCTCTGCGATCACCAACCCGCCTGCCCAGCGTGGTGATTGCGGGCAAAACCTTCTATGGCACACACGAATACGCAACGGCCCCTAGTTCCCGGTCGCCCCGCTGCTCCTGGCCAAGGCGGCGGTCATGGTAAGGGCGGGGCAAGGGGTGCTAAGAATCCCCGGGTTACAGTAGGCCGCCAACACCGACTGACCCTGGCTACGTATAACGGACGCACGCTACGGCTCGACGAACACCTGGCACAGCTCGAAGAAGAGCTGAGGAACATAAGATGGCATATTTTGGGGCTATGTGAAATCCGAAGAAAGGGAGAGGATACCATAACCTTGGAATCAGGCCATCTTATGTACTTCAGGCAGGGAGACCAACCATCCCAAGGTGGCATCGGGTTCTTGATCCATAAGACTCTCTCTGACAACATCTTAGAAATCTCCAGTGTGTCGGCAAGGGTAGCGTATCTTGTGATCAGACTCACCAAGAGGTATAGCCTCAAGGTTATCCAAGTATACGCACCGACTTCGACACACTCGGATTATGAAGTGGAAGAAATGTACGAAGACATTTCTAAGGCATTGCACACCACCCAAAAGGCCCACTTCAATGTTGTCATGGGGGGCTTCAACGCTAAAGTGGGAGTACATACTAGCAGCGACAGTAGGACAACACGGTTTAGGAAACAGGAATCATAGGGGGCAAATGCTCGTCAACTTTCTGGAGAAAGAGGGTCTGTTCTTGATGAACTCTTTCTTTAAGAAACAGCCTCAACGGAAGTGGACGTGGCGAAGCCCAGACACTATGATTAGAAACTAGATTGACTTTATTATGACGGACAAGAGGCGAATATTTAGAGATGTCTCTGTGATCACAAGGTTTAATACCGGAAGTGATCACCGACTTGTACGAGGCACTTTAAATATTGACTGCAAGCTCGAGCGCGCCCGTCGAATGAGGTCTACACTCCGACCAAAACTGCTCCAAGCCGTGGAGTCTAGTACATTTCAGTTAAAACTGGAAAACCGATGCGCTGCCTTGGAAACCACCACTGACGTTGACATCAACCAAGAACTCGACCAAGTGGTGGATATCCTTAGGGACGAAGGGACGAAATTCTATCAAGCGCAAAACATCGGTAAGAGGTCCAAAATTTCGGGAGAGTCTCTAGAGCTAATGCGAAACCGACGTGAAAACCCTACAGTCACTTCGTCAGACCTTAATTAAAAAATATCAAAGCTAGTAAGACGCGATCTCCGAAACTCCAATACACGCTCTATAAAAGAAGCGATCGAGCGAAATCGGGGGTCGAAAGTCTTCGTTCAACAACTAGGTTGAAGCCACCTGACGAAGTTGACCACTTCAAAGGGAAAAGTCGTCGCCTCTAAGCTTGAGATTCTTAAGGAAGTTCAGGACTTCTACGGTAAATTATATACATCAGTAGCGCCTCGTCCCCAACCCGACCCTAAGGATCCTAGAGCCACTTTAGACGCCTTCACAGAAGAACTGCCAGAAGTAAGCCAAGACGAAATCGTGATGGCCCTGAGGCAGCTTAAAAATGGAAAAGCCCCCGGGGAAGATGGAATTACGACGTAACTACTAAAGCCAGCTGGAAAACCTTTACTAGTACAGCTCCAAAGAATATTTAATTCTGTCATATTTTCGGGGAGAACTCCAAAGGCATGGAGCAGGAGTGTTGTCGTAATGTTCTTCAAAAAGGGTGACAAAACCTTTTTGAGGAACTACAGACCTATTTCCCTCTTGAGCCATGTCTATAAGGTGTTTTCTAGGGTCATCACGAATCGTCTCGCGCGTAGGCTTGACGAGTTTCAGCCCCCTGAACAGGCCGGGTTTCGAAGAGGATACGGAACCTTAGACCACATTTACACAGTGCGGCAGATTATACAGAAGACTGAAGAGTATAATCAGCCCCTGTGCTTAGCGTTTGTGGACTATGAGAAGGCTTTTGACTCTATTGAGACCTGGTCTGTTCTGGAGTCCTTGCAACGGTGCCAAATCGATTGGCGATACATCCAAGTGCTGAAAGGTTTGCAAGACGCTGCTGTTATGACCGTCAAAGTACAGAATCAGCAGTCTAAACCTATCTTCTTGCATCGAGGAGTGAGACAAGGGGATGTCATTTCACCGAAATTGTTCACTAATGCATAAGAGGATATGTTCAAGATGCTGCACTGGGAAGGACGGGGCATAAACATTAACGGCGAGTACCTTTCGCATTTGAGATTTGCAGACGATATCGTCATCGTGGCAGAGACCGTGCAGGACATGCAATATATCCTGCGCAGCCTGGCTGATTCTTCTGCTCGAATTGGTCTCCGGATGAACTTGGAGAAAACCAAGATAATGTTCAATGAACACGTTAATCTGGAACCAATAGCTCTTAACGGAGTTCCTCTCGAAGTTGTTCAGGAGTATGTGTACCTTGGGCAAACTTTGCAGTTGGGTCGAAACAACTTCGAGAGGGAGGCAGAAAGAAGAGTACAGCTTGGCTGGGCAGCGTATAGAAAACTCGGTCAAGTCTTCTCGTCACGGACACCACAATGCTTGAAGACAAAAGTCTTCAACGAGTGCGTCTTACCGGTAATGACCTACGGAGACGAGACGTGGACACTGACAGTGCGTTTGGTCTACCATTTTAAGGTCGCTCAGCGAGCTATGGAGAGGGCTATGCTCGGAGTTTCTCTGAAAGACCGAATCCCAAATATGGTAATCCGACAGAGAACCAAGGTTATCGACATAGCCCAAAGAATTAGTAGGCTGAAGTGGCAGTGGGCTGGACACATATGTCGCAGAACCGATGACCGTTGGAGTAGACGTGTTCTGGAGTGGAGACCACGCCTTGGCAAACGTAGCGTAGGACGCCCTCCAGCTAGGTGGAGTGACGATATACGCAAGGTGGCTGGTAGCAGTTGGAGACTGAGAGCTGAGGATCGAGCTCAGTGGCGTGCCATTGGAGAGTCCTATGTCCAGCAGTGGACGAAAAAAGGATGATGAACTACAAGAATACGTATAAATGGCGAGAATATATATTATCAGCGATCCACTGTTACCTAAATCACGACATTGATCTTCTTTTTCAGGCCTTAATGATTGGCCACATTGGTCTACCTAACGCTGAGCATATGTTGCTAATTCTTGAGACCAAATCTATCGTGAAAGAGTTTAATGAACATAATGACAAATTAATAATTCAAAAAAATATACTTTAAGATAAAGCAATAGCATTTTTAATTTCTTAAATTTGAAATCAATCAACAAAGCGAGTCAATCATTTTCTTTAAATGAGGGATATTTTCCTTTGAAAAGTATTATGGGATACGAATTTGGATTGGAATTTGGGCATATTTTACAATAATTTATTGCTTAAGTATAAATACTATAAAAACAAATTATGAAAACGAGATATAATTTTAGCATAATAATTTTGTTTAAATTATTTACGCATAAATTAAACGACACTTAAATAAATTACTTTCTTAGCTTACTAGATTATTCTCTATAACTATTTTACATTTTTAAAAGACTTATAAGATTTATATATGCCTTTATAAAAATGAACGACTTAATTATTATTCCACCAACCCGCATTGGAGCAGCGTGGTGGAATAAGCTCCAAACCTTCTCCTCAAAAAGAGGAGAGGAGGCCTTTAGCCCAGCAGTGGGATATTTACAGGCTGTTACGAAGAATTATTATTGGTTATGTTACTTACGTTTTATACCGTTTTACATTTACTTATTTCTCAAATAAACAGTTTCAATAATAAAGGAGAAGAAAGAACAGAATATAATGATGTTATTTCGAAAACTAATGGTATTTTAGTCCGTTACACGTGCTTTTTTATATTGAATAGAATATTTTATCGTAAAATTTGTTTCAGAAACTGTAACCACAATGAAAACAATTACACAAGATCAAAATTATTATTTGAACATGATAAAATATTCAAGAAAAGCTCCAATTTTAAAGTCAAATGTATTTAAAAACATGGTATCTAACGAAATGTTGTCTATAAAGCAATATTTACACGAGAAAGATACAATTTCGTCATCAGTTTATTTTTCATTTAAAAACAATGTATCTACTCCAACACTTGAAATAAATCGGCCTATTGATAAATTAATATCTGTAACAAGTAAGCCAAAAAACCATAGGGAAAAAAAGAAGCCGCTGTACATGGCGTTTCTAGACCTGCAGAAGGCATTTGACTGCGTCCCACGCCAAATAATCTGGTGGGCTTTGAAGATGAAGAATGTGCCACAAATCTATATTGACATTATCCGAGACATGTACCATAATTCGAAATCAATAGTAAGGACCACCGTTGGCGACACGCACCCTTTCCCGATCACAGTTGGTGTCCACCAAGGCTCGGCCCTGAGTCCTTTTCTGTTCAGTGTAGTGCTTGACGTTGTCACAGCGAAAGCCCATGAGCCGTCTCCCTGGCTCATGATGTATGCTGATGACATTGCACTGGTAGATGAGGACAAGCAGATATTGGAGCAAAAGGTGAACCAGTGAAAGGGTGTGCTAGCGAGGGGTGGTCTGATGCTAAATGTTGCGAAGACCAAGTATATGGCCTGTGGCAGTACGGACCCCGAACCCATAAAGATAGGCGGAGAATCCGTTATCAAGACGGAAAAATTTAAATACCTCGGGTCCGTACTGCACGAGTCTGGTACGATCGACCACGACGTCAGAGCTCGAATAAACGCAGCTTGGGCCAAATGGCGGGAAGTCACCGGGGTAATCTGTGATCGCAGGATACCGGTGAAATTAAAGGGCCTTGTATACAAGTGCATCATCCGACCGGTCTTATTGTACGGCAGCGAGACGTGGCCAGCTCTCGCGAGACATGTTCAGCAACTTCACGTCGCGGAAATGAAGATGCTGCGGTGGATGTGTGGCGTTACGCGACTAGATTGTATTCGTAACGAGCACATCCGTGGTAGCCTTGGCGTTTGCGATGTAGCGGATAAGTTGCAGGAAAGCCGTCTCCGTTGGTTTGGTCACATTAGCCGCAGACCGCCAGACTACGTTGGGAACCGATGCCTGGACTTTGTTGTCGAAGGCCCTAGATCCCGCGGCAGGCCCAAGAAGCGCTGGCTCGATGTTGTGAGGGACGATATGAGAGAGCACGATCTCACTAAAGACGACGCTTTCGATCGGGCAAAGTGGAGGCCGGGAAAACGCTAGGAAGATGTAGGAAAGCGGACCCTGGCATTTCTAGGCCGGGAAAACGCTAGGAAGAAGAAGAAGAAGAACAAGTAAGCCAAAGTTTAATGATGCTCGCAGCGATATATCTGAGGATTCTTTTCGTCAGAGAAAAAGCGAAACTCCGATGGAACGAAGTTTAATGAAATTGTGTATAAAGATGTTAATTTAAACATGGAAATTGGAACAAAAAATAAACATATCAAAGTAAGAAGTTTCTCCGTTATGCCTATTCGTACTTCGGACAGCTTACCACACATTCAGCAAGCTAAACGGCAGTGCACTTGTATGAAAAATAATCACCATACAATCTGTAGTCATCGTGGTCTTGGGTCTCAAATTAATAATGAGAAAATTTGCACACATGCAGAAAATTATTTGACAATAAGTCCTGAATGTACAAGAACTGAGGCTTTTTTGGTTTCACTCACGTATTTTCCTTATTTTGTTTACCCATCATTTTTCATAGGTTTAAGTACAGACGCTTTTAAAACTTATTATCATCCAGATATGATTAATGATTTAAAGTTACCAAAGCATAAAAAACATAGGAAAAATAAGAAACCGTACGAGGCAATATTCTTAGATGCAGTTGAAAGTAAAGAGGTTGATGATGATGATGATGAGAATCAATATGACTATTCAGAAAGTGATAAATCAGACGATGATGTAGCTATACATAAAAATAAAAAGTAAATGCAACTTGAATCCGAAATTATATAACATAAATTATTAAAATATTGGTATAGAAAATTCCGATTTATCAAAAAATATACATAAAGGTTACATAAAAGTTTCCATAAAATTTGTCGAAAATATAATCGAAGATTTAAAAGCGTACTATAACGATGCTGTTATTAAAGATTGTTACTGTTCATTGTCATCCTTGAAATGCAGGTCTAAAAATATGCTAATTTATATTATCGCTATTTTATTTTTACTATGTAATTAAAATTATGTCTTCCCTCTGTTAATTGTTATCAATTAATTTCTCAAAGTTCAAACAAATTTCGCTAATTTAACCAATTCGATTTAATATATAAGAAATTAGCGATTCAAACGCGGTTTTGCCCGTGTCATTATCAAAATTACATTTAAATGGGATAAAAAGGCCAAAATATTTAAGTTATATTTTAGCCGTGATAAATCTTGAAGAAGTAACAAATAATCACAATACACTCGACCTTTCGTATTTATGATATGAGTATTGTTTTGGTTTCGGTTGCGAGTTCCACATAGCCGTATTAACTTAAAAAGAGTTATTTTGAAATCACAGACAGACATACTTCACTTTTATTTAATTGTATAGATGTGATAAAGCAAGAAGAAGGAACAAATGTTCACAACACACCACAACGTTTTGTATTCATAATATGAGTGCGATTATTATTATTCTAGTAATTAAAGAAAAATGTATTTATTGAATTATTCTAATGCCTCCTTATATTCTATATTAGGTGTAGTATTTCTATTTGACTTACACGTGAACATGCTACATATATACAGCAGCAAGTCAAAAGAAAAAATGACAAACCGTCTACTCTAATAAAACTTTAAATAAAATTAAAACGAAACATAATATAATAGGTATCTCGTAATTTATAGCCAACTGCAAAATAGTCAGTTATTCTAAAACAAACACTTCAATTTTATTTATTTGTATAGATCTGAGTAAAATACTCAGATTAACAAAACTATTTAACTCACTGAAAACATTATTTATAATTAATAATCCAAACACCTCTATGTAAACGCCGGCCATGTTCAATGACTGACTTTGAGACTTATTAATTGTCATGGCGAAGCACATATTAAAAAGAACTATATTCTTTAAATTCGCAAGAATATTCTGATGGATGGTATTCTTTCCACACCACACATATTCCACCCGTTTGAGTGGAGTTTACAAAACCTTGAAATACATTTTTATCAATTCATACAAGAAACACAACCAGATCAGACCATTTATTTATATTAATGTTTCCACCTCATTTCTCCCGTTTGGGGTAAAATTTCCAAAAATAACAAAATACGTATGCATTTATATTTTCTCAGAAGCTTTAATATTAAATTCAATTTTTCTTACTTCAAAAATAACGGACTCCCCATACAATTTTTTAACCCTTATTTCACAATTTCTTAATGCGTTCACCATAAAATGCATTAATTGTTAATATTTCAAGTTTCTACCTCCAGTAGCTTATGCTCTGTGTTGATGAGTTAGTCAGAACAAGTCATTACATACATATAGATAAGGACATGCATTTACAAATTTCACCGGTAAGACAATCACACAAAATGAAACGCTGACTTAATCAAACTTAAAATAATTTGAAATGCGTTTAATTCGTTCGACGCGTCAATATAAAAATGAACTTTCAAAATTTGGGAAAAAGCAAGCATTTTACATTGTTATGATAGAGATTTTGCAAAATTACATACATTTTTATCGCTAATGTAGCTTATTTACTAATGCCTGAGTCACCTACTTCCCTATAACTTTACTTCAAACTATTTCACACGTATTGTTAAGCTAAGAAAATATCGCTTGGAGACTTAATAAAAAAATTGTAGTTATTTTTACTATTTTTTACTATTTATTGTATATTTTGTATTTATGATCCCTGTTTGGTTGAAATAAATATTTTATTATTATTATTATTATTATTATATTTTGTAGTCTATCAAAAAACATAAGTGCAAATTGTCCACCAAAAGTATATTAAATTCCTACTAAAGATGCGTAAAGAACATCGTATTCTGGTTGAAGTTGATAGTAAATTGAACCGATCACACTATTCACCATTCAACACGCGTTCAATATGTTGATTCAACTTGTTGATTGCTATGATAGTTGACTCGATATTTAAGATGTAAATAAAAGTCAATGCACCTCTTCACAAATTGATTCTGGTTGCGTAATACTTTAATAACCACCAGGCACTTTTTCTAAGGGATATGCGACATAGACTGTGATTCCCATCTCGTATCGTATATCACTTAATAATTATAATAAATAAAACAATAATTGTGCAAAATTAATTCCCTTTTTTGTACTATAACGTTATTTTAAAATAAGTAATTAAAAACATTCAGTCGTCATATTATGTGTATTATTATACACAGTACTGTTAATGGTAGCCTTCGCTTGTTCATGAAAAACAAAGAGAAATCTCAAGTAATATAATTAGGTAGGATCGTGGTTTGTGTCCTGTAATTAAACGCCTATTCTAGAATCTCTGAGACTGTTTGTTTTAACTAATTAAAGTTCGGTTATTTGGGGTTTTGTATTTATTAACCACGTACGAGGTGAAATTGTTTGTCATGATCATAATAAATGTAAATATATGCTTAAATATTTCATTTAGATTAGTTTGTTACTATTATTAAAAAGGTACATAGTACCTAATATATGTCCTTTAGTATTTAATGTACATTTAGGAATCAGAAGCGTTAAACATTAAACAAAGATTTAATCACAAAATGTAATTTACTTTAAAATCAACTCAAGTCTAACAATATTTCATCAAATCGACATAATTTTCAAAAGACAAACAACCGTTAATTTCCTCACAGGAATTACCACAATTCAATAAAATAACGACAGCAAATAGAAATAGTATTGAAAGAACTTACAGTGCGCAGCTTCTGAAACTCGACTGAGCGCTTGCTTTTGCTACACTATGCACTGGCTGGGTTCGATGCTGCCCACAGTAGCTTTAGCTTATAGAACAAAGGAATCAAGACTGAGCAACTGAAATATTACTTATGAGATATCTGTCACAAAAATTGTAAAAACTAGCGTGTTCCCGTGTATCCGCTCGCCCGCTAGCGCTCCCCTCTTCAACTTCACATTTAAAAACACCTGGAGCCTATCCTTCAGCTAACTGTACATATAAAGGACAATAACTCAATTCTTAAGCAATGGAAAAAGGCCATGGTCAATTTCTGTTTGCATAGGTATCAAATTAAATGAGTTTTGGTATTTTATATTTATAAATAAAAACCTCAACGAACTTAATTACTTCACATCATTACAATAGACTAGACTCAAAAAATTTCATTAAGCCTTTATTGAAATCGCTAGCAATAAGTAAGATAATGATTTTGATATTTAAAAACTGAAGGCGCTTTTAAATAAACAGCTGTGAATTATTGCAGTTGACATTAGCAGAAGATCTTGCACTCAAATAGCGTAGATACATGCCAGAAAAGGAAAAAAATGTGTGGTTTTGAGTTATAAGAAAACGCAAAATAGAACAAAAGAGTAAAAAAAATATTTATTTATAAGAGAAAACAAGTGCAAGCTAAGACATAGGTATATTATTTTGCAAGTGTGATTGCGACTATCTAGAAACATTTAACTTTTGTTCATTAAAATAATGTTTTTTAATATTCTTCAATTGTTATTATTATGTTGTCTTAGAATCCTGCTGGAACTTGAATATTTTTTTGGTGTCAGCCAACCAAGGTACCAGATTATTGTCCTAACATGGAAACCAACCAACTGTCCTGTTCCCTACAAAACAACTACAAAACAGGCATGGGCGATACAAATCGTATATAGATACAATATTTATATATTGGTACAAAATCTAATATCTAGATATCGGAGTGCAAAGTATCTATATATTCCGTAGACAGAGAAACTAATAGACGCAATGACGATTTCCTTCTCACTTACACAAGAAAGAGAACGAAAATGACGTTATAAGTGGTTTAGACAGAGATAGAATAATCAAATCTTTTGTCCCTTATCGCGTAACCAGTTTTGGTGTTTGTTTCGCTACTTAAGTAGAGAAACAAACTTGACAGTTGGTGCGTTCACTGTGTTTTTTGTTCAATTTTCGCTTATTTTTATGTTAGAAAACGATTCTAATCCAGTGAAAAGACCGAGAAACAATCCTTATATCATATGAAACAATGGTCCGTTGTCTTATTATTTCATGTTAAAGTGATAGCAAGAAGAAAATTGCCGGCGTGTGTTATCACGCGTAATTACGACTACTTTGTCTCTAAATATAGTTTCTCAGTTATATTTATTGATGCCATTGCATGATGCATGCATGCATGGAACCTTATATTGCATTAAAATTCTGAAGATAGGATTTCCAGTTTTTATCTTTCATAACCTATAATAATTTATCATGTAAGTGCTGCCAGCGTCAGCTAAAAAAATGTCCCGATTTTCGATAAAAAATATCGACTCGTCGACAATGTAAACAAATAAATACGGAGTCCAATAATAACCCAAAGTGCTTCGTTATATGTTTATATGTTATTTTAATTTAATTTGAAACTAAGATAAATATAGACATAATTATTTATTTACATAATCAATAATCAAAATCAAAATATAGTTACATATTTATCACTTTCTAAAAAATGCTTCGAACATACAACGCTTCGTTGGGTCGGCTAAAAGAATTCTTCGAATCTTTGACGCGCTATTATAACAGACATTCGCCACACCGCACAGGATCTAGAGGAAAGCTAAATACCATTATAAAATCTCTCATCATCAATTTAATCACATGTAGTCAAAAAAAATATCAAGAAACAAAACTGACTAAATAAAAATGTTGCAACTACTACTATATTTATAGACACAGTAAAGAAGTTGATTAAACAATAGAAATACATAATCATATTTTTCATACAAAAAAAAGAAAATAAATTCACAACAGCGTCTCCACAAATGTGTTCCATTGTTGTTGAAACAATCCATGTAACCCGAACAATTCAAATGGGTACGCGATAGTATGAAAAACACGTTTATTAAGAGTCTTTACAATTTAATAACAATTATATAATGGTACAATCAATACTTACCGAAAATATGAAACCCATGCTTTTTCAGCGTCCTAGACGTGTGATTTCTGCATTTTTAAAAGAGCACTGAGGCGTGTTTACTGTCGGCGCGTCCGAATGGTACTACGTTAAAAGAGCACCCAAATGTTCAAATAAGTGCTCATTTGGTGAGGACGTTTTTTGAAGCTGATTGTGTATTTAGTTTTTATTAGCGATCGAAGTGATTTTAATTAAATCATGAAAATTATTTATCTCCCAAAACAGGGAATGCAGTTATATGGCAACATTATACGCACACATTGACAAACTATGTCTGTCTCAATCGCGGTTTCACGGCCCCCTGGTCTATTTGTTGTATTTCTGTGTTAGTGGACACGGATATTTATACAATTAGTGTTTATGTACAACCCTATCTCTATTTACCAAACAAGTTATTTTGTTATCAGGACCCCTCTGCGAGGTCAAATTGATACTTGGTAATCAAGAACATTGTTCTCACAGTTCGATAATACCATTTCGAAGATTCAGTCATGGCAGTCAATTGAAAATTAGGTATGAAAATATAATAATATTTCTTTATTTATTTCACTGAAGTTTTTTTTTTAACATTAAATAATTGATATAGAAAAATATAAATATTGGTGTATAAACATGGCCGAGACATTTTAATAGCCCGTGTTAAGGATTATCTGTTCTCTACTTTAAGTGCCTAAATGTTACCTTTCTCTCTTAGCGATAAAACGGCCTTTATACATACTAATTCTTTTTATCTTTATATGTAGTTTATACTGTAAAATTTGATCAGAACGCCGATAAATATGTCAAAAATTACTTTACAGCTATTCTCAGTGTATCAGATAAAACAGGCCTGATACCTTTGGCAAAATGGCTTTCTGAAATTGGCCTTGGATTAGTTGGTAGCGGAGTGGAGGTAGAGTTAAAATAAGACGCTATGTCACTTGTGCTTGAAGTTTCACTAGCTCACCCGCCCTTCAAACCGGAGTATTGCTACCCAGACCTGATCAACATCAAGTTACTGTCTGATATTTAATTTACGATTTTTATTTTATATCCATGACAACACTGTTTCGAGTTTCGCCAAACTTGTAAAAACCTGTCCACTTATGAATACCCAATCACGTGTGTGAAGTAAATAATCTAATTTCAAAGGAAAATTATTATACTCCTAATGAATAGCGATTTTATATTGCTAAAGTATATTCTTATTATGCAAGTATATGAAAATGGAACATAACTACAAACACTTAATTATTACTTTAAAAAATTCGTATTCTTTTTTAATGTTGTCATCTTCAAAATATAAGATTTTTACCACAGTAAAGAATATTATGCTTATATTGTATTGCATAAGTACACATTACACTACTCCATAATTGTTTATTCAGGCTATTATTGATCAGGCTGATATGAAGCGTCAGAAGTTTGACATGATAAGCGTAGTTGTCTGCAACCTTTACCCATTAGTTGAGACGGTGTCGAAGGCTGACGTCACTATCGCCGATGCGGTAGAGAACATCGACATTGGAGGTTTGACATTACTAAGAGCAGCTGCCAAGAACCACGACAGAGTAACTGTTATTTGTGACCCCACTGATTATGACAAAGTTATTAAGGAATTAACGGAGAGCAAAGATCATCAAACTTCATTGGATACAAGGTTTGTAACCAAAAAGTCTACTTTTTTTATAATATATTTAGCCTTTTATGACCTTTCTCAAATATCAGTAGTAGTATAATAATAACACTGTCCATTTCCTTTTCCTTCTATACAGGCAAAAATTGGCTTTAAAAGCGTTCACTCACACTTCGCAGTATGATGTTCATATTTCTGACTACTTCCGCAAGCAATATTCAGCAGGTCAATCACAGCTGACTTTGAGATATGGTAAGTTATATTCAAATATCGAACTTACATTGCTATAACGTTCTTTTAAATAACTTTTTTTAATATTTAAAGATCTTAATGGAAGAATTAAATTGTAAATATCTTCTCTATTTTAAAACATACTTTGGCAAGTATGAAAATAAGGGTCACAACGATTATGATTATAATTATAATTACTAAAATAAGTCTGCCCTATGTCTGATAACGAAAATGTAATTAATTGCGTGTCACCACTAAAACCTAGCCTGTCTTTATCGACTGCCTGGGACATGGTACTTGGCTGGTCTCTGTGAATATCACGTATTGCACGCCATATAGCATTTCATTGTCAATTGACATGCCATATGTCGTGATATTATAAGAGTATATTATACTTTCCTTGTAATAAAGTCACGTTTATTGTAAATTACTTGCTAATGTTAGACATGCATGGTGGAATGCCTCTTAATTTTTTGTCAATTATACGTCTCAAGCGCTATGGTTAGCTGATCGTTCTATGCCATAAACCTTCAAGCAAGTGCCCTTTATAGCAAGGTTTAACTTAATCGGGAAAACGATGCGTAAAATCATAAAATAAGAACAAAACCATTAATTAACTATTTTGTAAATAGAAGTAGATGATACCGGGTTTTTTGTTTATATTTTAAGGCATGAACCCACACCAAAAGCCTGCTCAAGTGTTCACAACCCACGATCGCTTGCCGCTGACCACATTGAATGGATCTCCCGGTTTCATAAATCTTTGCGAAGCTTTAAACGCATGGCACTAGCTCTTGGAATTAAAAGAGGCCTTAGGTCTTCTAGCAGCCACCAGACAAAACGTTCAAACACGTTTCACCCGCTGGAGCGGCTGTTGGTCTCCATTGACTAAAAAAGAGGTGAGTCAGTCTAACTTATAATATGTGCGATCTAAGTTGGCTTTCCAGCTCGCTTATAGTCACTAAATATATCATAAAAAGTTGTTAAGAAAATTATATTTATTTCACTCTTATATGACGTCGTACACATATATTGTCTCGTGAAAAAAAATATAGGAAGTGTCAATCGGAGTAGCGCGTGCGACCTGGTGTTCAGTTTTTGAAATCAATATTATATCAGATTCACATTATTATACATTAAATGCATTACAGAGCTCTTTATGTTCACCGTGGTTGTAATTATGATTAACGATATTTTATTAAAATAAATAAAATAGAATCTGTAGCAGTACGTCGCTACATAGCAACAAGACAACAACACCACACCCGCCACGCATGCCGCAATAAATGACATCATCGTTTGAAACAACGAATAGTTCTGAAAAGAACTGTTTATTTGAAACAAGAAGCAGCATGCAATGACTTAGTATGACGTAATGCCAAGCTCTTAAAAGAACTGTTTTTGTGTTTAATATTTATTATCTTCATATAATAATCTTCGCTTCATTTGGTTTCACTTCTTCTACGAAAACAACTTGCTGACTTCTTGAAACACGTCTTCATTCACCACGGCTCTCAATCACGGCTAATTTTTACTTCAATTTTTGTACAATATTCCATCGTTTCTACTGTTCTCAAGAAGTTTTACTACTGCTACAAAGTCCACCTCCTAAAAATCAATTAATTTGTATTGGTACATGGTATAAACTGCAAGGTTACGATATACACGTGAGAAAACCGCCTCCGTCAAAGAACTGACTACTTCTAAAGTAAGATATGTTAAAAACCGTTCCTAGAAAAATATTAAAAAATTGTATGTAGTGTACACTGCAGTTGGGAAATCCAACGATGTTGAAGTTAGCATTCTTGCACTCCTCTTTTGCGACAAACATTTAAATAAGCAAACTTTCACAAATGTATAACAAAAAAAACCGAGATGGCGCAGTGGTAAGAACGCGTGATTCTTAACTTAACTATGATCGTGGTTTCAAACCCACATAATATAATAAGTTGAATATATTTTCTCACTGTATAATAATTTTATGTGTCTACTCTTCGCCCAACCCCAGCCCCACTGGAACTCGGCGGGTGTGGCGATACAAGTCTGCAAATTGGGAAGGAATGCGCTCTTTCTTTGCATGCTATCATCCTTGGCAGCGTGTGTGCTTCTCTTCTGGTGATCCCTCGATTAGTGCGCAAAGTGTAACAGATTTTCTTCGTCTGGCTATGAAATATTTTATTCCGTTTTCAGATATGCCACTGTCCAAAGCTCAACCTTGGTTCGGGCCTGAATGTGGACGCGTACAAGCGTTGAAGCGTCGAGCGTACCTGGCCTGGGTTGATGCTCGTAACCGCAAAGCGAGGGACATACGCCAAAAAAGGGAGCCTTTAATAAAGCCGCCAAGTCATGCAGGAAGGCTTTGCAAAAGTCACGCTTCGATCACATTAGTCGAATAGAGAATAAACTGGCTTCGTACCCCCCCAGGTAGCAAAGCATATTGGTCCCTATTAGGACGCTAGCTCACAATGCTGAAGAGAAGGCAAACCGGTTTGTGTCTCTATTTGCGGAGTCTTCACGTCTTGAAGCTGGTAGCGCGACACCTCTAGCAACACCTAGCACGGACACTCATATGAGTAATATACATATTCGGCAAAAGGAAGTTCGCAAAATGCTACGCAGTCTAGACGTGAACAAGGCTAGCGGACCTGATGGCATTCCAGCAATTGTCCTGAGGAACTGTGCGCCTGAACTGTCTCCTATCCTGACGCGTCTGTTTCGCCTCTCTCTTAAGACTGGTCAAGTGCCTAAGTCTTGGAAGCTTGCTAACGTGCAGCCCGTGCCTAAAAAAGGTAGTCGAGCTGACCCTACCAATTACAGGCCTATCTCGGTTACTTCCATTCTGTGCAATAAAATGGAACGTGTCCTTAATACTAGGCTCCTGACGTACCTGGAAGCCAATGATCTTCTCAGTGATCGACAGTACGGATTTCGCCGAAATCGGTCCACTGGTGATCTTCTGGTGTACGACACACACTGGAGTGAAGTCATCGAGAAACATGGGGAGGCACTTGCTATTTCATTGGATATCTCGAAGGCGTTTGACAGGGTTTGGCATGTTGGCCTTATTAGCAAGCTTCCTGCATATGGCCTGCCTGCTAGCCTTTGTGCATGGATTTCAGACTTCCTGAGGAACCGATCGTTACGAGTGGTGGTTGATGGCCACTCGTTGGGTCAAATGGCTATAAATGCCGGTGTTCCCCAGGGGTCAGTGCTCACGGCTACACAATTTCTGCTGCACATCAATGATTTGCTGATGCCCGGTATCCATGGGTACGCAGATGATTACACAGTTGTCGACAGCTACAAGTCCAACGCGCAAGCTAGTAAGGCGCAGATTCAGGTTCAGAGAGAGGCAATGGTTGAGCGCCTGAGCGTGACCCTTAGGGCAGTGTCTGATTGGGGCGATGCCAGTTTGGTCATGTTCAATGCAACCAAGACGCAGGCGTGTTTGTTTTCCGCCAAAAAGAGGGAATTTCAGCCACCTCCCCCTTTCCGAAATGTGTCCGTACCTATAACTGATCACCTTGACCTACTTGGCGTTACTCTCACGTCAACTCTAAATTTTGGCTCTTTTATTGAGTCCAAAGCCCAAATAGCCGCCCGAAAGCTTGGTATCCTCTCCAAGGTGAGACGTTACTTTACTACAGAACAACTGCTCAACTTATACAAAGCACAAGTGAGGTCTTGTATGGAGTACTGCTCTCACATTTAGGACGGCTCTGCTAAGCACCGCCTTCAGGCTCTATAGTTGATTGAGAAGCGTGCCAGAAGGCTGATAGGAGACGACACATTGATCGAGTCTAGACTCCAAAGTCTCGAACATCGACGTGTGGTTACATCACTTTCAGTCTTCTTTCGGATACATTTCGGAGGATGTGCGCAGGAATTGCATGACCTAATGCCTTCCGCCCCCTTTTATTATTGAACGGCCAGGCAAACGCGACCATAGGTACACAGTGGAAATTCCCCGCCTGCGTACGAAGCGCTTTGAATCCGCATTCATCATTCGCACTGCGAAATGCTTTGCCTGATTCCGTATTTCCTGATGGGTACAACGTTGGTGTCTTTAAATCCAGAGTGAACAGGTTTCTTTTAGGCAAGCGTGCTACATCTTAGACCGTGTCGATGCTTAAGATCAGGCAAGTCAACGGTCAAACGCTTGCCTATCAAGTGTAAAAAAATATATATCAATAAATGCAATTGTTTAATTTGTTTTAGACATATTATGGATTTATAATGATATTATTTTTGCTTCGTTCCAGCATGCACAAGGAAAATACATTAAACAAAGAAAGCAGCGCACAAAGTACAGCCACGCACACAAACAAGAGTGAATCGGAAAAAGTTATACAAAGTGAAACGGTTACAGATGGAACGCTAGAACATGTGAGTTTCTCATTATATATTATTAAGCTATTGTAATAATACACAAAATATAACTTATTATTTATGTTAATATATAAAAATAATGTTTCATTAAAAATCATAAATTCACTAAAACACTAGTAGTTGCCAAACAAGGAGTTAATTTGCTCTGTACTGGTTTGAATAACAGTGAGCGAGTGTAATAACTAACGCCAGGGACACGACAGGATCCGTAGTTAGCTGCTTGATAACGATTACAGCGCTATTGTCTATCGGATGAGGTTGAGCAGTTACACTCGTTAATTATAATATGTTTTCAGAAACAAATATATATATATATATATACAGTACAAATAGTAGTTTCAAATATATATATATATATGTCAAATAAATATACATACAAACTATTATCTGTTTGTAGATATAGAAACCTCCAGTGCCATTAAAGAAAAGTCCTACTCCCACCTCAGGCGTGGGCGTGTTGTTCAGCGGATTGAAGAGCAAAATTATTCCATCATCGAAGAAGACGTGAGTTATATTCAAACTATCTTAAGTAATCATATATTTCACGTGTATGTTTCTCATATTGTGACATTTTTACCTTTTTTCCTTTTTTAGAAATTTTCACCCCAAATAATTATAATATTTTATTTCTATAAAAAATATGTAAAATATTTAATTTACATTAAAAGATTATTTTAATATCAAATGTAAAATTATTGATTTGCAGAGAAAAATCATCAACAACAGTGTCAAGTGGAAGCAGCAATAGCGGCGAGTGGGATCGCACCGACGGCAGCGCGGCCAGCAAGGCCAGCGCCAACGCCAACGCCAGCGCCAACTCCCAACAGCACTGCCAATGTGAACGCAGCCAATAATACGTTCGATCACATCGAAAGGAATTCAATTAAATTTTGAATGACCCAAGGGCTGGCAGGTGAGACCCGACTCATTTATTGATACGATAAAGACTTAGATTTAGAGGACTCGAGTTATTCATTTATGTGTTTTAGGTTCGTTTTTTTATTGGCCAAGTAATATGTACAAATAATAGTTTTAAATATTTTCTGTTATTGTAAATATTGATTGTAATGTCTTGACAAACGTGATTGCCATAATAGGCAACCAAGTGAAGTCGGTTTTGAATTGGTTAGCGGTATTTCTTCTGTCTGTGTGCCGTTACAAGAATAGTCGACATATTTGTGTGGTGTAATAATATATGTATAGTATAACGAGCTGTGCCGCGTGTGTGTGTGTCAGGGTGAAGGCGCCGCGCCGCCGCCCGCCCAGCCAGGCGCTGCGCGACGACGCGCCGCTCGGCCTCACCAACGGACACGAGGGTACTACACTACACTACACTACACTACACTACACTACACTACACTACACTACACTACACTACACTAAACTACACTACACTACACTACACTACACTACACTACACTACACTACACTACACTACACTACACTACACTACACTACACTACACTACACTACACTACACTACACTACACTGCTACTTGCATCGGGCGCTCTGTGTGAGCTGCTACAGACTAGACGGCCTTACGCCAACGTTCCTAATATGAATTTTTAGAGAAAAAACCTATGTCTATTTGCTTTCTGCCACCATATAGATGACTGAGTTCGATTCGAGAAAAAAAGCCTTAGTCGGTTCTCACAACGATTCCAGATTAGTCTCTGTTCCAGTCAACTAGAGTAAAAATATAAAGCTTGTTTGTAAAGAATTTTTTTTAAGAAAAGTTATTCTTATTATATATCGTCAAAAATAATGCAATCTATCCAAACGACTAACTTCTTTAAATGACAATTATTATAAATGAGTTTATTTAAATGTTTGAATTCATCTTCAGTTCCATCAGAAAAGCCAGCGCCTGAAAAAGCGGAGGAGTTTAAACCTCGAACTCGTGAATGGGAAAAACACAAAGCACCCTGGATGGAGGAGTTGAAGCTGAACCAAGCGAAGAAGACGAGCTTCGGGTCTGAAGGGAAATCTAGATCAGTGTCTACTTCTTCTGAAGCTAGCGGTATTGCCAGTAAAGCGGGCATACATTCTATAACTTAATAGATACTACGAAATAGACAAATAATATAAAAAAGTTAAAAAAAATCTATTCAGAAAGGAAATCAAATCTTTGATACTTGTACGAATTTTCGCTACTGCGCCAGGATGGATTTATTGATAATCAGAGCTATTTTGATAGAGATTAGTCATTAAACCATGACACAATATCTCATAGGTAATATCGCTGTTATAATTATATACATTGAATTGTTTTCCAAGGTCATCGTTAATTGATTCAATCGTGATGTAATTGTTCGTGTTATGAGATTAGAAGTAGAAAAGCGAAAATATGAAAAATTAATCTTAGTAACAGGCGAACCGTTACTAGGAAATAACCTAAGAAATGGTTTTGAGTGAATTTTCTAACACTTTGTTTTCATATTTTACAGAATTCTGGAGTGCGGTCTAGAGGAGAAGCGATCATCACATTCCATGGAAATGTCAAAGAGTACTTCATCGATAAGCAATAGAATATCTGCGCTTGAGAGTTTAGAGCTCAGTATAGAGGTAAATTATTTCTTATTTTTAATTATTTCCTTTGACATATTAATATATATAAATATATATACCCTTTTCCAATAAAGTAAAGTAAGGAGTAAAGGTAAACGAACCGAATATTTACAAATTGCATGCGATTTTCTAATTGTTCTGCCTGTATTACGCACTATAAACAGTTCTTGATTAATTTACCTTTATTTATAACACGACACTATTCCACTTAACTAGTTATAACCACATTAACTCTCAAAGTTCCAATTCAACTTCGCGGACATAGTGAATATCATAGATTATACAAGATCTCGACCAATGATATCGCGTCAATTGATATCGGTGTCAAAGTTGTTTATTTGGGTTTATTCCCTTGTGGTTGGAATAGGCTATATGTTGCTGCTTTTGTATTATTTTTAAAGATAAGCATATTCCTTTTGTCCATTCATATTTATTTTGTTTTATTATTCTTATATTAATGCGATGTTTTAATAATTAATTATCTGTTCATGTAATCAGTTAATGTGTTTATTGATGATATGATTATCGTAAAATTAAAGTGTGCTATTGATGCACATAGTTGTCAACTTGTTGTCAATCATGAAGATTGTACTTTCAGACGAAATCGCGCCAATCTACTGAACCTAAGAAAGACGTCCCACCGGAGCTTCCGACGAGCGAACCGCCCACGCTGCAGTCTCCCACCGCCGCCGGTACGTTTGTTACTTATATTAAGAATTATTTTGGATTTGATTTGGCATGAAACTTCCAATAATTATTTCCTTTGACATATTAATATAATCAAACAAATGCATTTATAGCTGACCTCCAGCCAGCGGGACACTTTTTCAATATACTAATAAAAATAATAATTTTACCTTAGGTCAAGATAATTTACTTTAGTTCCATACATATATACAACAGTAAAACGTCACGTCTTCAAACGTTAGCCTACCCGACGCAGGACCAACTTGCCGTCGCCCCCCGCCCAGAGGAGGAACGCCTGGAGGTACGCCTTCAACAGCCTCCTCAGATAGTTCGGCACCCCATGGTATCGAAGTGCCTCCCTGATCGACACCGCCAGGACCACTTTCCCCTGGGCCACGCTTCTGTGGTCCGAGCGTTCAGGGCGTCGACAGTCGACAGTGAATCTTCTCAAACAACTTGCCCGGAAAAGCTAAATAACCTAAATCAGAACAAAAAACAATTATAAACGAAAAGGAAATTGTCTGTTTTTTTTTTTAATTTCACTAAATGGTTAGTTAAAATTCATAATATATATGAATTAATTCCTATGGTTTCATAATAATTATATGATTAATATCGAGACAAGACCATAGACCGCTTTTAGCACCATTTATAGCTTTGACAATTCTATTCAATTCAATTCCATTTATTTGCTTTAAATATAATATACATGCTTAGTCACCACACCTATGACATGCAAATATTTTATTGTAAGAAGAAGAATGTATTACATTACATTTACATAGTACATTTAGAAAATAAATTAGAAAATATAATGCACAATACGACACCAGAGAATCGACCGGTCGCATAACAATATTATAATTATACTCAACAGTCACTCTGATTAACAAACTTATTAGTCACCAAAATATTTTTTATTCGATGTCGTCACTCTATTAGCGAGAATAATCCACACGAAAATATTAGGGCCAGCGACATAATCAATGCTACAATAATGGCTACAGCTCCCACGAAAACCGCATCTTCTCGCAATAATTCTACTGTTTTACTGAAACAACCATCCATGTACATTGTTGTTGGATTTTGAATACTTGCAGTTCTGTCGTTTCCCCGGGTAAATTTCTCGACAACAGCTCTCAGGAACACTATCGTTCCAGTCCCTGTAGCTTTTTACTTTTATTCGAAAACAATGGTTTTGAAGAAGAGAGCGAATTGCTTAGAAGACCATATTAATAATATATATATATAAATATATATATATTATGAATTTTAACTTGGTAAATAGTACATGGTATGTTCATTCTGTTCACGAATTATAGCCTATTCCAACCACACGAGGAGTAAAGAGAAATAAACAATTTTGCTATAAAGTTAACGCGATTTCATTATTACCTTGAATAGTTTATAATATTCATTATGGATTTGCGGAAAAAATGCCGTTTTGAATGTTGGCAAAGTGCAGGCCTGTCTGAATAAGATCCATTCACTTATCAGTTATTCAATCACATCATCATCATCACCCTTTTCTCGTCCACTGCTGGACATAGGTCTCTCCAATGGCACGCCACTGAGCTCGATCCTCAGCTCTCAGTCTCCAACTGCTACCAGCCACCTTGCGTATATCGTCACTCCACCTAGCTGGAGGGCGTCCTACGCTACGTTTGTCAAGGCGTGGTCTCCACTCCAGAACACGTCTACTCCATCGGTCGTCGGTTCTGCGACATATATGTCCAGCCCATTGCCACTTCAGCTTACTAATGCGTGAGCCACTTCAGCTTACTAATTCTTTGGGCTATGTCGATAACCTTGGTTCTCTGTCGGATTACCATATTTGGGATTCGATCCTTCAGAGAAACTCCGAGCATAGCCCTCTCCATAGCTCGCTGAGCGACCTTAAAATGGTGGACCAAACGCACTGTCAGTGTCCACGTCTCGGCTCCGTAGGTCATAACCGGTAAGACGCACTCGTTGAAGACTTTTGTCTTCAAGCATTGTGGTATCCGTGACGAGAAGACTTGACCGAGTTTTCTATACGCTGCCCAGCCAAGCTGTACTCTTCTTTCTGCCTCCCTTCCGAAGTTGTTTCGACCCAACTGCAAAGTTTGCCCAAGGTACACATACTCCTGAACAACTTCGAGAGGAACTCCGTTAAGAGCTATTGGTTCCGGATTGACGTGTTCATTGAACATTATCTTGGTTTTCTCCAAGTTCATCCGGAGACCAATTCGAGCAGAAGAATCAGCCAGGCTGCTCAGCATATATTGCATGTCCTGCACGGTCTCTGCCACGATGACGATATCGTCTGCAAATCTCAAGTGCGAAAGGTACTCGCCGTTAATGTTTATGCCCCGCCCTTCCCAGTGAAGCGTCTTGAACATATCCTCTAATGCATTAGTGAACAATCACATATAATTTATAAATATCTGAAGTGGAGATGGAGGACATATGATGAGAGAAACGAAAGAAAAATGGACAAGACTAGTAACGGAATGATACCTCAGAGATAGCAAAAAAAACAGAGGTAGACAGACTATGAGATGGGAGGACGACATTAAAAAGTAGAGGATCCAACATGGACTCGCAAAGCAAAAGACAGTTTTGAATGGAAATCTGTAGAGGAGGCCTTTGTAGGAAGACAAGCTTTGGGAGATTGACGACCGTGAGCAAATAATCTACTTTAAAAGTTTAGTGCACATTCCAAAAACTATAATTATTATTATTTGTATAATTAAGAACAGCAATAAAGGCTTTATTAATTTATGTGTTCTGGTTTGAAGAGTGAGTGAGCTAGTGTAATTACAGTGTAATTTTTTCCCTTTATTTGTGTACACTACACAATTTCTTCAACCAATTTAAATATTTTGAAAATGATTGGAAATTATCTCAGAGTGAAATTTATAAATCGATTTTCACATAATGTTAAGCATATTAATTGAAAATCCCAAAGCGAGAGAACTTATTGAAGTTTCCGATTCGTTGCTTCCACATTTTATGGTGATTTGTTTAAAGCAAATTTCTCGTACAAGCATTTTTATACGATAAAGATAAGATTAAAAGAGTTTCATCGATTTTATAGCAAATGTATCATCATCTAAAGCTGATCTGATTAACGGATTAAGGGTTTATGGTCCTTTTGATTTTATGATGGCCGTAATATATAGTTTTAGAGATTTGAAATTCATTCCTTGCTAAATTACATTACCAGCCTCGCTGATTAAGCTTTTTGTGTAAAAAAAAAATATATAAAATTAGTTTTGATGTTGAAGATAAGAATATAAATTCACAAATGTATTCAATTAACGAATTTTTAAATACTTCACGTAGCTGAATATTTATTTTGCTCAATAATTCGCGACGACAAAGCAGCGTTCTTTTTACTGCATTTGACATTGTGCTTACGTGTGCTATAAAAATGAAACGTGGTTATGCACACGGGCGATCAAGTTACCAACGGGCCAGAACAAAGTTAGAACCACTTGGAAAGCACTCATTGAAGATTTAAAATATCACATTCAACTCGCAAAAACTCACAACGCTATAGCTGCTATGTGTGTTATAAATATTACTCTTAATAACCATTTTAGCAGAGCGGCTGGCTGTAGCTTAAAATAACATTCGACAAAGAAACTTAAATAAAACCTTTTTTTTGAGTCATTTAGAATGGGAAATGACAAAACAACAGTCAAGAAAATTTGATGTCACATAGTCTATAAGCTACTACATAATTTTAATGTAATAAATGAATATTAAGGAAAGAAAGTGCTAGCTAGCATCTTAACGTGGCAGAAACATTTTGGCGACAGAAACGTGATACTAGAGCGTTGCACTCACTCGACCTTGATAGAAAGAAATAATAGCCACTGGGTCATTGAGACCCTGGCCCTTCAGGCCAAAACATGAAATGACACGGCAAGTACTTCTTGCCGGTGAGGAACAGCCCGGGTAAAGGCCCCGAGGCCCGTACCCGAACTGGCCTAGGCCAGTCAAGAGGAACCAGCTCTCTCGACCTTGATATTATACTTTCATTGCGGCAAAAGAAGTTTAATTTCAAAAAATACTTTAAATTACTTTACTCATTATTCTATGGTAAAGTAAAATAATATTCCTTAAGTGGATATTATTATAATTTCAAATAAACATTTTTTAAATAAAAAAGTGCTGTCACGAAGCTTGCGCTTGATTTTCTGTATGTGTAGGAACAGCATAATTATTTCCTCTGACTCCATCACTTCAGGTTCGTGACGATAAAATATGTCAATAAGTGTTCCATCAGAAGGGTTAACGAGCCTTTTCAACATAAATGCCTTTTTTAATTATATTGACAGGCGAGCGTCTCGCGCGTCTTTCTTTAAAGACCCCCATGCAAGGCAACACTAATGTATAATGTAATACAAGCTATCATTATGATGAATCTTTGCATTTGCAACCGTACAAGCTAGCCGCGCCTGAATTTTCTGTGGTCGTGTTGGATTGCTATCCCATTGGATTATGATAGTGAAATTAAGGCTATATCTACATCATATACAATTCTGCACAATACGCAAAGCAGTTTAATATTCTTTGCGCAGGCTGCTAGCCTCCCTCGAGATTGAATACGCATCACTGCATGTAATTAGACAAAATTGTACTGCAGAATGAATAAATTTGTTTACTTTAATTTGTTACGTAAGCCAATTTAGATTTACATGAATTAAATTTAACAGACACACAAAGCGTTATTGTTAATAACATTATGTAGATCTTTAATAATATTGAATATTTTGATAGGATAGACTAAGACCGTACGTGGTAACTAAAAATATTAGATTATTATTATTATTTTAAATAAGTAGTGTTAGCATATTTAATTATTATTTTATTAAGATCTTCAAAAAGGTATACACATCAAGCTTACGTTAGATATTACTCTAGAGCTATGTGGTGGTAGGGCTTAAATAAGATTAAGCAAAACATTTACCATTGATGAGTTTGCAATTCATCTGATACATGTGTAAGGTGAAACTGCCATTTTGGAGCAAAGTGATGGAATAATCTTAAAACCACTGTTTTAAGTAATAAATAATAAGTTTAAAAATACTACTTCTCACTCTTAATGGAACTACCACGAATACTACAAAGATGTTATGTCCCTTGTACCTGTTACACTAGCTCAATCATTGTTTAAGCTCTTCTGTTGTTTTGTCCATCCTAACGGGCATGCACTACGTGACTACGTCTATACACGAGAGTTTTATTTTAAAGTAAAATATAATTATTAAATTAGGCTTTTAATCATGGTCTATATTTCGTGTTATAATAATAATTAGGGCTCCCTCTAGGAGTGATTTGACATTTGATTCCATATATTGGTTAAGCATTTAAAATATAATACAAGTTAAGAAGAGTTCTTTTAACAATAGATGGAATTTATAGTTCAAATGTTTTTTAAATACTTCGAAGTATTTTATTCCTAATTTGAGGCTGAAATCATGAAAATAATTATGGCCTTTAAACTGCGTAACATATGTTTTTTTCTTATTGGTCAACAATAAATTATTCAAATTAAGGACATATGAATAATTAAATTAAATCAAATATCATTAATTTTTAAAATTAAACCTGAAGTATATTTATGGTGTATCAAGAATGTGTTTTACCCTCATACAAAAACCTCTGAACACAACTTCCTTGTATCATTTATGTTTCACGTCTATTTCTTAACGCATTCAATGTAAAGTATTTTTAAATAAATAAAATGTCTTATGGTCTTATAAAATTAGCTTAGCGGTTGTTTTGTTACACAATAATTTATCTCTTTCTATCATTATTGATTTTACATTGGAAAAAAAACACAGCATTGTTTAACTAAACACTCGCTAAACATCGTGTATAAGTAAGGCTGTATAACTTTAATATTAATTGAGCAGGCTTCGATTTTTATTGTATCACAAATTTAGCTTAATGAATACTTAGATATGCTTTAGAAGAAATAATTCCAAACTGGTGGGTTCACCAAAAATTTAATGTACCTACCTATAAATAGGCGCATTGTCCTTGTACCAAACTAAAAGTATCAGCTCGTCATTTGGGGAATCTGTTGCAAAATCACAGAACAACGTAGTTTACCTCCCTCTAAAGCTTCTTGAGCTATGACTGGACCTGAAAGTAACGCCATCTGTTATTTCAACGAGAAAACAGGAAAAGCTTACATATTTGTACGAATCCAAAAGCTCATAATAGTTGAGTTGTGTATTCAAATATGGCATTAGTTGTATCATTCACGTTTGCTCAGCTCATACATGTTATTTAACAGAATTTTATTTTCATAGAGCAGATTTCGCATCTAACTACTCTTAATATCACATTGGCAATCAAATGGACTTAGGTATAATAAGATCCGGAGAAAAATAAACGGTTAAGATATTATCTGTATGCGTATAAAATTAGCTACATTACGTGTCATAATTAATTTAATTCGTGTTTTTTTTATATTTTTAAACCCTGATGTAAAAAGTGAATTGTAATTAATGGGTATATTTGTCTATATGTGGCATCGTAGTTTCTAAACGAATGGACCAACTAAGGTACGACTTTTTCTGTATCAAACCTGATACGTAAGATCTGATCGGGATGGTCTTAGATATAAATTATGAAGATCTTTTCAGGCGTTTGAAGATCATCACTTCATTTCCTACTTGACAAAAGGGTCTTAAAAACTTTTACAGCTCCGATTGATTTGAAATTGCCATTCTCCGAGGTGACGACGCTTGTATTAAAATATGACTAGGTACTCATAATAAAGTTAAAAGCCCAACAATTTTATTTTATAAAATAAATAATAAAAATATTTTATAATATTTGAGAAAGAACATATATCTAAGAAAATGATAGTTTTTTTGTCTCTTTCATAGGTCGCACGCTATGGTTTGGTATAGCCAGGTGTAAACTTTATTTTGACAATGTTATCGAAAGTTTTTGTATACTCTTTTTAACACCAGCTCTCATATCCAGATTTTTTAAAATATTTGTTCAATATAAGTCAGTGTTTTACTCATTTATTATGATAGTTTTTACTTTTTTACAATACAATTTTAATTACGTTAATTGTATTAGATTTAACACAAAGTGAAAATACCATAGAACCACAATCTAGATTTTAAGAATAAAATAAAAGTTATTGTATGGGATTATGTTATCGCAGACTGGATAACTTTTTAGGATTATTCTCGGCTATGAACGTATAATTGGTAAAAAAATTCTTCTATATATATAAAAAATACTTCTTTAAACCCTTGTAATCCAATCTTGCATTGTCTGCATTGAACATGTACTATATCTGCCCACTTCGACATGAAAGTTTATGAACTTCCTTGAAGCTGAAATAGTATATTTTATTAAATATGTAAACGCAAAACATTTGCAAGGACAAGGTAACGTCATCGGATAAGGTACTTGTGTATACAGGAGCCTCGTCAAAAATTGTCCTCAAAACAAATATGATAAATTATCTTAATTAAGATCAAAGTTGCTAATCTTTAACTTGATTTTGCAGAAAGGTATTTTTTTAATTCATAAAAAGTTAACTCTACAAAAGTGTTATAAATTACTAACTAATATAATATCTACAAATTCAAGTACCTACTATCAATACTTACAATAGTCTCTTGGACGAATCTAGTCTGATTTTGTCGTTAGCATCAAAAAAAGACTTAAGCCTACACTATTGGGTTCAGATGTTTGCACATGGACTTGATCAATGTTTTGTATGATATGCAACATTTCTCTAGGTCATCCGGAAAAGGCAATGTCTAAAATATTATCCTAGATTGATCAGTTTCAATTCCATCTAAACCATAATAATAACTTTGTTTCGTAATTAACAACACCATTTTACCTATAAGATATATCTTATATTAGTATTGAAATTAATAGAATTTTTTTACAACAAAATCTGTAAAAAATGAAAAGATATTTTAGATCTCGCTATAGTGTATGCTATGTATTTTATTCATTTTCATGTATATGAAACAATGAAGTTAAAAAATGAGTTCACAAATAGTAAGAGCCGAACACACCCTGAAACTGACACCTGAATCTTATTGATACAAAAATGTTTTTCAAAAGATTGATGAATACCTACGTATGAAATTAATTTAATATGATAACTTTATTTAAATAATTAAAATATAAATTATTAATATTATAGTTGAATGATAAGTTAAAAAAAATGTTTTATTTAAGGTAAACTCAAATCTTTGTGGCAGAAGTGCAAAAAGCTATTTTATATGGTAAGGTAAGCATAGAATATACAAATATATTATATGCTTACCCGAGAACCTTTGTTAACATGATTAACACACAAACTTTACTGTTGTTAATTATTATCGAAAAATATTTTGCAATTTACGAAATTTTCACAAATATGGCCGCGAGCATTCGAAAAAATGATGTTGGCATTCGAATTTGCGACGTGAATTTCGTTATCGCTGATTGGTCGAAATGCTTATTTAATACAAAAGGGGAAAGGGAGACAAATACAAAACAATTACTATGAACTATGAAAAAAACTGAACTATGAGATAAAGTTCGAGCGCATACCTACGCTCCGCTACTACGGGTACAAAATTGGAAGCGCATATATGCGCTCCGGCATACGAAGGATTAATACATATTTTATTCATTTTAGTTTACATAATTTATCACAATAAATAATAACTCTGGTCTGTTTGTTTGGCATGGTAACAAACAAACAGACAAGAGATAGATGACATGACACATTATAAAACCACTGAACTGATTGTAATTAACTTTTACATAGAGGTAGCCTGGGATCAAGATATTGACATCGATAGAGAGTTAGGTGTTTTCGGGAACAATCAATTTTGCGCTTCATGGAGTCACGGGAAACATTTAGTTCTTAGTAACCTTTTTTTTTTTTTTTAGGTGGACCTGGCGAAGCCCCGATAACGTGACAAGCAACGAGATAGACTTTATCATGACGAATAAAAGGCAT
Organism: Nymphalis urticae; assembly: GCA_905147175.2. Lineage (NCBI taxonomy): Eukaryota > Metazoa > Arthropoda > Insecta > Lepidoptera > Nymphalidae > Nymphalis > Nymphalis urticae. Next base: position 11,600,724 of record LR989983.1, read on the forward strand.
ATATTTAGAGATGTCACAGTGATCAACAGTTAAACAAGTCAAAATACTGCAAAACACATCCCGGAAGTGTTTTCCGCCACAGAAAAGAGACAACGCACCAAAACTCTCTGCTGAGACACTCGAGCTCATGAGGAAACGACGAGAACTACCTTCGTTTTTGTCAGATAAGGCCTTAAACCGAACAATAAAAACGCTGACGCGACGCGATCTCCGACGCCCCAATATCTGTGCCATCGAGGCTGCGATTGAGCAAAATCGGGGATCGAAAGTGTTCGCCCGCAAGTTTGGGAGGCCGCGTCTGACAAAACTTAAAACTGAACATGGTGGTGTCGTAACCTCTAGGCCTGAGATTGTCGGAGAAGTAGAGAGGTTTTATGGGCAGTTGTTCTCTTCAAGATCGGATAAACCCGTGGGAATAAGTATTGATGACCAGCGCGCCTCTCTGACGCGCCATTACTCCAAGGAGAGCCCGGTCGTTGACCAAGGCGAGATTAGGGCGGCTCTAGAACAGCTTAAAAACAACAAAGCTCCGGGAGATGATGGAATCACAACAGAGTTGCTTAAGGCAGGCGGGACTTCAGTCCTGAAAGAGCTAGCAAGCCTCTTTAATTCCGTCATCCAACATGGCAAGACCCCGAAAACGTGGAGCGGGAGTGAGGCGGTACTGTTTTTCAAGAAAGGTGATAAAACCCTCCTGAAAAACTACAGACCAATCTCCCTCCTGAGTCACGTGTATAAGCTGCCTGTCAGTGATATTCCACCGGGTGAGAAGTCAGCAGAAGTTCCAGTAGAGAAGGCGCTTTGCCATCAATGTCTGGGACCCTGGTGGGCTGATCAACCAGTTGAAGGTCAAGTCATGTGTGAGAGCGAAAGCATGAGCAGTCCTTCCAGCATGGTCAGTTATGACGGATTTTAACCACGATTCATGGTAAGCATTAAAACCCCCCAAAAACACAAATTCCGCGTTAGGAAACTCCTCTTGCGCAGCATCTGCCACCCGACTAAGATGGTCAAATAATCGGCTTGTCTCCAATTCACCATTGTGGAATCTGTAGAGGCACACGTAGACCCGACAGTACAGTACACACGACAGCAAACATCCGTCCTGACGAACATGCATACTCCGGCTTTCACTTTCAAGGATTCTTCAAGCATGTAGCCGGGATAATTAAGGTAGCTGGTATCGGCAGGGCGGAGTATTTGTATCTCCTTGAGAAACAACATTGCTAGCCGTGCTGTCTCGAGATGGTGGTGGACAGCGTTGAGGTTAGCGTGAAGTCCATGGATGTTAGTGAACTCGACCTCAAACAGCGTGGGTATGGTAGGGGTGTGCACCGCTGTACGACCGTTATTCCTGCTTTGATGCGCTACCATTTGGAAAAAAAAAGAATGGAAGAAACGTGAAGCGAGCGACGTATTGCTCGATAAGGATGGGCAAAGTGGAGAGGCGTTTCCCCAAGTGGTTGCCACATAAGTGCCAAATAATAAATGGTGGTATAAGTAAGGACGCAATATTTAAATTTTTTCTTTGACACTTTCCGAGATCTATTTAACATCAAGGTGTGACGTAATTTCATTCACATATAAAAATATAAATAAAATTAATATTTAAACAATTATCATAAGCTGACAAGCTTGCTATGCTTTGATTTCTACATAACAACTTATCCACTCGTAAGTACCTGCTCAGAATTGTTCTACAAGTTTTTACCTCTATTGATAGATTAGATAGTGTCACTTACAATGATTATTTTTCATTTAAAAGATTAGTTTATTTACAGATGACTGCTAAATAATATGGCAGGTCCATAGATTGCGCCAACATTAATTGCAGCTTATGACGATATAAAGTCATTAAATATCTCATAAATTTCAAAATATTCGCACTTTTGCATCTGTTATTCATAGAGGATGCAACATGCAACGAACATGACCTATCGGGCCAATAAAATATTATCGTTGGTTGATGAAATATCTTATATTTATATATTGGTACGAAGTAATTTCTCATATTTAATATCTTTTCAAATCCTGAGTAAACAGGTTTCTTCTAGGCAAGCGTGCTATATCCTAGACCGTGTCGATGCCTAACATCAGGCAAGACAACGGTCAGACGCTAATAATTGTAAAAAAAATATATACTAAATCATGATTTTGTTTTCCACTTAAAATTATATAGGATATATTTATTCTTTATAAAAACATATTACAAGACATATGTTTTTATAAAGAGTTAATGTGAGTATAGAGTTGTTTACATTTGCATATGATACTAATTAAAACGATTGCAAAAAGTATCCATAAATACTTTTTGCAATACATATTTTATTTAAGAATACTAGAAATATCACATAAAATAGGAATATTTCTGACACAATACTCAATCTCTTGTGATATTTTATCAATAATAGTACAATAGCTCGGCTGTCTTGGTAAACATTCGTGCATAGAAGTCGCTATGAGAAATGTTGTAAAAATAAAAACAAACTAAATTTCCACACGCTATGAAAGGACTTTGAGCTTCCGAGGCCTTACAAAGTGCACATCTAATGGGGTTTTGTTGTCAACTCAAGGTGAGAATAGCAAATTTTGTTATCAACATGAGTTTTCGGCATTAAAGTTTTAATTTATTTTAGATAGGTGAACCGTCTAATGGGCCATTTGGTAAGTGGTCAACTTCATCTATACATAATGGCACTGTGTGAAATATAAGCCACACAATGTCTTCGCCACAAACGCAATTGACGTTGTGCGTGTAATCACATTGGTTCACTCACCATTCAAATCGAAACGAAGATGTTCTTCGGCAGTAAAACTTGTGAGTATGATACTCAACAAAACTCAACACTCAAAGGCTAGTTTGCACAAAGCTCTGCAAGAATATTTCCTTTTGTGGAGACTCAGCATAAGAAAAATCCTGTTTTATTTGAATGTGCTAACTGTATTTATAGTCCAGACTCACACATACGTGTGAGTAGAACATTATAGTATAATATTTAATAACAAATATATTATTGATATATAAAACAATCAAACCGTTTGATCTTAATCGATACATTACTTGTTTTTACCAATCGATAATATAAAACTTTATACAAAGTACCTACTACATACTTCCGATAATTATTTTTAATTAATTTTTATATGCAAGGATAAATTGTGTAGATACATTCAGATTTTTAGTAAAACATACGTTTTTTTCTCGTAGTTAGTAAGAATCCAATCGTTGCCTCAATTACAACTAGGCGGTCGATAAAAAAATTAATGAACTTGAGACACCGCCTTTCGAATAGTTTTTTTTCCTCACACTGGTTTTAAATTACTGTGAGAAGAAGATAGCCACTATCTTTTATAACAAATCTAAATAATTATCTATGTTTATACGTTTGCGATTGTATTCGTGTAAATGTTTATAAGATATGTAAATTTTTGATTAAGTTTATATTAGCAGTGCTAATCTTCAGTGCTTCGTATCTCTTGTTAAAATGGATATAAGGTGATACTCTATTTGAAATGTTATAAGTATAACTATAACTATTACAACAAACGTCGCATATCACCTTCTAACACTTCAAGATTGTGTTCTGCATCGAGTTTCGAGTTGGTTCTTACAAAATAATTCTAGGTATAAATTAATGAGTACTAAAGACTATCTAGCACTTACAAGAAAATTCTTCTTTCGATAATTAATTAATCTATTTAGATCAGGTATATATACAGCTTAAATTTATTGAAATAGTAATATACAATTCTATGAATATTTTTTCTGTAAAAAAAGTAAGCGGTGAATGAACAGATAAATTCAATGAATTGACGTAATTTTTCATAATTTAATTACTGTGTGGTATAGATTATTCAATTTACTTAGTAGTAAGAAAAAATGAAAAAAAGCAATTAAACACAGATCAATGGATTTAAAAAACAACATAAGTGATTTTAATCGTTTGTAAAATTCTCCCATTCTTTAATTACAAAAACTAGCAATGATTATTTAGAAACATGGACGAAGATTAAAATAAAAAGTTGCGACCGTCAAGTGTCATTAGGGACACGATTTGTTTATTTAACCAATGAATATTGAAATGATGCACTTTAAATTTTATATGACTTTTAACAACAAAACGAGTCGGGTGCTCTCTACATATAATAAATAATGTTCCCGATTGTCAGAGAACGTACAACCTAAATTATAATACATAGATATTTCAAATTTGGAATCCTTCGTTTTATAATTTAAAGATATAGTTTCTTTAACCTTCAAAGTGGAACAAACGTCGTTCTTTTTTTTATAGAAAAGGAAGGCGGACGAGCATACGGGCCACCTGATGGAAAGTGGTCACTAAACGCCCTTCGACATTGGCACTGTAAGAAATGTTAACCATCGCTTACATCGCCAACGCGCCACCAACCTTGGCACCTAAGATTTTATGTCCCTTGTCCCTGTAATTACACTGGCTCACTTAACTGGCCCTTTAAACTAGAACACAACAATACCAAGTACTGCTGTTTTGCGGTAGAATATCTGATGAGTGGGTGGTACCTACCCAGACGAGCTTGCACAAAGCCCTACCACCAGTAAATTGTGATTCTTTTTAGCTCAACAAGATTAATACATATAATTGTAAACCTATTTGGTCTAGTCTAGAATTACTAAATACAAAAACACGTGTATTATATATGTGAGCAAACCCGTGTCGTATAGAGCTATCATATTATGTTGCACCTGTGTTTATGACACGGTAACGAACACGAGCTTGCTTCATTACATTATGAAATGCACAACTCATTTTTAAATATCATTAAGTGTCAGACGGGAATACAATTTGTTGTATAATTTATTTACACTTTGAGTTTCGGTGTTGTGTTTTTTTAATGACTTACTTAGTTAAATATTTTGAAATGACTATCAACATTGCTGTTAAAAGCTTACTTCTAGTAAATTGTAATATATGTTGAAACTAAATTTGTTCATCTGTGTTTTATGATATTATTTCTTAAAAAAACATGATATTATTAAGTCAAGATAGCCAAGTGGTTAGAATGTGTGAATCGTCGTCGAATATTTTAGGTTCAAGCCCGGGCAAGTACCATTTAGTGTTCATATTATGCTTAATTTGTGTTTATAATTGATCTCTATTGGTGAAAAGTATCATCGTGTGGAAACTTGGATGTACTTCAAGAGGAACAAGACGCAGCAGTGAGGTATTTTCAGGCTTTTATTTTTTGTACTTTTATTAGAAACCGTAAAAGTCATTAACTATAAATATATTGAGAAAGAAGTGTACGGAAGTTAACTTACCTCTTATAAATATATCAGTTGAAATATAATTCTCAGTAATATTATTTATTTGTACGTATATGTACACATAAATAAAAAACTGGTGGATTTCAATAATATGCGATATGGTAATAATATAATCGTTAATGTGACGTCACGCGGGTATTTTTGTGTTTATTATTGTGTATATTATATTGTAGTGATACAATACTATGTCGCCCGTTTTCCGCTAACAGCAGTCTATATATAAATGTTAACTATATCGCTAATTACTGATTTACAACAACCGATCATTTTTATAAAACTTGGCCTGTACAATTGCAAGTTACTACTCGGTAGCGATAGATGGCGGTGGCGGAAAAAAAATAGTAAAAACAACTGGAACGTTTTACTATAATTCATTCGTTAACTTTTACTATGAAACTTTTGACCTTGTTTTCCGCCTAGCTTCATTAACTCTGTCAAGGTTGAATCAAAACAATTATGAAAAGCCATGACATTTATATAAGCGGAATGTGTAAAATGTTCCTTTTTCAACACTAGAAAATAATTACCCCTTAAAGAAAACTTACATAAGTTATTTCTCAATGGGTGCTAAATTAAGTTACACGATATAGTTGCGTCATAGATATATAGACATGCAAATAGACAAAATAAAAATATTTGGTATTATCACTTGCCAATTTTAATTTTTATTTATAAAGACATTTCAATATTACAATATAATAAAGCTAATTGCACACTATTAAGAATTTAGTAATAAATGTCTACCCATAAATACATATTTATTTAAATAGTCGTGAGAGAAATTTAACTACGTGTGTTGGTAGGACTTTGTGCAAGCATCTAAGATAAGGTAAGACCAACCACTCATTACTTACTCTATCGCTGAGCAGAAATTTCACGGTATACTTTAAATTGTATTTTGGTTTAAATGCTGAATGAACTAGTGTAATTAACAAGCACCATGGATATAAGATCATTGTTCTCATTTTGTTGACATAGTCACGTTGTTAGAAATAGTTATTGTAATGTTCACCCTTTAACCGTGCTTTTACTGAAGTCGTAAGATTGGTTTTACAAATTAAATAATACATATTATATTTTATAAATCAGCTCGCTATGCACACACACCGTCTTCACTTCGCGCCATTACCAAAATATATATAATCTATTTCCCGCGCTCCGCGATGTGTGTCATACGAGATGACAGATGGATAGATACACAGATAATATATATTTATATTATGAAATACTAATTAATACATTATTGTAGTTGTGTGTACATTACATCCCTTCTTTGTTGTAAATGTACAATTTTATGATTGTTTCATTGTACAGCCGTTAATTTCATTTTGGTGATCTCCATTGGTCTTTAATTGCGGTTATTAATTTGTATCCCCACTTCACTATCCAACCGGTTTATCACTTGGATCACAATATTTATCCTTTAAAATATGCTATTGTCCTTTTACCTTTTCCTAGATGGACTACATTTCACCTCATTTCTTGACAGTCTCATCATTGCGTGCTGTTACGCCCCCCTTCGCTCGATTCTACAATGTGAGGGTCAAACTCAATTTATTATTTCATGTCATGTCCATGGCGTATACTTCATCACCTACTAGTTCACAGTCTCTAGCTTCTCTATTTTTATCCTATATTCTTTTCTCTTCTTCTTCTGCTGTATGTCTTCTTCTGTATATGACATATCCTGAACCATAGGTAGTTTGCCTAGGATGTGACGAAGGAATAATAATTCTGAGGAAGCAAGCTTTTCCTGTTATGCAGTGTGGCGCTTTGCTTTTAGAGCATCATCTCAGTCCTTGTGTTCAGCTTGAAAAAATTTGAACTGTTTTAGTATACACGCCTTGATTTGGCGTGTGACCTCCCCATTATGTTGAGACCAATAGAAAATGGTGTTATAAATTGTAATGTTCCTTTCAGCAACTCTTCACTTGTAAACTTTTACACTTTATCTTCAGTTATGGAAATACTAAGCCTGCTATTATATTTTAAATGACTAATTATTCAATTGCCTGATTATATTTTATCTTCTTTATATCTAGAATAACAGTTAATTAGTGCTTATATGTGTTAGTCACACGGTAGCCCCATTAAGTCGTTTGCTATGTCGACCCACAGTTCAGTTGACAATTCCATTCGCTTTAGAGGGTTTTGCTGGTTCAGAGCAGAGACCAGGTTTTGGAAACAATTTTCAGCATTTTCATCGCACTTCGGCCAAATTTTTGTTCTTAGTCTATTCTTCGTCGCAACGATACTTGGATGGCCTGTATGTACGGCTAACACACGTCTTCTTAAATTTGTTGCAATCACAATATTCGCGCCTCTGAACAGAATATCTCTATAAAAATAGAACTCATTCTGCAATATCATTTAAGTGTTAACACTTTCATCCTAGTTATTCTTATAGAGCCCTTCCTTTACTTTTTGTATCTCGGAATCCTGGAATCGGTCTGGCCATCTCAGTTACATTCAAAACGTTACGTAGCCGTCATAAATTGCTGTAGGCATTGTGGCCAATTTGTCAGAATCAGAATCTCGAAAGTGGATCTGCTGTATTAGTTTTTTTTTGGTATATTTGAATTCAAAATCATACGATTGTTGCCTTCAAAACAACTAACTTTGATTTTATCTTAATATTACCATTAATAACTTATGATAGTTCGTGGCTCAAAAAATGAATCGTATTCACTCTAAATGTACATATGTCTTCTTCTTCCAAACTTCCATTACTTTTTTAATATATCGTCGAGAAAATGGATTATTCTTTCGCACACTAATAGTATATTTTTTTAATTGTTTTGGTGCACATGTTTTTGTAAAATTTTATGAAAGTATTGATATACCTTGAGTCTGGGTTGAGTTTTATAAGGTAAAAGGCATCTTGAGTATTAAATTTGGTAAATACCTCCGCATCTTTGACTCTTGGTTATAGTTGATCAATGGACCAACTGACTATAATCAGCAACGGATGATTTTTGCATTTGATTGCTGTATTTGTACGTCGCATGTTGGATACATGCATATACGAACGTCGCTATTTTCTTTTACAATAGGAACTATAGGTGAAATCCAACTAGATAGGTCTTTGACTTCTATTTTATCTTTGCTTTGTAACTCATTAAGTTTGGATGATATTTTCACTGAAGCGGGATTGGAATCCGGCGAATTGTTTCACTATAAATTTGACTGAATCGTCTCATCTGATAGGTATAACTACCGACACATCTTAACACTTCGGCAATGCCTTACTTTCAATTGTTGAAAGTAGTGTTTTTTTAAATACTTTTTAAAGGTTATAGTATATAGTAAGGCGCCCTAGTAAATTCTGGTCCTATTTTCTATTACGTAGAATTTCGTATTCTATGAAACTACTTTTTTTTTTACTTCATTATTATCTTTTTTTTTTCAAGGTTTTCTAATATTCTGTTTATGGTTTTCAACCAGATGGTTGAATGGTTTTCAACACGTTAGCTTCTAATACATTTCATTCAAAGTCTCCAAAGTCATCTTGTCTCCTGCTTTCAAAATTTTCTTTCTCAAATAGTCTGACTTACATTTTCGACTGTTCTGCCAATAACATAACTATTTATCCACAAACTGACATTACAAGATTGATGTCTTAGACTTACTAGAAATTTCTGACATTTTTTTACCTTCCTTTGCTTTATCGCAAAATACTTATTTAACTTTAGAATAGCTATGTTAATTAAATTACTTTCACTATCATCAGCTCCCAGAATACTATAAAATATTTCCTGTAACTTATGTCCAGCAAAAGCAAGTGCAAAAGACATGGTCTTTTCTTTAGTTTAGTATCAGTACCTGTCACTTCAATATAAATATTTAGGCCTCGTTTCCCTCACTCCAATCTGATAGAAACTGACCCTGCGACCCTCGCATCCGAACTATTCTAAGGTATATTGGGCCATTAGGGCTATCTCTAGACAAAAAACCGTTGCTGCCAATTACTACTTAGAGTACAATTAGCATAACACATTTAATGTTAATGTTTACCCAATTTCGCAATTAAATGCTAATAACGTACACATCACAATTGAATGTTCAAATACATTTTACGCAATTTAATGCTCAGATGTCCTACGCAATTTAATGCACAAATATCTTACGCAAATTAATGCAAAGATGTCTCACGCAATTTGATGCAAACATGTCTCACGCAATTTAATGCAAATATGTCTCACGCAATTTAATGCAAGCATGTCTCACGCAATTTAATGCAGACTTGACTTACGCAATTTAATGCACACATGTCTCACGAAATTTATTGCTTAATAAGTATATCTTACCCAGATACCACATTAGGTAATTTTGAATACTATTTATCTTGTTATATCATTTATTTGTATATTAAGAATAATCACTAACAATATAATATAGCAACTACTTATTATTTCTAACATGAACTTAGTAAAATGTTTACCCTTGATGTCCACCTGACCGATTTCGGCAACGGTGGCAAGTCTCACGAGAGATTAGCAGGACACATTACAGTGCACAAGCGCGTGCGCAAACACAGGTCCACCCTCTAATTCCCCACTCTCATTATCCGATGGGACGGCAATCATACACTACCGGAAAGAGCTCAGGCGCAGGACCAACAGCTTCACGCGCTTTTGGAGGCACGAGAACGTACACACTTCCAACCTCTAGTCCCCGAGCTGCCACTGAGAATCGTTGAGGGAAAAACTCAATTATTGTTTTATTGGCCCAACTTGGGATTCGAACCCAGGACTTCGGGATCCGTGGGCCTATATTTAGGTACTAGACCAATTGGGCATATTATTGTATTTATTAATCCTTTATTGCACACAATTTACAAACATATAAAGGGTCTTTAATCGGGCATAATGTGCGAACAACCTATACTTAAAAAATTATTAATTTATTATATTATCTAGGCATTTATATTAATTATCTAGGAATATTGAATTATCCGTTTTTTTTCTATTCATAAATAAACCGTAAGTTTATTCTTCGTACTTCAAACCAATGTGATATGAACAGTAATCGAACAACTACAATACCATAAGCGTAACGTTAAATAAATAAATTATTTTATTATTTATTCCGTTAGGAATCAAATTCGTGTTAATTTACTTATTTTATTTTGTAATAATAAGTTACTTTTATGGTATCGTGTATTTTATAAGATAATGAACAATTTTTTTTATAATAGTAGAAGTAAATGTATTGATCCATCTACCACAAATTGCTTTATTAATTTTTTATTATTAACATTTCATATTACTATATAATCCTTATTTTGAGCCGTGATATCAAATCAAATCAAATCAAAATCAAAATACTCTTTATTGTACACCAGTAAATAAATCACATATATGTACACGGTTAGATGAAAGATGTACAAGAGGCGGCCTTATCGCTAACACAGCGATCTCTTCCAGGCAACCTTAAGGTAGAGGAAAACAGATATAGAAAGAGGTAGGGGTGTACAGAGAAGATATAAACATAATAAATAAATACAGTGTAATATTAAAATATTAAAAAATAAATAAATAAATAAAATAATGTACAGTACCTGATATCTAAAATGCATACATATATGTATCTATCTAATTAAATTCAAATTATAATATACAAAAATTAAATTAATGTCTCGCGAAAAAAAAATTATGATATTGATATGTGATATATTTAATTATTCTGTATATTTAATTAACAGAATATTATACAGTTATTTATATAAGAAAAAAATTAAAAAGGACACCTAGTCATTACTTTTCCTTTAATTGAGAAAAGAAAAACTCACAATAATTTTTTCCTCGTCGCCATTTGTAATGTTTACCCTTTAACCGTGCTTTAACTAAAGTCGTAAGACTGGTTTTACTAATTAAATAATACATATTATATTTTATATATCAGCTCGCTATGCACACACACCGTCTTCACTTCGCGCCATTACCAATATATATCTTCTATTTCCCGCGCTCCGCGATGTGTGTCATACGAGATGACAGGTGGATAGATACACAGATAATATATATTTATATTATAAAATACTAATTAATACATTATTGTAGTTGTGTGTACACTACATTTATTATTCTAGGAATTTAGAATTCTGTATTTCTGAATATTGTATGTACACATTTACAAATAATTTAGAATTTCAAATGAAGATTCACAAAACCCTTTCAAGGGAGCAAAAATAAAAATAGAACGCGATTAAAATTGTAGTAGTAATATGCAGATCAAACTACCAATCTCTAAACTTATAGAAATATACAATAAAGGCACGGACAACATTTACGCTGAGATTCATTAGGTTAAAGAAAAAAAAAACAAGTCAAGTCAAAAATAAGTCTTTTATTAGCTTTCAAAAAATTATGTTAGTTAAAAAAAATAATTTAATATTATTAAGTAAACCTACTTTTATTTTTCTATTTACCATAAATAATACACATCGCTGCATGTAATTAGACAAAATTGTACTTCAGAATGAATAAATTTGTTTACTTTAATTTGTTCCGTAAGTCAATTTAGATTTACATGAATTAAATTTAACAGACACACAAAGCGTTATTGTTAATAACATTATGTAGACCTATGTTACATACAGCACCTCAGGGAGGATCGCTGACGCAGCACATAGCCGCGCAGTCGCCGCCGCGACCCAGTTAAGAGGTCAATACTTAACAAATTACACATTTGTCACGTACAGTCCCTAAAAACACGTAGCTGCGAAGTCACCACCGCGAGTCAGCTCCGCACGTACCGCCTAATTAATCTAGTAGATCAGCATTTTTAGCTCTATATATTAGGATAGACTAATTATATGCAGCATTCAATATGTGATCTAGCATCGATCACTATTGTTTGTAAAATTAAAGAAAATTACCAAAATTAAAATATTAATTTCTTACCAATGACCGTTAAATTGACACCAATATTCCTGGTTGGTGCTAAAAGGAAATCCACTCGGCAATGGTAAAGTGCCTGTTATCGTCGTCACCTCTTATTTTTGTTATGGTGAGTGCTGTAGGTTCATTTTGCAGGTCTGCTTTCAATCTGTTACTGTTATTGAATGATGAGCTAGACCATTCCTGGCTATACGAGCAACGTAACTAAAAAAACTATGGATTAAATTACACTAAATAGACGAGATAGCCAGTGACTAGCAGGTGAAGCTTACATGGAGTGTGGGCTTAAATAAGATTAACCAACATTTACTATTGATGAGTTTGAAACTGCTATTTTGGAGCAAAGTGATGGAATAATCTTAAAACCACTGTTAAATAGTAATATAAATAATAAGTTTAAAAATACTACTTCTCACACTCTTCAATGGAATTACCACGAATACTACTAAGATGTTATGTCCCTTGTACCTGTTACACTAGCTCAATCATTGTTTAAGCTCTTCTGTTGTTTTGTCCATCCTAACGGGCATGCACTACGTGACTACGTCTATACACTAGAATTTTATTTTAAAGTAAAATATAATTATTAAATTAGGCTTTTAATCATGTTTCGTGTTATAAAAATAATTAGGGCTCCCTCTAGGAGAGATTTGACATTTGATTCCATATATTGGTTAAGCATTTAATATATAATAAAAGTTAAGAGAGTTCTTTTAACAATATATGGAATTTATAGTTCAAATGTTTTTTAAATACTTCGAAGTATTTTATTCCTAATTTGAGGCTGAAATCATGAAAATAATTATGGCCTTTAAACTGCGTAACATATGTTTTATTCTTATGCGTCAACAATAAATCAAAAATAAATTATTCAAATTAAGGATATATGAATAATTAAATTAAATCAAATATCATTAATTTTTAAAATTAAACCTGAAGTATATTTATGGTGTATCAAGAATGTGTTTTACCCTCATCCAAAAACCTCTGAACACAACTTCCTTGTATCATTTACGTTTCACGTCTATTTCTTAACGCATTCAATGTAAAGTATTTTTAAATAAATAAAATGTCTTATGGTCTTATAAAATTTGCTTAGCGGCGGTATTGTTACCCAATAATTTATCTCTTTCTATCATTTTGTGGCTATTTTATCTGCCCACCCCCAATTTTCCAAACCTTCAGAACTAGCTGGTCTATCTGTGGAGGTGGACGCCCTGTGGTCAGGTCCACCAAAACCTTGTGTAAGTTGGGCACTGTCATGGGCTCGTCCAGGGCTCGTGCCTGAAGATCTGCCCTTCAAAAGGGTTGATCCCAATTCGGGGCTACTAGTAGGTAGGTGCCTCTCGCCCTGTTCAGATGAGAAAGTACCCTTGGTATTAGGTTTGGGGGAGGAAATATCCATCCCATTCGATAATCCCAGTCTCTCGAAAAAGCGTCTACGAACATCGCGGAACAGTCTCGTGAATCGAGGGTTACGTAATCTGGTACTATAGCCGACCTTTTTGGAGCAAAAAGGTCTACGTCTGGTTTGCCCCATCTTCTGAAAATTTTTGAGATAGCTAGAGGTAGTAGGTGCCACTCCGGTACTGGACGTCTCCTTGACAGTCTGTCTGCTATGATTAGGAATAAAATACTTCGAAGTATTTAATTCCTAATTTGAGGCTGAAATCATGAAAATAATTATGGCCTTTAAACTACGTAACATATGTTTTGGCAATCAAATGGACTTAGGTATAATAGGATCCGGAGAAAAATAAACGGTTAAGATATTATCTGTATGCGTATAAAATTAGCTATATTACGTGTCATAATTAATTTAATTCGTGTTTTTTTTATATTTTTAAACCCAGATGTAAAAAGTGAATTGTAATTAATGGGTATATGTGTCTATCTGTGGCATCGTAGTTTCCTAACGAATGGACCAACTATGGTACGGCTTTTTCTGTATCAAACCTGATATGATCGGGATGGTCTTAGCTGTAAATTATGAAGATCTTTTCAGGCGTTTGAAGATCATCACCTCATTTCCTACTTGACAAAAGGGTCTTAAAAACTTTTACAGCTCCGATTGATTTTAATTTGCCATTCTCCGAGGTGACGACGCTTGTATTAAAATATGACTAGGTACTTATAATAAAGTTAAAAGTCCAAAAATTTTATTATTATACTTTTAAGTGGATTATTTTTTTGGGGGGTTATTTAAATTTTTAAATTTTATATTAAATATTATTTGAGTAATAAATCAGACAAGCAAACTAAAGTTAGGTTATCCGTTCATATTGGAACGTATATCACCAATGTCATGACATTGGGCTTGTCGCTCGATGATACAGTTAATGTTATGTTTCTTTTTACTATGATCAATATAGGCCATTGATTAGGTAGGCCTTTGACCTACTTTACTGCCAACTAAAGGTGCATGAAATCCGGCAAACAAATGTTTAGCTACGTGAATTTACCAACAACTCCAGGTATAAATGCTAAGACAGGTGATAAGGTGAACATGAAGCAATTAAGCGCCGGAATGACGTGCATCCTACGATTCATCTCTCTCATTGGCCCAGGCAATGATCCATTTTTTTAAACCATTTTCTTTTGTTTTCGTACAGATTACATTATCACTGATCAAAATCTAGTAATCTGAAACAAATAAATTTAATATTGTAAATTTCTTAAGGAGTAAGAAATTGGCAGTCAATGTCCTACTGCTGGGATAAAGCCGATTATTCTTTCGATGAGAAGGTTTGGAGAATATTTCACCCCATTCCACGCTAATGCGGGTAGAGCATTACATTTGGTATTGGTGGAATGGGTAATTTTCGCATGTATGTATCGCAAGTTTTTATTAAACTTTTAACCCTTCGTATGCCGCATCACACACTATGAGAAATGCTTTATCCGTCGCCGATTTATTGGGTGAAAGAGAAAGAACATATATCTAAGAAAGAGATAGTTTTTTTGTCTCTTTCATAGGTCGCACGCTATGATTTCGTATAGCCAGGTGTAAACTATATTATCGAAAGTTTTTGTATACTATTTTTTAACACTAGCTCTCATATCCAGATTTTTTAAAATATCTGTTAAATAAAAGTCTGTGTTTTACTCATTTATTATGATAGTTTTTACTTTTTTACAACACAATTTTAATTACGTTAATTGTTTTAGATTTACCACAAAGTGAAAATACCATAGAACCACAATCTAGATTTTAAGAATAAAATAAAAGTTATTGTATGGGATAACATATATCGCAGACTGTATGATTTTTTAGGATTATTCTCGGCTATGAACGTATAATTGGTAAAAAAACCTTCTATATATATAAAACAATACTTCTTTAAACCCTTGTATAATCCAATCTTGCATTGGCTGCATTGAACATGTACTATATCTGCCCACTTCGACATGAAAGTTTATGAACTTCCTTGAAGCTGAAATAGTATATTTTATTAAATATGTAAACGCAAAACATTGGCAAGGACAAGGTTTCGTCATCGGATAGGGTACTTGTGTATACAAGAGCCTCGTCAAAAATTGTCCTTAGAACAAATATGATAAATTATCTTAATTAAGATCAAAGTTGCTAATCTTTATCTTGATTTTGCAGAAAGGTATTTTTTTAATTCATAAAAAAGTTTACTCTAAAAAGTTGTTATAAATTACTAACTAATATTACAATATTAGTAGTTACAATTTTAATTTTTTAATTTTAATTTTAATTTTTACAACATTAGTAATATAATAGTAGACTATGGTGTCAATGTATGGATGTAGCTTGATGTATTTGACTACGGCGTCAGGGTTCCATACATGTGCCTTAATGTATCTTGATGATGATTGCGTTAATTTGTACGTAGAAGTAAAACTCTTTTGACTTAAACTTAAACTTATATGTATTTAAATAATATTACATTAAAATCGTAAATAGCGACCAATAAAGAAAATTATATGGAGTAATAAAAATTGTGTGCTTTGACAGCCGACGGCGATGCAGAAGTGTCAATTTATGTTTTTTCTTGAACTTAATGGCGTGAGCTCCGTGACATTAAATACTTCTTTGTTAATAATAGACTAATATTCTTAACATGCCCCCCGGCGTTGAAAGAGCAGCTTTCAACAGGTTCAGTGTCTAATGGAAGAGGACAGATGCGATTGAAGGCTCTTCGTATGATGCCTTTACTGGTTCGGATATCCGCTACTCGGGTCACACCATCAACTCCAGGATAAGTGCCGACGATACGACCAAGATTCCACTTCATTGGAGGTAATGCATCTTCCTATACAATGACCATTGTACCTCAATTCATTCATTCTCAAGGTGGCCTTTTAAAGTTCTCCACTTCGTCTTTTGTTGCAATTCTGATACATATTCTTTTTGCCATCTTATCCAAAAATGTTGTCGTAGTCTTTCTACTCGATCCCATCGTTGCAGCCTAGTCGGAAGTATCTCATCTAGCTTTGGAACTGGAAGAGCGGTATGTGGTCGTCCAACTAAGAAGTGACCAGGTGTTAATGGATTGAGATCACATGGATTTGAAGACATGGGAGATAGTGGTCGCGAGTTAAGGATCGCTTCTATCTTAACCAGAGTTGTGTATAATTCCTCAAAGGTGAGGTGTGAATCGCCTAACACGCGAACTAAATGAAATTTAAAAGAACGAACTGCTGCTTCCCATAATCCGCCAAAATGTGGAGCATAAGCAGGAATGAATTTAAAATCGATACTTTCGTTTGCCATGGATTCTAATATAGAAATTGTATTTTGTTTTAAAAATGAATTTAAGTCGTTTTTAGCCCCAACAAACTGTGTACCATTGTCAGAAATAACTACTTCCGGCTTCGATCGCCGAGCAATAAACCTGTGTAAAGCGGCAATATAGGCTTCCTTCGTCAAACTGGTGACCAGCTCCAAATGTAAACCTTTAGTGGCGAAACATACAAACACCACAACGTAAACTTTAATATGCTTACATCCACGTACCTTACGGTCGACAGCGGTTACCGGCCCGGCATAGTCTACACCCGTGGTTTGAAATGGGTAACCTGGTTGGAGACGCCTCTCAGGCAGTTGGCCGATTATAGGATTTATTGTTCAAACCTTCGTTCTAAAACATGTCTGACATTTATGTGTGACAAGCTTGGCGAGCTTGCGCCCGCCTAAAGGCCAAAACTAATCTCTAATGGAAGCCAATAATAACTGCGGCCCTGCGTGCATGAGCCTTAAATGCTCATCTTCAAATATTAATTTGGTAAGATGATGTTTGCATGATAATAATATTGGGTGTTTTTTATTGTAATTAAATTGTGAATTTTTAAGTCTGCCACCCACTCTAATCAAACTAGATTCATCGACGAAAGGAGATAAGCTGAGAAGTCTACATTTTTGAGGTAAGTATTGTTTATGTATTAATGTATTGTATTCTTCAAATGATTGTATTTGTGATAGTTTTAAGAGTAATGTAAATGAATTGTTTAGTTCTTTAAGGCTGAGGGGACCAGATTTCTTAGGGTTTTTTTATTTTACAGTTATTAATAAATCTCAAAGCAAAAGCTACTGTTCGTTTTAATTTTAATAATTTAGAAAAGCGACTAAAATCAATGAAATTACTGTGTGATTGGGTAGTAACCGTAGTAGCTAAAATAATTTCTGGTATTTCTGTCGATAAATTAATATTAGTGAATTTATTTTCAGGCCAATGATTTTCCGACTCTTTTAAGAACTCAGGTCCCGTCCACCACAAGGAATAATTTTGTAACTCTGAAATCTTGACTCCACGAGATAATAGGTCGGCTGGATTTTGTTTAGTAGGAACATAACGCCATTTAAGATTACTTGTGAGTTCCTGTATTTCGGCGACACGATTTTTAACAAATTGCTTGAGTTTGCTAGGTTGAGTTTGTAACCAACCTAGAACTATTGAGTCTGTCCATAGGATGCATCTATTAACAGGTAATCTGAATGCATTGAGTACCTTTCTGATAAGGCGTGCGGCGACAAGGGCTCCGCATAATTCTAAGCGTGGAATGGTTATCAGTTTGAGAGGAGCAACCTTATTTTTAGCACACAACAAGTTGACATCAATGTGACTGTTATACTTTGTTCTGATAAACAAACATGCTCCATATGCATCTTGAGACGAATCACAAAAACAGTGTAATTCAATTTCATTGAAAGTCTCATTTATTACACAACGTGGTATTTTTAAATTATTTAAGTGATGTAACTCTGAAATAAATGTATGCCAAATTAATTTAATGTTTGAAGGTAAAGGTTCGTCCCATGAAATTTTCAGTAACCAAGTTTTTGTAGCATAATTTTCGCTTGTATGACGCATACGCTTAATAAACCAAGCGGATAAAATATCTGTCCTATGGAGGACAATACAGACCGCTTAGTTTGATTTGTGTCAACTATCGGCTTGATGGTGAAGTATAACTGATCATCAGACGGAGACCATCCTAAGCCCAAGATATTCGATGAGCTTTGGACGCCTAGATTAAGCATTTACGCGAATCTGTATCTGATGGACATAGATTAATATTTGATGTTATTTTTCGCAAATGAAAACAGTCTTTATATAAAACTTTGATCATATGTTTATAAATTTGAATTAGCTGTTCCTTTGTTTGCGACCCTGTAGCTAAATCATCCACATAATAATCGTCACTAAGTATTTGAGCCAAATGAGGATTTGCAATTGACAGTTGCTTTAAACACCTTACGGCGAGAAATGGCGTTGACGCCGTACCGTAAGTGGCGGTATTTAATTGATATGTCTTTAATTCTTTATTAGGATCATCTCGCCACAGAATTTGTTGTAGGTGTCTTTCATTTTTATGAACAAGTACTTGCCGGTACATTTTCTCTATGTCCCCAGTCATAACGTATGGAAAATGTCTAAAGCACAATAAAATCGAGAAATCACTCTGTATAGTGGGGTCAACCATTTGAATATCATTGTATGAATACCCTGAACTAGTAAGAGCGCTTGCATTAAAAACGACACGAATTTTGGTCGTAAAACTACTTTCTCGCAACACTCCATGGTGTGGAAGGAAATATGAATTTTGTGTGTTATTGTCCTTTTGTAAATTGTTATTTCCATCATATGTCCTAATCGTAAATATTCTGTCATGAAATCAGTGTACATTTGTTTTAATTGTGGTTGCCTTCGAAATCTACGTTCGAGTGAATAAAAACATTGCTTAGCGCGTTCGTATGAATTACCTAGATAAGATTCTGGTTTCTTAAGTGGTACAGCAACGGAAAATCAACCGTCGGTTGTTCGCGTAAAGTTGTTTTTTAAATATTCTTCGCATAAACGCTCTTCATTAGAATATACTTGCTTATTATTATCAATTGAAATATCTTCGAGAGACCAAAACTTGGCTAGTTGATCCTGTATAGTATTTTCTGTGACAAGTGTGCACGTTATAAATGAATTTGAATATGAATTAGTGATACCACTGGTGGGCCCAGATATAATGTAACCGAATTTTGATTGTTGTAAAACTGGACCCTTTGTACCTAAACGTATCTGACCCTGGTCTAGTAGATCCCAAAATATGTCTGCGCCAAGTAGTAACTCGATACTTGACGGATTAAAGTATTCTGGGTCTGCCAGGGTTATGTTTGTAGGTATATTTAATTGTTGTGTTTGTGTGTAATTCTTGCAAAGCGTTGCAATGTTTGGCAAAACTAAGATCGATAATTGTGTATAATATGAATTAGTTCTCGACTCAATGAATGCATTGCAACGTTTTGTTATTTGTGATACTGTATTGTTTATACCAACTACGGATGATTGTATTTGTATGTATTTTAGGTTAAGTTTACGATGCAAGGAATCCGTCATGAAGGATTCCTGGCTCCCGGAATCGAGGAGGGCTCTGACTTTATGACGGTGGTTGTCCTTGTCGAGTATGTATATGACTGCAGTCGAAAGTAAGACACGCTCCGTTTGACTCTCTGAGAGCGATGTTGCGCTGACGACCGGTGGATGAATTATTTGTGTGTGATGTAGCATCGTGTTGTGTTTCTGTGAGCACTTGGTACAAGGACCTAACCTGCAGAAGCGAGACTGATGACCGGGGCGAAGACAGTTTTCACATAACTTGAATCTCCTAACCGACTCTATTCTCTCCTCAACAGACTGACCAAGAAAAATGCGATGTAAGTGCGATGCTTTGTAAATGCGATGGTTTTGCTTGTACAAGGGGCAATCATTGCTATATTTATTTTATGTTGTATGAGAGTCAGCAACTGCTGCTAAACTCTTGACGTACTCCGTAGATTTGTATTTGTCTACTTTAATATTTGTGTTATTAATGTGTAATGTCTCGAGTAAATCAGCCCTATTTTTTAAAAATCGTATAAAGTCTTTAAGTTGGATACTTTTGATGTTAACTTTTGTGTCTTCCCATTCACGTAACGTCCTCGAATCTAATTTTGAGTTCATTATATATATGACAAGCGCCTTAAATTCTTAGTAAAAGTATCGATGATTTTACTAATAGCTTGACATGACTCCCTTTTAATAGGATCTAACGAAAAGAGAGCTCGAATATGATTTTGTATTAATAGTCTTTTATTGTCAAACCTGTCACATAATAAATCCCAGGCAATGCTATAATTATTCGACGAAAATTGCAATGATCCAATTACCTGAGCCGCGCTTCCTTCTAGTGATGCCCGCAAATAATGAAATTTCTGTATATTAGTAATAGACGAGTTGTCGTGTATAAGTGAAATAAAAGTATCACGAAACTCTAACCAATCCTCGTAATTGCCGCTAAAACGTGGGACCTGGATAGTGGGAAGTTTGATGCCGCGGGTGGTTGAATGCTTCGTCCGAGGTTTATCATTGCCCGAAACATAAGAACTGCCAGATGAACTGATGTTATCGACATCAGCTTTGCCAGGTTTATTGCTTTTTAGGATGTCTTGGGCAATGGCAACACTTGAATAATACGAGTTTTCAAATTCGTATCTGTCGGCGTTATGAACGTAGATGTCTTTCTCGTCAGTTATCAAACATTCTATTAAAGTTTGTATTGCCTCATATTCGTTCAAAAGTGTATCTATTTTAGACAATCGTACTTGTAACTCAATCGCTGCTACAGACGTTAGATCGGTTAGTTTATTTCAGTAATTAGTTAATCGACCTTTCAATGTACCTCTCTTTCTAATTAAATTCATAAGCTCAGACATTTTGACAAGTTATGGGATGATAAAATTAATAATTAATAGAAATTGAAATTATATTAAGTTACGTGAAATGTTTAATACACTTAAATGAGGGAATATAATATGGAATGATTGGATCGGACTCACTTTTATTCGCTCGACCTTTCTATTTGTATCCAAATCAATTACTTGTTTGCTTGATGTATTCTTTGTATTTAAGGCTGATTTTAAATGACTTATGTCGGTCCTTAGCTGATTAGTATTACTCCTGTTTTCCTGATAGGCGCTTCTTCAATATTGCTGTAATATTACATCCGCTACGAAGGACCATGTAGACTATGGTGTCAATGTATGGAACCCTGACGCTATAGTCAAATACATCAAGGTACATCCATACATTGACACCATAGACTACATGTTTTTTTTTTTGTACGTAACAAACTTATATGTATTTAAATAATATTACATTTAAATCGTAAATAGCGAACAATAAAGAAAATTATATGGAGTAATAAAAATTGTGTGCTTTGACAGCGGACGGCGATGCAGAAGTTTCAATTTATGTTTTTTCTTGAGCTTAATGGCGTGAGCTCCGTGACATTAAATACTCCTTTGTTAACTATAGACTAATATTCTTAACAAATATAATATCTACAAATTCAAGTACCTACTATCAATACTTACAATAGTCTCTTGGACGAATCTAGTCTGATTTTGTTGTTAGCATCAAAAAGATACTAAGGCCTATACTGTTGGGTTCAGATGTATGCACATGGACTTGATCGATGTTTTGTATGATATGCAACATTTCTCTAGGTGATCTGAAAAAGGCAATCTAAAATAATATCCTAGATTGATCCGTTTCAATTCCATCTAAACAATAATAATAACTTTGTTTCGTAATTAACAACACCATTTTACCTATAAGATATATCTTATATTAGTATTAAAATTAATAGAACTTTTTTACAACAAAATCTGTAAAAAATAAAAAGTAATTTTAGATCTCGCTATAGTGTGTTTATGAAAATTATTATCTATTTTATTGTGTGTTTTTTAGTTCTGTCAGCACTGTATCTTCCAGACAGGTATAACTCCATAGCAGACAGACTGCCGAGGAAACGTCCAGTACCGGAGTGGCACCTACTACCTCTAGCTATCTCAAAAATTTTCAGAAGATGGGGCAAACCAGACGTAGACCTTATTGTTCCGCGATGTTCGTAGACGCTTTTTCGAGAGACTGGGATTATCGAATGGGATGGATATTTCCTCCCCCAAACCTAATATCAAGGGTACTTTCTCATCTGAACAGGGCGAGAGGCACCTACCTACTAGTAGCCCCGAATTGGGATCAACCCTTTTGAAGGGCAAATCTTCAGGCACGAGCCCTGGACGAGCCCATGACAGTGCCTAACTTACACAAGGTTTTGGTGGACCTGACCACAGGGCGTCCACCTCCACAGATAGACCAGCTAGTTCTGAAGGTTTGGAAAATTAGGGGTGGGCAGATAAATAGCCACATGGTCTCAGGTTGAAAAAAAAAACCTCACTAAAAGAAGTTGGCGTCAATCTACTCTTGACACATATGAGCCAGCTATTAAGAGATGGTTAGCTTGGTGTAATGCTAATAGATTAGACCCGAAATCACCTAGACCAGAAGACGTAGCTCAATTTCTTGCGGATACTTTTTTAAAGGAAGGTTTAGGTTAGGAAGGAACTACGCCAGCACTTTTGGGCTCGGTGGAGTAAGGAGTATGTTTCAGAGTTGCATCAAAGAACCAAATGGCGTACATCTAATGAGGAATTGAAGCTGGACTCCATGGTAGTTGTGAAGAAAGACAACCTTCCACCGCTAAAGTGGAAGATAGGACGCATTGTGGATATCCATCTAGGATCTGATGGAGTTGTACGTGTGGCTGACATCCGGACGTCTGCTGGAGTAATTCGACGAGCGTTTAACAAAATTTGCCCACTACCAGTCTCTACTGATTAGTGTTGAAAGAGGAGCTTTCAACGTCCGGGGGCATGTTGGAGCGCCTGATTATTATTTGAAGCAACAACGTAAACATATGTACCGTCAACTTACTTGTACTTGTAATTACCGCTCACCGTCACCGTTTGATGGTAATAAGCTTCTAACCAGCAACGAGTTAATACACGTTTCTTAGTTATCCAAATTCGCCTGTTTTATTTCGTCGAGTTTGTTATTTCCGATATTCCCGTACAATTGTTATTGAATTTAATAACGATCTATTGTCTTATTACTAAAGAGCTGTATCTTAATTTAAATACGTCATAAATTAATTTATTTTATAATGCGAGTCGGTACATTGAATCGATCCCTGATATCCCATTTAGTTAACGAAACAAAAAATCATAAACTATTTTTATTTTTGCTTATGTTAAAATAGCTTTAGGGCATTTTGTATTTTAGGTACACATTTTTGGATGTTTTTATTGATTCGCAACAGACGATTGGTGTAAGCAATGTGAGCCGAAACAGACGTAATTCTTCTTTTTTATAGAGACTGGAACAGCGTTATAAAACTATACGTCCTTATCGTCCTACTTTCTAGGCTAGTAAGCTTAAAATCATACATCATACAACATTTAAAATCATAATATATTTACATTTATTAAAGATATAATTAAATTACACAATTATTATTAACAAATAATACTCGCTTACGTCATTTTTAAAAAATAAAAAAAATACATTGTTTATTTCACTAACTTAACCATATGTGATACGTTTTAGGCGGAAATATTATTTTAAGTTAAGGGGGAGTACCCCTGTATCAGAACACTTTTAACTTCCATAAAATCAATTTCATTAGAAATAAACGTAAACATAGAACGTAAACGTAATAGTACTGTAGTACATATAACATATTTTAGTAACATAGACTAGTTCAATATTAACTTTCATGGAAAATCAACCGTTACATTTTGTTTTTTTTTTTACTTTAAATTAGTTAGTTTAGAATTTTTAATTAAATTAATAATAACTTCTGTCTTCAATATACAAAATGGTTATTTTGTTCCAAATACAGAAATACTATTAGTATATAACCCGGTTTCTAGAAGTTTGCAAATTAATTTACTTGATCCATATTCTGCAAACTACAAGTGCTCAAATTACAAGAGTATTGATATAATTACGGGAAACGTTAATAACACGTTATGTAATTACATTCTAGATGATTATAACTCTCAGGCCCGCATACAAAATAAATATATATTGACCAAACATACAGTGGTGGTAGAACTACTTCGGCTTCTGCCACTCACTTTTGGCCAGGAATTATAATATAGAATCAACTACCATAGTTAGTCCTTTATCACATCCATTCTTCTCGCTATGCATCCAAACAACTTCGTCACATACACACAGTGCATGCGATAGATAAGTAGTCGCAGGACTTATATTTTCCTTTTACAAGTTGTACGGTGCGGTTTTTGAAGGTATACATAATATCTCTAATGGCAAGATCTCGTTTCCGCTTGTATTTATGTTGCTCCTATAACTAAGGATTACCTTGTTACCGGTCTGCGTCATTAATTATATGTTTATTTTTTCTAATAAATAAATTATTTTTTATTAAATCTTCTAGTGCATTCTTTTCTTAGATTTATTTTACTTCATTAATTTATATTTGCCTTGCTAAAAGCAAATCAAATCAAACATATTTTTCCAAAAAAAATTTTCTTGTAATTTCAATACTATTCAAAAATATTATGCAAAAACATTTGTAAGCAAAAAAGGACATTTACCTATACGCTAAATAATTAGGAACATTTTAAAAACAATTAAATGTTTTATTTTTAATTAAATATGGTTTTTCATAAACAATAAGCTTGCAATAAATATTTCTAAACACAACAGAAACTATACGTTATTCCTGTCCAACAAGCAAAAATGTCATTAATTTTCGCATACTTTTTCTAAATATTGTTACTGCTCAGTTGTCTTTTTTTCTCTTTTCGTTGCGTTTAGTAAGAAATTTATTATAATTAATTCCAGGACCTAGTTGCATAGCATATAATAATTTTATAAAGAATATTATAATTGATACTACTAGTAACAACTTGCTACTAGTAGCAGTTATTCCATTTTCCCTTATATTATTACAATTACTACACCAAAAGTTTCGACCCAATGAATGTTATACGTAAAACCTTTTACCTAAAACATCCCTTTTCCGAATTTTTTTAAACGAAGCATTTATTCCATCTTATACGTTTTTACATTTAGCTCTGAAATACATTATAATTATTGTTTTTAGTGGAATTGATGAATAAGAAAATAAAGCATATATACTGTTTTAGGAAACAAAATAAATTACAAGTGTAATTCGTGTTATTCATCGATCGATATCGTATAATCTCCCTTGAAAGGTTTAGTTTTGAAATGATTAACTGTTTTCGCGTATTACTGGGGATTACAAAGATTAATTACACCTCGCTTAGTAGTAAAAAGTAGTAAGTAAACTTATCTATAAATATCTTCTTTAATTTCATCCATTTATGATTTTATATAATTTATTAAATACATACACAAGAGATACTTATTAAAGTGGGGAAGATATAACATAGGCACAGACAACACGTCTGTGGAGACTATATATCTGTGTCATGACTAATACATGTTCTCTTAATGAAAATAACGTATTGAATCACAGCAGTCGAACCGATTTCTTCGAATATTTAAGAAAAAAGAGAAGACATGATTTAAAACAAACATCAATGAGACAGACGGACAGTTAGACAAGCTGATTTTATGCGTAATAACACAAATATTTAAAAAAAAACCTATATAAACCAGCTCACTTAAAATCTTGCAAGGTTCTGAGGTTCAACCTTACATAATAAAATACTAAATAATTCGCTCTTTTAAAAATAATATAGTATAATATGTACAAGTAATGGAAGATAAAAAAATACCATATTGTTAAATTAGAACTAGACTGCGCTACAGTATGCTACTATAACTTTGAATGAACTCTATCTATAGCTCTAAAGATAGACATATAATGTTTTGTTGTGAAGCAACACGCGTTAGACGGCACCTGCAGTGTAAAGATAATAAAAACAAACAGGCACTATTTAAAGAGTGCTTTCATTAACATAATAAGTTCATAATTTTAAATATGATAATAATTCCTGAGATTGCAAATCTGGTAAATTCGTACCCCACTCGCCTTAAATATTTAGTTGAGAAATACTTAGGATGCTAGATCTTCGATCACTAATAAAAACTAGATACACAATCGGCTTCAAAAAACGTCCTCACCGAATGAGCACCCATTTGAACATTTGGGGGCTCTTTTAACTTAGTACCATTCGGACGCGCTGACAGTAAACACGCCTCAGTGCTCTTTCAAAAATGCAGAAATCACACGTCTAGGACGCTGAAAAAGGATGGAGTTTCATATTTTCGGTAATTATTAATTGTACCATTATATAATTGTTATTACTGTGTTGTAAAAACTGGTATTTCTTTAGGAAAACATTTTTAAAAACTAAATCGTAATAAACACCACGTGATATAAAGCATGACAAATATAAAGACTCTTGATAAACGTGTTATTTATACTATCGCGTGCCCACTTAAATTGTTCGGGTTACATGGGTTGTTTCAACAACAATGGAACATAGTTGGTGGAGACGATGGTGTTAGTTTTTGTTTTTTGTTTTTATGAAAAATATGATTATGCATTTCTATTGTTAAATTAACTTCTTTACTGTGTCTATAAATATAGTAGTAAAATATTATTGATTTAAATTTTAACTGACTAAGTAGAAGAAGGTTCTCAATTTGAATCGATTTTTATTTTATGTATGTATACCGATTATTCCGTGATTAATGAAAAGTTTTGAATCATTCAAATTTATTTTTGACACATTATAATAGGCTCTGAAATTAGTTTTATATGAACTAAACCGACAATAGCCAAGTTCTTGTTTATACTAGACCATCTAAAGGCTTGGCATCGACTCCAAAGCGAGACTTAAAGATTTATTGCAACATTTTTGCTTAGTCAGTTTTTTTTCTTGATATTAATTTTTGACTACATGTGATTACATTGATGACGAGAGATTTTATAATGGTTTTTAGCTTTCCTCTAGATCCTGTGCGGTGTGGCGAATGGATATCTGTTATAATAGCACGTCAAAGATCCGAAGAATTCTTTTAGCCGACCCAACGAAGCGTTGTATGTTCGAAGTATTTTTTAGAAAGTGATAAATATGTAACTATATTTTGATTTTGATGATTGATTATGTAAATAAATAATTATGTCTATATCTATCTTAGTTTCATTGATTATTAATGTCGTTCCCTATTAATAATAAATTATGTTTAAAACACAAAATACACCTTTGACTAAATTACAAAAAAAAATCCATTTCAAATTTAAGTATGAAAATAAATATATTGTACAGTTCGGCTCCATTCATGCCTTGTGCTAGCGGCGAGCCTACCTCGCCTCGCTCTAAAATTTTATTACTATTATTATATTACTTTTGTTATCGTTTTTTAAATTCTACTTTAAGTTTACAACATAAGGTTGAATTTGTAATGTATGTGTAGACCAGCTATTGTCGATCTAAATATGTGTGTGTGTAAATATGAGTAGTTGTGAATACAACTTTAAGCGATGATCTTAAGATTGAATTTGCATTAATGTGGTTTTGTTTCAACTACAACTACATAAACACATTAAGGGACAGTTTTAAAATGATTTTTGTACGGGAGTGTGTATCTAGTTCTTATTAGTGATCGAAGTGCTAGATTGATATAATATTTAATAAATAATCCCTAAATCGATTCGTACTATTCAACGGAAACACACAGCAAAAATACAAACCCTTCTTGTGTTCTTTGTAAACATTTGTAAACATTTTTTATGTTAAATCGAATTGAGCGCCGTTGAAAGGTGTTCCTTCGTCCGCTGAAAGATTTAGTACGACATTAGATGAATAAAAAAGACGACGCTATCACTGTGCATTTTCCTGTTATATAAATATCTAGTTTACAGTAATTACTTTCGTTACCTCGTCAAATTCTCTTCGAAAAATATTTTCAATATAAAAAATATTAGACTTTATTTTCATGTTACTTTTAATTTAAATATTTTTTTCGTAGCACATAAAGTATTTGATGGTTTGCTTGACCGTCTGTTGGGTAAATATGTAAAGTTAAACGATGCTCAATTCGGTTTTAGAAGAGAACTATCCACAGAAAGTGCTATTCTCGCGCTGAAGCAGACCGTTAAATATTATACGGATAGAAAGACGCCAGTATGTGCGGCTTTTCTCGACCTCTCCAAGGCTTTTGACCTTGTATGTTTTGAAAAACTGTGGCTTAAATTAAAAAGACTGCAAGTGCCATCTGAGGTAGTTAATATGTTCAAATTTTGGTACAGTTCACAGACTAACCGTGTTAAATGGGCAAGTGAGTTCTCGGAAACTTATAAATTGGAATGTGGTGTGAGACAGGGAGGCCTGTCTTCGCCAGTCCTGTTTAATATTTATACAAATGACCTAATTGATGAGCTCAGCAAAACAGGTGTAGGTTGTTCGATAGATGGTACAATTATAAACAACCTCAGTTACGCGGGTGACATGGTTTTGCTGAGTCCCTCAATTAGCGGTCTTAGAAAATTACTTACTGTGTGTGAGTCCTATGCTGTGTCACATGGGCTGGTATACAATGAAAAGAAAAGTGAGCTTTTGATTTTTAAGGGTCGAAATAGCATATCAGATAATATCCCTTCTATAACTCTAAACGGAATACAACTCCAAAGAGTTAAGAGTTTTAAATACCTGGGTCACATAGTCACCGAGGATTTATCTGACGATGCTGACATGGAGAGGGAGCGCAGGGCCTTGGCGGTACGATGCGGTATGATGGCTCGCAAGTTTGCACGTTGTACGAATGACGTAAAAGTTACTCTTTTTAAAGCGTACTGTCAAAACTTATACACGTGTAGCTTGTGGATACGCTGAGGGCCTTCAATGCGCTGCGCGTACAGTATAACGATGCATTCAGGATACTGTTGGGGTTGCCGCGCTTTTGCAGTGCTTCACTGATGTTTGCTGAAGCCCGTGTGGATGATTTCTATGCCATCATTAGAAAGAGAGCAGCATCTATAATGGCTAGGATGCGCAGAGTTCCTAACGGTATCCTGAATGCATTGATGCTGAAAATGGATAGTCCATTTGTTAAGCATTGGGGGGAACTTCATGTATCTACTCGTTGTTTTAGACCCCTTATGTATGCTAAATAATAGTTAAAATATCTACTAACATAGTTTTTAAGCCTGTAACTAACACTATGGATATTTATCTGTAAATAAACATTTATTATTATAAATTTAAGAATTTAAGTACTTTTGAAATATACTTTATTTTAACACACTGACTTCCAGTAAAATCTGAAATTAAAATAATACATGAGCCTCGCTGGGCGATCTAATTTTTAAATCTATTTTTTTCTATTTACAAACTAGGAGTATTGTATTCTATTAATTTTATTCTGTTGCACATATTTTACAAATAATTCTGAAGAATTTGCTACAGTCGATTGACTCGAGGGCTTTGTGAAAGCCCCTCTGAAAAGGTAATACCCACTCAGCATATATTAGAACCGCTAAGCAGCAATTCTTAGAATTGTTGTTATAGGTACCTGGAACAATTTCCGCCTTCTAATTCGCCCGCGTTGTCAAGTATTATGTACCATATGATTGTCTTTTATTGAGAAGTTAAAATGTGAAATTGTAACAAACCAAAAAAACTAACTTTCGCATTTAAATATCACTTATAATTCTAATCTTATTTTTTGATAAGGAGTATAATAAAATTATAACCTTAGTCCAGGAAAGACTTAAGATAGTTACTATAGTATTCTGGATAAATTACTGGTGGCAGGGCTTTGTGCAAGCTCGTCTGGGTAGGTACCACACACTCATCAAATATTTTACCGCAAAACAGCAGTACTTGGTATTGTTGTGTTCCGGTTGAAAGGGTGAATGACCCGGTGTAATTACAGGCACAAGTGGCATAAAATCTTAGTTCCCAAGGTTGGTGGCGCATTGCTGATGTAAGCGATGGTTAATATTTCTTACAATGCCAATGTATATGGCGTGTTGATGACCATTTACCATTACTTATGCGCGTCCGCCTACCTATTCAATAATAAAAAATAGTATTTTCGATTTACGAGTAACGAACTGATAAAGTCGATTTCATAAATTCTCACATTACGTCTTATACTTGCTGCTTCGATTCTTACGAAACGTATTTTATAGGAATGCTTCTGAAGGCGTTATTCAGAAGAGTCCCTATGAAATAAACTCGTAAGCAATCCTACCATAAATTAATCGTATCATTTTTGAAAATTGGATCCAGATGAAGCAAATTTCTATAGCCAGATTTGATATCAAATCTTTAACCTGTGTAACTATATAGTTGTAAGTACCTTTATAGTATACTTTTTCATAGAGTATGAAACAGTATATTTGTAGATCAGTGTAATAATTTTAAATTTTATTCGCTTTGTCCAAAAAATTCCATTGAAACATTTCATTCATCTTAATTTACATGATGTTTCTTTTTGACGTCATTCTCACTTATTTTTACATTTATTAAATTTTTACTTCAGTTAGCAATTCCTTAGTAACGCCTTAAATTTAACTCGCTTATATAATTATTCTTTGAAGTTTTTGTACAAAAATAACTCAAATATCTAAAAGTTTAAGCAAACAGTGGAAATTAAGTAAATGAAATGGACAATATAATTGTTTGCAAATTCAACAATTTTAAAAACAATATTGTTTTGTGTATGTAGGGACAATTTTAGCAAATACAAACCAACCATTTTCCATTAGCACGAATATTTATAATGCTCTAATACGTTAGGCAATAATCTTATTAAAAAAATACTACGAAATTGACATAAGCTATATTGGGTAAATCTCTAGTTGTGATTTAAAAGCCTTAAATACATCGCCGATTCAAGTTTTTAATTTTTAATTTCTTTTATAATCTATACATATAATAAATCTGTAACTGATCGCTGTCTGTACATAGAAGATATATGAGTAAAACAATTACCGGGGACCTTTATCAACGCAATAGAAAATTTAGTGTTTGTTTTATTTCAATCGGTTCATAAATAATAAAGTTATATCAGTTTAAAGGATCACGTCATACATTTTTTCGATAAAAATGAAAAATAATAAAATAACCGTTCAGTTGAATCGGCTGAAACTTTAGATATCTATAAATGATAGTCTGTAAAATGGTGATGATTGAAAGTTTATAGGAATAAAACAAAGTTAATAATGGACAGTTTAAAAAATTTAAATGCTTCTAATATAATTTGAGCTCAGATCTATACGATCAATCATATTAAATATGGTTCAGCAATTGCTGTGCAATAATAATATAACCGCGTTATTTGTTCTAAAATAATGCATCATTTGCGGAGTCGTTTTATAAACATATATTATTCTTATGAAACATATCGAGATAAGACTATAGACAGTTTTAGTATTTTTTATAGTTTTGACAATATTTCAACAAATATTTAAGTTGGTTATTTGAAATTAATCATCCATAAGTATTTGTTTTCGGTTTGTAAATAACTTTGAAAGTTAAAGTTTATAGGTTAGGTAGGTATTTAGTTTCATTGTAGCATATATTTTTTCCATAGTTTTGTTATATTTATCGGTTAGTTTGACAAGTAAAGTAAAGCCTTAAATATACAAATAAACATTAAAAATAGTTACTGTACAAATGGTGACCGCGTAGAATGGTTGCAAGAATGCTAGCAGCATTTCCTTTTGAATCGCAATTCCGGTTCTCTGGGCGAAAAATAAACCAGTTTGTCGGTTAGTTGATAATTAGTGCTTATTAAAAAAAAACAGATTTACGTTTTAGTTTTAAAAGGACACGATTTCCAGTGAATTTATCGTTTTGCAATCACAATAAATAAAGAACAGGGAAAGACATTTAAGTATGTCGGAATAGATATAAGGGAATTATGTTTTTCTCATGGCCAATTATATATCTAGGTGCGGTGCAAACCAATAAATACTGATATCAAAAGAAAATAACACTAAAAATGTTGTATATACTGTAATATTATAAGTCTTCTCTTAGTGATTTCTTTAAGTTATACGCGGGTGAAGCCGCGGCTACAGCTAGTATATATATATATATATATAATAAACGGTAACAGCCCATATATGTATATAACATAAACGGTATAACATAAACATATATATAATAAACGGTAAATGTCCCACTGCTGGGCTAAGGCCTCTTCTCCCTTTTTGAGGAGAAGGCTTTGGAGCTTATTCCACCACGCTGCTCCAATGCGGATTGGGGGAATACACATGTGGCAGAATTTCAGTGAAATTAGACACATGCAGGTTTCCTCACGATGTTTTCCTTCACCGAAAAGCACGAGATGAATTATAATCACAAATAAAGCACATGAAAAACTTCAGTGGTGCTTGCCCGGGTTTGAACCCACGATCATCGGTTAAGATTCACGCGTTCTTACCACTGGGCCATCTCGGCTATATATAATATATATATATATATATATATATATATATATATATATATATATATATTTAGTAAAATGATGTTTTACATGTAACTCATAGTGCCATAATGTTGAGCCTAAAGCAATAAATCGTATCCTAAGCTGACTCCGAGTAAACATTATTAACTACGTGTACGGATTTTATGGATTAGATAATGTTTGTTGGCAGAATTTTATCGATGTCACTAATAATATCAAGTGCTATCCATAGTTAGGTTATTTTGTAGCACTCTCCTTTCACTTAATATTTAGTAAACCTAAAAGTAGCCAAAACCCTTACTCTTAATGACTGGATGCGGAGGGCGGAGAACCGAGAGCTTTGCCGCACCTCAGGAGACGCCTATGTGTAACAGTGAATTGTGATTAGATAACCATAAAACCCTAACTCAATATTTCTACATTTATTAAAAATTTATATTCATTTATTAATCAATTGACCGAAAGTTTGACCATTGTATAAGATAGAGTTTTTTAGTCACGTGTTATTGTGTAAATTATAAAAAAATTAAGATTCTTGATATATTATACTTAATTTGAAATCAAACAATTTATAATATATTTATCCGAGACAACTTTACTTGGCAGTAGAGCTTTGTGTAAGTCCGTCTGAAGGGAATGCAATTGCATAATAATAATAATGTCCTCCAGACACACACAGTGCACAAACTATCAACTTCCAGACTCCGGGCTGCTACTGAGAATTTTCTGACAGAAAATCCCAATTACTAAGATAGTTATATCCCTTGCTCCTGTAATTACACTGGCTCACTCACCCTTCAATCCGGAACACAAAAACACCAAGGACGAGCACAAAGCCCTACCACCAGTAATGGCCCGACCTGGGAATTGAACTCAGGATCTCCGGGCCTGCGGCCTTCTCTATCTTATCTATCTAGCCACTGGACCAATAAGGCATTCAAATGCATAAGCATCTATACAAAATAAAATTTATATATCCTGTATGACTACTTACATGCTTCTTTATCATAAATATAATCTTGTGGTGAGTAGTATGCCTTATAATTTTTAATTTACTAATTGGCACAGGTTTATTTATTATAGAAATGAATACCTTACTCCGAGAAGGATTTATTTTACTATTTTCTAAATGTCCGACAAGTCCGAGACACGAGATTACTTGGGCTTACTACCGTGACGCCCCGACAATCAGCTGAGATCCTGTTCTCAAATTTGTAATTAGAATATTTGTAAAATCCCCAAAAACGGGCTTCTTTAAAAAAATGCTATTACTACTACGAATGTGATAAGCGTGAATTTCATGTTTTAGTAAAGTAATAAAATTGATAAAAAAAAACAATATACCAGTATAGGGCAACGTATTTTGATCCTAGAACGCCTTGTTTATCAACTCGACTAGCATTGACATTTTTATAACCAGCTTAAAACATCAAGTTGTAAATTCGGGTCTTCATCTTTAATTGACGAGACGAAACAAGCTTCTCCGTTATGTTTTACTTTTTTATGCTCGATTTTTTTTTATTTGTCCAAAATCGGTAGATGGACTAATTAATGTCCCACCTGATGGTAAGTGGTCACTACCGCCCAGACATTGACGCTGTGAACAATATTACCCATTACATACATCACACAAAGTACCATCAACCTCGTATACTAAGATGTTATATCCCTTGTGTCATGTCAGTAGTTACACTGGTTCACTCACCCTTCAACCGGAACACAGCAATACTAAGTATTGCTGTTTGGCGGTAGAATATGAGATAAGTGGTGAACCCGGATAGGGTCTACAACCAAGTAAACTTTTCATATCATAGTTTTATATTTTAAAAGTCTTATTAGTTTTAGTAGTTATTAAGTATTAATGCTGCCTTTTCCATATTGCACTTCTACAATCTAGTTGATTAAAGAGAATGTTTCAAGTGATAATTATAAACAACTAGTCTCCGCCCGCGGCTTCGCCTGCGTCTTCTTCTTCTTCCTAGCGTTTTCCCGGCCTAGAAATGCCAGGGTCCGCTTTCCTACATCTTTGCCTCCACTTTGCTCGATCTAAAGCGTCGTCTTTAGTGAGATCGTGCTCTCTCATATCGTCCCTCACAACATCGAGCCAGCGCTTCTTGGGCCTGCCGCGGGATCGGGGCCTTCGACAACAAAGTCCAGGCATCAGTTCCCAACATAGTCTGGCGGTCTGCGGCTAATGTGGCCAAACTAACGGAGACGGCTTTCCTGCAACTTATCCGCTACATCGCAAACGCCAAGGCTACCACGGATGTGCTCGTTACGAATACGATCTAGTCGCGTAACGCCACACATCCACCGCAGCATCTTCATTTCCGCGACGTGAAGTTGCTGAACATGTCTCGCGAGAGCGTCTCGCTGACGTCTCGCTGCCGTACAATAACACTGGTCGGATGATGCACTTGTATACAAGGCCCTTTAATTTCACCGGTATCCACTTTATTTTCGGCCCTTTAATTTCACTTCATCTACGTATGAAGGAGAAACGAGGTGTTAGGTGCTTGTTTCCCTATGTCCTTTTCTTTACACCTGACAACGTGTATGCTAAATTTTTTGATAATCGGTGGAGTTCTTAAGACGTGAAGACGTAACAAGCAAACAAACAAATTCACTTTCACATTTATAATATTAGTTAGTAAGGTTGCTAGAATATTACAGTACATAATGAAATGTAAGTATATAGTTCGCGAATATGTTTACAATTTCATTTTGGATACACATGTTAAATACAGCACCTCAGGGAGGATCGCTGACGCAGCACATAGCCGCGCAGTCGCCGCCGCGACCCAGTTAAGAGGTCAATACTTAACAAATTACACATTTGTCACGTACAGTCCTTAAAAACACGTAGCTGCGAAGTCACCACCGCGAGTCAGCTCCGCACGTACCGCCTAATTAATCTAGTAGATCAGCATTTTTAGCTCTATATATTAGGATAGACTAATTATATGCAGCATTCAATATGTGATCTAGCATCGATCACTATTGTTTATTAGGATTAAGTTATATATATAAGTTAGTACTCAATATCTGCATCTAGCATCGAGCAGTATTGTGTCTTAGGATTAAGTTATATGTAAGATTTAGAAATTAATTAAAGTGTTAATAGAAACTTTGGTTTTTCTCAAATCCTCCGGCTACCGTAAACGTAACTCACATCAAAGTGATTTATAGCCCTGATATGTAAATATTATTATAATAGTTGCTTTAAAGGACGTCAGTATAATATCATTCACATTTTACCAAAGCAAAAGTAAAACTGTAAAGGAAGTAAGCTAACAATCTACAAATATCCCCCACTTCTGAACTATGGTTTTCCCTTTTCTTGAAAAGCTCACCAATTTCTGCGGTATGCGGTGCAGTATTCCGATTTTGCTTAAACCAATTCAGTAATATCCCTTTACCTTAACTACTCTTGGTACCTTAATACCCTTTGGTACAATTGAATTAAGTATATCAAAATAAAATAATTGGTTTGTAAGAAAAATTTAATTATTATTTTGATAGAGATTGTAGTTCGCTCGTTCGACATCCGTGGTTCCCTTATAATGCGGCATTTTTCTTACTTTTTGCTTGATTTTACCAATCGTTACTTCTAAACGAAAGATCAAATTCGAATAATTTAAAGAGGAATTTACATATGCGTAACCTTTACTATGAAGTTATTCAATTGTATAATGATTAATATCATAACATGAATGTCATCGTTCGTTTCTCCCTGTTTTATTGACTAATTTGAAGAAAAAGCAGTTATTGTGACTTAACTATAATATTTATAGATATAGCCTCCTTACTTTTTTATAGTTAAAGTTGAGTACTATAAACATGTAGTACATTATTTTAAGTATCTTCAATAGTTTCGCAGCGCACGCCAAATGATTACTTTTACAGAAAAAAATGATACCTTGGGTTACATTATTGCTATTTTTGTTGGGATCTCTATTTTTTTAAAGTAAAGTAAAGCTTAGTTGTTAGTCGCTGATAACGTAGCTTTCTGTAGGTGAAAGAAATTTTAAAATCAGTACAACTGTATTTGTGTTTATTTATTGCAAACAAACATACAAAAAAAAAAACTTTACCTCTTTATAATATTAGTAAATATATAAAATATGCGCGAGTGAAGCCGCGGACAACAGCTAGTAAAAAATATAACCAATTCTATAGAGAGTAATAATCTGCTCTGTTGTATAACTCCGAGCGAATATGGAAAAAAACGTTATATCTAGATTACGTATCTGTGTTTGTATCTAACACAGATACGTAATCTAGATATAACGTTTTAATTTTGATTTAAAATTTTGATTGATTTAAAATTTTGATTGATTGATTAGTCACTAACTTAGCCATAAAACAATATGGCAATTTTCTTTATTAACATCTAGTTTCAGCCATAATTAGCGAGTGTTTCGATTGCTTTTTAGCTTTCTTTATATCGACGCGTTGTCAGGTTGTGGTCTACTAAGTACTAATAAAGCGTTGTATATGATTTAAATATTCCATAATATTTTCTCTCTGTGCAAACATTACACAATTACGGGATAACATTGGTAATAAAACAATTAAACTCCTACGATATCGGCACAACTCGACAAATGGAAGAGCTTTGTAAATATCCCAGAACCGAAAGCTCTACATTACCTACTCTTTTAAACGTTGTTTGTATTTATTTACTTCTCCCCTTTTAATAATAGATGAAAAATACCTACCTATTGTAATTTGTGTAGTATAGTAACATCTTCGAACAAAAAATATTATTAAATTGACAGTCACAAAATATATGTATTTCTAAGCAATGCCATGCCTTTTATTTGTAGACTACAAATTATTAACAAACTTTCCATTATTTTTATGTTTTGTACTTAGCCAGACATACAGTGTAGAATATTATAAAATAAACAAGTTTGTAAACCAAAATGATATAAAATTTTCTTCTTACCTTTATTTAAAATAAAGATATTTTTATAAAAATATCAATCAACATAATTTAAGACACACATTTTTTTCAGTTTGTAATTTCACCGATATTTTCGTAATTTAACTAAAATCCACTATTTTAAATCTTTGTATATACACAGTAAATTAATTCCGTAATACTAAAATAAATGAAACTTGTCAAACGCTTTAGAAATTGAGAGTTAACCGGCAACTACAAGAAGCGGGCAGTCGCCACGCGGCTAGACAGAAACTCCGAATTTTTCGCCCAAAGACTCAAATTACGCCTTATGGACGTCACGACTCACAACGTAATATCAAAGTAACATTATATTATTTAAAAATGTAAGTATATTCATTAAAACCATTGCTCTTTTATTGATTCTATTCACTTTTAGTTTTTATTATTTATTATATTTAAAAAAACAAAAGCCGACTGGCAAATAGGCCTCGAGAAACGCTGCCAACTAATAACTAATATGATTTTCCGGTCTGCGTGTAAACGATAGAAAAAGTAATAAATGTGCGGTACCTTTATTTGTACATTTGAATGTAGATCCCATTAAAGGTTTTACATTCCTCGATACAAAACTTTAAATATGCGATGAATGCTATGTGTTTTTTCATTGAATGGAACAGGGTTTTGTCTAGGAAATTGCTTTGTGAAATTGAGTACTTCTATTTGTTTAAAGGCTTAATTCCAAAGTTCCGAAAACAACCGTAACAGCCTGTGAATGTCCCACTGCTGGGCTAAAGGCCTCCTCTCCTCTTTTTTAGGAGAAGGTTTGGAGCTTATTCCACCACGCTGCTCCAATGCGGGTTGGTGGAATACACATGTGGCTGAATTTCAGTGAAATTAGACACATGCAGGTTTCCTCACGATGTTTTCCTTCACCGTAAAGCACGAGATGAATTATAATCACAAATTAAGCACATGAAAATTCAGTGGTGCTTGCCCGGGCTTGAACCCACGATCATCGGTTAAGATTCACGCGGTCTTACCACTGGGCCATCTCGGCTTACAATTTTGCCGATATTATAGACGCCATTTTTTGATGAACTGACAATGATTCTTAAGATCTCGACCAAGGACTTTCGCTAAACGAATGGAGAACGAATGAATTTATATAATTAAAAAAATCCTTATTTTTGTGTTGTCACTAATAAAAAAAAATTAATAGATATTTGTTAATAATTGGGTATAATATGTAATATCAAATATTTGTAAAAACAGAAAGTTACTTAAATATCTGGTAAAGGTATTATTACTATGTAACGTAAGGTAACGAAAAAAAAATTAATTTTATAAACAATTTTGCTGACAAAACAAACTCAAAATATAGATTGCTTTTATGCATAGCAAAATTCAATTTGTAGTTTTGAAAATAATACAAGACTAAGACATTCATTTCTGATCTTTCGTATACTATGCACGGGTGATTGTTCGGAATTATCAAAAGTTTTCTTTTACGCTTACGCCTGGCTTTGCTTAAACGGACGGTGATTAAAACTGATTTTGTATTTACGACTTTCAATTTAAAAGTTAGCGTAAGCTATTATTTTTAATAAGATATATTTAAAAAAAAATTAAATGCCAAGAGATATTTCAATATTGTTTATTTAAAGTTGATAGTCATTTTGGCTATAAGGTAAAATAAGAGTTTTGCGTTGAGATCTCCGAAACGGAATCAGATTAAATTTTTGTTTAATAATTGATTTTTATATATTTTATCTGCAATCCATATAACATATATATTAAAATTAATATAAAATTACCTATAAAACAATGAAATATATCATTCCTTATGTAATCATTCATTCATTAACCAACTCATTCAGTAATTTCCTGCTCACTACTTGTTTAACTCAAATGTCATGTCAGTTCAAGGGCGAAGTTATTTATTTACCTTCTTTCCTATTTCCTATACATTTGTGTATGCGCTTTAAAACGTAATGTTGTTTCAAGTGCTAAAAAAAGTTCGATCGATTTGAAGATTAAAAATATGCTACGCGTTTCATTACGCATTTTACCTCTCATTCATAGAAGTTAAATAACGATCATATGATTCCGGTACTTTTATTATACTATATAAATACTTCATGGACGTGTCAAAATAAACTGTAAAAAGTGTCAACTCGGATGAACAAAATGTGAATGTATAAAAACGCATTATTTTCGTATTATGTATCTCGCAGGTCTCAATATATAAGCCATATTTGAAATGTTTATGTGAAATCGTTTTTGAGTTCTGAGGGGGTCAAAAGTGGCTCCAAATGGTTCTCCAAATGGGTGTTTTTATTGAATTGAGTTTTATGAGCTTTGTAAAATCGAGTACTTCTATTTATAAACCTTTCAATCTAAGCATAGCAACTATAAACTATCATGTATAATATGAAAGTTCAATATTGATATGCTTAATACTTTTTCAGTGAATTAGAAAACACTAACAAACTAAACAACTACAGCTACATTTTTCTACTGTAAAAAATAAACTTATCTACTGAAAACTGTTTCATGCAAATACTATTTTAAACACCAATATAAATAATAGACTGAGTCTACAGCCCGATGAAAATTTAATTTTTTTTTTTAATTCCATCTTATTCTGCTTCCTTTAATACTCGTGCTAATCTTTTTAAAATTCAAGTCGAGTGCTTTAGCTGGCTTACTATTTACTGTTATGGATACCTGTGTTTGCCTAAATATATATTTACACATATGTGTATGTATTGTTACAAATATCCATACTAATATATGAGGAGACATTTTTTTTATACTATCATTATATATTATATATACAAGTAAATCTATATTAATTATTTTTATCTTATAAACTTTACATACCTGATGCCAGCTTATTTTAAATAAAAAAGGAATCTCCTTATCGCATTATCAATCTCATTAATCTCGTGTAATTAGATTATGGAATTCATAAGGTACTTACAAAAACGAGTCATTTAATAACAATTTATTTATCTATAATAGGCAGCCGAACTCTAAGTAAGTGGTCACCACCGCCAATACACATTGACGCTGTAAAAAAATATTAGTGCGCCTCCGATCTTGGTAACTAAGAATTTATGCCCCTTGTCCCTGTACTATACTGGTTCACTCAATCTCTATACCGCAGGACACCGATTTTTATAGTGCTGTTTACCAAAAGAATAACTGATAAGAGGGTGCTACCTACCAAGAAGGGCACGTAATTTCAAAACTAAAGCTCAAAATCATTTCAAGTTAAATTTTTCCAAAAATCATATTAATATCCTATTAATATTTCAAAATCATTGAAAATATGCGAAGTCTATGTCGTAATTCGTATTTGTATAGATTATATCATTTTACGACGTTCCGATCTATTTCTGGCATGGTTGATGTGGTGTCGATTTAAGATTTATTCGTTCGATATATTTTATTTATATTTAAAGCACTGCAAGATTATTTAAATGAATTTTGATTTAAAGGAGTATGCTTGCACATTAGTCTATACTAGTCAGGGTTATACTAGATACTTGATTACGTAATCATTATCTACTATTTGTATTAAAATATACTAATAATAATAATAATTTATACTAAGGTTATAAATTTAAAAGTAACTCTGTCGGTCTGTTTTTCTGTTACCCTCCACGGCTAAGCCGTTAAACTGATTTTGATGTGACACCTGCCCCAACCCTATCACGCGGGCGAAGCCGCAGGCGAAAACTAGTTAATAATAATTAATCAGCAAATCACCGTCAAATCGTTGTTTTTGCCATTACTGAACTTGCACGGTATATTTTTCCATTAAATAGCAATGTTTATCAACACCCTTTTAATTTCATTTTTACACAAATACAAACGTGGCATCAATTTAACCACAGTAGCTTTGTTGTTCATGGTCCGACTGACGTGACGTGATTCAGAATCTAATTACTGAGTAGTATATATTGTTAGACGTAGTTTTTTTTTTTGTTTTGTTTCAGCTCGGCCAGCGAGTTTTTCTTTATTTTTCTTGTATTCGTATCTCCGCAGACGTGTAGTCAGTGTCTTTGATGTATTTTATCTTTAATTCACAAGTTTCAGGATTAATAAAAATATCGATGTATGGTATAAGGTAATTAGATCTTGCTTTTTGTGCTTGCGTTGGAATTGAGAATCATCGGCTAGTAATTAAAATTGACATCTTCAAATTGACATCAATAGTGTAAGATCATTAGTTATAAATAATTATGAATAACGTAATAAATACGAAAGTTGACTGTACTCTTAGTTATAGGTACAAAATCTAAATATTTGGATTAAAAAAATTAAGTGTGGTATACCACTCGTTATATATTCACGTAAAGACCTTAAAATCCACGTAAAGACCAGCTATCATCACTTTTGATTGCTGATTCTTACATTACAGGCACTATAAGTAAGTGTTCCTAATATAATAAATTAATTGAAAAATAATAAAATGATAAAAATTTACTAGTTTCAGATTTATTATTTTGTATTCACCCAACTACCTATCTGGATGCCAAATTTGAATTTTCTAGGTCATCTGGAACTGGGTTAGAGTTTTGATCTATAGGTCAGTCAGTGATAAAAATGACGATTTTTGGACGTTAATATCAAAGTAACCGTTTTGAGATAAGTTTATGAAATTTTGAGCATTTTTGTGCATCGCAAGTATCAATATATGGGCCAAACCATATACATTGGTACTATAAAAATATTAACCATTCCTTGCATCGCGAATGCGCCACCAACCTTGGGAACTAAATTGTCCCTTATGCCTGATTACACTGGCTCCATCGCCCTTTAAGCTGGAACACAACAATATTAAATATTGCTGTTTGGCGGTAGAATATGGGATAAACATAGAATATACGGATGGAACATAATCTTTGCGCTGGCTATTTTGCTATCGCATTGTTGGTCATCACCATAATCTTTCTTCTTGCGCGAGAATTTAAATTTTACCGTGACTCCTAAGATATTAATTTAAATTAATCCTTTTATAATTCCAGTGAGGCAACCGCGTCTTTTTTTTGCCTTTCAATAGATTCAATTATTCCCATCTAACAGTTTCTATTAAAACAGACAAATTTAATGACTGCTAAATGTTTTTTTTAAATA
Organism: Nymphalis urticae; assembly: GCA_905147175.2. Taxonomy (NCBI): domain Eukaryota; kingdom Metazoa; phylum Arthropoda; class Insecta; order Lepidoptera; family Nymphalidae; genus Nymphalis; species Nymphalis urticae. The sequence continues at coordinate 11,643,771 of LR989983.1, forward strand.
TATTTTAATATTTTAAACAATTCAAGATGATTTATTTCACACAAACTATATGAACAAACACAGTATGTTCAAAGGTGGCGCTGCTAACAGAATTCAAATGGAATTAATCTGGACCCTTATCAGCTAGCGGTATGAAATATACTATGACGACTATACTACGACCTATTCTCATACCTCCCAAATATACATAACAAATTTCATAAAAATTGGAGGTCGGTCGGAGAAGTCGGCCACAAACACCGTGACACGAGATTTTTATATATTAGATATAAAAACCTGATAACGTGGAACACATCGGTCAACAGCCGACATAGGTGGAACATAATTTCTCTAATTAAAAGAGTCGTGTTTACATTCAATTCTATAAATATGATTTTATACTGAGAATTCCCTACAAAAGAAGCATACTCAAAACAGATCTAAAAAAACGCGTTATACGAGTTGAGTGAGCTTAAACTCACTTTATACTTAGTTATCATCAGCACAGATACGATTAGCTTTGTTAGCTATGTAATGACGTGCTCATCAAAGATTTATTTAGAGTCAATAAAAACTCCAGGATCTTTACTTTACAATAATAACTCTCGAAATAATTTCGACTTTTAATTTGTAAGAATAATTTAAAACCCGAGCGTTTTCTAGCAACTACATATTACGTTACCCTTTTTTTATGTTTCAAAAGAAAGAATTGTTGGAACGATATTAATAAATATACCTAATTATTTCTGGAAATCGTCTCTAAGTAATTATAATCGGCATATAAAATTGCAATGAGGTGTTCAAAAAAGTACATTCGATGTACACAAACATAGTTAATATATTGTATATTTATTTATTTATTTAAAATCACCAACATGACATACAGTTATAATTACAAGCTAAAAGTTTACAAATAGATAGGCGGACTATTAAGGCATTAGCCTGAAGGCATTCTCTGCCAGTCAACCTTTAGGCTAAGCAGAAATCCGTGAAGGCGGTGATTAGTAATCAAAAATATACATACATACACATAAAATATCAACAAAATAAATACAGAGCTATAGTATATATTGTATAAACATATGATTAATGGTGCATTATACAGGATGACTGGTGAATTAGTATCAATACTTAAGGACGTGATATTTGACGACCATATATGACCAAAAAAAATACATATAACATAAATATTAATAAACTTCTAAGTAAAGTTAACCAAAAGTTATGTAATTAATTACGCGTCATGTGGACACCCTAGCTGCGCTGACGACACAACACAGTTAGGTACATTTAGTTATCGCGCGGTACTTTACCTACGTCCAAACGCCGCCGCGTGTTAACAGGGTAGCAGGCTACCTTTGATAAACAAGCATGATCCAATCCCCCTTCATACTTTAAACCTGGCTTAGAACAGGCAAAAATACCAAAATATTTCACTCGTTTAAGCAACAAATTTGTTGACTAGGTAAATGATATGAACTTGGGATAAAAATTAACTGTTTACCTATCTTGGTATTTCCGGCGTATTTAAAAATGGAATCATACTTATTTACAACGATTGTCAATCATTTAACTACCTATTTACCTACATAACTACACTAACCTTAACAAATGTTCAAAGTGAGCTCCTGCTCGTGTGATACACAGTTCGGCACGTTTACGCATATTGTCTTTCACACGCTTTAACACGAATGGGTCACTTTACTACTCACAGTACTCACAGTATTCTGCATTTGTGTATTGATAAGCCATACCTAATTACTAATGACGGGTCACACTCACACACGAAAGATTAGGTATACGCGTAAGATCGATCGCTAGGGGCGCGCGCGCGGGAAGATGGACGAACCTTACGGCGGCGCTCGCCCGACTAACCTACTAACCTACTAAAACTAATTAGCCGCGGGGCAGGGGTTGCGGGTGGCAAACACCACGCCGCACGCGCCGCGGAAATATGTCCACACTTTATTTATTTAAAGTAAATTTTTTGTAAATTTGGTCAAAAATTAAGTACCTGTTTTTTTTACATAATTCGAATGAGAATCATGTACCGATTATGCTCCTAAAATATTGATACTAATTCACCAGTCACCCTGTAGATGTCATAAGACGACAAGAACTAGGAACTTTCTGACAAAATATGCTCACGGAGACGAGTCTTGAAAGTAAATTTAGAGGTAGCTTTTCTAACATGTTCAGGTACTTTGGTAGATCAAAAGAGATACGAGTTATTGCTCTTTTGAGAACAGTTAAAAGAGTTATAAATACGAAGAAATGAACTTTTAAATACGCCTGCATCACATTGTATTCTGTATAAATCATAAATATAATAAACAAAAAACATTGCTGTTATACAGTCAGTCCCAAACCTGAAAAAAGTATGAAGGAAAGTTAATTTCACTGATTTTCAAAATCTGAATAGCAACATATTTATTAATAAATAAAGATTAACTCATTTAACCATATTATTATCAATTTAAAACTAAACCAAACTAACCAATACATTATATGCGATAAACACATTAATATTTTTTTATATTGGAAAAAACCAAGGTTAAAAACCAGTAAAATCTGATATCATCTGGTACTGATTCGGTTTCAGAGTACCATAGACTCAATCCAATGTCTATCTATATTGAAATATATAGATACGATATCCGATATTTAAATCCGATATCTAGATACGATACGATATGGCTTCAAAGTGATATTACCTATACCTATAAAAAACATTATTTTAATGAACAAAAGGTAAATGTTTCTAGGAAGTCGCAATCACCCTTACAAAATAATATACCAATGTCTAAGCTTGTATTTGTTTTCTCTAATTAATAAATATTTTTTTGTATACTCTTTTGTTTTATTTTCTGTTTTCTTATACCTCAAAACCACACTTTTTTTCCCCATCTGGCTTGTCTACGCCACGTACGTAGATAGAAATCTACGCTATTTGAGTACAAAAACTTTTGCTAATGTCAACTGCAATAATTCACAACTGTTTAATTTAAAGCGTCCTAAGTTTTTAAATATCAAAATCATTATCTAACTTCTTGCCAACGATTTGAATAAATGTTTAATGAAATTGTTTAAGTCTAGTCTATTGTTATGTTGTAAAGTAATAAAGTTCGTTTAGGTTTTTATTTATAAATATAAAACACCAAAAGTCATTGGTAAGCATTTAATTTGATACCTATTCAAATATAAATTGACCATGTCCTTTTTCCATTTCTTAAGAATTGAGTTATTGTCATTTAATATATCAGTTGTTCAGTCTTGATTCCTTTGTTCTATAAGCCAAATCTACTGTAGGCAGCATCGATCCCCGTCACTGTCTACAAAGGCAAGCGCTCAGTCGAGTTTCAGAAACTGCGCACTGTAAATTCTTTCGATACTATTTCTATTTGCTGTTGTTATTTTATTGAATTGTGGTAATTCCTGTGTGGAAATTAACTGGTATTTGTCCTTTGAAAATTGTGTCGATTTGATAAAATTTTTTTAGACTAGAGTTGATTTTTAAGTAAATTACATTTTGTGATTAAATCTGTGTTTTCTTTAATGTTTAACGCTTCTGATTCCTAAATGTACATTAAATACTAAAGGACATATATTAGGTACTATGTACGTTTTCAATATTATTTGCTTACAGTATAATATTTTTAGTATCATTAAACCAATTCCAGTTATTGACAAGGATGTCAAATTCAAGTGTAGGCGATGGTATCAAGAGTTATAATAATATAACTCCTTCTAGCATATCTATCAGAAAATAGTAACAAACTAATCGAAATAAAATATTTAAGCACATATTTACATTTATAATGATTATGACAACCAATTTCACCTCGTACATGGTTAATAAATACAAAACCCCAAATAACAGAGCTTTAATTAGTTAAAGTCTCAGAGATTCTAGAATAGGCGTTTAATTACAGGACACAAACCACGATCCTACCTAATTATATTACTTGAGATTTCTCTTTGTTTTTCATGAACAAGCGAAGGCTACCATTAACAGTACTGTGTATAATTATCATAAAAATCGACAAGTTGAATCAACATATTGATATGATATATTGAACGCAATAATAGTGAATTTTGTGGTCAGTTCAATTTACTATCAACTGCAACCGGTATACGATGTTCACACGTCTTTCATCATCATCATCATCTGAGGCGTTACAGCCGCGGGTGGGCCTTAGTCTGGTCCAGTAAATCTCTCCAGTCCGATCTATTTGTGGCTTTCGTTCTCCAATTTGTCACCCCTAAGATCTTGGTGTCCCGTTCGACGCCGTCTAACCATCTGAGCTTGGGCCTGCCTCTACTTCTGCGACCCTCCGGCCGGCTTTCCAAGAGGCGTTTGGGTACTCTGGCCTCGTACATTCGTACTTCGTGCCCTGCCCATCGTAGGCGTCCGATCTTTATGGTCTTAATGACGTTAGACTCATCGTTCATTTGGTATAGCTCGTGGTTATAACGCGTACGCCATCTCTCATTTTCTACCACAGGTCCGAAGATGCGCCTTAGTATTTTGCGCTCAAATACCAACAAGGAATTTTCGTCTGTTTTGCTCAACACCCAACATTCAGAACCGTATGTGAGTATGGGCCTTAGTAAGGTTTTGTACAGCAGAAGTTTTATGCTTCTTGAGAGAAGTTTCGAGCGAAAGTATCTTAGCAGGCCGAAGTAGCACTTGTTAGCTGCATTTATTCTCCTGCTTATATCCGAAGACACATCGTTCTTATGGGTTACTAAGGACCCAAGATATACGAATTCATTGACGCTAGCGAAGGTGTTATTACCAATATTGATTCTTTGTGGGGGAGCTTGCTGGTCTCTTAACGCCTTCAAGTACTTAGTCTTGGCTATGTTAACTTGGAGACCGGCCTCCATTGCTGATTTTTCAAGAGCAAGGTATGCACTCTCCACTGCAGGCAGGGCTGCTGCAGGGATCTTCCTATCATGTCGAGGTCATCCGCATATCCCAGAATTTGGACGGATTTGTGGTAGATGTTGCCTTTTGTCTCGATCTTTGAGTCGCGGATACATTTGTCGAGTGAGATGTTAAACAGTAGACATGAGAGTGCATCTCCTTGTCTTAAGCCATCGTTGGCTCTGAAGGGTTCTGATAACTCTGTTTGAACCCTAACAACGCTCTGGGAATTCCTAAGAGTCATTTCCGTCAGGCGCACAAGCTTCTTTGGGATGCCAATCTCTATCATAGCCTGGTATAGGAAATTCCTGTTCACATTATCATATGCAGCCTTGAAGTCAACGAAAAGATGGTGGGTGTTGGCGGTAAACTCAAACGTTTTTTCAAGGATCTGCCTAAGCGAGAAGATTTGGTTTTTGGTGATTTACACGTCTTTAGTAGGAATTTAATATACTTTTGGTGGACCATTTGCACTTAAGTTTTTTGATAAAGACTGCAAAACATTATATACTACAAAATTTTTATTAAGTCTCCAAGCGATCTATTCTTAACTTAACAACACGTGTGAAATAGCTTGAAGTAAAGTTATAGGGAAGCTGGTGACAATCATGCATCACTAAATGACCTAAATTAGCGATAAAAAATGTAGGTAATTTTGCCTAAATCTCTATCATAACAATGTAAAATGCTTAGTTTTTCCCAATTAGAAAGTTGATTTTTAAATTGACGCATCGAACGAATTAAACGCATTTTCCATTATTTTAGGTTTGATTAAGTCAGTGTTTCATTTTGTGTGATTTTCTTACCGGTGAAATTATTGTGTGAAGTGAATTTATAAATGTCAATGGCATGTCCTTATCTATATGTATGTAATGACTTGTTCTGACTAACTCATCAACGCAGAGCCTAAACCACAGGAGTTAGAAACTTGAAATTTTAACAGTTAATGCATATTATGATGAAACCACGCACTAATAAAATGTTAAATATTGTAGTAGTAATAGTTTGTATGGGGAAACCGTTATTTTTGACGTAAGAAAAATGAAATTTAATATTAAAGCTTCTGACAAAAAATAAATGCATACATTTTTTGTCATTTTTTTAAATTTCACCCTAAACGTTAGAAATAAGGTGGAAACATTAGTATAAATAAATGGTTTGATCTGGTTGAAATATACTGTTTGTGTTTCTTGAATGAATTGAAAAACATGTATTTAAACGTTTTGTAAAATCCACCCAAACGAGTGGTGTGGGAAGAATACCGTTCATCAGAATATTCTTGCGAATTTAAAGAATATAGTTCCCTCTAAAAATGTGCTTCGCCATGTAATCAATAAGTCTCCAGCCATCCAATAAGGCCTGTCATTGAAAATGACCGGCGTTTACATAGAAGTGGTAGGATTATTAATTATAAATAATGTTTTTAGTGAGTTAAATAGTTTTGTTTGGTATAAGTAGTTTACTCAGATCAAATAAAATTGAAGTGTCTGTTTCAAAATAACTGCCTATTTTGAAGTTAATATGGCTATATATTAGGAGATACCTGATTAACTTTTTAACAAATAAAGAGTAATTGTTCGTCTCTTAAAAGAGTACTCCACCATTACATCTTTTTAATATTACCTAGTCAAATCATACATTTTAATCATAAAATTACTTAGTAAAATAAACTTGTAAATTAATTTAGTAATAATTAACATAATTAAGATTTAGACATATATAATATTTTTAAATATTATATATTTTATTTTTGTGGTGTACAATAAAATAAAGTATAAAGTATAAAAATATAAAGTAAAGTATAAAGTAATATAAGAAACTAGCGGTTCAAACGCGGCTATAATAATAATAATAATAATAATAATAATAATCATTTATTCTCAGACAACAAAGGTCCATACAATTGAGATACAAAAAAATAAAATAAAAATTACAAATTTCTTACAATATTATTGAGTTAAGAACTAAATAAAATCTCTTACTTGTTCGACAGACCTTTTAATAGAACGACAGTTAAACGTGCTTAATGTGATATTTGTTCTAGTCGTACTACCCATCGTATTTATTATTTAAAGCGTTTCGTGTGTGTCGTTCTCTAAAGCGTCGGTATACTAAACCTGCGGGCCAAAAATTGGTTTCTAAAAATTTACTCATGCTACTTGCGTGTATCTTGACCTTAAAAGAATTAAAAGCAGTTTCCTTGTGCTGTGGAAGGCGTTCAACACTAAGGCACTCCTGTCCCATATCGTGAATATGTTCCTTAATATCGGACTCTGTTACAGTTTTTGAGGCGCGAGAGATATAAATCGAACATTCCGGGTCAGTGACTTGTATCTTTCATTGAGCGGAATACGTCCCTCTCATATTCGTAATTTTATTTTTACGTTTTCTATTCTTCACTATTTGAAACTCATCATCTGTGGGTACTTTAACTTTAGTCGTTGCTGGTAAATCGCGCACATCCAAATGATTAGCAGCCCCAGAAATCCCATCCGTAATTACATTTTTCATACGGGCGCATTTCGCTTGACGCGAGCGATCGTCACTATACACAATATCACGATATGTGGGTATACGGGAATTAGGTGCAGCTTCTTCATGTACGCACTCAGGTTGTGGTGCAGACATAGGTGGTAGCGGAGGTTTTATATGCCCGCGTCATAATCAAAATTCCATTTAAACGGGATAAAAAGGCCAAAATATGTTAATTATGTCATATTTTAGCTGTGATAAATCTTGGAAAAGTAACAAATAATTACAACACACTCGACCTTTCATATTTATGATAGGAGTATTGTTTTGGTTATGGTTGCGAGTTCCACATAGCCGTATTAACTTTAAAAGATTTTATTTTGAAGTCACAGATTTTCAGAATTCAAAACACACACAACCTTTCGTATTCATAATATGAGTGTGATTATTATTATTCTAGTAATTAAAGAAAAATGGATTTACTGAATTATTGTAATGCCTCCTTATATTCTATTTTAGGTGTAGTATTGCTATTTGACTTACATGTGAACATGCTTCATATGTGGGCATACAGCAGCAAGTAATAGAAAAAAATGATAACCCGTCAACTCTAATAAAACTATAAATAAGGTAAACTAAACTAAACATAACATAATATAATAGGTATCTCCTAATATATAGCCATATTAACTTCAAAATAGGCAGTTATTTTGAAACAGACACTTCAATTTTATTTGATCTGAGTAAACTACTTATACCAAACAAAACTATTTAACTCACTAAAAACATTATTTATAATTAATAATCCTACCACTTCTATGTAAACGCCGGTCATGTTCAATGACTGGCCTTATTGGATGGCTGGAGACTTATTGATTACATGGCGAAGCACATTTTTAGAGGGAACTATATTCTTTAAATTCGCAAGAATATTCTGATGAACGGTATTCTTCCCACACCACTCGTTTGGGTGGATTTTACAAAACGTTTAAATACATGTTTTTCAATTCATTCAAGAAACACAAACAGTATATTTCAACCAGATCAAACCATTTATTTATACTAATGTTTCCACCTTATTTCTAACGTTTAGGGTGAAATTAAAAAAAATGACAAAAAATGTATGCATTTATTTTTTGTCAGAAGCTTTAATATTAAATTTCATTTTTCTTACGTCAAAAATAACGGTTTCCCCATACAAACTATTACTACTACAATATTTAACATTTTATTAGTGCGTGGTTTCATCATAATATGCATTAACTGTTAAAATTTCAAGTTTCTAACTCCTGTGGTTTAGGCTCTGCGTTGATGAGTTAGTCAGAACAAGTCATTACATACATATAGATAAGGACATGCCATTGACATTTATAAATTCACTTCACACAATAATTTCACCGGTAAGAAAATCACACAAAATGAAACACTGACTTAATCAAACCTAAAATAATGGAAAATGCGTTTAATTCGTTCGATGCGTCAATTTAAAAATCAACTTTCTAATTGGGAAAAACTAAGCATTTTACATTGTTATGATAGAGATTTAGGCAAAATTACCTACATTTTTTATCGCTAATTTAGGTCATTTAGTGATGCATGATTGTCACCAGCTTCCCTATAACTTTACTTCAAGCTATTTCACACGTGTTGTTAAGTTAAGTTAAGAATCTAATACAAACGCAGAAGACTTCATTAATTCGCTACTAGCACATTTGAATTCGATCAAATCACGACATAATCCGTGCAGTGACGGAGAAAGAATACATTTCACTGCCCCTTTCCCATGGGTGTCGTAAGAGGCGACTAAGGGATATCATCTGGTGGTAGGATGATACACATCCGCCTGGCTTGTTACCACCGTACGCATGGTGAAAATCTCGTGAAGTGGCTTGCAGCCGCGTTTCGAGGTCAGCCAGCGTACAGCCAGTGCCCGAGCGAGCATTGCCGCGATGGGTGTTGGTCCAATGGAGACGGCTGCTGAACCAAGGCCGGGGGAAACACGCCTCCACACTTTGCCCATCCCTATCGTGGCAATACGTCGCTCGCTTCACGTTTCTTTACGAGGCGTGAAGAGGCATCTTGCGGGCCGGCAAGGCGAGGGCGGCTAGTGCAGAATCTTCTTCCCGACTGTACTGGCCGTCCTCGCGTTTGGACTCTACTACCACTTAACATCAGGTGGAGTAGAGTCATTTGCCCACCCGGCAAATATAAAAAAAATAATAATAATATTATAATCACGGGCGACATTAATATAAATATAATCGCTAAAGAAACTGCACAAACCTATGAGAGAAATAATCGACAAAAATATCTTACATCATTAATAATGCATGGTATCCTGCCCGGGCACATGTTTCCTACAAGGGATCAATCATGTCTAGATCATTTTATGTTAAAAATAAACAAAAAGTTAACCATAGCAACTGTTGCTGTTCTAAAAACATCTATAACGGATCATCTTATGATTTTACTTAATTTATCTGATAGTGTAACCCAATCAAACAAAAATCAAGCAACTAAAACAATAGTCGATTACGAAAACGCTTGTAAATTACTACAAGAACAGAATCTGGCAGAACTTTTTCTCCACACTGATCCAAATGTTTATACGGATCTCTTGATAAAAAAAAATTATTTCTCCCTTACAGAGCACACTAAAACTATTACTATTTCTAGAAGCAAACAAACTATTAAACCTTATATAACACAGGGCATACTACGCTGTATTAAAAATAGAAATGACATGCAAAGAAAACTTAAATTAGATCCCAATAATGAAATATTAAAAATTACTTATCGAAGATATAGAAATTTCTGTAATTCTCTTATTAAAAAAGTTAAACGTAAATATAACAAAGAAAAGTTAGCTAAATCTTGTAAAAATAATAAAATTTTATGGCCTATAATCAATGAAATAACACAATTCAAAGAATGTAAAACTACTAATACTAACTTACTTGATATTCTACCATCGTCAACACTTTCTGTAAATTTTGTAAACAATTTTTTTGCTAATATTGGTAAAGATTTGGCAGAAAAAATCATTTCGACCGATAAAGTTTCACGCTACAAATTTTCACCAGTGACAACTTATGTGTCTTCTTTTGTCTTACTTGATTCAGATCCTTTTGAAGTACATTCTGATGCAATCAAATTCTACGAGTGCAAATGGCTGGGATGGGATCCCTACAAGCTTTATAAAATTATGCAGGAGTTTTCTGCTACCCTTTCTCACTCAATTAGCAAATCTGTGTTTTAAGACTGGAGTTTTCCCAATAGCACTGAAGAAATCAATTATTACACCTGTGTACAAGAGTGGAAATAGAGATGAAGTTAGTAACTACAGACCAATTTCTGTCCTACCATCTATTGCTAAGATTCTTGAAAAACTTATAAACAAACGAAAAACTTATAATAAAAGTTTAACATATTGGCTAAGACACAATTTGGATTCAGAAAACATTTATCTACAGAAGACGCAGTTACAGATCTTACTGATCTAATTGTTAATAAACTTGACCAAGGTAAAAAGTGTTTAACAGTATTTCTTGACTTAAAAAAAGCATTCGACACAGTCTCTATTCCTATACTTGTACACAAGTTAGAACAAATTGGAATTCGTGGTACTCCACTTAATCTTTTAAGATCTTACTTAAATGATCGCGTACAGTGCGTAAAAATTGGGCAACATATTAGTGAGGATGCAAATGTCACCTATGGCGTCCCGCAGGGGAGTGTTTTGGGTCCAACCCTCTTTCTTATATATCTAAATGACCTCTGTAAATTAGAAATTGATTCAGGTCAGGTCTTCTCTTACGCCGATGACACTGCAATAGTTTTCTGGGACAATACTTGGGACGATGTTTACAAACACGCAAACTTAGGGCTAATTCAAGTTTCGGAATGGCTAAATGATAATCTTCTTACGCTAAACACAACAAAAACAAACTATATATGTTTTTCTATACGCAATTCGACGCAGCCAAATGATGACTACAGTATCAGGATACATAAATGTATCCTGATACTGTAGTCATCATTTGACGAGCCGGTTGGCGTGGTTGGTAGATACTGTGCCTTTCACGCCGAAGGTTGTGGGTTCGATTCCCACCCAGGACAGATATTTGTGTGCATGAACTGTTTGTCCTGAGTCTGGGTGTAATTATCTATATAAGTATGTATTTACAAAAGAAAAGTATTATATGTAGTATATCAGTTGTCTGGTTTCCATAACACAAGCTTTGTACGAGCTTAATTTGGGATCAGATGACCGTGTGTGAAAAATGTCCTAGGATATTATTATTATTATTATTAAATGTGATTATAAACTTTCTCTACCTTGTAAATGTCAGCTTATATCTAAGGTAGATAAAACAAAGTATCTTGGTATTATGGTCGATCAAAATTTAAACTGGTATGCTCAACTTAATTTAGTATCTAACAGAATGCGAAAACTTACCTGGGTTTTTAAGAACTTGCGACACGTTGCTAATAAGGACTTGTTAAATAAAGTATATATGGCCTTGGCACAATCAGTCTTATCCTATTGTATTCCGATTTGGGGTGGGACTTCAAAAACAAAATTTTTGGAACTGGAAAGAGTGCAAAGATCTCTTTTAAAGGTGATGTACTTTAAGTCCTACAGATTCCCAACTACCGAACTTTACGAAAATGGAAACCTTCTGTCAGTGAGAAAACTATATATCTTACTCTCCATCGTAAAATTACACAAGTCCATTAAATTTGACCCTAAAGTATTAACTAAAAGACGTAAGGATATTAAATTACTCTGCACATTTCCCCCTGCAAAAAGTAGTTTTACTAGAAAACAATATAGAAGACAAGCTACTTATCTATACACTAAAATAAACCGTAAAGTGAACATTTATGGTATGAACACATATAATTGCAAAAAAAACGTTAAAAGACTGGTTAAAAAAATTGGATTACTATGAAACTGAAAAATTAATGGAAATAATTACATAATTATTTAAAAACTAATAGTACAACTGACTATCAGACACACATACACACACACACACACACACACACACACTCGCAAACATACACGCGCGTTATATGAATAAAACTACGTTGAAGTTATATGTTACCTTTTTAAACGATTCTTAATTTGTAATAATGTTACTTTTTCATTGTTTTTACCTTAATGTACTTGTTTCCGTTTGTGGAAGAGCGGGGACTCCTAACACAAGTTAATTCCATTACTTAAAAGGAGCTCCCTAGCTGTATCTGTTGTATCTAGGTATAAGTTACAGAAATAAACAATTTTTATTTTTTTATTTTTATTTTGTGTGAGTACAACTAAGATTTTATGAATAATAAGAAAAGTGTTTTGTACATTAAAAATTGTTATACATTGTCCGTGGTTTTCATTAATTATTTTATTCACATTTTATTAAATTCGCATTTTATTAAATTCATTATGGATAAAGAGGGTGAGGTTAGCTATGCTGACAACACCGTGTCTAAAGATACGGTTGGAGATTCTAATTTTCTACAAAAATAAGATATATAACGGATATATCTTATTTTTGTAAAAAATGCACTTTTACAAAAATGCAGATGTCCGTATCTACTTTGCTGCCATCGATATTTACGTAATCCAAATATGAAGCGAATACACATGTTCTGTAAGAGCTCTAGTTTATTTAGCAGTTCCTCAGAAATATCTAAATAGACCAAGTCGGTACCTCCCAATAGGCTTAATAGCAAAGAGTTGGCTAAGGTGAGTTTTGAGCCGATGGAGGCGAAAATTTTTCGACTCATCTCTGCTACTTGAGGAACCCAAGAGAGCGACTCATCTATTATTAGCCCCAAATTTTTAATCGTTGAGAGTAATGGAAGCGCAGTGACATTAAGAAGGATGGGAGGGATTCGGGACTGATTAATTTCGTGCCATTGCTGGGAGCTGCCGATAATAGCCGCCTGCGATTTGCTCGGATTTATTAGTCCATATGAACGACATCATACTGCAATTTTTTCGACTTCGGAATTTAGTGTTTGGATGGCATTGGCGAGGTTGTTAATTTGTGTAGCTACGTATAATTGTAGATCATCGGTATAAAGATGTTAATTACAGGAAACAAGTGATGAGACAGAATTAATAAAAATACAAAATAGCAACGGTGACAGAACGCTACCTGCCGGTACCACAGATTGAAGAGAACAAGAAGATAACATATTGTCAAAACATACATACTATTACCTATCACATAGGTATAAACGAAACGGTACCAGGTGATAAATAAAGTGCACGGAACATTGCTAAAAGTAAATCATGGTCGACATTATTAAACGCGTTACTAAAGTCAAGAAGAACAATGATTGTAATGAGCTTATTGTCTATAGCAAATCGAATGTCATCGCATATTTTGACAAGAGTGGTAACTGTGCTATGTCAATTACGAATACCTGACCGAAGTGGGCTAAGGAAATTGTTACTGTTTAAATATAGATTGAGTTGAGAATAGACAACACGTTCAAGGACTTTGGATAAGAAAGGCAGGATGGAAATTGGACGAAAATGTAAGTTGGTGGAAAGATTGGAGGTTTTCGGGATTTATATAGGCAGTACACCAAGCGCTAGGAAAGATACCAGTAGAAAGGGAAAATTTTATTATATGACATAGGACAGGCAGAATACAATCAAGGGATACGAGAATCATTCTTCTGCTAATACCATCACTGCCAACTGCATCAGACTCTATAGCAGTAATGCGTTTTTTGACGTCTATAGGAGACAGGATTAAATTCAAAGGATGGACAATTAGGAATAGTTAATGTGGCAAGACAGTTTAAGGTGTTGAATTTGACAATCCATTATATTATTAGCGGTGTTAGAATGTATAAACTTACGTTGTGCATCAAGGCAAACTCTGCTACACGTAACTTTTTGTACTTTAGGGGACTAGGTTCTGTGGGCCTGATTTTGTATTTAAATTTAGCAGCATTACGACTAGCCATCAATAATTTAATATCCTGAGTTAACCATGGCGCAGGAAGATGTTTAAGCTTAACCGGTCTCATAGGTGCATGCACGTCAAACAATTGTACAAGCTGAGAGTTAAATATATTTAATTTATCTTCAATTAATTGGGAGTTAAATACTGAATTCCAGTCAATTTGGTTTAAGTTACGAAGAAAGTATGTGTTATTAAAATATTTAAATCTACAAACAGATAAAACTTCAACGAAGAGGTGCTTCGAAGACTCTGAGTATTGAGCTGGAGATTTGCTTATCGATATTATTGCTGAACGGTATATTGCTGCGTAGATATATAGCAACACTACCTCCGCCTTTTCCCACTCGATCATTACGGATTAAATGAAAACCAGGCAGACAGTAAGACGTGGAGGGCAAACAAGGCTTTAGGAATGTCTCAGAGATAAGTAGGGCATGGATATTTTTATTATAAAATGAATTTAGGAGGTCTGGATAGTGAGAAGGGATGCTTTGGGCATTTATATGGATTACATTGAAGTTCTTAGGGTGAGGCCTAAATGTTGTACTAAGAGTTGAACTGAGCGGTATATATTATATTAAATCGAATTGGTTAAATAAGCGAAATTTGTTTGAACTTAATTGATAAACATCAACAGAGGGGAGACATAATTTTAATTCCATAGTAAAAATAAAATAGCGATAGTATAAATTAACATATTTTTAGAACTGCATTTTAAGGATGACAATGAACAGTAACAATCTTTAATAACAGCATCATTATAGTGCACTTTTAAATCGTCGATTATATTTTCGACAAGTTTATTGCTATCTGAAACTTTTATGTATCCGTTATGTATATTTTTTGCTAAATCGGAATTTTCTGTACCACTATTTTCCTAATTTATGTTAAATAATTTGGGATTCAACTTGCATTTACTTTTTGGAGATTTATGTATAGCTACATCATCGTCTGATTTATCACTTTCTGAATAGTCATATTGATTCTCATCATCATCATCATCATCAACCTCTTTACTTTCAACTGCATCTCATCCTCAGATATATCGCTGCGAGCATCATTAAACTTTGGCTTATTACTTGTTACAGTTATTAATTTATCAATAGGCCACTTTTGATTTATTTCAAGTGTTGGAGTAGGAACATTGTTTTTGAATGAAAAATAAACTGATGGCGAATATATATAATATATACAATATTTCGTTACTTCTTCTAAATCAACCAAGAGTGTTGAATTTAAACTATCACTGTCTGTTGATTTACTCGTTGGTGTTTCTTTTTTGCTATACAACTGTTTAACAATAACTGCTACTGATTCTACTTTTCAATAATTCAATAAATTCGTCTACCGCCAAAACCTCTTTACATTTGGTTGGACCTTGTAAGATGGGTAGTCACCCATCTTACAAACGGAGTCATCTCAAACAGGTCAGAAAAAAAAATCGAATTGTGTATCTTCGACATTTTTTAGCGTTGTAGCTACAGTATGTTCAATATCTGAGTTTATACCAAAATTCATTCAAAAGCATCTTGAGACCAACCTGTTGCATTCCTAATGGCATCAAAATTTACATCATTAACTACATGTTGTGGATTTTTATTATCATAATAATTTATAATACCAAAATTGGTAGGAGTTATTCTTGAAGCTTTAAGAAAATAAATGAAGATACATAACTGAGTTATAGCTACGTTAAATTCTAAAGTTTTATTTAATTAAATACTCGTCTATAACTTACAACATAAGTATGTATATTCGGAGTCACAGATGCTTCCGAAATCACATCGAGAGCTTGATGAGCCAAAACTATATACAGGTTTAAAGTGAAGATTGCCAGCCGGTGCAAAATTACATACCAACCTATTGACTGTTCTGTTCTAGTACGAGCCGGCTTCAATACCTAATTCCTCAAATTTTATAAATGATTAACTTATTCAATACATTTATTTACGCAGTTTCAGAATACAAAGACTTTACTTTAAATTTAACTCCGCCACAGCCAACATCAGTAGTGCTGCCCCACACAAGTTGTGTGAAGTAATCATAGTGTTGCATTCCTGTTATTGAAGATCTAAAATAAAGAGTCGACAGTATAACGTTTATCTTATAAAGTTAAAAAGGAAATATCTGTTCATTTTTTTAGAACTAACGAGATGTTTTTTTGTTTAACTTGTTTGTTAAGTTCAGTGTATTTCTGTGACTTGACGGTTCATTCTAATTTTATAAAGAAAAACCTTTGATACATCATCGCAAACTTTCTCGCAGATCTCTTTTCGCTCTACATTTATCTTATATATCTCTTACAGTGTTTTCTTCGTTTGTGGCCTCCACGAAAACCCTTTTTTTTATATAGCTCATGTCCGCCCATGACGATTATTTCTAAATATTGGTTAAATACCTTTTGAAATCGGACAAAAAGCTTAGCAGAATACCTCCTAGTGTGCGTCCACATTGACGGCCTAGCGCGGTTACAACTACGGGCATGAAATATCAATCATATGAAAACGCCGTTTGCGTCCATAGTGTAGTGATTAAGGCGGCCTTGCACGACAAGACCACGCGAGTTAGCGCGCTTAGTTTTTAACGTTCCTGTCCGTGCATTATGGCCACACTCCGGGCCTAGTCCAACAAGCGAGCTAATGCGCGGTTGGCGGAGGTTTTAAACCAGGTCAATCTTGTCGCTCAGCGTTAGCGCGTCTGCTGACATTTTTTTGTAAAACAACGTAAGGTGTTTATAAGTGTAATACGGCAAAGTAAACTTTCACGCCACATAAATCGTAAAATAACAAGAAAATTATGGAGCGATTTAAAAGAACAATTTCCTAGAATTGTAGGTAAGTTTAATCTAATATACCTACTATCGGATCGGATATCTAATAGGATCGGAGCGAAGTATCATATAAAAATATCAAAACCCCTTTTATAGACTACATACATTATTTTTAGAATATTTATATACTCCATTTTGTCACCTGCAACTTTATAAATAACATGTTATGATATATAGGGATCCTACTAAACTAAGGGGTGCCAAATTGAGGTAATTCGATATTAACACAATAAGTGTACACAGAGTCAAAATACTGAGAAGTTCTTCGTTTACCACGTTATAAGTAAATAGTGTAAAGATAGAGATATTTTGCCCTGGTTGATAATAATAATTTATCAGACAATGTATAGTATTTATATCAATAAATATCATCACACTACAAGATAGATTAAATTACTTACTTGTTTAAAAAATGATAATACAAGTGCATTCACCGTAAGCAACGAGAAAAAATTGACGCATTCATGTTGAGTAACTCCACAAACCATAAATCAATCATCGAGGTTGGTGTCAATCCCGGTGCCTCGCCATATATTGTAGCTGTATTTTGACCCACTGGCATATACTCTATTGTGAAATAAAAAACATATTATACTTATATATCCGATACGACTCGCACGAAAGAATAGCTTAAGAACGAAACTTTTAATGTTATGTATTAATTAAATAAGAAACATTATTCATCTATAAAATAGCTTAAGTGACATAAGCAAGCTAAACTCAAATTATATATCATATTATAATTAAACAAAAGATAACATTTGTTGTTTATATCATTATCATTGCAAAGCTGGAACAATTTACCGAAATACTACGTAGTTGACTTGGACAAGACCTAAGTGATATTAACAAGTATATCAAAGGGAACCCCTGAAAGTTGTCGGTGAATGTGCGTCTGCAACCAATGTGTCTTAGCTGCCATTACTTGTGTTAGACACTCACTACGGCACAAGTCTACTAATTCAAAGTCGCTTAGCGTCTGCTTAATATATAAACGAATAAAATCTAAAATGAGGTCATTCGGAGAATGAGATGACCTCTCACTATACTATTTCTAAGCATTAAAATTTTAACTAACCTAAATCTCTACACAAGTCCATGCCATCATACAAACTACTTTGCACACTCCGATCTGCCCATCGCTGAGCTGATATTTCCAAATCCTTGTTCCATTGCTAATAAGCAAATATCAAGCAGAATTTAAATTACTCAAATCTTCATAATGTACATGAATATTAATTTCGTATTATACATATTCCTTCTAACTGTAAACATTACAGTTAGATGGAATATATACGATACATGAATATTAATTATCGTTTATATTGAACGTTTGTTGCAAAATATTTAAAAGATACAAAATATCAATATAATTGCTTAAAAAAATGTCTTACCAATTTTATCATATTTTCCGCTGCGGGTAAGGAGCGAATTTCTCCCGATGCAACTTTATTTCTTCTGCTGTTAATTTTGTGTAACAAATCTTTTCTCTCATCTTCGGTAGTAAATAACTTTATATAATTAATACAAGAAATTGCAGGACCTGGAGACTGACAAGACACAAGTCTAAAATTTCCCCTTAACCATTATAGCATTTTGCGTGCATACGCATGAGTTGATAGAAATAAGAAATTCTTAAATATTCACAAAGTTAATTTCTAGCTTTTATAAAGTATAATCTAATCAAACATACCTGAAATTTACATAAGGTGTGTTCTTTAGTGTTATTACAAAATTTAGCACTACAAAAATTACTGGATTCTTAATAAAATACCCAAAAACATGATATAATAAAAAAACAAGTTAAAAATATATTCATTAATAACGGCATTAATGTAATGTGAACTTGATAAAAAACTGTGATCATAACAATATATTGGCAGTTTCGAAAATCCAGATGGTCTTTGTTAAGCTTGAATAAGCTGTTTCGTTTATTTATCATATTATTATGAAATAATTGAACCACAAAACCCACTTTCCTTACTCTCTCTACTCTTTCTGTCACTGGATCAAAATGGGACGTCATACTACTTTTTTGTACTGAATGATATTTTAGCGCGTTTGAGAATAAGTAAAGTTCAGCGACAAAAGAATATAATTATCGCTAGGAAACGACCTAAAAAGCCTAAAAAGGTTCACGTGCATTGTAAATTCAGTTACAATGTCCCAAATGACTGCAAAGAAAAGAAACGGAAATACCTTTTAGCCAATTACCAATTTCCCTTTTACTACTCACAGAAAGATCAAGAAATTACCGTCTAACAAAACAATACTACTAGATTTTTCCAGGCGCGTAATTAATGTTTAGTATTGCTCTCATGTTCTGAAACATAGAAAAACATCGGGAACCTATAGCCTATTCCAATCGCAGGAGTAGCGAAACAAACGTTAGATATATGACGCAGACAAACATATTCTATGCGATTTGCTAATAGCTCTGCTATATTATATACACTACAAAAAGGTTGAACAATACCTAAATATTTGTGTATACAACAACACTATTCGACTTCATTACATATATATACTTTTATTTTAGATCCAAAGTTCGGATAAAACGTTCGTTCGGTCTTTTTTCACGAATTCATTATTCAAGTTCTCGATCAAAGATATAATGTTAATTCAATGTTGATTATTATTTATCTTTTAAATTTTTTATTTGATTGTGATATAATACTATGAAGTAGGTCAACCATACGTCATACGGTCACATAAATATATTTTTACTAACTTGCATTTTATATTAAATTGATTTTATTGTAACAATTACATGCAAATACAATATTTTTGCCAACCCTAAGAATAATTTTGTTGTTATAACCTCTTTTCATTGTTATTTACCCCTGATTCGTTTCGATTAGCTATTCATTTCTAACTTCGTTGCTAATTGGCGCAAAAGTAACAGTATTTATCTGTTTACTTTGTACCGACAATAATAGCAGTAGCAGCATTTGTTTTGATTTTAATATAATTAAGAACGATAATATATTATATCATATTATATATTAATGAATACCTAAATTTGCAACAAGACGGCATCCTCAAAGTGATAGTTAAAAAGGAAGTATTTGCGTTTATTTATATTTAGATAGAATGGATGGAACCACTATGAACACAATTCAATTATTGGCGTGTATCTACGCTATTCGAGCGCAAAATATTCTGCTAATGTCACGTATAAAATAGATGACACATATGATATGAAATTATTCGGTTTCAATTTTTGAGTTTTTCGTTTGGCGCCTATTCTATAAAACGTCACACTTGACGTTAAATCAATATGCGTTTCATATCGAACCATTGAGTAATGTTGAAGATGCATGCCGAAAAATAAAGGAAAACGGAATGAAGGTATGTGTATGTTTAATTTATAAAAATATTCCTTTTTTAAATCATTTGAACTCTGAAATGTTTTGTAGGTTGGTGTGGCAATTAATCCTTCGTATGCCGGAGCGTAGATATGCGCTCGAACGTCATCTCATAGTTCAATTTTTTTGTTTTACACTACACGAGAGATACATATATCTAGCTCTTGTCTATCCATAGTAATTAATATATTAAAGTCTCCCTCTCTCTTTTTTATTAGATTATCATTTCGACCAATCAGCGACGACGAAATGCACGTCGCAAATTCGCGCGCCAACATCATTTTTCGAATGCTCGCGGAGGCTCGCGGCCATATTTGTGAAAATTTTGTAAATTTCAAAATGTGTTTCGAATATAATTAACAAAAGTAAAGTGATTTGTTTATTCATTTTAATAAAGGTTCTCGGGTAAGTGTAGAATATATTTGCATATTCTATATATAAAATAGCTTTTTGCACTTTTTCCACAAAGATTTTAGTTTACCTAAAACAAAACTATTTTTTTAAGCTTATCATTCAATTATAATATTCATAATTTCTATTTTAATTATTTAAATAAAATTATCATATTAAATTAATTTCATAGGTAGGTATTCATCAATCTTTTGAAAAATATTTTTGAGATTGAGAGAATAAGATTCAGGTGTCAGTTTCGGGTTGTGTTCGGCTGTTACTGTTTGTGAAATCATTTTTTAACTTCATTGTTTTGTAAAAAAAATCTATTAATTTCACTACTAATATAAGATATATACTTATAGGTAAAATAGTGTTGTTAATTACGAAACAAAGTTATTATTATTGTTTAGATGGAATTGAAACGGATCACAACGTAGGATAATATTTTAAGACATTGCCTTTTCCGGATCACCTAGAGAAATGTTGCATATGATAAAAAACATTGATCAAGTCCACGTGCAAACATCTGAAGCCTACAAGGCTTAAGTCTTTTCTTGATGCTAACAACAAAATCAGACTAGATTAGTCCATGACTTTGTTGTAAGTATTGATCTTTCTTTATTGATATTATCTTAAATTCTAAAAATAGAAAAAAAAAATATTTTAGTTTTTATTTAAATTTTGTTAGCTGTTGTTTATTGATATATATTTTGTTTCATTATTTTTATGTAAGCAATAAGGAAATGTTTTTCTTAACATATAATGTTGGCTTACTAATTAACAAAATAACGATATGAGGGCAACGTAACAGACATGTCAAATAATCTCATCATTTTACAACCGTCTCGTAACAGATATATTCGAACCAGACCTTCATAGGATTTTACAGGGAGAAAGCGGTGATATAAATGATGAAAAGGCGTAAAGACGATCCGTAGAACATATCGGACTGAGAAAACCTAATACGAACAGATACATTTTTAACATTTTATGTTAAAAAGAAAACTTAATATTACATAAGGTCACTTCGGGGAAGACAGGCATACTTTATTAAAAACTTAGTTTACTGATCATAATAGGCTACCTTTACGACATTTCGGACAAATTTTACTATAGTATGATTAAATATTTAGTTGACTATTAAATTAAACAGTCAAAATTACTTAAAAATCATTTGTTTGTGCAAAAATCATAACTTTTCAAAAACAATCAAATTGACGGACTTTTCTGCCACGTCGGGTAAGACCGTATAGTAAAAAATACTATAAATAGACAGTTTACATGATTGTACATATTATATATGTGCGAGTATTTAAACATTTGTTCAAAATGTTCCGTCAAATTTTTAATAAATCGTTCCTGGCGGCTTTTACCTCAAAATGTAGCGTTTGTCGGATAAGTCCGGCACACATCGCCATTCAGAGGTAAAAAACAGTTTCATTAATCAAAAAATAAAAAGTTTATTTACGAGATCAGCCTTTAATAATTATTAAGTACACAACAATAAATAATCAAACAAATAAAAAAATAGACAATACTCATATTATGATTTAAAAAGAATCTAGAATTTACGATAAGGGATAATGAGAGAAAAAAAATTGCATTGAATTATGCTATCATAGACTGGAAGAATATTGAGCATCAGCAGTTTTAGGATTATTCTCGGCTCGACTTAAAATTGATAAAAAAACTTCTATATATAAACCAATACTTCGTTAAACCCTTGATAAATCTTAAATTGAGTCCATTGAACATGTACTATATCTGCCCACTATGGTATAAACTTTATGAACTCCTTGAAGCTGAAATTTCTTCTTTGAAGTCTTTTTATTAAATAAGTAAACACAAAATATTGGCAAGAATAAGGTAATGTCATCGGATAAGGTACATAAAGTAGCCCCGTCAAAAATTTTCGTCAAACCTATGATAAATTAACTTAATTGAGAGCAAAATTGCTAATCTTTAACTTGATTTTGCAAATATGAATCCAGTTCATGGTGAAAAATAAAATATTGTATGTATATAAATAAGATATAACTTAAAGGGTTTATTAATAATAATCATTAACATTAAAATTTTTTTTTTCTATAATGAAAAACGAAGTGACCCCAAATGTGTCACAGATATGTGTCAGTGATATTTATTAAATGCATTAGTTTATTGAGACCAAAACTTGAAAATTGATTGAATTTACTCATGATCTAGGGCTGACATTAGAGTACTTTTGTTACACATATTATAAAGAAAGGTTTGGCGCTTTACATTGTCTTTTCACATTCTAATATTCATCATCGATTTGAATCGCGCTATAGTAAATTTTTGAAAATCATTATGAATTTCTATTGTCTATATAAAAGCTCAAATTGAGTTTATATTTAGGAAAGACAGCTAAGTTTATTTTTGAGTATTACTAGGATAAGATATTAATAATTTATTGATTGTCGATGATTATTTAAAGAGCTTGCTGAAAATTGTAGTAGCGATAACTTGAAGACAGCTGAGGCCGACAATTTAGTTCATGGATCGATAGCTTATAACATATATGTATATGAACTGAAACTGCTGGCTCCTAGTATTCTTATCTTCGTTTCTCCTCCCATAACCATTTAACGAGAAAGTAGTACTGATGTTCATAGAAGTGATAATAGGGACAAAAAAAGGTGTAAACATTATAGTGATAAGGATAGCTTTATAGGGAATAATAATTCTATACATGTAGATTTCTGTTTTGTAGGGTTTGCCATCGAACCAATACTGATTGTTACTTATCTGAAAGATTTTTGGCTGGTCCACATACCCTTCAGACAGGCATTTATTTTATCAGGATAATCGTAAAATATTTGTTATTCCTTCATCCCAGGTAGCTTAGATGGTTATGGGGCGCGTACGAGGACGTACGGATGCATGTCAGCATGGCCGTGACATTATTTTCGTACGCTGTGCCATCACTTAATTGTTCTTTGTAAAGAACACGTACACCAATCACGCTACTCATTCGATCTCCCTACTCTTTGCTTTGCAAGTAGTATAAAACGAACAATATTACTGCCGGTAAGGCAGTCCTTCAGAAAGAGATTGACGTAGATTCGACCACGAAATCCTTCAAAATGCTCTATTCGTCGTAATTTGAGAGAACCAAGCAACACAGCAATCCGCTAATATCACAGGCCTGTTCTCATACCTCCCTCAGAGGATATATAGAGGAGTAATAATATACCGACTTTACAATATATACAAGTTATGGTAAGCTTATCACTTTTAATGGCTATTTTATCTATTTAGTCTGGACTATGAATCATTTTCATGATTTGACATGTGCTTGGCAAATAATATTCCCGATTATTTTTCGTCAACAAAGTAAATAAAAATTAGTACTAGGGAACATATCTATGTGTTCATACATACTTATGATAATTTTTCTAGTATAGGTATTTAGTACTGAATAAGTAATCAAAAATATGCCACACCATTAATAATAATAATAATTTTTATATTGTATTACATACAGGTTAGATAACAGATTTTAGCGTATTTACTCATATCAATTAGTGTTCCGTTCGTTGACAATATATCCATTAGCGAGAGTCCACAGTGGATTCCCTAATGAAAGACGGTTTATTCGTGCTAGTGTGATTCGACGTAAATAAAACTGGCTTTAACTAGATTAAACTTTTTTATCGGCATATTATAGAAATATTGTTTATAGTGTTAAATCTATGTCTTTTTTAAATTGTTCTCTATTATATATATATATATATTATATATTATTATATATATATATTATATATTATATATATATATATATATATATATATATATATATATATATATATATATATATATATTTGAGGCTACCTCAGACATAAAAAACGGTCAAATGGCCACCAGGCTCGCCACTAACAGGGACATATGGCGAAGGCTCGTCTCATGAATAACATCTGCGCCGAACAATTCATAATATGGCGTCCACGACCACGGCGACCACGACCGCTCTAACAAGAGTGTCACGACGAAGAAGAAGACAACCTTGTTAGATTAAGATTAGGTTTTCTACTCCCCGCACCCCATTCGATGTACTTGTGTTTTATAAGATTGGCCGAAAACCACATGGCAATATTCATAATGTCTAGGAAATGTGGTAAATAAGGAAGTTCAAATTAAAATTATTTACTTCGCGCTAAGTAGCTTTTTATAATCCATAATACCCGAGTATTATGATAAACACCCCAATTTATTACTTGGTCCATAACATACACATCAATTGTCGTGGTAATCGGTTGAATGGTAAGATATGTCCTCCCATCTGTTCATCATCGTCGCAACAAAGTGGATAGTACATACCAATCTTTATGGAAAAAAAACATAATACGCCAACTTTCTAATAATGTCAAACAGATACACCAACATCCATTTTTATACATGTAGAAATAAATTTTATCATTTTTGAAATCTAATGAGCCGCTAGTCTAGCGCGTCCGCATATAAAACCTATCATCACCTAAGCACTAACATCGCGGTACGGTTCGCGTGTCGATCAGGGCCATTAAAAAGCTATTCCGAATTATGAACTATTTTTAACATCATTATTTTTTCATTAACGTTATTTTGGCTAAATTACTGGTAATTAATTATTTTAACACACATACACCAATAAATGTACTTTTTTGTGATATACTATATATTTTTACAAACGTGACATTCTTATTTTTAAACATTTAATATCTTACGTTATTCATTCACTTCGTCATTAATTATTAAATTGTATTGTTAATTCTTATTTACTAATAATACCATAAAAAAAATTGTTTTCAGACGAATGCTTGACATTCTTAATTTAAATCACATTTTTAATTTCAGTTATAGAATTGCGAGTTCATCTTAATTAGTTTATCTAATCCTACTAACATTATAACACCGAAAGTTTGTGAGGATGTATGAATAACGTGAAATATAAATGAAAATCGTAATTTTTAAAGTTGTAAATTAATTTTGTAGTGGCGCTTTGTGCGTGCCGGGTCGGTACCAACATATAACATATTCTATCGCTAAACAGCAATACTTAGTATTGTCGCTATTATTATGTCACGATTTCAAAGGCAGTGAGGCAGTGCACTTAACTACAGGTTCCGGGAATAATTTTATTCCCAATTTTGGGTGTATATCTAAACAATATATCATATTTATACAGAAACTAATTTATAGAATAATATTTTAATAAGAGTCAGTTCTATCAGCGTTTTGGAAATTCATCCGGGGGGATTACATTACAAGTTAAACATATTATGTATATTTGGTTTATTACATTAGTCGTAGTTCTAATAAGTTATATTTATTTAATGCAGTAATTGTTTTTGTACAATGTTACAATTTTACATAAATAGAAATTCGATTAAAAGGCAAACTCAAAACCTAATCATATCTCAAAATTCTTTAAATAAGGAATTAAAGTTTGTGTAGAATGTCGTCATTTCTGATGTAAGAAATATGGAAATAGAAACATGATGGTGCAGAATTTCATTCGTGTTCTCCAACAGCGATAGCAGTGGGGAAACCCCCTCTGGACATTCATGCTCATTCATCATCACCTGGTCATGGATATGCAGACCCCATGCCCATAAAAAAACGAACTTACGTTTCTGTACCAACCTTAAAGTTCTTTATGGTACATACAATACAATATTCAACGAACGAGGCTCTGGCGACCGATATCGTGGCGGTATAACCACACAAATGCTGGAATCCGAAAATGTAAATCCTGATAGCGGGCAGCAGCGCTATCAGCGAAAGATTTCCAGCTACTGCGGTCACCAACCCGCCTGCCAAGCGTGGTGACTAAGGCAACAAACCCCCCAAATGAGCGACAACAGAAATGCACGGCCCCCAATTCCCGGTAGTCACACTATCCCTGGCCACGGTACCGATCATGGTAACGGTGTGACGGGGGGTGCTAAGAATCCCCGGGCTACGGCAGGGTACCATAAACGGCGATTGTTTCTGGCCACGTACAATGGACGCTCTCTGCGGCTGGACGAACATCTCACAGAATTGGAAGTAGAGTTAAGTCGTATTAACTGGCATATAGTGGGTCTATCGGAAATCCGAAGACAGGGCGAGGACACGATAACACTCGATGCTGGTCACTTACTCTACTTCCGAGAGGGACACCAACCATCCCAAGGTGGCGTCGGCTTTTTGATCCACAAGTCACTCAGAAGCAATGTTATGGAGGTTGGCAGTGTGTCAGCGAGGGTGGCATACCTTGTCTTAAAGATAACCGAGAGGTATGCCTTGAAGGTTATACAAGTGTATGCCCCAACGTCCACATACACTGACGAAGAAGTCGAAGCCATATACGAAGACATAGTAAAAGCTATGTCTCGTACCAGTACCTTCTACACAGTTGTTATGGGTGACTTCAATGCCAAAGTGGGAGTACAAGAAGATGGTGAATCGAGGGTAGGAAAATTCGGCTATGGGAACAGAAACCATCGGGGACAAATGCTGGTAAACTTCCTAGAGGCTCAGGGATTATTTCTGATGAACTCATTTTTCCAGAAAAAGCCCCAAAGGAAGTGGACCTGGCGAAGCCCCGATAGCGTAACAATGAATGAGATCGACTTCATTCTATCCAATAAGCGCCAAATATTCAGGGATGTCTCCGTGATCAGCAGGGTCAACACTGGAAGTGATCACCGCCTGGTAAGAGGCACCCTGAATATTAACACTAAAATCGAACGATCGCGGCTAATGAAGTCGACTCTTAGACCAACCTTGCCCCAGGTCGAAGCTGGTTGCGAAAGCTTCCAGCTGGAACTACAGAACCGATTCGCCATGTTGGAAACCGAGCAGGACATTGACGACGCCACCAACAGTCTGGTACGTGTCATTCGCGAGGTGGGTCAAAATCACTTTCGACAAAGGAGCAATGGACGTAAGTCGAAGCTCTCAGGCGAGACTCTGGACGAGATGACGAGAAGACGTGAACAACAGAATATGACGCCATCTGAGTGTCAGGCACTTAACAGGAAGGTAAAAAAACTAATAAGGCGTGACACAAGACGAGCGCATACCCGAAATATTGAAGATGCTATAGCACTCAATAGGGGCTCAAAGGTTCTTGCAAAGTCGCATACCTCCTGTTGTCACCTGACAAAACTCAGAACAACACTAGGCACAACCGTCACCTCAAAACCAGAGATTCTAGCTGAAGTCGAAAAGTTCTATAGCAATCTATACTCATCACGAGTACCTCCACCTGAGTCCCACAGCGCGGATGACCCAAGAGCCAGACTGACACGCCATCTATCTGACGAGCTTCCCGACATCGACTTGGGCGAGATTAGGATTGCTCTCGAACAACTTGGAAACAACAAGGGGACCAGGGGAGGACGGAATTACCTCAGAATTACTTAAAGCGGGAGGAACACCAGTTCTAAGAGAGCTGGTAAAAGATCTTTAATTCCGTCCTCCAAAATGGTATTACACCAAAGGCATGGAGCAGAGGTGTGGTGGTGCTGTTTTTTAAGAAGGGTGATAAAGCTCTTCTGAAAAACTACCGCCCCATTTCACTTTTAAGTCACGTATATAAGTTGTTCTCGAGGGTAATCACGAATCGTCTCGCCCAAAAATTCGATGACTTCCAACCCGTTGAACAGGCTGGGTTTCTAAAAGGCTTCAGTACCGTAGACCACATACTCACACTTAGGCAAATGATACAGAAGACCGAGGAATATAATCAGCCTCTATGCCTAGCCTTTGTGGACTACGAAAAAGCCTTCGATACCATCGAGACCTGGGCTGTTCTGGAATCGATGCAGAGATGCCTAATAGACTTTCGGTATGTCCAGGTGTTGAAGTGTTTGTACGAAGCCGCAACCATGACCGTCCAAGTACAAGATCAGAGCACAAGACCAATCCAATTGCATCGCGGGGTAAGACAGGGGGATGTAATCTCCCCGAAACTTTTTACCAATGCATTGGAGGACGTCTTCAAGACGCTCGATTGGAACGGACGCGGCATTAATATAAATGGCCTACACATTACACATCTGCGATTTGCTGACGACATTGTCATCATGGCGGAAACTCTGCAAGATTTGGAAGAGATGCTAAACAGCCTAAGCGATTCTTCAAGACAGGTGGGTCTGCGGATGAACTTAGAAAAAACCAAAATTATGATCAACCAACATATATCCCCGAGACCGGTTGTCGTAAATGGCTCTCCACTCGAGGTTGTGCAGGAATACATCTACCTGGGCCAAACTATACAACTTGGCCGGCACAATTTTGAGAAGGAGGTCAAAAGAAGAATACGTTTGGGCTGGGCAGCATTCGGGAGGTTGCGTCATATTTTTGAATCGTCGATCCCACAGTCACTTAAGACCAGGGTATATAATCAGTGCGTCCTGCCTGTTATGACTTACGGCGCCGAAACGTGGACACTCACTGTAGGACTGGTCCACAAGTTCAAGGTCGCTCAGCGAGCTATGGAACGTGCGATGCTTGGGGTTTCTCTGGCAGATAGAATCCGAAAGTAAAGTCACCGACATCGCGCGTAGAATTAGCACGCTGAAGTGGAAGTGGGCTGGTCATGTCTCCAGACGCATCGATGGCCGATGGAGCCGACACATGTTGGAGTGGAGACCACGCTTAGGCAAACGTAGTGTAGGACGCCCTGCGGCAAGATGGACCGACGATTTGAAAAAGGTGGCAGGTACGGGATGGATGCGGGCTGCCCAAAATCGGGATGGTTGGCGTTCTATGGGGGAGGCTTTCGTCCAGCAGTGGACGGCGGTAAGCTGATATATACAATAAGGGTTCTAAATTAAAATTATTATTATTTTATCTGGTTGTCTGTTTTAAAATAAAATTATTATTATTTTATATATTGACATTATCCGAGACATGTACCATCATTCGGAATCAATAGTAAGGACCGCCGTTGGCGACACACACCCTTTCCCGATCACAGTTGGTGATCACCAAGGCTCGGCCCTGAGTCCTTTTCTGTTCAGTGTAGTGCTTGACGTTGTCACGGCGAAAGCCCATGAGCCGTCTCCCTGGCTCATGATGTATGCTGATGACATTGCACTGGTAGATGAGGACAAGCAGGTATTGGAGCAAAAGGTGAACCAGTGGAAGGGTGTGCTAGCGAGGGGTGGTCTGATGCTAAATGTTGCGAAGACCGAGTACATGGCCTGTGGCAGTACGGACCCCGAACCCATAAAGATAGGCGGATAATCCGTTATCAAGACTGAAAAGTTTAAATACCTCGGGTCCGTACTGCACGAGTCTGGTACTATCGACCACGACGTCAGAGCTCGAATAAACGCAGCTTGGGCCAAATGGCGGGAAGTCACCGGGGTTTTTTTCGGGTAGGAGTGAAAAAATAAGCAACATCAATTTTGTGTATCTCTCTCAAATTATTTTATTTTTAATAGTTAATATTGACTTTAAATAGTTTGTGTTGATAAAATATGTACATGTGATTAACCACCACACCCACCATGAAGCTTATTCCTTTTAAAATTCAGCTGTTACTTCAAAACACAAGTCTCCGTTACTGATAACTAGTCATTAATAATTAGAGACAATATGGAGTCCTTAAAAGAATCTCTTGCTGCGATGGCCAATATGTTTAATGACAGGATGAATGAATTCCAGCAAGACTTGCACAGAACATCATCACCAGCGACTACAACCTCTCTTGCGTCTGAATTCAACAATTTCAAGACATTCATTGTAACTGCTTTAAGTGGCTTACAAAGGCAGATTGAATACCTTGCAAGGGAATTAGATCGCACAGAAATGCACAGACGTCGTAAGGTGCTCTTGTTTCATGGAGTTGCGGAAGAACGATCAGAAGACACCACAGCTCGTGTTACAGGCCTTGTTACACAGCACTTAAATTTGTCAAATTTTTCCTCTGCTTGTATAAAAAGTTGTCATCGCTAAAATTCTCCGATGCTACAACGAGAGATAAGGTTTGGTTTGCTAAGACTAAACTCAAAGGTACGGGTATAACTGAGTCTGAATTCTTGACTAAATCTCGGCATGCGGTATTCCTTGAGGCAAGAAAACGCTTTGGCATTAATAAATGTTGGAGTCGCGACGGATGGATACACATTATAGCTCCAGATGGTTCAAAACATCGCATTGAATGTTTAACGGATCTTGATTTGATTCCAACCAGCAAGTCTCCACCTCAAAATGTTCCAGTACAAAAGAATTGTGATAAAGTGCTGATACCTAAATCTAAGCGCGTATTGAAAAAATAGTTCTAATGTGTTTCAACTTCTCTTAAATATTTTTCCTACTTGTTTTAGTTTTACCCACTTATTTCTTGAAATTTGTTTATATTGCGAGTCATAGTTAAAAATATTTATTATGACATTGACAATTTGACATTAACTAAATCGTAAGTATTGTAAATTTTTGCACTGGCTTCTTAGTTTTTGAGCAAGTTCTTCCTTTTCATTTTTATTTTATTTTAGTGTAAATAACAATGTTTTATTTTACTGTTTAACAATGTTGTTGCCGGTATATGAGTGTTTTGTACATATGTTTTTGATATTATTCTTTAATTAATTTTAATTTGCTTTTGTTATTTCCAAAGCAACCGGCGGGTGTGAATTATTATATTGTCTTGTTTTTATTTATTTATTGAATTATTTGTATTATATTATAATTTATATTTATATTATAATATTTACTTATTTTTATTATTACTATATTTTGAAAATATTACAATTATTTATTTATTTATTATTATTTTTTATTTTTTTTGTTTATTAATTTCTTATTTAACACTATAAATTATACAGTATGTCTTGCATTAACGAAGACGCAGACAATACTTTCCTGTCTCTTTCTCCCTGCAGTACTATTTCTGAATCATTTAGCAGTAATGATAGTTTTTGTAGTATTCCCTCACTTAGTGAAAATCTTAATTCTAATTTCGCTGATAGCTTTAAAAACTTTAATGTAATTCATATTAACGCACAGAGTATTCCTGCACATTATCCTGATATGTTGTCTTCCTTTGACTGTAAAAAATTACATGCTATCCTTGTATCTGAGACATGGCTAAAGCCTTGTTTACCGTCGATCTCCTACTCGCTCCCTGGCTTTAATCTTATTCGTAACGACCGTGTAGGCCGACAAGGTGGTGGTGTTGCAATATACCTTCGCAAGCACATTCCTTTTTCTATTATTGACCTGTCCGAATCCCAAAGAACTGTAGGTCCTGAATACCTTTTTGTTGAAGTTACTTTTGGCCATGGCAAGCTCTTATTGGGAGTTTTTTATAGCCCCTGCCTCACCGTTGACTACTTTCCCTTATTTGAAAAATTTTTAGATCAATATAAGCCTTTGTATAATCATACTCTGATTATGGGTGATTTCAATACTTGTCTCATAAAGGACGATCATCGTGCCTCACGTTTGAAGTCTCTTGTGAATGGAGCTGATTTGCAAATTTTACCATTGGATGCTACTCACACTTTCCCTAACTGCACTCCTTCTTTACTTGACCTAATTATTGTCTCTTCTATTGACCATGTTATAAAATATGGTCAGTGCTCTGCCCTTGATTTTTCCTATCACGACTTACTCTATCTATCCTATAAATTACAGCCACCCAAAGCTAAATCGAGAATTCTTCTGCAGCGTAATTTTGGTGGAATGGACTTGAATGCTCTACGGGAAGATGCTCTTAAGATTGACTGGGCTGAAGTTGCAAGTTACAAATCCGTCAACGAACAGGTTACGATTTTTAATTCCGTTATAACAAACTTGTATGATGTCCACGCACCAATTCGACCAGTCCGAATAAAACACCTTCCAGCGCCTTGGCTCACCCAAGAAATAAGGCATTTACAAGAAAAAAAAAATCGTGCCATATTAAAATATAAATCTAATCCTACTGAATATTACCGTTTAAAATATATAAAGGTGAGAAATCGATGCAACATGATGTGTAGAGACAATCAACGACGCCACATTCATAAATCTGTTTCCAAAGAGGAAGAACCAGCTAAAGTCTGGAAATTTCTTAAGTCTTTAGGAGTTGGAAAAGCTACTCAAAGTGTAAATTATTCTAATTTCAATTTAAATAAGTTTAATGAACATTTCTCTCATTCCGAAACTTTCGATATTACTATTAAGTGTAACACTTTAAAAGAACTTTCAGCTAAATCTACTCCCGACTTTCCTGCTTTTGTCTTTAATCAATTTACTGAGTGTGATGTTAAGAAGAACATCTTAGCAATTGATTCTGACGCCATTGGATCGGATTGTATTAGTCGTAAAATGATCATTCCTATCCTGGACATTATTTCTCCAATTATCACTTCCATTTTTAACCTTTCTGTTAATACTGGTAAATATCCTGATTCCTGGAAGGACGCGCAAATTATACCACTTCCAAAAAAAGCAAATCCTTCTTCTTTTTCTGATTACCGTCCCATTTCTATCCTTCCCTTTCTCTCGAAAGTCCTTGAACGTCTCATCCATACTCAATTAAATTATTTCCTTTCCAAAAATATCCTTCTGAATCCTTTACAATCTGGTTTCCGACCTGGTCACAGTACGACTACTGCTTTGATCAAGGTTTCTGATGATATTAGGCTAGGAATGGATAATCAACAAGTTACGGTGCTGACATTACTAGATTTTAGTAATGCCTTCAACACCGTGGACTTTGATATCCTTCTTGCTATTCTCGGTTCTCTTAACATATCTCCACAAGTAATTGATTGGTTTCATTCTTACCTGCGTGGGCGTCGGCAGCGTGTAGGAGTTAACGGTTATTTCTCCAACTGGTCTCCTATTACTGCTGGCGTGCCGCAGGGTGGCGTGTTATCTCCTCTCTTGTTTTCAATATTTATTAATTCTATCTCCTCTCATATTACATCTCTCTACCACTTGTATGCAGACGATCTTCAAATATACTCACTGAGTAAAGTTACCGATTTAGCTAAAACTATTCACTCAGTAAATGAAAATTTAGATAAAATTGCTAAATGGTCAAAATCTTTTGGATTGAAGGTAAACCCTACAAAAAGTCAAGTTGTTATCATCGGAAGTTCCAAATTATTATCGCGCATTTCTCTTTCGAACTTACCTACTGTGCGCTTGGATGGTGTTGATTTACCGTTTAGTACCGAATGCAAAAATTTAGGGGTTATTTTTGATCAACATTTATCGTGGCAACCACAGGTGAGTAACATAAGTAGAAAAATGTTTTCAGCTGTAGGGTCGCTCCGAAGGCTGCGTAACTTTCTACCTATTCCCACCAAAATTTCGCTTGCACAGAGCCTCCTATTACCAATTCTCGATTATGCTGACACATGCTTTGTTGACTTAAAAGAGGAGCAACTTAACAAGCTTGAGCGCCTTCAAAATCTTTGCATTCGTTTCATATTTGGTCTCCGTAAATATGATCACATCTCCGACTTTCGCAAAAAGCTCAAGTGGCTCCCAATTCGCTATCGCAGGAATACTCATATACTCCATCTACTTTACTCAATACTCTTTCATCCTTCAACTCCGCTCTATTTAAAAGAGAATTTCAAATTTTTAGGTTCAAGTCACAATCGTTCTCTTCGTTCAGAAGATAATTTACTTTTAAAGATCCCTCCTCAATCGACCTCATTCTATACAAACTCTTTTACTGTTCAGGCTATTCGTCTGTGGAACTCTCTTCCTGTCGAAGTAAGACGTGCACAATCACTTGCTTCATTTAAAAATTCCTTGAGACAATACTATCTTGCACTTTAATTGCTGTACTTAATAGAATTATTTACTTATTTTATTGTTTTTTTTTTTTTCGCGAGACTTTAATTTTATTTAATTTTTATATATTATAACCTGAATTTAATTAGATAGATACATATATGTGTGCATTTTAGATATCAGGTACTGTACATTATTTTATTTATTTATTTATTTTTTAATATATTAATATTACACTGTACTTATTTATTATGTTTATATCTTCTCTGTACACCCCTACCTCTTTCTATATCTGTTTTCCTCTACCTTAAGGTTGCCTGGAAGAGATCGCTGTGTTAGCGATAAGGCCGCCTCTTGTACATCTTTCATCTAACTGTGTTTATGTAATTTATTTACTGGTGTACAATAAAGAGTATTTTTATTTGATTTGATTTAATCTGTGATCGCAGGATACCGGTGAAATTAAAGGGCCTTGTGTACAAGTGCATCATCCGACCAGTCTTATTGTACGGCAGCGAGACGTGGCCAGCTCTCGCGAGACATGTTCAGCAACTTCACGTCGCGGAAATGAAGATGCTGCGGTGGATGTGTGGCGTTACGCGACTAGATCGTATTCGTAACGAGCACATCCGTGGTAGCCTTGGCGTGTGCGATGTAGCGGACAAGTTGCAGAAAAGTCGTCTCCGTTGGTTTGGCCACATTAGCCGCAGACCGCCAGACTATGTTGGGAACCGATGCCTGGACTTTGTTGTCGAAGGCCCCAGATCCCGCGGCAGGCCCAAGAAGCGCTGGCTCGATGTTGTGAGGGACGATATGAGAGAGCACGATCTCACTAAAGACGACGCTTTCGATCGGGCAAAGTGAAGGCAAAGATGTAGGAAAGCGGACCCTGGCAGTACTACTAGTAACATGCCCCCGGCCTTGGAACTCTAGGCTTCCCACTAGTTCACCACTCGTTTTATTCTTCGTCTGGATAAATCAATGGACATATTTTAGTGTAAGCACGTCGCACTATTCCGGAAGCAGTTGCAATGTCAGCTACTCTTGAAACTCCATCCTTTCCAGGAATGTTTTTAACGATTAGTCCCAGGTGCCATTTTAATGGAGGGAAATTGTCCTCTTTTATGATGACATCGTATTTGGCTTGAGATCCTTTAATTTTTTTCTACTTCATCCACGTCTGAAGCTCAGAGACATATTCTTTAGCCCAGCGAGTCAAAAATGTTGTCTAATTTGTTCGACCTTCTGATAACGGTCAAGTTTATGTGTAGTTTCTATCAGATTTTCGCAGGCAGGCGCTGTAAGCGGACGGCCAACCAGGAATGGGCGTTGCCCATCTTACGACGAAGGTAGTATTTACACGATCGCACTCCTGCCTCCCACAATCCACCAAAATGAGCAGCGTATGGTACAATAAATTTAAATTTTATTTGTTGTTAAGTAGCATACTCAATAATTTCAGAGCTACAGCGTTCTAGAAATTTAGCGAAATCATTCATTAGTCCTACGAAATTTCTTCCATTGTCAGACATAATTTCAGCTGGTTTAGATCTACGTAAAATGAAACGATTTAAAGTAAGCATGTAGGCTTTAGTGGTAAGGTCACTAACCGCTCCAAATGAACAGCGCGCGTGACTAGACAAATAAATATACAAATGTAAGACTTAGTAGTTTTAGCGCCTTTACCTTTTCTATTTAAAATGAGCACCGGCATAGTCTACAGCACAACGATAAAACGGAAAAGCTGGTGTGATTCTTTCACTAGGTAAATTCCCCATTACATGTCACGCAATTATGAACTACTTTTCTGGCAAGATTTCTGCCCGCAAGTGGTTACCAAGATTCGCGAATGTTAAATAGAAGTGCTTGGGGCGCAGCATGTAATAATGTCTTGTGTGCAAAAGAAGAAGTGTAAAGTGATGTTTGCCTGAAAGTAGCAGTAGATGTTTTTTTTATTATAATCACACTCTGGAGAATACTCTAGTCTACCACCGACTCGTAGAATAAATAAACTTAACTTACTTCATTGATGCTTACTCTTTAGTTCCTTATTGTTGACTATTGACTTGTACTCAACTGGAAAAGATTTGAGTTGAGACAGCCTAGTCAACAATTTGTCGGCTTCTCTCAGCTCACTGGCGGTAAGAACACCCGTTCGCTTTTTTAGTATATTGCGCGTATTATTTAAAAATCTTAAAGCATATCCTATTGAGCATCTCAGCCGAGTAAATTGAGAAAACCGTTCAAAGTTAATAAGATGTCCTATCTCAAATCTCGGTCTCTCGGTGGCCGTAAGAGCAATTATATTAGGGCCCTTTGTTTCAGGCAATTCATTTGACTGTTCCTCATGTGTGTAAAAAGGAGGCACGTTTCTACAGTCAAATTCGCTAGCGTGAAGGAAGTCTGCCCCTTCTTACTACAACTTTGAAGAAGAGTGCTCCCCTAAGCTTGCGACCCCACGCGAAATGAAAATAGCTGGGTTTTCTTTCCCGCTTACGTGACGCCAAGGATGCCCTTTCGTCAAATCGTGAATTTCTATTGTCCTATTATGAACAAAAGTTGTTAATAATCTTGGCGCCATGCGCAGCCAACCCAATACTATCGTGGAGTCTGACCAAAACATTAATATGATTAAGATTTAAGTGAAGCGAATTTACAATTTGGTGGGTGCACGACTGGTGCACCCACCAGGACCCCCAAAAGTTCTAAGCGTGGAATACTGATGGTTTTCAGGGGCGCGACCTCGCCTTTAGAACAAAGTAAGCGTACTGTACCTTATTATCATTAGCGTTTATAGTGCGAATATAAATGCACGCGCCGTACGCTGTTTGCGAGGCATCGGTAAATATGTGCATCTCTGTATAAGTAACGTTACAACTCAAAACATAGCGAGGTACTCGAATTATTTTTAATAACGGCAGAGACGTAAGAAACCGGTTCCATTGATATGCGATAACGCTAGGTACGGTGTCGTCCCACTCTATTTTCAATAACCAAAGCTGCAGTAAAAACATTTTTGCTGTTAAAATAAATGGACTCAAAATACCTAACAGGTCGAAAATTTGTGATGCATGTGGCAAAATTATGCGCTTAGTGATAGGTAGGTTACTGTCAAATTCAAAGTTTGTATTAAAACAAAATTCATCGCTGCCATTAAGCCAACTTATTCCTAACGTTTTGACTGCTATTATCGCTAAGCGTTAGTTGTTTACAAGTGTGCGGCGATGCACTCGCAGGTGCTGTTACCGTAGGTCCGGGTAAGTCATCGCACTTAAAATTGAATATCCATTTACGAAGTCAACATAAAAATCTTCGTTTATTATTCTACGAACTTCGGTGTTCGTAGAATCGATTGCTAATTGTTTTAAGCAGCGAACACTTAAAAAAGGCGCCGACGCGGTACCATAGGTCACCGTATTTAAGCAATAAATATTAAGAGGCTGCGTGGGTTCGTCTCGCCAGAGAATCAACTGGAGATCGCCCTGCTCATTATTTACTAGGCAATGTCGATACATTTTCTCGATGTCTGCACATGCAACATATCTATGACATCTGAAACGTAAAAGAATTGAATTTAAATCTCCCTGTATAGGCGGACCTACCAGCTGTATGTCATTATAGCTAAGACCTGTGCTGGTAACGGCGCTGGCGTCGAACACTACCCGAAGACGTGTCGTATCGCCGTCGCGAAGTACGCCTCTGTGCGGTAAGAAATAGTGCGGAGTGCCATAGGTTACAGTGCGTGTCATATGACCTAAGCTCTCGTATTCGTGTGAAAAGTCTGCGTATATTTTTTTATAAGCGAGATCGCGTTGTAACCGCTTTTCTAATAGTAAGAAGCGTCGTTTAGCCTGAGTAAATGATTCACCTAATACTTCGTGTGATGCCTTTAACGGCATCGTAACGATGAAACGCCCCTCGTCATTGCGCGTCGTAGTACGAGAGAACAAATCTTCGCAAGCACATTCAACACCTGTGCGCGTATCCCGATTCCTAGGCAGCTCTTCGATTTCCCAGAATTAGCGTAGTTGTGTATCTATCGATTGCGAAAAATTACACTGAATATGATTTTTTTTTTACCGTTAATAGGAAGCGCTTGACCGTTGACTTGCCTGATCTTAAGCATAGTCACGGTCTAGGATGGAGCGCGCCTGCCCAGATACTATCATTTAGCGTATTTGATGTGATAGATCCGGATATTATCCAGCCTAAATGCGTATTTTGTAAATATGGTCCGTTAGGTAACCTTAAATTGCCTTTGTTTAATAATACTAAACTTAGCACGTTCGTAATTTACAGCGGACAACGTAGACGAAATCTGTGGTAATACGAAACATTGAAGTTTAGTTGTGTAAGGATTAATTCGCGATTTTATAATAATATCGCATCATTTATTACATTGCGTTACTGAATTACCTACACCCCTAATCTCGTGTATGGACTGTAATGTAATAATCCCTAATAATTTGCAAAAGGACGCGCTTACTTCGTTCACTACCATTATCAAGCAGGGCATTCGCGTAACGTATATAAATACGTATACGTGTCGACTCCGTACTTCGATTAACGTAGTGGACAATAAAACCGGTCGTAAAGAATGATGTGTGCGTCTATTAGATAAGTGTGCATCAATTTTTATTGCTACTTAAATCCGCAGGGTATGCGGGGTACGCGCCACGGTAGCATGCGAAAGCGATCCCGTGGCGCTCCTCGTGACGGAAAGGGAACGGGGAGGTTTTAGTGGGTAGGACGGTGGCCTTCTGCCCCGTGAGTCCCACATAAACGTCCCTGTCGTGTCGTGTCGTTTTGTACAGTAGCTAATGTAATATCAAAATTATTTATATAAGTACCGAATATAGTTAACCTAGCTTTCAAAATGCCTCGTTTTTTAATGAATTCGCGTACTAATAATTCTACCTTCTTATCACTGAGACCTAACTGAGGAGATCTATCACGCGTTGCCGTTGTGGAGGATTGTAAAATGAGGAGTACTTACTGTTTTCGGTAGAACAAACCACGTCGACAAGCGTCTGCTACGGTTTCTAAGCGCGGTATTCCAAGGTTCTTAGTCGATAGCTGAAATTATATACGACACCATATAAAACAAAAGAAGCAAGTGTTGGATAGTTTCCGGTTAAAGGCATGGAGCAGGGATGTGGTGGTGCTGTTTTTTAAGAAGGGTGATAAAGCTCTTCTGAAAAACTACCGCCCCATTTCACTTTTAAGTCACGTATATAAGTTGTTCTCGAGGGTAATCACATTTTAAGAACCTATAATAAATACACATCAACTTTCTATAATTCAGAATAGGTTGATGTTACGCACGGTGGTAGGGCTTTGTGCAGCCCCGTCTGGGTGGGTAATATACAATCATTAGAGATTTTATCGTTAAACATCAATACTTAGTATTGTTGCATTCCGGTTTAAAGGGTGAGCCAGGTTGGTGGCTCATTGACGATGTAAGGAATGGTTGTTATTTCTTACATCGCCAATGTCCGTGGGCGGTTTTCCGAATGATATATGTATTGGTAAAGATAAAAAAACTGAAACGGATACAAGACAGGTTATATATTAAATAATGGTTAAAAATTAATAATATTTATAAGCAATTCATTACAACCTTATTAAGATTACTAAAAGGTTACTAAGAACTAAATGTTCCCCGTGACTCCATGAAGCGCAAAATTGATTGTTCCCGAAAACACCTAACTGTCTATCGTTGTCCATATCTTGATCCCAGGCTAACTCTATGTAAAAGTTAATAACAATCAGTTCAGTGGTTTTATAATGTGTCATTTCATGTATCTCTTGTCTGTTTGTTTATTACCATGACAAACAAACATACCAGAGTTATTATTTAGTATGATAAATTATGTAAACTAAAATCTTCGATCACTAATAAGAACTAGATACACACTCCCGTACAAAAAATATTTTAAAACTGCCCTTAATGTGTTTATGTAGTTGTAGTTGAAACAAAACCACATCAATGCAAATTCAATCTTAAGACCATCGGTTAAAGTTGAATTCACAACTCATACTCATATTTACACACACACATATTTCGACCAACAATAACTGGTCTACATACATTACAAATTCAACCTTATGCGGTTAACATAAAGTAGAATTTAAAAAACGGTAAAAAAGGCAATAAAATTTTACGAGGTAGGCTGGCCGCTAGCACGCTAGAATGGAGCCGAATTGTTCAATATATTTATTTTCATACTCAAATATGAAATGCAATATGATTTTTGTAATTAAGTCAAAGTTGTGTTTTGTGTTATAAACCTTATTTATTATTAATAGGGAAGGACATTAATAATCAATGAAATTAATATAAATATAAACATAATTATTTATTTACATAATCAATCATCAAAATATAGTTACATATTTATCACTTTCGAAAAAATTCTTCGAACATACAACGCTTCGTTGGGTCGGCTAAAAGAATTCTTCGGATCTTTGACGTGCTATTATAACAGTTATTCATTCGTCACACCGCACAGGATCTAGAGGAAAGCTAAAAACCATTATAAAATCTCTTATCGTCAATTTAATCACATGTAGTCAAAAAAAAAATCAAGAAACAAAACTGACTAATTAAAAATGTTGCAATAACTCTTTAATTCTCGCTTTGGAGTCGATGCCAAGCCTTTAGATGGTCTAGTAAAAACAAGAACTTGGCTATAGTTGGTTTAGTTCATATAAGTCTAATTTCAGAGCCTATTATAATCTTTCAAAAATGAATTTGAATGATTCAAAACTGTCCATTGATCACGGAATATTCGATATACATACATAAAATAAAAATCGATTCAAATTGAGAACCTTCTTCTACTTAGTCAGTTAAAACTTAAATCAATAATATTTTACTACTATATTTATAGACACAGTAAAGAAGTTAATAAAACAATAGAAATGCATAATCATATATTTCATAAAAACAAAAAATTAACAACAGCGTCTCCACCAAACGTGTTCCATTGTTGTTGAAACAACCCATGTAACCCGAACAATTCAAGTAGGTACGCGATAGAATAAATAACACGTTTATCAAGAGTCTTTACAATTGTCATGCTTTATATCGCGTGGTGTTTATTACTATTTAGTTTTTAAAAATGTTTTCCTAAAGAAATACCTGTATTTACAATACAGTAATAACAATTATATAATGGTACAATTAATACTTACCGAAAATTTGAAACTCCATCCTTTTTCAGCGTCCTAGAAGTGTGATTTTTGCGTTTTTGAAAG
Organism: Nymphalis urticae; assembly: GCA_905147175.2. NCBI lineage: Eukaryota > Metazoa > Arthropoda > Insecta > Lepidoptera > Nymphalidae > Nymphalis > Nymphalis urticae. The sequence continues at coordinate 11,685,720 of LR989983.1, forward strand.
AGCACAGAGGCGTGTTTACTGTCGGCGCGTCCGAATGGTACTACGTTAAAAGAAATCCCAAATATTCAAATGGGTGCTCATTTAGTGAGGACGTTTTTTGTAGCCGATTGTGTATCTAGTTTTTATTAGTGATCGAAGACTAAAATGAATAAAATATGTATTAATCCTTCGTATGCCGGAGCCTTCGATCACTAATAAGAACAAGATACACAGTCCCGTACAAAAATCATTTTAAAACTGTCCCTTACTGTGTTTATGTAGTTGTAGTTAAAACAAAAATACATTAATGCAAATTCAATCTTAAGGTCATCACTTAAAGTTTTATTCCACTCATACACATATTTACACACACACACACACACACACACACACACATTTCGACCGACAATAGCTGGTCTAAATACATTACAAGTTTAACCTTACGTCGTTAACTTAAAGTAGAATTTAAAAAACGATAAAAATGGCAATACAATTTTATGAGGTACGCTCGCCGCTAGCACAAGGACTGAATGGAGCCGAACTGTTCAATATATTTATTTTCATACCCAAATATGAAATGCATTTTTTTTGTAATTAAGTCAAAAGTGTTTTTTGTGTTATAATATTTATCACTTTCTAAAAATGCTTCGAACATACAACGCTTCGTTGAGTCGGCTAAAAGAATTCTTCGGATATTTGACGTGCTATTATAACAGATATCTATAGGAAAGCTAGAGACCATTATAAAATCTCTCATCATCAATTTAATCACATGTAGTCAAAAAAAATATTAAGAAACAAAACTGACTAATTAAAAATGTTGCAATAACTCTTTAATTCTCGCTTTGGAGTCGATGCCATGCCTGCCTTTAGATGGCTTGTTTTGATGATGTCGGTTTTGTTCATATAGGTCTAATTTCAGAGCCTATTATAAGCTTTCAAAAATAAATTTGAATGATTTAAAACTGCTCATTAATTACGGAATAATCGGTATATAAATATAAAATAAAAATCAATTCAAATTTAGAACCTTCTACTTAGTTAGTTAAAATTTAAATTACGTATTTTAATTATGTACGTATAATTAAATCAATAATATTTTACTACTATATTTATAGACACAGTAAATAACTTTATTAAACAATAGAAATGCATAATCATATTTTTCATACAAAAAAAAAGAAAATAAATTAACAACGTGTCATTTCATCATAGTTCATAGTAATTCATATATATTTGTCTCCCTCTCCCTTTTTTATTAAATAATCATTCAAGCATTTCGACCAATCAGCGACAACGAAATTCACGTTGCAAATTCGAGCGCCAACATCATTTTTTCGAATACTCGCGGCCATATTTGGGAAAAATTCGTAAATTGCAAAATATTTTTCGATAATAATTAACAACAGTAAAGTTTGTGTGTTAATCATGTTAACATAGATTCTCGGGTAAGCATAGAATAATTTTCTTTTGAAAAACATTTTTGTATCAATAAGATTCAGGTGTCAGTTTCAGGTTGTGTTCGGCTCTTACTATTTGTGAACTCATTTATTAACTTCATTGTTTCATATACATGAAAATGAATAAAATACATAGCATACACTATAGCGAGATCTAAAATTACTTTTCATTTTTTGTTGTAAATAAAGATCTATTAATTTTAATACTAATATAAGATATATCTTATAGGTAAAATGGTGTTGTTAATTACGAAACTAAGTTGTTATTATTATTGTTTAGATGGAATTGAAACGGATCAATCTAGGATAATATTTTTGAACATTGCTTATTCCGGATCACCTAGAGAAATGTTGCATATCATACAAAACATTGATCAAGTCCATGTGCGAACATCTGAACCCAACAGTGTAGGCTTAAGTCTTTTTTTGATGCTAACGACAAAATCAGACTAGATTCGTCCAAAATACTATTGTAAGTATTGATAGTAGGTACTTGAATTTGTAGATATTATATTAGTTAGAAATTTATAACACCTTTTTAGAGTAAACTTTTTATAAATTAAAAAAATACCTTTCTGCAAAATCAAGTAAAAGATTAGCAACTTTGATCTTAATTAAGATAATTTATCATATTTGTTTTGAGGACAATTTTGACGAGGCTCCTGTATACACAAGTACCTTATCCGATGACGTTACCTTGTCCTTGCCAATGTTTTGCGTTTACATATTTAATAAAATATACAATTTCAGCTTCAAAGAAGTTCATAATTGTATACTAGAGTAGAGTGTGTAGGTATGCGTGTGTTTTCATGTGTGTATGTGTATGTGTGTGTGTGTGTGTGTGTGCGTGTATGTGTGTATATATGTAATTTGTTTCACAAAATATTATAGCAACAACAGTTCAGTTTGTTCATAATTTAGTCCTAGTAGCCAATTTTTAATAATTACTTTAGCTTCACAATTACATAAGGGATTTATATTTTTTATTTTATTTATTTTGTTATACAAATAAACTGCTTTAAAATCATGTTGTCGTTTGGCTGAAGCTGTTCGACATATAACAGGTGGACATACGTTTTTAATGACACGTTGTTTACTGTATTCGTCGGCATGATAGGGGGTGATTCTATACTTTATACTTTATTGTACACCACAAAGACAAAAAGAATACAAAACATGGATACAGCCTAAATAAAAGTAGCATACAATTTTGGCGACCTTATCGCTACATAGCGATCTCTTCCAGGCAACCAACGGAGTAAGTGATAACTCATAGGATATGAGGTAGGTGGTGCTCTAATAATAAATAAGATAATATTAATATATGATTAAACAAACTAATAAATAAATGTAAATATAAAATACACATAATATATATCAATAAATAAATTATATTATCAATACATATAGTATTACAAGTATACAATTGGCGATGTAAACATTGATCTGATGGTAATGGCTTTTTTTGCGGGTAGGAGTAAATCAATATAGTCAAGCTTTTGTTTGCTCTAATAAACTTTTATTTAAATAATTGTTTTAAGTGTATATGTCACATTAACCCTTAGCAAGTATTCTCCTGTATAACTTTGATGATGAAATAGTTTCATCACTATCACATCACAACAGCACATTATGGAAACCATTAAAGAGTCTTTGTCTGCCATGACAGAATTGTTCAACAATAAAATGAATGAGTTCCAGCAAGATCTACAAAAATCCTCCTCTTCCTCGCCTACTACAACTTCCTCGCTGGCTTCAGAATTCACGACCTTTAAGTCATTTATTATTTCTGCACTTAACACATTGCAGCGACAAGTTGAGTTTCTTGCAAGAGAGATGGATCGTCAGGAAATGCGCAAAAGACGAAGAATGCTTCTTTTACATGGAGTACCAGAAGAGAAGTCAGAGGAAACAACATCTCGAGTCACTGGTCTCGTAGTTCAGCATCTACATCTGCCGAATTTCTCCAGTACAAGTATAAAAAATTCCTACCGCTTAGGTCGCTCAAATGATAACAAGCCTCGACCTATTGTAGTCAAGTTTTGTGACGTCGCGATGCGTGATAAAGTATGGTTCGCCAAAACAAAATTTAAAGGAACTGGAGTCACGCAATCGGAATTTTTGACAAAAAGTAGGCATGATGTCTTCCTTGAAGCAAGATCTCGTTTCGGTATTGCCAAATGCTGGACACGGGATGGCTTTATATTTGTCATAGCTCAAGATGGTACCCGGCATACAGTCGAATGTTTGTCGGATCTCAATGCCATTCAATGCTCGTCGAATGTGAAGTCTCCTGTTCAGATGAAGACTACCGAGTCTAAAGGTGACAAGGTGACTATTCCACGCACTAAAAGGCTGATTAAAAAGTAATAGTTGGTTCTTAACCTTCTTGCGATATTTATCCTTATTGTTACTATTTTCTGTAGTTTGCTTTGTTTTTAATAACTCTTTTATTTTGTATTTTTGTATAGTTGCTTTTTAACCTTCTTGCGATATTTATCCTTATTAATTGTTACTATTTTCTGTAGTTTGCTTTGTTTTTAATAACTCGTTTATTTTGTATGTTAAGTGTCTCATGTCATTGAACACATCTATTTGTCACTGTCAAATGTCAATGTGAATGTCAATGTCTGTTGCAGATTAAAAATTTATTTAGATTATTATAGGAAAAAAGAAAAAGAGAATGGAAGGGAAAATTGATATTATTTTACACTATTTACTTTTATATTCCTTTTATTTATATATTATAATTCGAATACAGTTGGAGAGCCAGAGCAACTTTTTATTGAAGTTGTTCTCTCTCACTCTTACTCCTGGGTGTATACTATTGCCCGTCGCAGAATATTGATTACTTTCCATCTTTTGAGAACTTACTAGTCATTTACTCCTTTGTACACTCATACCGTGGTGATGGGTGACTTTAATACTTGCCTTCTCAAGAACGATACTCGATCATTACGCTTATGTTCTATCATCAATGGTGCTAACTTAAATGTTCTGCCACTTTCTGCAACTCATTCCTTTCCAAATTCCACTCCTTCTTTACTTGATCTGATATTTGTGTCATCGCTTGCTCATGTTGAAAAACATGGGCAATATGCTGCACTCGCTTTTTCATACCACGATCTCCTCTTCCTTTCTTATAAAATGAGACCTACTAGAGCTAAACCTAGAATTCTCCTGCAACGCAATTTTAGAGGAATGTGTGTGGAGCAATTGCGAGAGGATGCTGCTAAAATAAACTGGCTAGAAGCTTTAAACGGTGTTACGGTTGATGAGCAGGTTAACATTTTTAATTCTCTTCTGACTCAACTGTACGACGTACATGCTCCTATTAGGCGTATAAAGCACTTACCAGCACCCTGGATTACTCCTAAAATTAAAGAACTCCAGCTTAAGAAAAATTTGGCAAAGCGAAATATAAGGCTAATCCATCTGATAAGAACAAAATAAATTATAAAAAATATCAGAATCGTTGCAACATGCTGTGTAGGGATACACATCAAAGGCACATTTTTAAATCTGTTGTTGAAGACGACAACACTTCCAGAGTCTGGAAATTTCTCAAGTCTCTCGGAGTTGGCAAGTCAGATATCGATACCTCCACTAGTACCCTGGATCTCAACTAACTTAACCATCATTTTGCATCTTCAGTTACCATAAATAATACAACTAAATCTAATACCTTAATTCAACTTTCTGCGTCATCAACTCCGACTTTTTTGCCCTTTACTTTTCGTGTTTTTACCGAATGTGATATTAAGAAGAATATCTTAGCTATAAATTCTGATGCCGTCGGTTCTGACTGCATTAGCCGTAAAATGATCCTGCCTATTATTGACTATTTAATTCCAGCTATAACTTCCATATTCAATAATTCCATTAATTACTGTACCTTTCCCGACTCCTGGAAAGATGCTCAAATAATCCCTCTACCTAAAAAAAAATCTTATGGTGATTACCGTCCTATTTCCATCCTTCCATTTCTTTCTAAAGTTCTTGAGCGTCTTGTACATCAACAACTTAACCTCTTCCTGTCTTCCTACAACTTGCTAAATCCTTTTCAATATGGTTTTAGATCTGGCCATAGTACGGCTACTGCATTAGTCAAGATTACCGACGACATCAGATTGGCTATGGATAACCAGGAAGTTACAATTTTATCATTGCTTGATTTTAGTAATGCTTTCAATACTGTAGATTTCGACATACTCCTGGCTATACTAAATTCTCTTAATATATCTCCATCGGTAATTAATTGGTTTCATAGTTATCTCAATGGTCACCGTCAACGTATTCGAATCCAAGATTCTTACTCGGACTGGTTGGCGATAAATGCCGGTGTTCCCCAAGGCGGTGTCTTATCTCCTCTTCTATTCTCAATTTTCATCAGCTCTGTAACTCAACATATCTCTTCTTCCTACCACTTGTATGCCGACGATCTCCAAATTTATGCTCATTCCACAACTATTGACCTACCACTTGCTATTCAATTAATTAATTCTGACTTAGACAAAATTTTAAAGTGGAGTCTTTCTTTTGGTCTCAAGGTAAATCCTATTAAAAGCCAGGCTATTATAATTGGCAGTTATAAATTATTACCCCGTGTAGACTATTCCCGTTTGCCACCTGTTGTCTTTAACAATACTATAATTCCATTAAGCAGTAAAGTTAAAAATTTAGGAATATATATTGATCAAAATCTCTCATGGATGTCACAAATAAGCGAAGTGAGCAGGAAAATGTTTCACTCGATTGGGTCCATTCGTAGACTACGTAATTTTCTACCTATCCCTACCAAAATTGCGTTAGCTCAAGCCATCCTCTTGCCCATCCTTGATTACGCCGACACCTGCTATCTTGATCTAAGAGAGGAGCAATTAAATAAACTCGAGCGTATTCAAAATCTCTGTATTCGGTTTATATTCGGACTCCGCAAATTTGACCACATTTCTGAATTTCGCAAAAAACTCGAGTAGCTCCCAATCCGTCTTCGCAGGAATACTCATATTCTTTCTCTTCTCTACTGTATACTTTTTCATCCGAATTCTCCTCAGTATCTTAAACACCGTTTTGAATTCCTTAAGGACTCGCATGGTCGCACTCTACGATCTGAAGATAATTTAATCCTTAAAATTCCTTCTCACTCCTCTTCCTTTTATACCAATTCCTTCGTTGTCCAAGCAGTTCGACTATGGAATTCCTTACCACACCACTTGAGACAATCTCAAACTATTAATACGTTTAAAATCCAACTCAAGGCGTATTATTTGTCATTGTAATTATCGGAGTGTTGTTTTGTGGTCTGCTGCACTTTGTTGTTATTTACTGTTATAATTTATCATATATATATATAGTATATATATATATATATATATATATATATATATGTCAGAGATAATAAATTTAAGCGGATATACGACTATACTTATTAGAATAGGACGTACTGGCCGGTTGTCAGACGTCAAGTTGTGAAAATATATAGCCGAATAATCGAAATATAAAATATAATGGTGTATCTGTCAGTAGCGCGTGTGATCCTTGGTCTAGCGACTCTCTTGGTCTCTTGCCCTCAGGACAGCGCCAGCGCCGGACGTGCGCACTGACTAATTTAATAAAACCAATATATTGGACGACAATGGCGGCCATTAAAATGGCAATCCATTTGAATCCGCGACATCAGAAGTGGGATATGAGTCTCATGTGTTCTGATACGCTTAGCTTCCTGAATTACAGCCGTTGGATATACAAATTAAATCAAAGCAGTTACGATTTTTTTTATTACGATTGTATACGAACAATAAGGAGTATTCAAAGCTGACTGCCAATCTTCGCTAGTCGGAGTAGAACTCGAAGAAGAAGAAGTCACGATTTATTTTATTACTATACGAAAATATTATAATTTAGTGAATGCTGATAATGTATGGTAACGTATTATAAGATGAAATAGATCTGGTGAGTACATTCCAATTTGTTTAAAAGCGATAGACACTGTATCTTACCGTGTGTCGTACTTTCGCAGTTTCTTAGTAACTTCACATATTAGCCTTGTACCTACATTGCGATAATTTATTTATAGGGTAGTTGACCCTGCTTTTTGGATTATTAATTAACCCTGATCTTGCGCAATAGTAGCTAAGAAACATGCCTAATACAGCCATAAGCGAAGAAAAGGTAAAAGAAATGAATACTCGCGTGACTCACGTTCCAGAAATCGATTAACGTCGTTGGAGGAACAAACCGTTTACCTCCACAATGAACGCTGCCGTGATAGCGGATAGTGATTGCGACTATGGTGGAGCATCGGGACTCTGCGGCGTTGTTCGCCAGAGCGTTCCGTGAGTTCTGCCACGAAATACGATGCTGGTGCGACCGGTATCATTGATGCGATACGATCTATCAATACTACGGTGAGATCCAACCATTTTTCAATTCCAATTTCGATCCTAGCATAAAAAAAATATGCGAGAAGGTAGATTGCGCTAAAATTTAAAGCTAATAGTATTTTAATAATATTGAGTGTTTGTCTCGCATTTGTAATTGTTTGAACACGACCTGTGCGGGAACCCTGGCAATTAACCTTGGTTGATTGAATTGATATTGGCATTGTAGTGATAAAATATGTAATACTATGGTATGTTAGTAAAGGAATAAGCTGGATAGGTTTTAGACCTTAATCTTGCGTGTGCAAAAATTACTACTGTTAAACATTTCTTTGTACATCAATTGTTCTACAAATAAAATAAGGTTTTTTTAGTGAAGGAATTTGATTTGTTATTTAATTTAATATTTTACAATATAGCAATTTATTTAAAGCGTGGTTAGTCAATAATAGTGAGAGTATGTACAGATACGTGTGCCTGGCACAAAGAGTGGTGTCCCGAAGCGTGTATTGCGCTCTTCGATTGAGAGTATAAGGAAAATACTGTACTAGCCCTACAAGTCGGTTTGTAACGTTGACGGTTAGTCAAGTCGCTCTTAGTGGAAAATTTTCATATAGAACTCTTAAGTTGCACTATCAGTTAAGGTCAGGTACAGCCGAACAATCAGAAAGGTAGGATCCATAATGGATTAGTTTTATTTAATTACGGAGCAAATTTATCGATTAACTAGCTGTGCCCTTGGTTTTACCCGCGTATAACTTTAAGAGATCACTATCATCATACTATTATTAATTTTTGGTTTTATTTAATTTAGGATTTATTTACTTAAAAAAAAAATAATTAAAATCTATATAAACATATGCGGAAACGAAATGAGATACCTACCTAGCCTATAAACTTTAGCTTACAAAGTTATTTACAAACCGAAAATAAACACGTATGTATGTGTGAGTATTTTCGAACAACCTACTCAACTACCCGTTGTAATAATATATTCCTGCAATAAATATTTGACATTTATTTATCAATTTTATAAGTATTATTTTAATGAATAATTATAATATAATATCTGTCTGTCTATAAAAATATCTTGTAATAAAGTTAAAATAATTTTCATTAATAATTTAAGTTAAAATATTTGCATGTCATAGGTGTGGTGACTAAGCATGTATATTTTGTTTAAAGCAAATAAATGGAATTGAATTGAATAGAATTGTCAAAGCTTTAAAAAGTGCGAAAAACGGTCTATGTTCTTGCCTCAATATTAATCGTGTAATTATTATGAAAGCATAGGAATTATTATTTTATAAAAACGACTTTACAAATAATCTATTGTTTTGGAACAGATTTGATTACCATACAAAAGGAGTACTGTTCTGGAGTCCTTACTGCCAAATCGATTGGCGATACATCCAAGTGCTGACGTTGCTGCATGACGCTATGTTATGACTGTCAAAGTACAAAATCAGACAAAGGGATTTAATTTCCCCGAAATTGTTCACTAATGCATTAAAGGATACGTTCAAGACGCTGCACTGAGAATGGCGAGGCATAAAAATAAACGGCGAGTACCTTTCATACTTGAGATTTGCAGACGATATCGTCATCGTGGCAGAAACCGTGCAGGTCATGCAGTATATGCTGACAATAAAGCCTGATTCTTCTTTTCGAATTGGTCTCCAGATGAACTTGGACAAAACCAAGACAACGTTCGATAAATACGCCGACCCGGAACCGATAACTCTTAACCGAGTTCCTTTTGAAGTTGTTTAGAAGTATGTATACCATGGGCAAACTTTGTAGTTGGGTCGAAACAGCTTTGAGAAGTAAGCACGAAGAAGAATACAGCTGGGCTTGGCAGCGTATAGGAAACTTTGTCGTCTTTTCGTGACAAATACCGCAATGCTTAAAGACTAAAGTCTTCAATAAGTGCGTCTTCCTGGTTATGACTTACAGAGCCGAGACGTGGACACTGACAGTGCGTTTGGTCATTTTAAGGTCGCTCAGCGAGCTGTGGAGAGGGCTATGCTCGTAGTTTCTCTGAAAGATCGAATCCCAAATGTGGTGATCCGACATAGAGCCAAAGTTGACGACGTGGCCCAAAGGATTACTAAGCTGAAGTGGCAGTGGGCTGGACACATATGTCATAAAACCGACAACCGTTGGAGTAGACGTGTTCTGGAGTGGAGACCGTGTTTTGGCAAACGTAACGTGGGACGCCCACTGGCTAGGTGGAGTGACAATATACACAAAGTGGCTGGCAATGGATGGAGACTGAGAGCTGAAGATGGAGCTCAGTGGCGTGCCATTGGAGAGGCCTATGTCCAACAGTGGATGACGAAAGGTTGATGATGACGAAGATGACAAAAGGTTATAGTTAACCTTATAAGGTAGACATATAGCAAAACCAAAATTTTAATGTTATGCCTTAGAACATAAGCTTAACAATCTGTAATCTATATATCCATACCAATTGAAACGAAACAAAGTGAAGTTAGCCACAACACATTGTAAGAAATCGCACTCAAATCTGTTAAGCCATATCTAGGATTGTTGTGCACAAGCACACAGACAAACAGATAAAACGGACAAAATTCTAGCAATCATTGTTTTAAGTTCTATCGTTCATTTACTCATATGTCTTACATGTACAGTCGACGAACAGTTGCAGATTTTTTTATATGTATAGATTTGGTGTGAATTTGAATTGAATCACTATCTAGAATTGAACGACTGTTGTTTTGATGTTTTTTTGTTGTTTTGAATTGAAAAGAGAATTCTGTTGTTTTGTCAACAAACGTAATGCTGTGTGAATAAAAATACTTATGTTCTTCATTGATTAAATGTTTTATTTAAACTGAAAGCTGTTACGCTTTGTTGAAGATTGGATTGAAAGCATTATCGCTTTGTCCTAGTGGTTCGATGAAAGCTGTTACGCTTTTCGAAGGATGGATTGAAAGCATGATCGCTTTGTCCTAGTGGTTCGATGAAAGCTGTTACGCTTTTCGATGGATGGATTGAAAGCATGATCGCTTTGTCCTAGTGGTTCGATGAAAGCTGTTACGCTTTTCGATGGATGGATTGAAAGCATGATCGCTTTGTCCTAGTGGTTCGATGAAAGCTGTTACGCTTTTCGATGGATGGATTGAAAGCATGATCGCTTTGTCCTAGTGGTTCGATGAAAGCTGTTACGCTTTTCGATGGATGGATTGAAAGCATGATCGCTTTGTCCTAGTGTTTCGATGAAAGCTGTTACGCTTTTCGAAGGATGGATTGAAAGCATGATCGCTTTGTCCTAGTGGTTCGATGAAAGCTGTTACGCTTTTCGATGGATGGATTGAAAGCATGATCGCTTTGTCCTAGTGTTTCGATGAAAGCTGTTACGCTTTTCGAAGGATGGATTGAAAGCATTATCGCTTTGTCCTAGTGGTTCGATGAAAGCTGTTACGCTTTGTCGAAGGATGGATTGAAAGCCTTACCGCTTTATCTGATGATCTGCTGAAAGCTACAACGCTTTGCAGTGAAATTGGGCTCAAATGTGCGTTGACCCAAGGTTGATGCTGAAAGCTGTAACGCTTTGCAATGTGTTTCAAGTGCAGCTTCTGAGAAATGCTGAAAGCCCGAACGCTTTGCTATACGCTAGAGCTGTAACGTGCTGAAAGCCTTTACGCTTTGCTTTGTGAGAGGTTGAAAGCTGTCTGTGAACGCCTTGCCTGCGTGCGTGCCATGCGCTGTGCCATTTAGGCTGGACGTGACGTTGAGAAGCAACGAGAGCGCGTTGAGGATTAGAATGGCCGTGTCAGAGATAATAAATTTAAGCGGATATACGACTATACTTATTAGAATAGGACGTACTGGCCGGTTGTCAGACGTCAAGTTGTGAAAATATATAGCCGAATAATCGAAATATAAAATATAATGGTGTATCTGTCAGTAGCGCGTGTGATCCTTGGTCTAGCGACTCTCTTGGTCTCTTGCCCTCAGGACAGCGCCAGCGCCGGACGTGCGCACTGACTAATTTAATAAAACCAATATATTGGACGACAATGGCGGCCATTAAAATGGCAATCCATTTGAATCCGCGACATATATATATTATATTATATGTATATTATATTTATGTTTATGTATATATTATTTGTTTATATGTATATATATATATATATTTATTTAAGAGATTAAAGATAAAAATTGAGATGATCAGTACACCTCCTTACCGCTTTATATATGTATTTCTTGTCCTTTAACAAAAGGTTGTCTGGAAGAGATCGCTCTTAGCGATAAGACCGCCTTTTGTTCAAAATAGTTTTCGTTTTTCTTTTATGTTTGTGTTTGTATTGGTTATGTAACTATTTTGTTACAATAAAGCATATTATTATTATATTATTATTATTAATTTATACATACAAAGACTCATATTTATCAGCACTTAGTGAACACGGATTGATGTGTGGCATAACTGATTACACCCGAATTGAATGTAAAAAAGATTTGATTACTAAATCGTGTATTGATCATATATTTGCACCCTTCCCCACATTACATTCGTTCGCGGCGGTGCTCGATGTCGTACTGGCAGATCATCGAGGCATTATATTTACCTATGTTGACGAATCGCTTGGAATGCATAGGCAAATACAGCATGTTTCTAAAAATACTACTAACTACGCCACTTTCATTAAACTTAACTATTTGAATTGACTGGAAGAATGACTGTCATCATCGCGCTTAAAATTAAATATCCATTTTCTCAATGGAAAACAGCCTGATTGCAACGTTTTCTGGGTTTTATTACATAAGTCTAATAATTTAATTTTATCATCTAAGCCCGTAATGTAGTCGTCAACATAAAAGTCCTCTTTTATGGCTCGAGCCACATCAGGATCAGAAGATTCAAACGCTAATTGTTTTAGACACCTAACACTAAGAAAAGGTGAGGAGGCGGTTCCGTACGTCACTGTATTTAATTTAAAAATACCTAACGGCTTCGACGGATGGTCGCGCCACAGAATCATTTGCAAACTACAGTAACATCTTCTCCACATCGGCGCATGCAACGTACTTGTGCTGCCTAAAGCGGAGAAGAATGGCAACGAGGTCACTCTGTATAGGAGGGCCAACTAGTTGCAAATCATTAAGTGATTTACCGGAGCTCGATGGTGCACTTGCGTCAAACACCACGCGCAACTTGGTGGTGGTACTGAGCTCGCGGAACATGCCATGATGCGGCATAAAATAACACGGGAATTCATAAGAATCTACCTGTGTCATATGGCCTAGATTGAGGTACTCTTGCATAAAATTAACATAAAGACCAATCGTAGTAAGACGTAATTTGGTTGCGTTTTGTTTCTGCTGGAATAGCCTGTAAATGTCGTACTGCTGGGATGACCTCATACATCTATCTTTCAAAGTTGACTCACTTAACCTTATTTTATTGCTTCAAAAAAAACTTAATAATAATTAATTAATAAAATACAGGCAGATATCATCATCGTTATTCGCGTCTTTTTTTTTTTTTTTAATATATAGGCTAGCGCTTGTCTGTTATCACACCTGATGGAAAGTGAGATACAGTCTAAGATGGAGCGCGCTTGCCTAGAAGGTGGCTTTTCACTCTGGACTTGAAGGTACGTACATACGAAGGACGTACGTGTCTAAATACTGATTGGTTGACGTTAGACTAATTTATAATGATTGACTTTAACGTCTACTACTTTAACACTACGCCATTACGGAACACAATGTCGATTAATAAATGTCAAGATTTTTTAGTCAGTAACGAATCTTCCCGGTTTGCATGCATCATTTAGATGTATGGTGTCTATTATGGCATTTATTACAGTCATATTGAACCCTCGTATCAAGTGAAATTTTATGACCCTTCGACGGCTTATTACCGTCATATGAAAAAGTTTATGTAATGTGTTATTCCAGCATTGTTGGATAAAAAACTTTATTTACTTTAAATGTAAATATCATAAAATATTTCTTATATATATTGTGTAATCCATGTAGATTTTTTTTTAAATATCTTTAATTGACATAGTAACTGACAATTTATAGCTGAGGAAGTGCGACGACACGCATTTATGTACAATCAAGATCTCTCGAGAGAACGAATCGTTATTGCAGATCAAACACAATGAGAGGAATAGCACAAGTTTGCACGAAGTATGTAGATTTGTTCCCGGGTTGCATACATGAATTTCAGCATTCGGACCTTAAATGCATTAAACTGGGTTCAAGCTACGAAAACGACTAATTTGAAAATCTCAAGAAACTTTTGTAAATTGTAACACAGTAATAAGCTATTTTAGGTATTTCTTCATAAAAAAATCACATTTTTATTCATCCTGTGTGTTGACTATGACCTCATTAAAAAAAGGCTGGTCCTATAAATCCCTCATGCCTGGCAAACCTGTATTAGTCTTTACTTGGTAACGTGTTATATACGTGTTACTAATTAAAGACTAATACGGATTACTTGCGAAAAAAAATATTATTTGACTATTACCTATACTGCCATATTTAATGAGGCTTCCCCCGACTACGTCCTGAGCCGAGGTGCGATCTCGCAGGAGACACCCTCAGGATGGACGTCTTTTAAGAGCCCGTGAGGGCTCCAAATTCACGGCGGAGTCCAGTACTCGCCACAAAGCCCGGTGACGCTGTAAAGGCCATTAGGGCCAACAGCATAAGTCAATCAGAAAAAAATAAAAAATAAATAATAATAATAATAATGAGGCTTAACTCTGAACGAACTGACGTTTAAAACGGAGCCATTGAAACTTTTGTTCAGCCAAAAATGTCTATCCAACGATGTATTACATGTAGATTGAAGGGGACCAAAATTTGCATCCTCCTTTATGTAAATACTAATTTAAAATTATATACAAATAATGTTAGTGTATTTTAACTATTATTTTCTTAAATTAAGCTGTACTAATATTAGTACCGAGTTTGCGACACACAATGTATGTATTTTGGTGAAAAAAGCTACCTATATAATAAAAATGGATAGAATTATTACTTGGAGTGCCAATAGTTGTGGAAATCGGACAAATATATTTAAGTTTCAAGTTGTCACTTCTATCGATAGTCCCTATGATTGCCTGTTTTTTTAACCTTTAAAAGTAATTGAATTTTTTTATACTTTCTGTAATTTAGCTTAATACAAGCACAGTTGCACAGTACACCTGCATGTGTCTAATTTCACTGAAATTCTGCCACATGTGAATTCCACCAACCCGCATTGGAGCAGCGTGGTGGAATAAGCTCCAAAACCTTCTCCTCAAAAAGGAGGAGAGGAGGCCTATAGCCCAGCAGTGGGACTTTCACAGGCTGTTACAACAAGCACAGTTAGGTGCATACTCATCAAGAACTCTAATGATGGATACTTTAAGGAGGAAATATAAAATTGTGCTTAATAAAAGTTATTTTAATATTCAGGTTAAAGTCCTGACTTAAATAAAAATTCTCTAAAATTAATATTATATGTTTCGTATAAATCTGAGACTCAATTGAGAACATCTATGTCGTAGTCAGATAATAAGGTTTGCTATTTTCAATTTGCCTAGATTTAATCTTTTATCAATGACTACATTTCCTGACCGATCCTGCCCAGCAGTGGGACAGTTTTTAAACAGGACAAATATTGTCATTATTTAGATATTGCTGCGATCATTATGTCATTAAAATTACGTTTTATATTTGTATTATATTATTTGTTATTATTATAATTTTTACCTAAATAAAAAAAAAACTACACACTTCTCATCGTCAGAAATTAAGAATACTTAATTTATTGAATTTCATCTACAATTTTAAATTCGGGTCTAATAGAATAAGGTTTTTCTTTATTGTACACCAAAAGAGTAACAGAAACCATAGGTTTAAACACAAACATAAAAAAACAAAAGTATTTATAAACAAAAGGCGATCTTATCGCTAAAAGAACTTCCAGACAACCTTCGGGTGTAGGACATGAAATAAATAAAGCGGTAAGGAGGTGTACTGATGAAATCAACTTTTATTGTTTTAAATAAATATAAATAATAATAAAAAAATAATAATATATAATTTCAAAATTCTATCAGTGAACAATCATGATACGTATTTCACATACATAAAATACACGCAGATATCATCATCGTTATTCGCGTCTTTTTTTTTTTTTTTTTTAAATATATAGGCTAGCGCTTGTCTGTTATCACACCTGATGGAAAGTGAGATACAGTCTAAGATGGAGCGCGCTTGCCTAGAAGGTGGCTTTTCACTCTGGACTTGAAGGTACGTACGTACGAAGGACGTACGTGTCTAAATACTGATTGGTTGACGTTAGACTAATTTATAATGATTGACTTTAACGTCTACTACTTTAACACTACGCCATTACGGAACACAATGTCGATTAATAAATGTCAAGATTTTTTAATCAGTAACGAATCTTCCCGGTTTGCATGCATCATTTAGATGTATGGTGTCTATTATGGCATTTATTACAGTCATATTGAACCCTCGTATCAAGTGAAATTTTATGACCCTTCGACGGCTTATTACCGTCATATGAAAAAGTGTATGTAATGTGTTATTCCAGCATTGTTGGATAAAAAACTTTATTTACTTTAAATGTAAATATCATAAAATATTTCTTATATATATTGTGTAATCCATGTAGATTTTTTTTTTAAATATCTTTAATTGACATAGTAACTGACAATTTATAGCTGAGGAAGTGCGACGACACGCATTTATGTACAATCAAGATCTCTCGAGAGAACGAATCGTTATTGCAGATCAAACACAATGAGAGGAATAGCACAAGTTTGCACGAAGTATGTAGATTTGTTCCCGGGTTGCATACATGAATTTCAGCATTCGGACCTTAAATGCATTAAACTGGGTTCAAGCTACGAAAACGACTAATTTGAAAATCTCAAGAAACTTTTGTAAATTGTAACACAATAATAAGCTATTTTAGGTATTTCTTCATAAAAATCATTCAATTCATCTGTGTTTACTACATGGTATGTATCATATACATCTGTGTTTACTACATGGTATGTAGTAAACACAGATGTAAACTTTATTTTGACAATATTATTAAAAGTTTTGAATAGCCTTTCTATCACTATCTCTGATATCCAGAATTTTTAAAATATTAATATATTTGTTGAATAAATGTCTGTGTTTTACTTCTTTATTATATATTGTTTGTACTTTTTACAACTTTTTACAACACAATTTTAATTACGTTAATTGTATTAGATTTAACACAAGGTGAAATTCACAATATATATTAAGTAACTGCTGGCTCCTAGTATTTTTAACTTAGTTTGTTCTCTAACAAAGTAGTACTGATGTTCATAGAAGTGTTAATAGGGACAAAAAAAGAATTAAAAAATATAATGATCAGGCTATAGGGAACAATAATTCCAGACCAGTAAGATTTATGCTTTGTAGAGTTTGCCATCGCACCTTAACTGATTGTTACTTGTCTGAAAGATTTGTGGCTAGTCCACATACCTTTCAGACCAGGCAGTTATTTTAGTAGGATAATCGTAAAATGTTTGTTATTCCTTCTTCGCAGGTAGCTAAGATGGTTATGAGGTGAGTTATGTCAGCATGGCCGTGACGTTATCTTCAAACGCTGTACCAACCCGTACTTTGTAAAATAACACGTACATCGATCACGCTACTCATTCGATCTCCCCATTCTTTGCTTTGCAAGTAGTTTAAAACGATACTACATACTACAAACAATATTACTGCCGGTAAGACAGTCCTTCAAAAAGAGATCGACATAGATCGACCACTAAATACCTGAAAATACTTTCTTTGTCGTAATTTGAAAGGACCAACCAACACAGTAATCCGCTGATATCACAGGCCTATTCTTTAACCTCCCTCAGAGGATATATAGAGGAGTAATAGTATATATAGAACAGAACTTTCAGATCTATACGAGTTATGCTAAGCTTACCACTTTTAATGGCTATTTTTTATATTTAGTCTGGACTATGAATCACTTTCATGATTTGACATGAGCTTGGCATAATTAACATTCCTGATTATTTTTCATTATCAAAGTATATAAAAATTACTACTAGGGAAAATATGTATATGTTTATACATACTTATAATTATCTGTACTAGTATATGTACTTGTACTGAATAAGTAATCAAAAATAAATAAAAAGATTTTAGCGTATCTCATATCAATTAGTATTCCGTTTGTTGACAATACATCCATTAGCGGGAGTTCACAGTGAATCACTGGATTCTCTAATGAAAGATGGTGTATTATTTTACTTTTTGAAAGTAGTATCGCGGTAGTATCGTCCGACGTAAATAAGTCTTGGTTTATTATAAGGCATATCAAAGATCGAAAAGAATGTGATCAGTTCAAGACATGGCTTATGCAAAATAGAAAACGTGCATCAAAAATAACATCTATAATAATAGCTGTATTAATTAGCTGTTGCCCGCGGATAATGAATAATCGAATTGATAGGCGATGGTTATCACTTAATATCTGTTTGCCCATTTGACCGTCCGGCTACCTATAACATAAAAAAAACGAAGTTGGCGGTGTTTCCTTTTGTGGCTAAAATTACTAAGTTACTCGCAGAGCTCACTCTGGAGTATGCAACATAAAAACTGCCCAAGTGATAATAGTGCTCACTAAAATTAATGCCAGCCATGTTCAAGGATTGTCATGGGGAAGCATACTTTAAGAGGCAACTATATACTTTGAATTTTGAATGATATATTTTCATGAATGGTGTTCTTGGAATGAAAACTAAACATTCTCGAGCCCATCCTGAAAAAAAAATTGCCAATCATTTGTGTTGTGTAGAATTTCTAAAAGCTTTGAAATACATGTTCAGTTTTGTCAAACAATTTAAATATATAGAAATATAAACAACGCTTGGTTTATAATTTACGATCACATTTGTAATGACCGTCTATAAGTCTTATATCTTATGATAGCCGATAATAAACTACGGTAGCCGATTTTTATGCTGATATTAAATCGATTTTTAGTTATTACGATTTGAAATTTGAATGATATATTCTCATGAATGGTATTCTTGGAATGAAAACTAAACATCCACCAGCACAGCCTGAAAAAAAAAATTGCCACTCATTTGTGTAGTGTAGAATTTCTAAAAGCTTTGAAATACATGTTCATCTACTCAATCAAGAAATACAAAAAGTAAATTTCAAGCAGATCAGACTATTTTTTCATTTTTATACTAATGTTTCCACCCATCTCTCCCTTTTTGGGTTGAATTTATAAAAACGTAAATAAAACGTAAATACATAATATTAAATATCATTTTTTCTTACAACAAAATGACGAAATCCTTATACAAACTTTTAACCCCTCTTCTAGTTCAAGTTTATAACATCTGTGAAGGAAGTAATAATTACTTATTATAATAAGTATTTTAAGCAATTTTCGTTTTATTTAAAAAAAAACACGCTTAAGAAAACTTTTTAACGTATAAATTTAAATCAACCTAATATATAAAATATGGATATTATTCATTCTATTAGGCCTATAAAAGTATTTTTAATACCTCATGATTGATAATTGTACTAAGAGTAAACTACCACCTGCTTGATTGCTACCAATGCTGTTTCTTGAATAATATTTTGTATTTTTTGTAAAAGGCGCTATTTACTTAATTCATTAATGTAAATGAATAGAAATCATTCAACTTAGATTGTTAATTTATTAATATCATAGTTTACAAGAATATTTTAAATAACCTGTCATTTGATAGTTCAATAACTTCGATCAAAAATTCTACTCACACTCAAATTTCTGCTATACGAAATAATCACTTTAACGAGTTTTGGCTAAGCCGAAACAATATCTCCCGACGACTCATATCTACGACGAAAACTCATATCTTTGACTGTCTACGTACTGTGTATAGGGATTTTTAACTCCGTACTTAAGTCCGTTAATATATTCGTTTCAAAAAAAATAATGATATGACTTGTCTAATATGTGAATAAGGTAGTATAGTAAGCATTTTACAATAAAATGTTTTTTATAAAATCTGGGGACTATCTATTTATCTAGGAACTAAAGTCGCTAGAAAAAAGGTACAAAAGAGCTGTTATACCTTGGACCATACGACATACAAAAATTTCCTAGAAGCAGCTCTAGATTTTTTGTAAATATAATTAATTGTAAGGTTCTACTGATTTTTAATAATTATTTTTGAGATTTTTAGAAAATAATGGTAATATTTTTAACTAAATTAACACTGGTTGGATATAATTGAACGAAAAAAACTACGCAATATATAAAAAAGAAACAAAGCACGGAAAAATGGACTCGTTCGATGGTTGCCACGGTGATTGCAGTAATTCCAATAAAAATTGTAATAGAATTGAAAAAGATTAATTAGTAATGAATTATATAACAAGATACGCGTGGAAGCGAATAAAATGTTTAAAGTAAATGTTAAGGATTGTTTTACTGGGGTATTCTTACATAATTATTGTATTTTAATTAACTTATAAGATTACGAGTATAAATCAGAAATATGTAAAGATTGGAGGATATTTCATTATTTATTTTTGTCAAGAATAATTTAAGCTTTTGCTTGGAAACCCAAACTCTTGCAAATACAATGTAGCTTACGTATAATGGTTTTGTTTTTAACTTTTAACGAAATAGCTTTACCCGTACAAATTCAAACAGATTGACATAATTGCAGTTTTACTACTTGAGATTGACAGTTTGTATCCCGAAAAAGTACACGAGAGTGAAGTCGGGGTTAAAACTTAATCTTAACTAAAATTAGTTGCAGAACGTCGACTGGCTCTGACTAACTTTAGGAAAAACCCAACACCAAGTAATCTCAACGTTCTACAAAAAAAAAAAATATCGGAACTACAAAAAATAATTCGAAAAGCTGATTCTATTTCCTGGCATAAATATTGTTCGTCATTGAATAAAACTTCTTCTTCAACTGAATTGTGGCAACGTAAGCGTTGGCTATAGAACTAGAAAGTCATATATTGATGAACAACTTACTCACGATGTTTTAAAATCCTTAACACCCGATTATGTTTTGCCACCCAAGCCCTATTTTGATATACACAATAGCAGTTTAGAAACTCCTATCTATATGCAAGAGATTTTATTAGCTATTAAGTCTACTGACACAGCTCCTGGTTGTGATAGTATATGATACTCAATGTTAAAAAAATTACTAGAAAAAGGTATTCTCATTTTGCGCTATTTATATAATAAATTCTTTTCGCTGAATGTAATACCTCATCAGTGGCGTTATATTGAAATCGTCCCTATACCAAAACCAGGAAGACTTAAAGCTTACTTCATCCATCCATCCTATATCCTTGTTATATTGCTTATGTAAAATGTTTCATTTAATCCTTAAAAAACGATTAGAATGGTATTTCGAAAAAAATTATATGTTCTCTAACGATACGATAGGTTTTCGAAATCTAGTTACTCATATACAGATGGGTTTTGCTAGAAGAGATATACCCTTGCATGTTTCGTAGATATAAATAATGCATACAAAAATGTTAACAATTCAGTCCTTTTAAACATTCTCCATAGATTTTCTCCATAGATCTTTGGAACTTTTTGAGTGACCGTTGGCTTAATATTCGTGGTAAGGACCTTAAATGCGGGAGATCTACTTGTTAAGGTTTGGCACAAGGTGATCCATTGTCACCCTTATTATTTAATATAGCTACGATTCATGTTTATTGTGATGTTTATGATGATTCTGTTAACATCTCACAGTTCGCTGATGATTATGCGATATATGTTTCAAATAAATAAAAAAAATTGCTTATGTACAAATGCAGTTACAAAAAGCATTAGATATATTTAATGAACAGATATGTAAGATAGGTCTTGATATTTCTTCGAACAAAACTAAAGTCGGTCTATTTTCGAAAGGTAAAAAACAAAATGATATCCTATTAAAAGTTAATAACTGTACATTACAATATGTCGAATCTGTGAAATATCTTGGGATGTGGTTGGATCGTTCATTACGCTGGGGTAAGCATATAAATGAAACAATACTAAAAGCTTCAAAATGTCTTAACGTTTTTAAGGTATTAGCTGGATCGGGTTGGGGCGTTCATCCAAAACATTTAAGACGCATTTATACTTCTTTAATACGAAGTAGAATTGATTACGCCTGCTTTTTATATGCCAATGCTGCTAATAGAAATCTAAATATGTTAGATATTATTCAAAATCAAGCAATGAGAATTGTAGGGGGCTTCATTAAAACTACACCTGTCCACGTCATGGAGAGTGAACTTTGATTGCAACCTTTGTTTATCCGTAGACGTTACTTAGCTGGAAAATTTTGGCTCAAATCTAAATCCTTAAAAAGTAATAAAGTCATAGAGTTAATTTCCACCAAATCTAACTCGAATGAAAGTCTTAGTTATTGGGAAAATAAACGGAAACCCTTACTAATTACAATCCATGCAGAATTACATTCAACGTAGCAAGCAGTTAGACATGTTCTCCTTAAAAACTTGGTTAGCAATATTGATATAAATAACGGTGTTAAATGTAACCTTATGCCTTTTACAAATGCAAAAAATAAATATAGCTTAATAGAAATTAAAACATTAGTTAACCAGTTTATTACATACAAAAATCATTATCAAATATTTACAGACGGATTAAAAGATAAAAACGCTTCAGATGGAGCCTTGTATGATGCGCAAACTAAAAATTATTTGAAATTTCAACTTAGTAAATACCATTGTTCATAGAATTACAAGCAATTTCGGAGGCACTGTCATATATTGATTCTATTGAATCTCAGAATTTCGTAATTTTAACAGACTCCAAAAGTGCTCAGTGCTGCATTTGACTTAATTCACCACCAGTTATCGGGGTACTTCAATAGCCTATACTATCCTAGATCAAATTGATAAATTAAATAAAACCACAAAATCTGTGTCTCTTCAGTGGATACCATCACATGTTGAAATAAATGGCAATGAGATAGCGGACCACCTGGCAAAACAAGCTAGTGTCGATGGTATAACAATAACTGTGGACCCATATTTTACTGATCTAATTTGGATTATAAAGAAAGATGCAGATTCTGGTGGAAAGAATATTATGATGAACGTTCTAAAGAAAAGGGCATATGGTACAGAACAATGCAACCACAACCTTGGAATGAGCCATGGATAAACAAATGTGACCTTAGTCGTCAAGACCTCATCACGGCTTTAAGACTTCGCTCCGGACACCTTACATTAAACTCATTTGCGTTTTTACTTAAAAAAACAACTAACAACGGCTATGGCTTTTCCTAACAGCAATGAGGCAAAAAATTTATACAAATTAACCAACAAATGTCTACGACTAAGGAAATAAAAGTATATTGTTTAACAAACACAGCGTCATAGTCACAAATGGTGACTAAGCTCTTTAAAATAAAAACATATGTATTTTATACATAGTTACAGTACTCATCTTAATGTTTAAAAACATCAGTCGGGTCAGGCAGCTAGTAAATGTCTATGTATTTTATGTATCTTATTGCAAATATGATTAGGTAACAAAAACGAAGGTAAGTTGATATTTTTATACATACTTAGCATTGTAGCGTTCCGGTTTGAAGGGTGAGGGAGTCAAAGTAACTACAGACACAAGAGGCATAACATCTTCCTTCCCAAGGTTGGTAGCGCATTAGTGATGGTAGGACTGTTTAATATTTCTTACATCGCCAATGTCTATGGGCGATCGTGACCAAATTTGCGCCTCCGCCTACCTATAATAACAAAACATATTTTCCATCTAGTTGTAGATTAGGTTGTAAAGTAACGATTTAAATATCAGCGTATGTCGACACATAACATATTATAATTTTCTATTTATTATATTAATCTATTCTTAATTTAATTATTTACAAATATTCTGTATTATTTTTGGTGGTTACAGAGACATCTGTCTTGAAAAATGGGGGTTTGCCAAACAAAACGAACAATACTCGTGTGCACTATTAGTTCTACAATTCGGATCGCCACTTCCAGCGCTGGTTTGCACATATGCGCGAATTGCACACGTCGTATGGGGAGTTCGACCGCCGGGTGAAGCGCCAACAGCGAGAGACACCCGAATCCAGCATTCGAAACGAAAGGTTCACGTTTAAATGTATCCTTATTTTTACATTAGTAATAACTTCTTAGATCTGTTTTTGTTCCTGGTACAAGATCAGATTTTGTTCCTTCAAGCGAGGCGTGAAGAGGCATCTTGCGGGCCGGCAAGGCGAGGGCGGCTAGTGCAGAACGTTCTTCCTGACTGTATTGGCCGTCCTCGCGTTTGGACTCTACTACCACTTAACATCAGGTGGAGTAGAGTCATTTGCCCTCCCGGCAAATATAAAAAAAAAAAAAAAAAAAAGATCACATATTTAGTGGCAAGAGGTGTATTATGTCGTTATTTTTTATATTTTTTCAATAAAGTAGGCTTTAAATAAGTTGTGTGAGTTTTGTGAGATTAACTAAATTTAACGAATAATTGGAGTACATCAGTATCTAATCCATCGTTTTAAAGATAGGAATAACGTTCGGTTGCTATAAGTCTTTACGTCTTGTTCGACCGCATTCTCTGCGTTATTAGTTATATTTAAATTTAAATGAATACATAGTATTTTTATTATGAGTTGAGAAATTTACTTTGCTAACTGGTTGCACACTTAGAGAATATTAACCTTTCCATTTCTAAAATGTTTCTCAAATCAATGAATTGAGTTCGATCAAATTTATATCACATAACCGCATTTATATCACATAAATATAATTTATATCACATAAGGGTTTACGGACGTAACAACGAAATGCAAAAGTAAAATTCGTCGGCAAGTTGAAACGGTAATAATAATAAAAAAATGTGTTGCATAAAGTAAACACAAATTATATTTAGCATTTAAAGAAGAAACTGATCTCACAAAAATCCTGGAATTGATCTTTTTAAAAATAGAACCCCCAAATCAAACACCTACAATACAAACTAATATAAATTACTCATCCAATTACTCAAAAAATCTAAATAACAATTTATATTAATTAGTTATTTATATAATTATTCATCTATTTCAGGAAACAATGTTATTATTAAACGTGAGTAATATTCACAATACGCATTTACAATTTGCTCAGTGTTTTCTATTTACATGTCTTATCTTTTCTAGACTAAATAGAATAAACAGTTAATGGTAACAGATTATATTATCAAACTATGCTTTTATAGTCACCATAGTACACTAGATCGCATAAAGTAATTGTTATAATAGCTTGATTTTATCGAAATTGTATTATTACAATTTTGTTGTAACAGAGACAGTATGGAAAAATCTTAAATTAGGTATAGCAATATGAAGGGTCTGCTATCCTTCTTAGGCTCGTTAGTGTTTTACAAAAATTTTGGCTTACGTAGGTGCAGCTAATCAGTTTAGAGACCTTTTTGTTTGTGTAGTTGTGTACTGTCCTCAGATTTAGAAATAAACAAATACTTGTCATATTATACATTTTTTTTAATCATTAATTTCCTTAACTATAGAAATTTCGTAGTTCGTTCTTATCCACGCTTGTATCCAATAAATCATTTATCTAAGCCCTCGCCTCTACCCTGAAATGTATTTTTCAATGTATTCAAAATCATGTCGACAAATATTTCTCAATTTCTTAACAGCTAATGTCATTATAGAATACATGTTCATTGCTACTTAAGTTTTCACTTTTCCAATATATTATTACTCTTGCCAGATAAGACGGATCCGACGAGTTATATGTATAAAATTTCAACTGTACTACCCATAGATATTGGCGCTGTACAAAATATTATCAAAACTTACAACTCTAATGCACCAACAACTTTGGGAACTGAGATGTTATGTCCCTTGTGCCTCTTCTAATTACACTCGCTCAGTCATCCTTCCGACCGGAACATGACATTACTAAATATTACTATTTGGCGGTAGAACATGTGATAAGTCAATGGTACTTACAGAGACAGGCTTGCACAAATAGCTGTACCACTAAGTAGTAAAACTAATTAATTATATAATACCATCCTCGAGACCACTGGGTGGTCCATAATACAAAACACGCTGAAGCAGATTGTTAAAAACTTAAATTAAAAGGAACCATAAATCTTTAAGTGTAAAGTTTGCTATCTATTCGACTTTTCTCATATTTACCGTTATAGAAAATCTGGCCAAATGTACAAAATATCTTATAAAAATTACTCCCAAATTTTTTAATAATAATTTATATGTGGATTTTGTATTTACTATCAGCTGGCTCCCTCTCAATATATGTATTGCGAGTATTTTTATAGTTCTTTGTTTTATAGTTCTTTGTATTATGTATATTTTTAATTATTTCTTTATAAACATCAAGTGTATATAAAATACAGGGCTCTGGAATGATGGCGTTGTTGATTTATATTTAATTAAACTAATGCAAACATACATTTAGCTGCCTATATTTTAATTCAATTCACCAGAAATACATTTAGTCGACTAGTTTACTACTCATAATTAAGCTCAATACGATAACTACATAATGTTAAGTGTCCACGTGTAGTTTGATGGCTTAGTTAGGGTTTGGAGGCGTAGCCAAGGCAACTCTGACTGTTAAAACTGGCCATTCTATTGGTTATGATAGGTATCAATTAATTAATTTAATATATATTATTTAATATAATTTAGATTCTATGGACTCTCCACGAGACCGATGACGCTTGGCCAGGCATGCTGTTTACGCTCAAGAAATGGAATTTCTTTAGTGAAACTCTTTACTTGCAATTAAGTATAAGTTTTTATTTCGTACAACATACAGGTAACAGTTTAAACTGTAACGAATGAGACTTGAGAGAAATGTGACAGAACAAATGTAAAATTTCGCCATACGTAATTAATGATAATAATTTAAATTTTTGTATTGGCAATAACTATAAGTTAATATAATGTTAATTTTATTGAGAAATAATTTTTTCGTTGTCTGGGCATGATGCGTGAACATATCCTCCCGCCGTTGAAGACCTCAGGTCTTCAAACGAGGAAATCTTCAGAGTTCGGCAGAGGACATAAGAGAACGAGTGATCGACGTACGCAGCCTCTTGCCATGTCGATGTCCGCCACACGGGTGATGCCGTCCGATCCAGTGAACAGACTGGCTACACGTCCGAGACGCCAGTTCAGTGGTGGCACGTTCTCTTCTTGAAGCAGGACAAGATCTCCGATATTAAGCTTCGTTATATTAGACTTCCATTTAGTCCGAAGTTGCAGTTCCGATATATACTCTTTCTGCCAGCGATTCCAAAAATCACGCATTACTTGTTCAAGGCGGACATATCGTTGCCGTGGAGTACCCTTGCAGTCGTCTTGACATGGAGATGGTAGCGCGTTCAGTGGTCTGCCAATTATGAAATGCCCTGGGGATAAGGAAAGGAAATCATCAGGGGATGATGACATTGGGCACAAGGGGCGACTATTCAGTACTGCCTCTACTTGTGAGAACAACGTACAAAGTTACTCATATGTGAGATGAGTATTTCCCATGACTCTTTTAATGTATTGTTTAGCAGATTTAATACCAGCCTCCCAAATTCCACCAAAGTGAGGAGAATAGGCCGGTATGAATGAAAATTTTATTCCTTCTCCTGACCTACGACTTGCCTGGCAAGGTCCATACCTTTTGCCTAACAGTTGCTATTAGTAGCTGCATACCAGCGTGTAAGTTTTGTAAGTGTTCGCGTAAAAAATAAAGCTTTGTTACATACTGACCGGAATCCGAAAGTATTGGATGTTTTTTGTCGTAAGAATAATCCGAATTATCTAACCTTCCACCTACACTAATTAATTGAGTAGTGCTGTCAAAAAATGGAGATAAATTTAGTCATTTTAATTTTGATTGCAATGGTGAATTTGAAAGCATTTTTTTGTATTCAATACGAAAGGATTGTTTTTATACAATTCGACAAATCAAGTGAAAATAATTTTGCAGCTCGTCAACTATTTGATTGTTTATAATTATGTAAAAATCGTAAAAAATATGCGAATATTCTGTAATTTTGTAAAATTAGAAAAGTCTTTAAAATCAAATGTAGACTCGAATAAATTATAAATATATGATAAACATAAATACCTGTGTTTCTGGTAAGTCTGTCATGTTATTTTGAGGTAATTTTGGCCATTGTGATTCATCATCATACAAAAATGAGGGACCTTGGCACCACGTCATGTTATCACCCAATAGGCAAGCGTTTACGAAATTAAATCTGCGGGGTTTGCGTCAGTGGGCACATAATGCCATGATTTAGGATTACTCAGCTCTAAGATTTCCGCTACTCTATTTCCAACAAAAGTTTTTAAGTTGCTTGGATCCTTGTTGATCCAACATATTACTACATTGGAATCACACCAATGTACGACTCTCGTCAGAGTGAGTCTTAATGAATCAATAGCGGACTTACATAAGTTTGCTGCCAATAAGGCTGCACAAAGCTCGAGACGGGGTATTGTCGTTGGTTTTACAGGAGCAACCTTAGACTTTGAACATAATAACCTCGCTGTTACCTCATTATTTTCATTCAGTGATCTTAAGAAAATACAAACTCCTAAACCGACTTTGGAAGCATCACTGAACGAGTGTAGCTCGATGGATTTAGGTGAATCACAGAGGACTCTGTGTGAGATATGAAGATCTGCAAGTAACGGTAAGTTTTTGATATTTCATACCAATTTTGTTTCAAATCATCAGGCACAGGCTGATCCCATTTGATGCCTCTGATCCACAATTTCTGAATAAGTATTTTTGTTTGAATTATGCATGGACTTAACAAACCTAACGGATCAAAAATTTGAAAGGCTTGTGACGTTATGTGTATTCGCAATTATGTCATTAATATTTGTAGATTTTATTTTTACAGGTATCCGGAACATGTCATCGCTTGGATCCCAACTGAGGCCAAGAGTGTTAGTAGACTCACTTAAAGTAAATACCTCCTTTGAATTAATTTCAATATTATGATATAATTTAGGTAAGTTAGTTTTAAATTTACGCAAGGGAAAGCACGCTGAATTTAGAGTAAAAGAAAGTTTATCTTGTATATAAATTAATTGAACTTCACTGTCTGATCCCGTGATAACGTCATCAACCAGGAAGTCATTTTGTATAATACTGTGCCTACATATTATCTTTTATTAATGTAATCGGAAATTTTCCTAAGTGTCAACGCTTAAGGAAAGGAAATCATCAGGGGATGATGACATTGGGCACAAGGGGCGACTATTCAGTACTGCCTCTACTTGTGAGAACAACGTACAAAGTTACTCATATGTGAGATGAGTATTTCCCATGACTCTTTTAATGTATTGTTTAGCAGATTTAATACCAGCCTCCCAAATTCCACCAAAGTGAGGAGAATAGGCCGGTATGAATGAAAATTTTATTCCTTCTCCTGACCTACGACTTGCCTGGCAAGGTCCATACCTTTTGCCTAACAGTTGCTATTAGTAGCTGCATACCAGCGTGTAAGTTTTGTAAGTGTTCGCGTAAAAAATAAAGCTTTGTTACATACTGACCGGAATCCGAAAGTATTGGACGTTTTTTGTCGTAAGAATAATGCGAATTATCTAACCTTCCACCTACACTAATTAATTGAGTAGTGCTGTCAAAAAATGGAGATAAATTTAGTCATTTTAATTTTGATTGCAATGGTGAATTTGAAAGCATTTTTTTGTATTCAATACGAAAGGATTGTTTTTATACAATTCGACAAATCAAGTGAAAATAATTTTGCAGCTCGTCAACTATTTGATTGTTTATAATTATGTAAAAATCGTAAAAAATATGCGAATATTCTGTAATTTTGTAAAATTAGAAAAGTCTTTAAAATCAAATGTAGACTCGAATAAATTATAAATATATGATAAACATAAATACCTGTGTTTCTGGTAAGTCTGTCATGTTATTTTGAGGTAATTTTGGCCATTGTGATTCATCATCATACAAAAATGAGGGACCTTGGCACCACGTCATGTTATCACCCAATAGGCAAGCGTTTACGAAATTAAATCTGCGGGGTTTGCGTCAGTGGGCACATAATGCCATGATTTAGGATTACTCAGCTCTAAGATTTCCGCTACTCTATTTC
Organism: Nymphalis urticae; assembly: GCA_905147175.2. Lineage (NCBI taxonomy): Eukaryota > Metazoa > Arthropoda > Insecta > Lepidoptera > Nymphalidae > Nymphalis > Nymphalis urticae. The sequence goes on from LR989983.1 coordinate 11,715,749, forward strand.
CAACAAAAGTTTTTAAGTTGCTTGGATCCTTGTTGATCCAACATATTACTACATTGGAATCACACCAATGTACGACTCTCGTCAGAGTGAGTCTTAATGAATCAATAGCGGACTTACATAAGTTTGCTGCCAATAAGGCTGCACAAAGCTCGAGACGGGGTATTGTCGTTGGTTTTACAGGAGCAACCTTAGACTTTGAACATAATAACCTCGCTGTTACCTCATTATTTTCATTCAGTGATCTTAAGAAAATACAAACTCCTAAACCGACTTTGGAAGCATCACTGAACGAGTGTAGCTCGATGGATTTAGGTGAATCACAGAGGACTCTGTGTGAGATATGAAGATCTGCAAGTAACGGTAAGTTTTTGATATTTCATACCAATTTTGTTTCAAATCATCAGGCACAGGCTGATCCCATTTGATGCCTCTGATCCACAATTTCTGAATAAGTATTTTTGTTTGAATTATGCATGGACTTAACAAACCTAACGGATCAAAAATTTGAAAGGCTTGTGACGTTATGTGTATTCGCAATTATGTCATTAATATTTGTAGATTTTATTTTTACAGGTATCCGGAACATGTCATCGCTTGGATCCCAACTGAGGCCAAGAGTGTTAGTAGACTCACTTAAAGTAAATACCTCCTTTGAATTAATTTCAATATTATGATATAATTTAGGTAAGTTAGTTTTAAATTTACGCAAGGGAAAGCACGCTGAATTTAGAGTAAAAGAAAGTTTATCTTGTATATAAATTAATTGAACTTCACTGTCTGATCCCGTGATAACGTCATCAACCAGGAAGTCATTTTGTATAATACTGTGCCTACATATTATCTTTTATTAATGTAATCGGAAATTTTCCTAAGTGTCAACGCTTCGAACATTTACACGTGGATATTGTCGGACCACTAACTATTTGTAAGGGTTATCGATATCTAGTTACCATGGTAGACCGAGCGACTGGTTGGCTAGAAGCTTACCCAATTAAAGACATTACAGCTGAAACGGTAACTAAGATTGTTTATTCAGCCTGGATAGCACGATTTGGATGTCCATTGCGTATTACGACGGATCAAGGTCGTCAATTTGAATCTAACTTGTTCGCATTGTTGGCTAAGAGAATGGGCATAACTAAAATAAGAACCACGAGCTATCACCCACAGTCAAATGGTGTCGTCGAACGAACTCATCGAACATTAAAAACAGCCCTTATGTGTAGAGGCAATACGGACAATTGGGTCAACGAATTACCGTCAGTTTTATTAGGCTTAAGTGCAAGCTTACGCGATGACACTGGAATAAGTGTAGCCGAGATGGTTTACGGTGAAGTCATACGTTTACCAGGAGATTTCTTTTCGCCGACAAAGCTGGAAATCACTGAAAATGAACGTTTTTGCAAAACTTGCGTTATAGCATCAGACAGATTGCATCGCTACCGAAACGAGATTTAAGACAAAACGGTATATTTGTACATCCAGAATTAAGTGAGTGTACACACGTTTTTGTCCGATGTGATAGAGTTTCGAAGCCACTTACGTCACCCTATTCTGGACCGTTTAAAGTTTTAAGCAAATCAGCGAAACATTTCAAGATAGTGATTAATGGTATCAAAAAAATAGTAAGCATCGATCGCCTTAAGCCGGCGTTTCTAATTACCAGCGAAGATAGCATTGATCGAATTCCAAATAAGGTAGAAGCTAATAAAAACAATAAGCCAATGACAACGAGATCTGGTCGTATAGTTAGACCTGTTGTGAGATTTGCATACAGATAGATTGAAATATTTAGTAATTTTTTTAAATATAATTAATTGTAATTTATAAAAATATTTTGATGTTATACGAACATAAAAAAGGATCATATTATATACATTTTTTGTGCTTTTTTATAATTTCTTTGTTTAAAGATTTTAATTGTTTTTAAAATTTTTGAGTACCTTGGTTGCTTTTGTTTCTAGTTCATAGTGTTATATATAAAATTTTCATGTAGGTATTGAATGTTTGTTACTGGTTTTTATTTATTTTAAGAAAATTGTTAATTTTTTTCTCAAAGGGGGATGCTATGTGCCGTCAGCACATTGCCTTTTTAGTTGTACTCCATATTTGGCATGACGAAATCATAACAATTTATTATTAGATAATTATAATATATTAATCAATCAGTCAGTACAGGGTACTCAAACAATTGTGACGTGTCGTAAATAAAAATATATTATTCCTTTGGTCTTTGAGTATTGGCTAGCCTCATACCTGGATCCGTCTCTGAATATTATATGCCTCAGTAATCTCAAGATAACATACTCACCAAAGTGGTGACCCCGACGTGACGTTAAAATTATGATCTCCGATAATATAAAAACAATTTCAATCGATCGATTAAAACCTGCATTTCTAATGCACAATAACTCAGAAATACAATACGCTCCATCAAATAAGGCCGAACAATTCATAACAAATTCCAAAGTGCATAGCGGCAGCAGAGAGGGCCACGATAACAATAACAACCAGATGCGAACCCGATACGGGCGACTCATCAAACCTACAGTGCGATTTATGTCTGCGTAAAAAACTTCTTATAATTATTCATACTTTCATCGGACGACAACTAATTCGCTACGATTTCGTGTAACATCAAGATGGGAAAACCACAAAGCAAAGAAGAAATTATCATTGCCCAAAACGGGCAGGCAAATCAGGCGAACACAAGCCTACTGCATGAGATTACGCATGATAAATTAAACCTTATAGTCATGCTAATCATCACGGCTGTCATCACTGTCACCTGTTTAATGTGTTGGAGATACTGCAAACAAAAGTACACTAAGTACCTGAGAAGAGAAATCCAGGGGTTGCGCGCTAGCCGTAGAGATCGCGACCCGCCTCATCCACCTCACTCAGTGCCAACATACTCCGTGGCGTAAAAAGTGAACTCGTGTTGTGCAATTAATAAATATGAATAAATAAATGTGCTAAAAATAGTGAAGTTACAATATAACTGTTGTAATCGTAGGTATATTGTGTCGTGTATTGTATCTTTAAATTTAAGAATATACCCATTTATATGTAATTTTTTTTTAAATATTTTTAAGGGTTTATTATATTTAAATTATAGGACATTATATTTCTTGTTTACACGATATACATTAAAATTTACAAATTTTATTTTTGACGATTGAAAAATATTTTTGTTTTATATAAGTGTAGTAGGTAATTAAATTTTGCATTATATTTTGTTAATTTGTTTACTTTTATAATAATATGTCATAATATGTTATTATTATTTATTTTTTTTAAAGGAAGGGAAGTGTTGTGCCTACGTATTATCTTTTATTAATGTAAGCTAAAATCACTGTCCATAATGGCACCTAGAAACAAGTCGATATTCGATATGCTACATTGTCAATTAATACATTATTATATGTTCTGTCGCCAGTCGCCATTCTAACATCGCACTGTAATATCGTCGTAACAATTAAATATTGTAAATTATATTACAATACATATATCTATACTCAATTGCCTTTCATTACATCATCCATAAGACATTTAAGGCAAAATACCCTTTATTAATTCGTCATCGCTTTCCTCTCCTACCTGCCATAGACATTTTGTGCTTAGGTACCTGGCACTTGCAGTACCGTAAGTCACAGTACCTAGCTGCAAAGTCTGGATTGGAAGAGACTCTTCTTCTCTCCATAATATCAATTGAAGGTTACAGTCATTTTCGTCACAGCAATTTGTCTGTACATTTTGGCTATGTCTGCAGTTAGAATATGTTTCCATTGACGTGATCTTAATAAAATGGAGAAGAGAGAGCTTTGTATGTTAGGTCCCACCACGAGGATATCATTAAGAGAGTATCCTGATGACGTAGGAGCGGAATCGTCTAAAACTACTCAGATTTTAGTAGATTCGACGTTTTCTTTAAAAACGGCATGATGACCTAAAAAAGGTGACCTAATTTTGAATATTCACGCATAAATTCTACGTATTGTGACTTTAGTGTCGGATGTTTCCTAAATCTTTTCTCGAGATTAAGAAGGCGTTTTTTAGATTGTTCGTATGAATCACCGAGACAGTCTGGGAAGGCCTCTAGTGGCAATCTGACACAGAATCTGCCGTTACTCAAACGTGTAGTGTTTTGTAGAAAATGGTTTTTATTTATTTATTTATTTTAGGAAAACAACAGCATGATACAAAATATGTTTACATTAAAAATAAAATATACAGACAATAGAGCCAATTACTGTTTTCCATTGAATTATACAAACTTAATAATAGTTAACAGAAGTAGCAACACACAGTTTTGAAAAATAAAATGTATATGTAACAAAAAAACAATGAGTTAAAACAAAACATTACAATTCGATTAGGCGACCACAGATTATGTTATGGGTGAGTGTGGTTATGCAGTTACACTGTAATTTGTGTGTATGAGTGATTGTATGTGTGTTAGTATTTGAGCGTACATGAGTTTGTGTGAGTGTGATTGGTTAAATTGAATTCTGAGCCCTAAGAATATCTTTTTTAAATGATTTAATTGACCGATTAAATATATCAATGTGAGAGTGTCTTTTATTATACAGTGAGAAAACGCGTGATAGTGTAGAGTTTGCAGCGTAACGCGTATTGGATAAAGGGACGTATAATAGATTCGAGTATGCATTACGAGTTCGCTTGTTAGGAACATTAAAAAGAATACGCGAGCGCAACTCAGGAGAATCTATTTTACCAGAGATCAAATATAGAAATATCATGTCTAATGTTTCGCGTCGATCTGTCAAGCTGGATATGCGATAACGATTACAAGCATCCTTGTAGTTTGTGTTAGTGTAAGTTTTAAAGTTCAGATGTTTAATAAACTTTTTTTGTATTGCCTCAATACTTTCAATATATTTATTATATTGTGGGTTCCAAACACAGCTAGCATACTCTAATATGCTTCTAATATAAGAGAAATAGGCAATTTTAAGGCAATTTATATCACGAAAAGGTTTGCAAGTTCTAATTATAAAACCTAGTAGTTTATAGGCCTTATTAGTTATAAAGTCTATGTGATGATTTAATAATAGTTTCGAGTCTAGGAAAACACCTATTCACGAATAAGGTTAGTTTTATTTAAGGGGGCGCTACACATTGTATAATTAAAAGTAATTGTCTTAATTTTTCGGGTAAAAGTAATTTGCGAGCATTTATTTACATTAATAGTGATCCTGTTCATTATATCATAATTGTATAATCTATCCAAATCACTCTGTAGTAAAATACAATCTTCTATTTTGTTAATTTTTTTTTATCATCGGCGAACATTAAGAAGTTTGAATATTTAAAGCAAGCACCAATATCAAACAAATAGGTATTATAGAGCAGAGGTCCTAAATGAGACCCCTGAGGTACACCAGAAGTAATATCAACGTAGTCAGAACAAGAACCACCAATTCTTACAGCTTGTCTTCTATTAGTTATATAGGATTTCAACCAACGAAAGAGGTCATCACGAATGCCTAAGCCGTGTAATTTGTGTAAAAGGATGACATGGTCTACACGATCGAAAGCTTTCTCAAAATCAGTGTAGATCACGTCAGCTTGAGCCCCTGAGTCCATATAATTGTAAATATCACTGATGAAAATTGATAAATTGGATACTGTAGACCGATTTTTCATGAAGCCATGCTGATTATCCAGAATGGCTCTCGCGAGAAAAGGGTATAGTTTGTGATATACTAGCTTTTCTAAGATCTTACCTACAACTCCTATATATGTATGACATTTCTTAAGTTTCTAGTAATATTGAATATATTCAATTTAGTTAAAGTTATCTTTTTGGCTTTTGTATTATTTGTACTATTTGTTGTTTTCTTTGTATATAGTTAACAAACATCTCCTTTATATGTATGATCTTTCTTAAGTTTCTAGTAATATATTCAATTTAATTTAGTTAATGTTATCTTTTCGGCTTTGATATTATTTGTATTATGTCATGCCATTGTTTTCTTATTCTATATTTAACACACACTTCCTGAATATGTATAACTTTTTTTTGTTTCTAGTAACGTATGCAATTAGTATAGTTATGATTATATCGGTGGCTTCTATGTTATATTATTACTAATGTAAAACTCACTCAACATACAATACCTAGTTAATCCTGTTATGACAAACTGACATTGACATCTTATTTCAGTGTAGCTACATCTATGCCACAGAATGTTTTTAGTAGTTAATTACTTTCATACTATTGTGAATTATAATACTTACTTATTGTAGTATCCTTATTGTTAGGAAAAATATTTTTGTATGGTATGATTAATTTATTTTTTAATCTTTTTGTTTAGTTTTTTTTTCTTTTGGATTCAATCTTGTTTTTGCTAATTGAATGTGTTTTTAGTGTGGTTTATTTTAGCTTTTTTAAGCAATTGAAGCGTTTTTTTTTATCTATTTTTGTTTCTTTTGTTTTCTTTTTTAATCTTTGTATTTTGCGTTACTACTGTGGTTTAGTGTTTATCTAAATTTTGTTACCATCTGCTGGCGGGACAAGCAGAAATTCTTTTTTTTTTAAGTTTATTAGAAAACTACCTTAAAATTTAATCTGTAATATTAGTATTATTTTGTATATTTATTATAAATTTGTGTATATATTGTTATATATTTTTATTTTTATTCATATTGTTATATATTATTGTTATTTTATTATTGCCTTACTTATTGCATTATGTCTGTTGATGATGACGAGGTGTTTTTGTCTGCATGCAGTAGCTGCTCCTCTTCTTGTGAAGATGATGACTCTTTCCATGTCCCTGAAACGCTTGGTTATCTGCTCTACAACTCCCTTCTCAATTGTTCTCACACTCTTAATGTTTGCCATTTGAATACTCAAAGTTTACCTTCCCATTATTTTGATTTCTTAGACGCTTTTTCATATGCTCCTTTAGATGCCATTCTGGTATCAGAAAGTTGGCTTAAACCTTCACTCAATTCTAACCTTTACAGCCTTCCCGGTTTTGTTCTGATACGGAATGACCGAACAGGTAAAGGTGGTGGAGGCGTGGCTATTTATCTCCGTAGCGAGATACCTTATACCATCTTATATACCTCTCCTTCAGCTTACTCTTTTACTGCTGAATTTATTTTTCTTGATGTCCAACTAAAGGGCGTTAAAGCTGTACTTGGGGTAATTTATTGCCCCCCGACCTGCGATTATTTTAAATTATTAGAACCTGTCCTTGAATCTCTCTCTTCGGATTACTCACATATTATTATGATGGGAGATTTGAACACTGACCTTTTAAAATCTAATGCTCGCTCTTTTCGACTCTCTAATTTTGTAAATTCAATCGATCTCTACATTCTTCCTTCTGGTCCTACATATCATATTTCGGATGCGCCTGATTCTTGGTTAGACGTAACTTTTATTTCCTCTATTGATGATGTTTTTAAATACGGTCAATTATTGGCTCCCGGCTTTTCTCGACATGACCTCTTGTACCTGGCGTATAAAATAAAACCCCCTAAAATTAAACCTCCAATTGTTTGGATGCGCAATTCTGCTAAAATTGAACATAAAGTTTTAATAAGGGACGCTAACTTACTGGACTTATCACTGGTATACAGTTCTTCGTCACTTGATGATAAAGTCTCCCATTTTAACTCGTCCATATTATCACTGTTCGATAAACATGCTCCACTGGGACCTGTTAAGATAAGACGGTCACCTGCACCGTGGATAACAAAAGGGGTGCGTATGGCCATGACACGTCGTGATCGCGCCTTCCGGAGATACAAAAACGACAGAAGTGCTGTAAATTGGGAATTATATAAAGTTGCTCGTAACAGGTGTAGTATGATGTTAAGAACAGCAAAGCGCCACTACTGTCACAGTAATATCTCCAATGCTTCTACGGCCACTGTGTGGAAGTTCCTTCAAACCATGGGTCTTAAAAAGCGTAAAGGAAATATTGTCTTCTCATCACTTTCACCCAACGATTTAAATCAACATTTTTCCTTTACTACGCTTTTAAACTCTGATATTAAATTAATGACGATTTCTGAAATTAGAGCCATGGCTGCTATTTCAAGTGGTAGCTTTGCTTTCTCTCCAGTAACTGATGACGAAATTAGAAATTTTTTATTTTCAATTAAGTCCAATGCTACTGGTTTTGATGGCATCAATCGGTCAATGATCATCTCTATTCTAAATATAGTACTGCCTGCTATCACTCACATTGTTAACTTTTCCATGTCATCCGGGATATTCCCTGTAACTTGGCGCAAGGCTTTTGTCATTCCTCTTCCTAAAGTTTCTAACCCAAGCCAATTAACAGACTTTAGACCAATCTCTATCCTTCCCTTCTTATCCAAAGTTCTCGAACTCTCGGTTTACAAACAAGTGACCTCCTTTGTTTATAGCAACAATATCCTTAGTTCATTTCAGTCTTGTTTTCGGTCCGGTCATAGTACTACTACCGCTCTTCTGAAGGTCACGGAGGATGTTCGGAATAGTATGGAGAATAGAATGGTCACCATTTTAGTCTTAATTGACTTCTCCAACGCCTTTAACATGGTTGATCATGATATTGTCCTTGCTATACTCGAGCATCTCAAGTTTTCACCATCAGCTCTGGAGTGGTTTTCCTCATATCTTCGCGGCCGCAAGCAGGCAGTTAGATTGGATCAATCTCTCTCTGATTGGTTAGATCTTCAAACTGGCGTGCCGCAGGGTGGTATTTTATCTCCTCTTATTTTCTCTCTGTTTATTAACCTACTTACAACTTACATCAACTGCTCTTATCATTTTTACGCCGACGACTTGCAGCTTTATTGTCAAACCGGGCTGGATGATATAAGTGATGCTGTTGCAACTATTAATAACAATCTGGCTAGTGTAAATACTTGGTCTCAAAAATTTGGAATAAAGGTCAATACATCTAAATGTCAGGCGATAGTTATTGGTAGTTCACGCTTTGTCACTAATCTGGGTTTAACATCTTTGCCTCCCGTTCTTTCGTTCAATGACATCGTTATTCCTTACTGCCATCATGTAAAAGACCTTGGTCTTCATATTGATTCCACATTAAGCTGGTCTGTGCATATCTCCGAAATCAGCCGCTCAGTCACAGCCACGCTAAGGTGCCTCAATCGTCTTCGAAATTTCCTTCCCATCAAGACTATGATATTACTTGTGCACGCTTTGGTCTTTCCCATAATCGATTATGCAGATGTATGTTATTCCGACCTTAACGAAATTCATCGGAATAAACTTGACCGTCTCTTAAATAACTCTTTGCGCTTCATCTTCTGTCTTCGTAAGTTCGATCATATTTCTCAGTATCGTGACAAATTAAAATGGTTTACTATTCGACAACGTAGAGACTTCCGATTACTGTCTTCTCCTTTCTCTATTCTCTTTGACCCTCTCTCTCCTGATTATTTGAAAGATAGGTTCAAATTTTAGCGTGATAATCACAATCGTCAGCTGCGCTCTAACGATTCTTACCTTCTTTCTGTTCCTATTCATACTTCTGGTTTCGTTTCTAATTCTTACTCCGTTCAAGCTGTCCGATTATGAAACAAATTACCTAATAAGGAAAGCCACCTCTAAACTTACTTTCAAGACTCGTCTCCGTGAGCATATCTTGTCAGAAAACTCCTAGTTCTCTTCATCTCTGACATCTATAATGTATTATTATTTATATGTATATTTGTATGTATGTGTGTGTATGTATGGATGTATGTATATATATGTGTATATATATGTATGTATGTGTGTATATATATATATTATTCACATATATATTATAGCTCTGTTTTTATTTTATTTTTAGTCGTTATATTTGTATGTATCTATATTTTTCATTATCAATTACCGCCTTCACGAATTTCCGCTTAGCCTAAAGGTTGACTGGTAGAGAATGCCTTTAGGCATTAAGTCCGCCTTTTGTCAAACTACTCAATGTGGTGGGCAAAAAAGTTTTAAATAAATAATTAAATAAAGATAAATATATAAATAATAAACCTATTGTTTCATGGTATATAGTTATATGTATTTAATTATTTTTCGTATTTAGAACTCATCGGTGTCAACGGCATTAACCGTCGAGAAATCAGCAGCGGTTCGGGTAACAGTTAAATAATAATTTATATAAAACACGGTACCTATTATATAAATATCAAATTACTTTAATGTTATTCTCTTGAAATGATTAAGATATAAGAATTGATTATTATTAGCTTGTTTTTTTCCCTTACATTGTAATTCCTTTTATCTTAGTACAGTTGTAAATTACTAAATTCATTATTAGCGATATTTTGTATCCTTTCTATATAAATATATATTGTATACGTTGATACCAATAATTTATCTCTATTATATTTAAAACAATGAATGTGCTCCATTTAATCAGGGTGGAAGACGCGGTCGATTGTGACACAGTTTACATTAGTACAGTCGTCAATGTAATCTGTCTTACATTGTAGAAATAAAATGTACGCTATGATTGCTATTGCTTAATTGAGATTAAGACATATTTGTAAAATGAATAAAATGAAATTAATAAAGAATTCAATAAAATCTCACCTTAAAACCTCAGTAATTTGATGAAATATGTGTTATTTTCTCTTAAACGGAATTTTTTAAATATACTTTTATGTATTATTGAATAATTAATAGTATGAAATTATAGTAAATAATATTTTTAACAAGTATATATTTTCCATGCTTACCTTCCTGTAACTTGAGCATGAGTGATCAGAAACATGAATTTAGAGTCTTTACTAGACCAGCATGAATTTTCCCCCGCCTTACAGCCGCACAATGGCAGCTATCAGTTGCACGAGTAAGTGACGCGTCACGTAAAGTAACGATTTAAACTATAATATATGTATTTAATATAAGTATAGGTACACGGTTAGTTATTAAACAAATATTTCTATACAATCGTGGACCTAGAAAGCCTGGTTCAACTAGTAATATTGTAGTAGAATTCACTACAGTACAGAAAAAAAACGAAATACTTACAACATTACGAAAATTTAATAAATCGCGGAAGCCTGCTGATAAGCTAAATACTCAACACATAGGCCTGCCAGGAGAAGTAAAACCCTTCTACATAGACGAATTTATGTCGTCCTCCACCAAAAAGCTATTCTTTACAGCCCGTGGTTTTGCTAAAGAAAATGGATATAGATTTTGTTGGACCGCTAACTCCAAGGTATTTCTGCGCAAGGAGCAAGGATCCAAGCTAATCCTAATCAAATCCGAACAGTGCTTACGTGATCTTAAATGTGATAAATGACTAGTACGCAATCATGTTAAGCATTTAATAGTGATTATTATAAGTTCTCTTTGTTACTACCCGAATTCCACCATATGTTTGCTATGTGGTAAATCGTACGTAAGTCGATATTTACTTTGTAAACTAATTTGCAGATATAACACTTACAATCATCATACTATTAAACTTACAAACATACATAGTACTCAATCCTCTCAAACTGCACTATACACAATAAATTCATATAAATACCGATTACAACATTCATATATTTTACACATTATATACAATACCTACTATAATATGCCCCATAACTATTTACTTACTTATATATCTTTTAACATTATTTCCTCTTATTTATATATATTCTGTATTTATAAGGTTTATTTATTTATTTATTCTTCTGTTCCCCTTTTTGTTTATGCAACAATATTATTATTATATAACTTTTCCAATGATTAATTTAGATAAAGTAACAAATGAACTATACTCGTTTAGTATTTCTAATTGTTATCAATGTTCACCGGATAAATGTTATCAGATATTAGGTAACCCAGCCAAGTACATTAAGAGCCTTCACATAAATATTAGGAGCATAAATAAAAACTTTGATCAATTTGTTGCCTTTTTAAACATGCTCAAGTTTGATACGGACATACTTATTTTAAGTGAGTGTTGGCTTAAAAGTGCATCTCAAATACCACAACTCGATGGCTACAACTACTATCACACCGTAAATAATAAACTACAAAATGATGGGATAGTGATTTATGTTAGGCGCGAATTGAAGGTCTCGGTGTGGGAACCTCGTTTTATAGATGGTAGATGTCTGATCTGCACTGTTGAAAATAAAATTGCGTTTATTTGCATCTATCGTTCTCCATCTTATTATAATAGTTCAACCAGCATAACTCCTCCCGTTTGAGTATGTTTTGTAACATTGCTGTGATAGGCGATATAAACATAGACATAAAAGACCAAAGTGTAGACAGACGCGTACATTACTACCTCAATTCTACAGTGGGCATAGGCTTGTTACCGGCATATACATATCCTACAAGAAACAATAATTGTCTTGATCATATCCTTTTAAAAACGAACTTGGCTTCCAAAGCCTTTGTCATTGACTGTCCGATAACGGATCATTTTCCTATTATGCTTTGCGTTGACTATGTCCACTCACGTACTTCTATTTACACACCAAATACAATTAAAGCAGACTATGATGCTATTAAGCTAATTCTGGACAACACAGATTATTCCCCAGTTATGTGCTCTATAGATACAAATGAGGCGCCCTATCAATTAACTTCGTTAATTAATAACGCGATAAGCACTCACACAAAAATGACTATCACTCCGCATAAAAGAATTATTCTAAAGCCCTGGATCACTCCAGGTTTGCTACGGTGTATTCGTAACAGAGACAATATGCATAGGAAATTATGGAAAGACGCTGAAAATTACATTCTTAAGGTAACTTATAAAAGATACCGTAATTTTCTTAATAATCTTCTGCATAAATTAAAACTTGAATACCAAAAGAATGAGTTTAAAAAGGCAAAAAATGACAAAAAGGCTATGTGGCATATTCTCAAAAAAGTTACTAACACTATTCAACAAGTAGAACCTCCCCGTGCACTCCTCAACATTAAAGAAAATCCCAAAATGGCAGTTAACTCAGTAAACGATTACTTTGTGAAAGTGGCCAAGGATTTGGCAGCTAAGATAACTCCTCCTACTTCGGCTCCCTCTATGTCCACAATTGCCCAAGCAAACTTCTTTGTACTCCCTGAGGTAGATCATGACGAAGTTGAGCGTATAATAAGAGGCCTACGAGATAATTGTGCTCCTGGATGGGATATAATTCCTCCGTCTCTAATAAAAGCTTGTAAAAATGTTTTAATACCTCCAATTACTCATGTGTGTAACCTATCGATTTCCACCGGCGTCTTTCCTAGAGTAATGAAAAGAGCTGTTATCAGTCCTATTTACAAGCAGGGAGTGAAGTAACTAATTATAGGCCAATATCGGTACTACCAGTATTGTCGAAGGTCCTGGAGAGAATACTTAATAATTCGCTAGTCAAATTCTTAAATAAATATAAAATTATTGCCAAAAACCAATATGGATTTAGAACGGGTATCTCAACTGAAGATGCAATCGTGAGCCTTACGAGTACCGCAGTAGATATTCTCGATAGTGGTAACAAATGTTTCGGAATTTTCCTTGACCTCTCCAAGGCCTTCGACACTGTATCAATCCCGAATTTGGTAAATAAGTTGGAACACCACGGCATTCGGGGTAGGGAACTAAAAATATTTCAAAGCTACCTTTTGGATCGTCAACAGTGTGTTAAAATTGACTCCTACACCAGTGACTTGTTACCAGTTTGTTATGTTCCACAAGGCAGCATACTAGGGCCTACACTTTTCCAGTTGTATATAAATGATCTATGCCAACTTAATATTCCAAACTGTAGTATCTTTGCATATGCCGATGATACCACTCTTCTGGTATATGGCAGTAACTGGAAGAGTGCCAAACAGCACGCTCAAGAAGCCCTCACTATAGTGTCTCGCTGGCTCTCAACCAACTTACTAACTGTGAATACAAAAAAAACACAAATCCTTCCCTTTTCCAGAACATCAGCTTCATCGGTTCCTCCAGAATATTCTAATATTATTGCTCATACCTGTCCCGCCCCATCCCCCACCTGTGGTTGTATACCCCTTAGCACTGTTTCAAGCGTAAAATATCTTGGAATTAAGATCGACTCCAACTTAAAATGGCACTCTCAAATTGAAGATTTAATAAAAAGGGTTAGAAAATTAACTTACATATTTAAGACCATAAGACACCTGACCGAGCCTGAAACTGTAAAAACTGTCTACTTTGCCTTGTGCCAATCTGTTCTGACTTATTTCATCCCAATTTGGGTTGGAGCCGGACAGACTATAATGTTGAATTTGGAAAGAGCCCAAAGAACCATCTTAAAAATAATGACCCATAAACATCCGCGGCACCCCACAACCCAGCTGTTCTCAGAATGCCAGGTTTTAAATGTCAGGCAACTTTATATTCTTCGGGCTATTCTGCGAAAACATGCTAGCCTACCTTTTGGTTCGGCTGTCACAGCAAGACGTAGCTATATATGTCCAACTGTTAAATGTAATACGACATTCGCAAAGCACCAATTTGCTTCTCTCTCCGCTAAGCTTTACAATAGGATTCATAAGATGACCCCTATTTATACCGATAATAGGTTCGAAGTCAAAAAGAAAACCACTGCTTGTTCTGTCCTTGTCACACACACACACACACACACACACACACACACACACATATATATATATATATATATATATATATATATATACATACAAAAACACGCGTAATAATATATTATTATTAATTGTTTTATATTCCTTCTTGTTTTTCACTTGTTTTCTTTCATAAATGTGTATTTTACTACGCCTTTAAAGGTATCTAGGAATCTAATCTGGTGTGCAATGAATTGTTCGAGGAATCGCTGACTCTGATAGTACAATTTATATTAGTTTCGGAGTCAGAGGTCCACCACCAGTGCTGCTAATGTTAATAAAAACCCTAGAGTTAGATAATATTGCAAACAAATTGTGTACATGTATCTTTTGGGTGTGTAATAAATTATTATTATATTTATATTTCTCAGCTCATGGCTGGTTTTGGCTACATTTACGGGCGCTAACCAAGTAAATGCAGCATGTGGTGTGTTAATTTGGTAGAGGACTGTCATTTTCTTCTATTTGCATGAATTTTCTCACGATTCTACAAGTATTTAAAATAGCTGCTTTTTGTAGTGGTATGTATGTAGATTTTTTCAGATTCAATAATTTTAGGCTGTGATGGAGGTGACTAGGGATAACACCGGTGGTTGAAAGGACTATGGGTACGATATATACTTTTTCTTGTCTCCAGATTCGTGCGATTTCTGTTCTAAGTTTTGTGTATTTGTTTATTTTTTCAGTTATTGTTTTTGTATATTATGTGTGTTAGGAACTGCTATGTCTATTATGTAAGTCGACTTGTTTTTTTTATCCTGTAAAATTATATCGGGTCTATTGTAGTGAATAGTCTTGTTGGTGAGTATGGCGCGGTCGTAATAGAGTTTGTGTGACGTATTTTCAAGAATTGTTTGGGGCGTGTATTTGTAGTAAAGAGTGCTCGTGTTTTGTATTAGTGAATGTGTAAGTGCCAACTTTAGGTGAATAATATTAACTACTTGGTTGTGCCTGTAACTGTAATCAGTCTGTGTAAGGGTTATGCAAGCCCCTGTGATATGTTTTATAGTCTCCGGGTGTCTATGACATTTGCGGCATTTATCGTTTTTCACAGTAGGGTCTTTAATTATATATTTCCTGTAATTTCTTGTGTTAATGATTTAGTCTTGTATTGATATTATAAATCCTTCAGTTTCCGGGAATAAATTACCAATTTGCGCCATTTATTTGATGCTATTGCATCAATATGATGTTCCAGTTCATGAGGATGTCGCCCATGAAGTATTTTCTTTTTTCAGTTGTCTATTTTTTGTTTTTGCGGGTCATTATTACTATTATTTTCTATTTTATTCTGTTCTCTTAAGTTAAGTGGAGTATAGTTCTAATCATCCACAGTTATAGCTTTGTGTATGTGGCTGAAATGAGATTTTAAAACGAAAAAATATTTTAAGTTTATTGATTTGTTTTTGCCATAAGTTTTGGATATCTATTAAACCTCTACCACCGTTTTGTCTTTTAATAGTCAGTCTTTCTATTGCTGATTTAGGATGTAGGTTATTGTATTTTGTAAGTGTGGTACGTGCGAATCGTTCTATGTTTTCTAAATCTGTTTTTGACCATTTTATTATTGTAAATGAGTACGTTAAAATGGGAATAGCGTAGGTATTTAAGGCTTTTATTAAATTCTTTCCATAAAGTTGTGTTTGGCATACAGCATTTATTCTTTTTTTGTATTCCGTTGTAATTGTCTGTTTAATTATTGTGTGATTTAGTCCTTTACTTTGTTTGTACCCTAAGTATTTATAAAAATCGTTTGGTTCCATAGCTGTTATTATTTCATTATCATTAACTGCATAGTTGCCAGGCTTAATCTTACCCTTAATTATAAGTATAGTTTTGCATTTATCTAATCCAAATTCCATATTTATATCTTTGCTAAATTCTGTTGTAATGTCTATTAGTATTTTCATGTCTTTTTCGGTTTTTGAATATAATTTAATATCGTCCATATAAATGAGATGTGAGATAATTGTTTCTTTTGCTGACTATTTAATGGAGTATCCAGCTTGGCAAGTGTGCAGTAAGTGGGATAGAGGATTCAGAGCTAGACAGAACCATACAGGACTTAAGGAATCACCTTGAAAGATACCCTTCTTAATAGCTATTTGTCTAATTATAATAGTTTTGTTTTGGCTGTTTAATTGTAAAGTTGTCTTCCATCGTTTTATAATAGTGCTTAAAAAGTTTATTATAGTTGGGTTAATTTTATATATCTGTAATACTTGTATTAGCCAGGAGTGAGGAATACAATCAAAAGCTTTTTTTATAATCTATATAAGTACAATGTAAATTTCTGTTTTTGGTAGTGGCATGTTTGTAAATTATTGAGTCTATGATTAACTGTTCCTTGCATCCCATATGGTCCCGCCTACATCCTTTTTGTTCCTCTGTAATTATATTGTGTTTTTCAATGTGGTTATTTATTTTTGAAGCTATTACTGATGTAAGGATCTTATATATTGTGGGTAGGCATGTAATTGGTCTGTATTGTGAAGGTTGTGATGAATGTGTAGTTTTTGGTAACATATAAGATATTCCTGTTGATAGGAATTCAGGTATATTTTGTTTCTCTAAAATAATTTCTATTAAATTGTTAGCTATTGATTCATGTAGTGTTACTAATTTTTTATACTAGTAATTATGTATTTTATCTATTCCCGGTGATTTCCAATTATGTAGCTTAGATGTGATGTATGTTATATCGGTCGCTGTTATGTCCACAAATTCCATTTCTTCTATTAGGCTCCATCTATTTTTCTCTTTATCTATCCAATCTGCTTTATCGTTGTGTTGTGTGTTTTTCCCATATATTACACCAAAATGTCTCTTATTCTTCTTGTGTTGGTGTTTTGACATTTTCTCTAGAAACAGTTCGAGTTTGTGGTTTTAATAAGTTTCTGTAAAATAATTTTTCATTTGTAATGAATGCGATGTTATCATTTTTGCGTTGTTGTGCTTTTTTATATCTTCTTAGTCTGTGAACTTTAAGTGCTAGTTTCTGTTTTAACGTATCTAAATATTCTTCAGGTGTCCTATTGTTATTTTCGTGCTTTGTATGTAATTTTGTACTTTTAAATATTACTTCAACCCTCTTCTAACACACACACTCACACACTCTTCAACAACTTTTTTCGATCTGTTATTGTTGATATATTGTGTTAGTCTACCACAATTTGCTCTTAGTTTTTCTATGTCTTTTTCTAGTCTAATTTGCCACGGGGGCTTATAATCGAGTCGTGATCTCTTATTTCCTGTGTATTCTGTTATTTTATATTTGAGTTCTTCAGATATTACTAACGCTGTACAATAAATGAGAGTTTGTATGTCTTTGAGCTTTGTGTCCTTAGATATAAACAGGTTCAGTATTTTTTGATTAAATAAATTAGTAAGTTGAGAGAGTTGAGGGCTGTATTTGAGTTTTGGTAATTTTGGTCGAGCGGCTGGGTCCATTCCAGAATACTGTGTTAAAGCTGCCCTAAATTTATCATGTATTTCTTGGGTATGTATTTCAGTTATAGTGTTGTGAAGGTTTAATGTCTCGATATCATTTTCTAGTGTTAAAGCTATAGACTCAGTTTGGGTGGATGAACATGATGTCTGAGTGCTTTGGCTGTATGATTGAGTTTGAATGTGAGTTTGAGTTTGTATTTAAGGAAGTGTTTGTGTGTGATATATCGGTTGTATCTTATCTTTTTAATTAATTTATAATTTTTTTTTTCCATAAAAAATGGAAAATATACACTTGTATATTTTTAAGAAGTGTAATTAAATGAACTACCATTAGATTTAGAAACCCAAATTGACAATCCCAAAGATTTCTTGTTAAGATTATTTTAACTTTACCTTAACTTTCACCAGGTCTCTGTGCAAGCCCACTGGTACCACCCACTCCTAAGATATTCTAGTGCTAACCAACAATATTTAGTTTTGCATTACGACTTGAACGGTGAGTAACTACAGGCACAAGGGGAGTACAGGCATAACATCTTAGTTTCTAAGGTTTGTGATGTATTGGCAAGGTAAGGAAAGGTTAACATTTCTATGAACACTCATCATAAAGTGGCTCATTTAAATAACTTGAAAAAAAAATGTAAATAAAAGTGTGTTACTAGTTTTGTAGATTTTTTTTTCAAAAATTTATTTTAAGAAAAAACCATTATCATGTCAACCTTTTCGTTTTTATTTCATAATTAATAATTATCTAATACTATATTTTTTACTAGTGCAATGGTCCGATCGGACTTTGCATGCTTGTTCTCTATGTATCACGATTAATAATAATAATTTTATCTTACGGTATTTTATTTTTGATTTGATTGATATTTTTGATATTGAAACTTTTAAATGTCAATCAAATCAAATTATACAAACCTTTACAATTAATAAATAAAACAATTAGCATGAATTTACCTAAAGCCTCTATAGTGGTAATTGCCAGCCGGTGCCTTCCCCCGCACTCCGCTCCTGTGCTTCGCATTTCAGATTTTTTTTTACATTAGTGGGTTTTCTGCTACCGCGCAGTATTCAGGATAACCAATGTTTTTGTTTTAAATTTTTATGAAAAAAAATTAATTGTGTTTTATATAAGTAGTGTGTTTATTGTTACGTAAAATGCCCGAGTTTTTAGTTGTCACAATCATTATATTACAGCATTGATTGTGTCTGAGGTGCAACACACATTACATGCCCCATTTAAATTTAAGAGTTCTTTTAGAGTTTAACTGAGTATAAATTATCTCAGGTCAAGTTAAGTGTCCTCAAACAAACAGTGTGAGTTAATAATAGTTAAATCAAAGCTTAATTATTTTAGCTTAGTGTAAAGCACCACTGAATTTGCTTAATTTGGGATAATAATTCATCTCGTGCTTTACGGTGAAGGAAAACGTCGTGAAGAAACCTGCATGTGTCTAATTTCACTGAAATTCTGCCACATGTGTATTCCACCAACCCGCACTGGTGCAGCATGGTGGAATAAGCTCCAAACCTTCTCCTCAAAAAGGGAGAGGAGGCCTTTAGCCCAGCAGTGGGACATTCGCAGGCTGTTACGGTAGTGTAAAACGCGTAAGCGCCACGATTTGCACGGCGCTTACGACCTTCCCGTGCGGGAATAGTGTAGCGGCAAACTGTTTATCGATAAGTTGCTTTTATTCTCATCGTAATATTTTAAATGCGACGCTGTGAATTTTAAATTTGACTTACGCTCCATATTATCATTTTTTTAATTTATAAATAAATATATCAATCTCATTTACAACAAATGTCATCATTTGATGCAAGGTTTGCTATAATCTTACTCTAAAGAAAGAGGAGATAAGTTATTCGGTTTGCACAGAGAAGTATCATTACAACTGTTTGAAAATTATTGACGCTCAGTTTAAAAGGATGACAACTAAAATTAAAGAATCCTATTCATGTCACAACTGTAGTGGTACTAATAAAAAATCAAACACATTGCCGTTTTCAGTATCACACTTGAGTCCCAACTCCCCTATATAAATGGAAAATATTGAAACAATATTAGATAACAAAACAAATTTAGAAAGGAAAAAAATGTTTTATGACGGAACTAAAACAAACTATTTCATTAGAATCTAAAAACAATTTGGCTACACTTTCAAAAGAACAACAGAGCCTCATATCATCTCACACGGAATTACAAGCAGAGTATAGCAAATTATCTGAAGAAAATTCCGCTTTAAAGGCTCATGTATCATCGTTACAAGAAGGTTTAGATGATTTAATATATCAAAACTCAAAACATCAGCAATGGGCGCGGCAACAAAATATAGAAATAGTAGGCGTTCCAGAACTAAAATTCCAGAACTAAAATTTATTACAATATCTCTCACGCACTCATGTGCGTAAATATTAGCAAACATGCGGGTGTTCAATTAGATTGTAATGATATTGAATTTGCGAATAAAGTGCAACCAAAAAGAAGTATTAATGGCAGACCTAAAGTCTTCTTCTTCTCGGTCGTTTACTTCATTGCTGAAGGTCGTGTCCACTCTGATCTAGGGTCTGGGTCATGATCTCTGTGAATTTTCTCCAGTCCTTCCTGTCCTCACCTTTCTTCAGGGCTGTGGTCACTTTCAGACCAGTGAGGTTGGTAACTTGGTCCGACCATCGTATAGGGCAGCGGCCACTTAGTCGTTTCCTCTCTATTTTGCCAAGAATCATCAGCTTGTCAAGGCTGTCAGGCTGCCTTCGCGCTATATGACCAAAATAACGAAGGACACGCTGGTAGCAAATACTTGACAATCTCGTTTTTATGTGCAGTTGTTGCAGAATCGAGACATTGGTTCTCTTGGCCGTCCATGGTATGCGCAGCATTCTTCGCCAGCACCACATCTCGAACGCGTCGATTTTCTTCCTCTTCAGTGAGCGAATTGTCCAGGATTCCGAGCCATAAAGAAAGATGGAGAATATTAGAATCTGAACGAGCCGTTTTTTCGTTTTATTCGATATTTTCCTATTCTGCCATATTCGGGTTAGTTTGCTCATTGCAGACTTGGCCATTTGAGATCGTCGTCGGATCTCCTTTTCACAGCCTCCTTGGTCGGTCAGTAGTGAGCCGAGATACAAAAACTCAGAGACAAATTCAGTCATTTAGTTCTCCGGTTCGAATTAGTGTACCAGCCCTATCTACTATTGAAACTTTTGTCTTTGCTCTATTGACTATTAGACCAAACTGCTCGCTTTCGTGTTGGACTCTTCTGAAGAGTTCGTCAAGTTGTTCTTCGGATGACGCGATTAGAGATGATTCCATCATCTGCATATCGAAGGTTGCTAATCTTCGTCCCGCCTATCGAAATGCCGCTCTGCCAGTCATCTAAAGCCTTTTTCATGATGAACTCCCCGTAGATGTTAAAAAGGATGGGGGATAGGATGCAACCTTGCCGTATCCCTTTTTCCGATTTGAAAGGTCCCGATAACGCGTCATTGACTCTCACAACAGTTTCACCATTTTTGTAAAGGTAGCAATTAATACTGCCAGGTGCTCGGGAACTCCCATCTTTATTAAGATTTTCCAGAGACAGTCCCAACGAACTCAGTCAAAAGCCTTGGAGTAATCAATGAAGCACATCAATGTTGGCTTGCAAAATTCGCGGCTTTTTTCAATTAATTGCCTAACGTTGAGAATTTGCTCCCTGGTACCTCGACCTCTAACAAAACCAGCCTGTTCCTCTGGTATTTGCCACTGTAGGAATGTCTTTAATCTCTCATTAATGACGTACAGCATTATCTTGCTGACATGAGATGTAAGTGCCATTGTGCGGTGGTTGCTGCACGAACAAGTAGATCCCTTCTTGTGGAGAGGGATAAGCATTGACTCTTTCCAGTCATTTGGCCAGTGACCTGTTCTCCATACCTGGTTACACAGACCTAAAGTAATAGTCGCTAAACTCAAAAATAGACTCATTAAAGACAGTATTTTCTCCGACTTAAAGAAAACGCATGGTATTACGACAAAAGACATAAACATTGCTGGAAACCGAATAAAGTTTTCGTAAATGATTATCTTACACCACAAATAAAATTTTGTGGTGAATTTGCTTCAAAAATGCAAAACACGCCTCCGAAAAAACATACAAATTTGTGTGGAAAAAAAACTGCCTAATTTTTGTTCGAAAAAAAACGAAAAATCGCAGGCCATAATAATAAACTCAGAAAAAGACCGAATAAAAATGATATAATAACTAAAAAAACTATGTATTGTCAGTTTTTTTTAATTTTTGCACTTTACCGTGACAATTTTTTTGCTTTGTATTTGAAATAAAAATTTTAACACTAAAAGGCGACACTCGCTTATCTTTTACTAAACATAAAAACACTTTCACATTGGTTTTCTTGACTTTTGACTGTCTTAAATCAACCAGCTTTACAATTACATCGCGTAATTTTAATGAATATCTTAGTAATGCTTTAAATTTTAACAAACCATCATGAAGCCATTAATAAACTGTTAACGATTTTTTTTTCCTTGACAACAGCGTTACAAGAATGGTTGAACAGTTATTACTCATTACTGAAGTAAGGCCATAGGATTACAATTTTATAATACAAAGCATCAGAAAAAATCAAAGTAAAGACATTGTGTAAGCATTAATATTTACAGTAAAAAAAATAAAAAACATTCTTGCTTAATATTAATGCAAGAATTCGTATGTATTGTTTGTTTGCGTGTGTATGTTTGTGTGTGTGTATGTTTGTATGTTTGTGTGTGTGTGTGTGTGTGTGTGTGTGTGTGTGTGTGTGTGTATGCCGGCTCCGGACAGTCAATTTTGCCCATCAATATTGCGTGAAGCAGCAGCATATCACTCTGGTGTCTTCTATGTTAAAGTGTGTCCATATTATAGTGAGCTCATGCCCCTTCATAGCTGCTGAATTTTTTGTAATCTTTAGAAGCAAGGTATCTGACTGCTCACAGGTGATAGATTTTGGAATTATACACTTACCACACTTACTTTTGTGTATGGGTACTATAAGAGCTTTTCCCAAATATCTGGAAAACTACAGAACTTATTTATGGAGAGGTTGAAAATGAAAGTTAGTGGCTTAGCTAAATGTGCGGCGCATTTGGTTAAGAATATAGGTAGAATGCCGTCATTTCCCGCTCCTTTGTTGAGTTTTAACGCTTTGAGCAATTTTAAGATGACATCCTCATCTAAAACGATTTTACAAATTAACCCTTTATGAAATTGAGCTGGGAAACTTTCCAAGTCGTAGAAGTTTTCTGGTTTAGCAGACACTTTTAAAGAATTCACTAAAGCCATTACAAGCAGAAGCTTTATCCGCATAAGTTTTGTTACCTAATGTTACCTTACTAGGGTATCTATTTTTATTATTTCTTAAAGATTTTGTAAGAGAAAATAGAAGCTTAGGATCTCTTAGGATATAAGTCAGTATGCGTTGGTTATAAGAGTTGTAACGCTTTCTTTGAACTAATTTTTGCCTTGTTCTTAATATAGCGAACTTATCATAGTCACGAGGATTTTTGTTTAATTTCCATTGTTTATGTTTCAGAAGCTTTTCTTTTCACAATGTGAATTAAAGATTTGGAATACCAGACAGGAAAATTAGATTTAATTATTATATATATATATAATAGGATTAAGAATGTCTTCTGTAGTTTCATTTAAAATAGAATAAAAAAATCACCAAAGCCGTTAATTAAATCAGCTGATTGTACTTCGTGCCATGTAATCCTAGACAGATGTTCTTTGACTCGGATGTACTCTGCTTTGAAAAAGTTTAGTTTATTAATAGGTTTCGGACGGTTATTACGAACTAGTAAACTAGAGATTAAATTGAAGACATGGATGACATAAGTCCTCTGAGGTAAGAGGACTGGAGCAATGACTTACACTAAAGTCAATGTTACTAAACAAAAGATCTAATGTATTTTGCTTACAGTTTGTAATAGTATTTTGTTGCTTCAGACCTGAGAGATTAGACATCTAAAAATTTAAGAAAGCATCGTGTAATTCGATTCCTCCACTTTTTTGAACGCTTGGTCCAGAATCTGACCATGTAACGTTAGGTAAGTTGAAATCACCGGCTAAAATAATATAATCGTTCGGGTACTTTGATACGATTTCCGCAAGACAAGAGGAGATTGACTTGAGACGAATAGATAAAAGGGTATCTGGCGGAGCATAAATTAATCCAATGTGGATACTACGATTGCACTTTGCTTTAAGAGATTGAGGTGGTATAGTCACCCACAGTGATTCGACGCCAGTATAAATAAAGTCATGTTGATGTTGTATACGTAAATACTTCGATGCGCATAATAGAACTCCGCCACCTCTTTTCTTGAATTATGTCTCGGGGTTTCGATCGCAGACATCGTATTTATCATCGCAGATTTCACGATCATAAATATCCTCTGATAACCATGATTCTTCAATCAAGAATAAGTCATAGTCATGGTTTAGAATATTTAGTCGAAACTCTTCTGTTTTCGTGCGCAAACACGTACAAAATGTACGTAAAGTATCTCTATAGGATTATTGCCTGTGGTGGTGTAAATAGTACCAAAATGTAAGATGCAAGATATTAATAACAGATAATGTGTGTGATTATTGATAATCTTGATAGGCGATAGTTGGTATGTAGGTAGGGCTTCGAAAATAATTATTGTTATTATAATGAAGTTGGTATTTATGTGGCATAGTACGTTAGGCGTGTAATAAAAATACGTTGTGTAGTATAAGAGAATACTGTATGTCTGGTTTGATTTGTTGAGTACTAGGGTAGAAGCGTAATATGTATATAGTGTCATATGAGTAAATATGTAACCAGTTATTTCGAGTATATGTATGAATATGCTGTGAAAGGTCAAGAAGAATGGTTAAATACTGCTCTGTATAGTTCTCGACATTAATATGAAATGCTGTTATGAAAATTGCTAAAAATAATAGTAATGCTTAACATAATTTTGTTTTGGCTAAATCCTTTTTGGTACGTATATTTATGGCTGGCGATTACTCGTTTTTCCTTAAAAAAATGTTGCAGTTTCTAACCCAGACAAATTTAAAGGCTTTCTCGCTTGCGAAAGTTTTGGTTAATCTCAGAAGATGCTTGTTCTCTGGGTGATCGTTGACGAAGAATTTTTTCGCCTCGCCTTCGATGCCCACGTCTCTCGTGCAGATGCCTTTTTTCTTTTTTAAACCAGAAAGTAGTTTATCTTTATTCATCCAATCTCTCAGCTTTACAATAATAGGCTTAGGTCTTCCGGCAATGGTCTTTTGAGGCTGAACTCGATGCGCGAATTCTATGTCATGTTTGAGTTCGACCCCAGCGTAATCAGCTATTTTCAATACCAGATCTCCTGGCGATTGACTCGAGGTTTGAGGCACTCCTACGACCTCTAGATTATTAATTCTTGCCTGCTGCTGCTGTCTGCTGAACTGATAACGTAGATCAAAGACATATTCCTCAGACGAACTGACACGATCTTTTTGCGAATGTAAGTCACTTTTTAGGTGGTCGTTGTCTAATTGAAGTTGAGTATACGAGGCCTGCAATTGGAAGAATTCTGACGATAGGGAAACCGATTTACTTTTCAATCCGGTAAAGATAGTCGTTTTGACTATTTATTGTTTGGTTAATTTCAACTTAGAGGCTAATATGTTCTCGAAGCGGCTGATTAACTTAGAGCTCTCAATGTCGCAATTAGATTGTCGCATTCGGAAATCCTCCGGTCAGCGGAATCAGCGTTGACCGAGCGCGTGGTTTTGCTCGATTTATTCGCGCGAACTGACCTGTTACTATTATCGCCGCCCTTTCTTGTAGCCACCACACAGTTTGGGCACCTCCATTGAGTTCTAGAGGACGCCGAGTCACTTGAAAATCCAACGAAATCGGAGTGGTATATATGACTGCATAGAATGCATTTTATACGTTTTACGGTTACGCTGATGTATTATTTATACGCTTCGCATGTTGCGACCATAATTGCACTAGCGCTGTGTTTACAAATTAACTAAGGAGAAATATAAATTGAAAAATTAAATGTACCACAGCGAGTCTCGAACCTGGTAACAAATTCAATAGATTCAATATGTCGTATCATTCGACCACAGAAGCGTCAGCTTATTCAGCGAGTTTGTAGATGTGTTTTCGATTACGGGCGTTTGGTGACAGTATAAGCGTTAATGACAGTGTTATACGTCCGTGATAGATAGATTGGTTGCACTGATTTTAGCACTTATACGAGCTGTATATAGTGAAAATCTACTATCACAACACGGTAACAATTGTTAAACTTTATG
The DNA here is from genome assembly GCA_905147175.2 of Nymphalis urticae. NCBI lineage: Eukaryota > Metazoa > Arthropoda > Insecta > Lepidoptera > Nymphalidae > Nymphalis > Nymphalis urticae. Next base: position 11,742,128 of record LR989983.1, read on the forward strand.
CACATTACACTTTTGGTGTATTTAAGAAAGTTAATCCGCTGTTTATTCATTTTAAGTACGAGAGGTGTTGATTTACGGATATTATTGACTACCCACTAGAATATTTTTCTTAGGCGATTTCAAGATACTCAATACTATACCAAATCTCGAATGGACACAGCGGGGACTGTGTATTTAAAAAAGGGTACTACGCAAAGCCAGGCTGCTTTAGTTATTTTATAAACACTATTGAATTCCTTGGACTAAGGCACGTCAATGAGCATTGCAACAATTCAAATAATATATTAGACCTCATTATTATCAATACTTCACCAAAAGTGTCGGTATTATGCGATCCTTTATTAGTCGAAGATAAGTATCATCCAGCACTAGGAATAGATTGCTCTGATATATTAATATCGCAACATCGATACACCCTTTAAAAAATATATAATACAAATTTCATAAAGCGGATTATATTAAAATTAGGGAGTGTCTGACTGGTGTTAATTGGAATACAATTTCATTGATAAGTCGTGTGAGGAGTCACTTCATAGTTTTTATGAATTACTGTACGAATTAAGAAATTCCTTTGTGCCTAAGTCTTTTTCGGGTGGAAAATATATGCGATCTATCTATCTAGATAGAAAAGAATTTAAATTACTTCGTGAAAGACGTAAGCGTATTCAAGCTGAATGCTATGATTCCCACATATTTGAAATACAAGAGAGCAATAAAAAGTCGCCTAAGCTTCTTCACAATCATATTTCATCCAAACGTAGAAATCAAAGTCCTTCTCCTAGTTCATTACGTTTTGGTGATTTACAATAACGAAAAAGAAATATGTTCTGGTTTTAGTGATTTTTTCAAGAATGTCTTTGTTAAACATGCACCTAACTACGATAATCTTTTACACGAAATCTCCTCAGTAACGGACGATACTTACCATTCTTTCACTGTGGCAGAAGAGAAAGCCTTAAAATTGTTAACATCTCTCGATATTCAAAAAGGCTCTGGCAGTGACAACATACCCTCAATATTTTTTAAATCTTGCGCTATTGAGTTAGCATTGCCTTTAACTTTCATATTTAATAAGTCGTTGAGGAGTGATTCCGCTAAATAGAAAGATGCACTTATCGTTCCTATCCATAAAAAGGCCCCAAGACAGAGATAGCAAATTATCGACCTATATCCATTTTGAATATTCCAAGTAAGATCTTAGAAAAGCTAGTATATAGAGCTATCTATATTATAGAGCAGAGGTCCTATTTGTTTTATATTGGAGCTTGCTTTACCCGAAAAATTATGACACTTACTTTTAATTATACAATGAGTAGCGTTCCCTTAAAGAAAACTAGCCTGATTCGTAATTTAGATGTTCTCCTAGACGCGAAACTATTATTAAATCATCATATAGACTTTATAACTAATAAGGCCTATAAATATTGTTTTAAGTTTAGTTTAGTTAGTTTAGTCTTATAATTAGAACTTGCAAATCTTTTCACAATATAAATTGCATAAAAATTGCCTATTTCTCTTCTGTTAGAAGCATATTAGAATATGCTAGCTGTGTTTGGAACCCCCATATACTAAATATTTTGAAGGTATTGAGGCCATACAAAAGAGTTTATTAAACATCTGAACTTTAAAACTTACACTAACATAAACTTAAAGGATGCTTGTTATCTTTATCGCATATCTAGCTTGACAGATCGACGCGAAACTTTAGACATGATTTTCATCTTTCTATATGATTTGATCTCTGGTTAAATTGTTTCCCCTGAGTTGCGCTCGCGTGTTCTTTTTAATGTACCTAACAAGCTAACTCGTAATGAATATTCGAATCTTATAATATTAGAATATTGAATATTATACGTCCCTTTGTTTTGTACATTTGGAAAATTTGTTTTGTACATATGGGAGGTATGTTTTGTACATAGGTAAAGCATATTTCATACCGCTGAGTAATAAGGGTGTTCCTATCCAGATTTTTTTTTCTATTTTTTAGACTTTTTTTTATTTTTATTATATTTTGAGTGATGGGGTGTAGTGGGGAGCCTAATGTGAATACTTTCGGGGCTTCACCAGCCGGTCCAAAACGGGTGGTGTGGCTTCGCTAATCACAGGCTTTCTGCAATCTCTCACCAGTAGCTCCAAGACGCTGTAGTGCATGCAGCGGCCACACCTTGGTAACCGCGTTGGCTTGCGGGCTAAACCTAGTTGACGGTTTGCCAGAATGGTGGACCTACTAGCGGATCCTTCCCATTTAATGCATTAAGTCTGCCTCGGCGGGGAAGGCAACCCAACGCAGATATGCACTCGGGCTTGACGGAACTGGCGAGGTAGCTAGGCAAGGTGGACGGCCTAGGGCGACAGTAGAAGGCGCACAGCTACTGTCGGCCAGACACATCATCGGATCCTTCCTCCAGTCGTAGCGGTTTTCCGTTCTACTGGATCAAGGAAGGGGAAGACGAGGGTGTGCACCTGCGTTTTGCGCGTACGCTTGTGCACTGAAATATCTCCTGCGTAACTGACTACTTCCGTATATGGACTCCGATACCAATAAAGTCCTGTGGCGATGGGTCAAGGTAGAGAGGTCCGGTTTGATGCAATCCGGGCTTTGTCTGAGGCCTGCACATGGGCGGCTCTGGGGGTGTGTAACACCGTGGTCGCTTTTGCTCTGCATAGGGGAGACAGAGTAAACCCGGATGCATCTGGAGTGACAAAGCAGCCCTATTTAGGGAGGCACTGCTTTCCCCGCTCAGCCAGGGAGGGGGCTAGAAAAGGTGCCCTAAACAAAAGCTCTTCCCAACCATTTTTTTTGAGGGTAGTAACCACGGCTGCCTTCGCATCCTTCAATTTCGTGGTCGGCGTTACAGAATACAAAAAATAAAAACACCTGCAATAACATTCGGCTCGTGGAACGTGCGAACACTTCTTGACCGTGATGACAATGCTTGCCCGGAACGGAAAACTGCCGTCTTAGCTCGAGAGCTTAGACGCTATAATGTGGATGTGGCTGCACTCAGCGAAACACATCTAGCCGAAGAAGGGGAGCTGGTAGAACATGGTGGCGGCTATACTTTCTTTTGGAAGGGACTTGCTACCTCGGAACCGCGGTGGTCGGGCGTAGGATTTTTGGTTAAGAACCAGCTCATTAATCAATTACAAGTGTCCGGTGCACATCTCGGACCGCATCACCACACTGCGCCTTCACCTTGAATATGACAACTACCTGAATGTCATCAGTGTCTATGCTCCAACGCTGGATAAATCTGATATCATAAAGGGTAAGTTTTACGACGATTTGAGCCGGTGCATCGAAAGCATACGCCCCAGAGAGATGATACTGGTCTTGGTGGATTTCAATGCTAGAGTTGGACGGGATTACGACGCCTGGCCTAAAGTCTTGGGGAGACATGGAGTTGGCAATATGAACAGCAACGGTCAGCTGCTGCTCAGCTTATGTGCACAATTAGACCTAGCGATCACGAACACAATGTTCAGACTTCCAGCCAAGCACAAAACTACATACATGGATGCAACCAAGATCCAACTCAAATACGGGGGTGATGAGTTGCATTCGGCTCTATGGGAACTTTTTATCCATATATGGGAAAAATAACAAGTCCCTGATACGTTCAAAATATCTATCATCAGGACACTGTATAAGGGAAAGGGGGACCGTTCTGACTGCAACTCCTTCCGCGGTATTTCACTATTACCGGTCCCCGGAAAAGTCCTCGCCAGAATTCTTTTAAACCGCCTTACAGAACTTTCAGAAAAGATTCTGCCTGAAACCCAGTTTGGCTTTCGACATGACCGGGGTACTTGTGAGGCTATCTTCTCAGTGCGTCAATTGCAGGAGAAAAGCAGAGAGCAGGGTCGTAACATGTATCTTTTCTTTGTCGACCTTGAGAAGGCATTTGACAGCGTGCCTCGTGAAGCTCTTTGGGCTGTGCTAGGAAAATTGCGATGCACGGCAAAGTTTGTGCGACTAGTGAGACTACTGCATGATGGAATGAGAAGCTGCGTCACTATTGACGGTGAACAGTCGGACTTCTTCCCCGTTACCTGTGGGGTAAAGCAAGGGTGCGTGCTGGCGCCCACACTGTTTGCCCTGTACTTTGCAGTAGTTGTCCGCGATGTCCTACAGACGACTCCCGAGGGAGTTCGCGTCCGTTTCCACACTGATGGCAGCCTTTTCAATTTAGCCAGGTTAAAGGCCCGAACAAAAGTGTCTCACGCAATGATTACTGAGATCACTTATGCGGATGACTTATGTTTTGTGGCAGAATCCCCAGACGGCCTGCAAAAGCTCATGTCCGAGTTCCACGTGTCCTGCCGCAAATTCGGCCTAAAGATCAGTGTCAAAAAGTCAGAAGTGATGTCTTTGAATATCCACGGCAGTGAAACACTGGTCATCAAACTTGGAGATGACGTACTAAAGCAGGTCGATCAGTTTTGTTACTTGGGGAGCACTGTTACATCCAAGTGCGAATTGGTTGCCGAAATCAACAGCAGGATCGGTGCTGCAGCCGCGGTATTCGGCAAGCTGAATACCAAAGTCTTCCGCTCACATGACCTAAAACTGGCTACCAAAATTTCCATATATATGGCGGTCGTACTACCTAACATTCTTTACTCTGCCGAAATCTGGACCGTGTACCGACATCATATTCGCACATTAGACCGCTTCCACCTTAAATGCCTACGCCAAATCCTGAATATCCAGTGGTCTGATCGTGTGCGGAATTCAGAAGTGCTGCGAAGAGCTGATGTGGGTGGCATTGAAACTTACCTTATGCGGCGACAACTTCGTTGGTGTGGTCACGTGTCAAGGATGGCGGATCAGCGTGTCGCTAAGCGCATATTTTATGGCGAATTTGAGGAAGGCAAGCGTAAGCATGGCGGACAACTCCTTAGATACAAAGATGCGCTTAAGCGGCACATGCAAAAGTGCAATATAAAAACCGCGCAGTGGGAGCAGCAGGCCGCCAACAGGGTACAATGGAGATCCAGCATTAAAACGAAGATCCAAGAATTTGAAGTGAGTCACCTTGCTGAGCTTGATGCCAGACGCGACCAGTTGAAAGCCCGACCACCCGCGGCAATCAACTACAATTATATCAATGGAGTGCTCACATGCCCGCTATGCGCGAGGATCATCAGTAAGAAGATTGGCTACATAAGCCACATGCGAGCACACGATCGACACCAGGCAAGGAGTTGAAGCGGTTGCCGTGGCCGAAATCGGCCGGAAGAGTATTATTATTATTATTATTTTGAGTGATGATCAAAAATACATATAACCCCAAATTTTCAGCCTCCTAAACCATCACCCCATTTTGTAATCACGATTTTAGTATTTATGTATGAACAATATCACAATAATTACTTATAGTGAACCTCATCGAAATTTCGTCTACGTCATTCACGAGAAGCGTCGCGTCATTTTGACATTTAATAATTTCCAAAAATTCAACGCTTTATTTAATTGATAAGAAATATAAATATTTTATGATATAAAAAAGGTTACTAAAATACTAAAGATCAAATGCATTATCGGTATACCGTTTTTATCAGTAAATACAATAATTTGGTCTGTTTGTGTGTGTGTGTGTGTTACAGTGAAAAATGCAAGCAAGACGCAAGGGGGCCAAATTGGGCCGTCGAACTAATAAAGCATCAAGCATGCCTAATAATAGAGCAGAATGAACAGACGAACAAATCCAACAAAATAACAAAAATTTGCGTGTGAGCATGCCACCATTGAACGATTTGCTCGTCGGCACGTATCCAGTAGCAAGGCTGTTCCTGAAGTCCATTCACAAACAAAAAAATATCGCAAAGGACTTCGTTCCTCCTCGGGTCTCTTCTTCCCCAACCGCACATTGTTTTTTTTGTTATCGTTTTAATTTACACGGGACTTCTATCGAGTCTTCATCGCAATTTTATGGATGAAAGTCAAGAAACCGAAATTGTAGCAAGTGTAAATAATGCAATCTTAAAAAATAATTAAATAAATTATGTAAATTCATTCAAGTATACATACATTACATACATTCAATATACAAATGATGCGAGTGTTTACTATTGACAGTATAATAAGAGAAATGCTAGTATCATCATCATATCATTTCTCTGATTATACTGTCAATAATAAACACTCAGGGTCAAAAAAACTAAAAACAAAGAAAAAAAAGAACAAAAACCATTATTTATCAAGCTTTTATAACAATATAAATATTGTATTTATAGTACTTTGTTATGATTGTTTGAAACTTTTAAAGACATTTTTGATGTTTAATTTATTGTTAAAGAGTTTAAATTACTTTGACAATATTCAAAATAAAATCCTTTAGAAATAATGACATCATCATCATTCTGAATCAAATTGAGTTATTTAATGCAATAAGTAAAACTTAATTCCATTTGAATTCTGTTAGCAGCGCCACCTTTGAACACACTATGTTTGTTTATATAGTTTACAAAAATGTAACTTTTTAACAACATTGTCCGGCCAATCCTGGAATACAATTGCATTGTGTGGAACCCGTACTATGATGTGTATGTGAGGATGTTGGAGATGATTCAAAATAAATGGTTTATCATCTATCATATAGCGATAGATTATCTAGGATAATTGGAGGCTATGGAGATAGATTGAATCAGTACCAAATGTCCTCACTCGCTTGTCGTAGAAAAATACACGATCTAGTTTTCCTTCATAAGCTATTTAATGGTAGCAGCATTGACTGCAACGAATTAATTTCATCTTTAACTGTTCATACTCCGTCTCGTTTGCCCCGACTTAATGCCTACAACTTCAAATATCCATATTTAAAACCAACCTCGAACACAATCTTGGTATACCTCGAATATCTACATGTTAGAAATTACAATGAACTCGCAAAAACAACAACTTGGATATTGCCATTAATCTAAGTACATATGAAAAAAATCTTAGGCAATATTTAAAACAAAATTCATACGTTCATTCATTCATTCTATTTGTATTTTTTTTTTAGAATCTTTAATATTTTTTTTGTATAACTTTTATTTTTTATTTGCATATTTTTTTTCTATATTATAGTTATTTAATATAAGAAGTTCTGTTTTTTGTTTAAGTTCTTTAAGTCATATTATTTTATATTTGTAAAGTTTTTAATTTTAATTATACTTTTTATATTAGCTGTTACTTTGTTGTATGTGATAGATGCTGTGTTTTCCTGTAACTGAAGGAGCACATAGCTTTATAACTCGCGTAATGTATTAAAGATTGTCATGTGTATTCCTTGTTGGAGATTCTATTAAAATAAAATAAAATAAAATCATGCTTCAAAAATATGTACAAATGTATATTTGTTTCTTAATTAGTCGCTGCAGCGCTGTTGAGATGAAAGGTCTGCGAAAAAAATGTTGTCCTTTGTAATAATTATTACATTACTAAACAATATTCTTTAGAATAATTTGTGAAATATGTGCAACGTGAAATAATACATACTGCACGACAAAAGTCAATTATCCGGAATTTTATTACGGAGTAATAGCATTTGACAACCAACCAGGTTGGTTGACAAATGCTATTACCCCGTAATAGAATTGCTGACAGGCAACGTGAAAATGCTAAACGACATTTGTTAAGAATATTAGTCTATTATTAACAAAGAGTACGTAGAAGTAAAACTCTTTTGACGTAACAACATTATTGTTTTTATTTGTGATATATTCAGTAATAATCTAATTAATATCATTATTATTTAATTTTGTGATGTATGCTGAATTGATATTTGTTAATTATTTAATGGTTATGACAATTATGAATGATAATTTTTAAATTAAGTTATGCAACAAATATACAATCGCCCTAATTCTGTTATTCTGTAAATCTATAATATTAGGTCCTTACATATGAAATTAGCGTTTTGTCGTACTGACCACTTTGATCTGAAATATCTCCCCTTTGGTTAAGAATTCCAAATTCAAATTTATAAATTTATTTAGTTAGTAAATTTGAGTTTTGAAACAGTCATTCATTTGTTTTTTCCTCAGTATTTTCTTTGGCGTCGCTTATAACCGCACAATGGAAGACATAAAATATCGGTATATTTACGAGTATGAGTTCTACCGTGGCACCAGTGGCACAGATTAATGATGTGTACGGTACTGATGTCGCAAAAGAAAGCACAGTTCGTTTTTGGTTTCAACGTTTTCGTTCTGGAATTTTCGACCTTCAGAACTAACTTGGACAACTTCTTACAAGGAAAAAATTCAACTCCGATGCGGCAGTCCAAACCGCCTTCAAAGAGTTTATTGATTCTCGTCCCCTTGGTTTTTTTTAGTAAAGGGATCAATGAACTACCTTTGAGATGGCAAAAGTGCATAGATAACAACGTTATGCACTTTGATTAATTAAACATATTTAACAAAAAAAAAATTGACTTTATATTCCTCCCGTACAAAACGCCAATTTCATATGTAAGGACCTAATAATAATTGCATGTCATTTATATGACTAGGCATGTATGTGTATGTTAAAATGTATACTATGATGTTTTATGCAAATAAACTATTCATATTATTATTTTCTGTATCTATTTTTTACCCCCTTTTATCATTGTAAAGTAACTTAAGTATCACGCGGGCCACGACCAGGTTTTTTTAATGTTAAATTGACAATGGTGATGTGAGGAACTTTTGAGTGAGACGTGTGGTGTTTAGGACGACTGCTTTTTGTAAAACTGCGAGAGTGGAGTGAGACTGGAGAGAATGTTTATTAATTTTAGTAGCCAATTCTATGTATTTTATTACTTAATCATTGCGTGTACTGAGTAGATTAAATATAAGCCGAGATGGCCCAGTGGTAAGACCGCGTGAATCTTAATCGATGATCGTGGGTTCAAACCCGGGCAAGCACCACTGAATTTTCATGTGCTTAATTTGTGATTATAATTCATCTCGTGCTTTACGGTGAAGGAAAACATCGTGAGGAAACCTGCATGTGTCTAATTTCACTGAAATTCTGCCACATGTGTATTCCACCAACCCGCATTGGAGCAGCGTGGTGGAATAAGCTCCAAAGCCTTCTCCTCAAAAAGAGGAGAGGAGGCCTTTAGCCCAGCAGTGGGACATTCACAGGCTGCTACGGAGTAGATTAAATACTGCAATATCGTTTATAAAAACAATTTTGTTTTGTTGTTTTTGTCTACTACTCTTATGTCCGGTCTATTATAATATATGGTTTTATCGGTGGTAATCGTTCTATCCCAGCAAATTTTATAGTAATTATTTTCTATTACTTTACAGGATTGGTATTTATAGTAAGCTACATTATTTATAATGAATTTATATTGATGGGCTAAGTTTTGGTGAACTATTGTTAATGTTATTACTGCTACTTGGTCATGCCTGTGCTATAATTACTTTGGAGGATTGACTTGCAAGCACCGGTTATGCGTGGAATCGTTTTAGAACTGCTGAGGCAATGTTTACATAAATCAGTTCGTAAATTCAGTGTGCGAATAATATATTTCTGATAGTAACGGGTGTCTATTACTTGATTTTTTTGCTATATTTATATGGCTAAGTTCCTCATCTTAGTTATGATACTGATATACTAATTTCATTCACCGCGCGGTAGTGAGTCTCTGTTTACAACATTTGGGGTGATGTTTCCGGTATGTGGTCATATGTGTGTATATTATTAGCTGTGATTTTGTAGATCAGTTTCAGACCAATTTATAATCCCAAAGGAATATGCGAGTAATGGTATTGCTTAGCTGTTGATGTCTTTTGTTCTGTTGCGTGAGTTTAAATGTGTTTTCAATATTTGATTTAACCTTATTTTAAGCTTTTGTATCAATTATTTTTATGTTTTATTTGCTTAGACTGGTGAAACTGTAATATTTACAAGTGTTCATTACATTATTATTAAAAAAAATGACGTGCCGAGGGTGGCGTGTATGGTGAAATCTGCAATTTTGTTGGCTTTAGGCGTATTTGATAACAGTAATAGAATCAGTATCGTGAATGTATGCAATCTCAGATCTTAATCTGAAAAACGTGAACATTAATAAAAAGGTCTTTAAATTAAACTGCCCAGCTGGATATTTTTACTTTATTCATATTCATTTATATTATAACATTAATATTTATAAAGAAAACATAACATATTAACATTTCACCTTAGATTAAATGTACTAGAACATATGTACTTCAAAGAATATATTATACATAGTATGAATCATGTACTTAAATATTATAAACAACTTTTTTTGGAAAAAAGTTTCAATTTCAATGGTGTGACATTCATAAGTATAATAAAATCTTACATGCTTAACACTAGATATACCAGCTGTTTACGTATACCTATTTGTACCAAACCAGTCAAAATGACAGGTGCATTAGAAATAAGGCTTATCGTGGTTTCCAGTCTATATTTACTCTTAAAAAAGATAAAAATAAAGTTGAACAATATTAAGTATAATAGATAAATGGATTTATAGACATTGACAAATAACAAAACATTTAATTGCTTTGGAGTAGTCAATAAAAGCAATGTATAAAGGTTTATCATATTCAGTATATTTTTCAATTATTTGTTTCAGCGTGTGTATGTGGTCGATGGTAGAATAGTTTTTCCTGAATCCCGCCTGTTCTACTGGTTGGTTCTCATCGATTAAAGCTGAGATTCTCCGGAGCAATGTCGAACTAAATAATTTATACAGACAGGGTATTAAGCTTATGGGTCTGTAATTCGTAATTAATTTAGGGTCTCCTTTTTTGTATATGAGTACTATTTCTGAGCACGTCCATTGTTCCGGAATCTTTTTCTTTTCCAATATAAGATTGAACAGCGTAGTAAGTGGTCGTATTAAGTGGTCTTTACCAGCGATAATCAAGTCGTTTGTCATGCCATCTGGACCTGGACTTTTATCTGTTTTTAGCCTCTTAATAGATAGCTCTAACTCGCATTCCAAAAACGGTAGTACTGGGTCCTTATTGGCTGTCATGTGATCTGGGATCGTGTCGTTCTGAAGTTGTTGATTGGCGTATAGATCTTTGAAAAATTGTGTAGCTATGTTCATAAGATCATTTCTATTAGTTATCAAAGATCCGGCTACATTTAATTGTGTCATGAGCTGGTTACTATTGTGGAGTTTTTTGAAAGCATTTTTTACTCCTCCTGTTTTTTCTAGGTATTGGTATAAAGTTCTAAGTCTGTAGTTCTTCAAGTTTTCTCTAATTTTTGTATAAATTTCTCTGTATAGTTTACTAAGTTTTAATTTTTCTTGTTTCGATTTGTTCTTTTTACATCTTAATACATATTTTTGTTGTTTAAGTTCAATGATGTCTTGTGTGATAATTGGCTGCTTACTACATTTCCTATTTTTCGACTTGTCGGAACATATAATTAAGTTGTGCTCTATATAATCATAATAAGTTTTTAAGGTGTTTTCTACTGGTGGTTCGTACTTAGAGATAAGATTTCCAAATTTTTCGAAGTCTACAGTTGTATGTGTAGGGTTGTGTCTATATTTTACTCTAGATTGTTTTTTACTTCTTGTGGTTAGAGTAATTCTCACCATTCTATGATCACTGGGGTGTAATAGTCTACAAAGAACGCTACAGTTTTCTATATTCTTAGTTAGATTAGTTGCTATGAAGTCTATTTCGTTTTTAATTTTTCCGTTTGGCGATAACCATGTCCATTTTAGTTTGTCCGGTTTCTTAAAAAGCGTGTTGGATATCTTTAAGTTATGTTGATGGCAGAATTCTATAAAAAGTTGACCTCTTTTATTCCTTTTCCCATATCCATAACTTCCCATGACACGCTGTTCACCCGGCTTCGGTAATCCAATTTTAGCATTCATATCCCCCATAAATATTATATTTTTCGTGCATTTGCTTGTAGCTCTGTTTATATCATTGTAAAATAATACTAATTCGGATTCGTTGGCAATTTCAGTAGGCGCATAGGCTTGTACTAACGAATAGTTTGTATCTTCTATTTTTATGTGTAATAAGGCGACCCTTTCAGATATAGCTATAAAGTCGTTTACTGTTATTGTTGGTTGTTTTTTGACAAGGAAGCCTACACCCTTTTCGCCTTTTGTTTCTCCATAGTAGTATAAGATATAGTTACCTCTGTCTTCGATTTGGTATCCTAATCTTCTAACTTCTGAGATACCAATAATGTCCCAGTTTATAAAGGAGATAGCATGTTCCATTTCAATCATTCGTATTTCACTCGCTAGCGAGCGAACATTAAATGTGGCTATGTAGTAATTCAAAGGATTTGGAGGGTGGTAGTCTACTGCCCCCGCGGTGACTGGCCGTTCTGGGGGAGTTATATTAAAATTTTTAGTTTTTTGTTTCGAGATTTTTGCGATAGTTCCAGGGCGTTGCAGGGGCGATTTTGTTGCTATTCCTCCATAGAATCTTCCGAAGATAGAGCTGTGGCATAGTTAGGTGTGTCGGCTTGTGTTGAAGGGAAGAAGCTTTTCATCGAGTGTTGTACTTTTTTAGGGGTGCTTTTCTTAACTTTAGTTTTCTTTACTACTTGGTATTTTGAAGACTCATTCGACTGGCTTCCCGTTGTAAAATGTCTCGTGATCTGATTAGGAAGAGTAATTTCAAGACCTCGTTTTTTCTGGTTGTAATGAATATTCATTTTATTAGTTCTTCCTTTGGAAGTGCTAGTGGATGGCTCGTGAACAATCAGTTTGTCGTAGCGGATGAATGCTATCTTTCCTTCTTTTCTTTCTTTTTGTAGTTGTTCTTGTAATTTCTTTCTAGTTTCCAATACTTTTAGGGGATAGTCTTCCTTGATATATATATTTTTGTCCTTTAATTTTTGTTTGTTCCTGAGTATTACTATTTCTTTCCCGTATGTAGTAAGAGTTACCACTATAGGTCTGACTTTATTTTCAGTCCTCATACCCATTCTTTTCACCATCTCTAGTTCACCTTGATGGCATTTAATATTCATATCTTTATTAATAATGTCTAGAATTATTCTTTCCGACTCCTCGTAAGATTTCTCTGTTTCTTCCACGCCGAAAAAGATAATGTTTTTATGCCTTATTTGTCTCTCTAACTCAGATATACGTTTTTCTTGATCAGATTCAATTTTTTTAATATTTTCAATTTCCTTGTAGATTTGGCTAAATTTACTGTCAATATGTTCGTTTATGTTTTTGGTTATTCTTGTCTCCAGATTTTGTAGGGATTGCTCTGAGTCTCTCTTAATGTCCACTCTCAGTTCTTTTATGAGTTGTTCTATGTTTGAAATCATAGCGCCCGCTGTATACTAAAAACATACGTTCGGTATATGTCGTCAGACGGTTAAACGATGATCTACTCAGTGCGAACAGTATTGAGCTGGTTGTAAGTTGAAGTAGTTCCTGAGATCAATACTAGATGTCGATGATTTTTTATACTAATTAGTTGCTATATCAATTGACGTTGTAGTGCGATGTCTGACGTAGAGATGTCGCTGTTCGCAACTTTGAGTGTACGTTGTGACAAAGCAAAATTAAAATAATTTCACCCGTAAATTGTTAATTACACTTCTTCGTTTCACTTCGCTTGTTATTAATGTACATTCACTTTTTAGTAGTTCTTATTTTAGTCCCGCTTTGCACTGTATGTCACTGGTTTTGCAATCTAATGTTCGTTTTTCTTAATAAGTTTTGAGCTCGTTACGGTTCAGGTTTATTTCGTATTTTATCGTTTAATTCGTCTGTGTTCACTGTTTTTTTCACTGTTATAGAAGTTTTTCACTATTTATTATACACTTTTAAACTTTTTATGATGAGACTTTTCGTATTTTATTTGTTTTTGATTTAATTGTTGCGGAGTAGCTTAGACTATGTGTTTACTTTTCGAATATCGGAATACCCTCCCTTTCGATAATAGCACTACTATTATTACCATTACTATCACATAATTCACTCTCTACATCTGAACATTCCTCAGATATGATAGTTGCATAAATCTAAATATGTAGAAAGTTTTGCATTTCTTAAATTAATTTATGAATATAGGTCTAACACTCTCGTTTTTTTTATTAAGAATATATATTAGTTAGGAATTTTTTTTTAATTATAATAATACACACGAACGAGACGGTTATAACTTTCTAAAACAACACCGGCTTTTTAAGGTCACATCAATGGAAAATGTACATAAATCTAGTATATATGTAGGTGATACAACATTAATAATATATAAATTATATACAGTTTTATAATATATAACATTAACATAAAATGACCGTTATTTTAGTGCACTAGCCGAAATACGAATGAAATGAAACAGCGTGTGTAGTAGCGCGTGCTGATGCTGTAGACGATGTTTGTCGTAATGATGTGCACGAAGAACACTTTCTATTTAACTCAAGACTATTTAGAGTATCTCGGTTGATCTTGCGTTTGCATCTGGATAAATCTCTTTGTGATGGAAATCTTTTTATAGCCTTCAAATCTAAAAAATAAAATGTTATTACGATCTTCTTTCAAATGTTATAACTTGAAATATATATATAAATATATTTCAGAAGAGCTTCAGCGAAATGACAATGTCAGATAACAAACATAAAATAAGGAAATAAAAACCTATAATAATAAATAGTGGTTCTGTAAGCGCCTCGCATAAAAAGTTGAAAAACTGAAAAAAAAAATCCCCTTTGACCCATGTGTGTTTCACGTTCCATTTATCGAGCGAACGCTACAAATATTTAAACACATCTAACTAAATCATTATTATTCTTAGATTAGCATATAATAAAAAATGCAAGTTCTAAGGGCGTTTAGATTTATTTATTCATTCAAAATCGTATAGTGTTTCGGGGATTGTCCTTTACTGTTAAGTATATAATATTAGTAATTTATTAATTTTTTTTAATCAATATTTCTAGTAATAATGGGGTCCTGATTTCAAATTCGGGTCGGGAAAAAATGTTATTGTATTACCAAAGTTAGTGCACTTCTTTTTGCGTACCTATTTGTGCACTATCATATACCCCATATCCAAAAGTAAACGATACAATAAAATTTACCTGATAGTGGAATTCTCTCACCAACGCTCGTACGACGACGCAAGCGGTTGTCTGCCCTGGTATTTTTCAAGCACAGGAGTTTGCGAAGCGCCTGACGGGAAAAAAAGGTATTGCTTGATAATCGAAATTCATGCGTCCTTTATGTAGGAAGAAAACCTTAACAGAAAAATCTATATATTAGAATTTATTAATATAAAATCTTTATTATTGCAATTATTTTAACTATTTTATCTCTGTAATGATTCAAGTTTAAACTCTGAAGACGTATTCGATGACAGCAAAGTACATACAGACATCTACATAATAGCAATTGTGATTTTCAGATCACATTAAGTAAATAATAGTAATTATTTCGAGATATATATACCAATTAACATGAAATTTTCCATGATGATTTAAAATAACATTTTTTATTTATTGTATAACGGGTTTTATCGCGTTATATGTCGTTGTTTTTCTGAAATAACTTAGATGTATTTTTTTACTTTGTAAAAGTCTCAACGTAAAAGAAGACATCTGCCTGATATCCGTTTATTCGTTGTTATTAAAAATAGTGCTCATTCTAATTAAAATATTTAATAAATTAAGGAACAACCTCCAGCACTATTTTTTAAGGATATTTAATGAAATCTAAGCGAAATAAAAACAAAATTTAACAATTACAGACTAAAATTTTGTAGATGTTTTCATTTACTTTGCATATAACATTTCACACAGCTTTATCTACGTCTCTCAGTTAAACTCATATAATTTCCTAAACCACGCCAATGTTATGTTTTAGTAATAAATAATCTTCTATATATTACAAACGCGAAAGTTTGTATGGATGTTTGTTACTCTTTCACTCAAAAACCACTGAATGGATTTTAATGAAACCTTACAATAATATAGCTCATACATCAGAATAACATATAGGCTATAATTTATATAGCTATTGATTAAATTGGCAAAAATATAACAATAAGTGTCACGTAAGTCGGATCTGCGAGCCATTCTGGCATGCGCTGTAAAAACCGTAAGAGTTATACGAATATAATGTATAGCGGATATGTATCTCTTAAATAGTTCTACAAAAAATAACTGTTTAGTTGAATTTGTTGAAACTTTAGCTACCTATAAATGATAGTCTGTAAAATGATGATGATTGAAAGTTTATAGGAACAAAACAAAGATAAAAAATGGACAGTTTCAGAGATTTAGTACTTCCAATGTAAGTTGAACTCATATCAATACAATCAATCATATTAAATAGTATTTAATATAATCAATCGAAATATTTAAATCAACATATTAAATAGTATTGAATAGTATTTAATATGATTGATCGTACGTTGTACGTCGGTTAACTCGCCCATGCGTAGATATATGTCTATCTTTAAAGGTTGACTATAACTTTTTGCATGATAGTCAACTTTCTTCTAAAATAATGTACTATTTGCAAATTCGTTTTTATAAAATATTAGCTCTTATGAAAGATATCGAAATAAGACTGAAAATAGACATAGACAGTTTTTATTACTTTTTATAGTTTTGACATATTATTACAACGGGTAGTTGAGTAGGTTGTTTGAAAGTACTCATATATACATACGTATTTATTTTCTTGAATAAATACTAATATCCTACGAAAACAAAACTAAAAATGTTATATATACTGAAGTATTATAAGTCTGTTCTTAGGGATTTATTGAAGTTACACGCGAGTGAAACCGCGGGCACAGCTAGTAATAATACTGTTTTATTTATTATTTATTCATAATAATTATATATTTTTGTTTATGGACAAAAATTCAAAACTTATTTTTATTACATTAGATCAATTATCAAAGAAAATCATTTTTTTTATAAATTTATATAAATAGATTATAATGCTAATATACAAATAAAAAATGAATATCACTGTTTCTTAAAAGTATAATCAGCCTTGAAATTTACAGAATATCAGGCTATTTTCAGTCACACAGTTAAGAGTTTTATTGGTGCTCGCGTATAACTTAAATAAATCACTAAAAGCGGACTTATAGTATTTCAATAATTTTTAGTTTTGTTTTCGTAGGATATAAGTATTTATTGGTTTTCGCCGCATCTAGATCTACATAGGGTAAAATACAGTTAGCCATGAGGAAAACAGAATTCCCTTAAATCTATTCCGACATATTTTAATGTCTGTCTCTGTGCTTTATTAATTATGACTGCAAACGATACCTTCATTAGAAATTGTATCTTTTTAAAACTGAAAGGTAAATCTGTATTTAAAAAATGAGTACCTGTGATTAACTAACTATTATAAAACGAATAATTATAAATTTAACAAAACAATGAGAAGAAAATCAACGCAAATAATGGATTATTTTAGAACTAATTTTATTACCATAAAAAGAGTTTATAGTGAGTCATCCTTAAATGATACACATATGATATCGTGGACGCTTTTTTTATCTTTTAAGAAAAACAATTCCGGCATACGTGATTGTTGCTTAACTTTTTCCCCGTTTCTGCAACATTTTTTATTGATGCTTAGCTCCTATTGGTTGTAGCTTGATGTTTAATATAATAGCCCGGCCATAGGCCAAACAAACTCCTTAGCTTTATAATAATAGTAAAGATTAGTTACCAAGTATGAAATAAAAACTAAGTTGTTCTTTAAATTCTGCGTCGTTAACTGCTGTTGATTCTCCTACGCAGTAGCATTACGCAGTAGGTGTTTGATATTTTTGTAAAAATCATGGTAGGTATCTTGATAGAAACTAATATTTTAGGGATACATAAATGTAGAGTGCTATAAACAATATAATTTAAAAAAAAAGTGCGATAAATTACGTAAGTAAAATTATCACAAGAATGTGATAAGTGTCTGACGTCTTTGTTTGCATTCCAATCATCTGTGGACACTCCGAAGTAAAGGCGGACAAATTCAAATGTCCGTTTCTACAGCGGCGTTTATTAAAATTCGAGTGTAGATATCAGATAATGTTACATACTTAGAAAAAATAAAAAACTTTGATACAGACTTGTATATAAGGTTAAGATAAGCTTTTACAGAAAGCTTCGAAAGAACGTCTTTTACAGAAATTGCACCTTTATAAAACTGAAAAGTAAATCTGTATTAAAAAAATAAATACGTATTATCAAGTTCAATCATTAAAAACTGACTAAGTATAAATTTAACAAAACAATGAGAAAAAAATCTATGCGACGACGAAATGAAATATTTACCTAACCATTTAGTGACCAAAGACCTAACCTATAAACTTCGACTTCGCTTTAACAAAGTTATTTACAAACCGAAATCAATTACTTAAATATGAGTATTTTCAAACAACCTACTAAACTACCTGTTAGACATATATCAAAACTATAAAAAGTAAAAAAAAAATGTCTATGATCTCATATCGATATATTTCACAAGAATTAATGCTTTATTTTAGAATAAATTTGATTTCCATAAAAATGGTTTAAGTGACTCAACCTTAAAAGAAAGTATGAGGAGGCCTCAACCCAGTAGTACGACATTTAGAGGCTATTCCAGCAGAAACAAATCGCAACCAAATTACGTCTTACTACGATTGGTCCATGATTTTTTTTCTGCGTCATATAAAAAGAATTGTCTTGCACTTGAAGATCCTTTTTTTTCTTTTTTAATTATGTGTACAATAGAATAATTAAAGCGCATCTCATATAGTTCGATTTTTATTTAATATTGAGCGTTAACATAATTTTAGCCTACGACACCGAATTTAAAAACTACGTGAAAGAATAAACTATAGAAGAATAAAAAATATAAATATATCAAATAGATATACCTTAACAAATCCCCTGCGGTATCTCACGTTCATGTAGCAGTATATTATTGGATTGAAGCAGGAATGCAACATGGCCAAGCAGTCGCTTATGAACCAAAGGTACGGCATTGCCGGCCATCTGTCCCAGTAGTCGTCATCTTCGTGTGCCGTGTGTAATAACTGTTTATAATAAATAAAAACGATATAATAATACAATTCACTATTGGTCTATAGCAATGAAATACGATCTGAGTGGTGATAACATAATTATGTCCGGTTAACGTATTGATGAAACAATTTATTTTGATTATGCGTAATTCAAAAGCATCATTAATATATTTCGTAAGTTTCACAGTCGCATTTACGTAATTTACGTAATTTATTACATTTACTTATGATAGGTGATTGGTACAGCCTCAGCGCCAAACTTGGCTGTCAGGACATTAATGCAAATAGCAGAAGATGAAGGTAAGGATTATCTAAAAGCAGCGAGAGTTATCAGAGAAGATTTCTATGTAGATGATTGTTTATGGTTGTTTTACAGTTCAAGAAGCTATAGAATTAAGTAACGGAATTAGGGACATATTAAGTAAAGGTGGATTTATATTGCGAAAATGGGCATCAAATAATAAAGACTTTTTGAACAGTATAAAACCAAAGGAAGAGTCTGAGAAGAATTATGAGGATGAAAATACAATAAAAATCTTAAGATTAACTTGGAACATGACAACAGACTCATTTCAGTATCAATTTAAATTACAAAAACAGCCCACTCTTATTACAAAAAGAACTATCCTTGCAGACATGCAACGATTACTTGATCCTCTTGGGTGGTTGGGATCTGCGATAATTACAGTTAAGATTCTCATACAGAAACTTTGGATTCAAAGATTAGATTGGAATGAATATGTGGGAGATACACTTAAACAAGAATGGGTAAGAATAAGAAGTGATTTTGATAAGGTAAATAAAGTTAAAATCAAAAGATGGATTAAAACAGAAAATGAAAAATTAGATAATATCACACTCCATGGATTTTTCGATGCTTCAAACAAAGCTTATTGTGCTGTTGTCTCTTATAGAGTAAAAACTAAAAATAATAAAATTAAAACAGGAATCATAGCATCCAAAACAAGGGTAGCGCCAGTAAAACCAATTTAAATTCCACAACTTGAGCTTTGTGGAGCAGTATTGTTAGCAAGACTATTAACTCAAATACGGAAATCAATACGAATACCACAAGCATTAAGCAACAAGAAATATGTAAATAAGACTTGTAGATTAAAATCTTTAAACCCTTATCTAGATGACCGCAATATCCTCAGGGTGGGTGACAGATTGCGCAATTCAGATTTAAGAGATGAAGTTAAACATCCTATTATACTTGATAGCAAATGTCGATTAGTTTATTTAAGACACCCATTACTCCTGCACGTCCATTTCTCCATTCTGGAGTTGACTTTGCCAGTCCTTTGCAAGTATTTATGAAAAAAAAGGAAGAGGAGCAAGGTCGAACAAGGCTTACATCGCTATTTTTATTTGCATGGCCACCAAGGCCATACATCTAGAATTGGTTAGCGACATGTCGTCTCAATCATTTATTGGGGCCTTCCATAGATTCGTTGCACGCAGGGGAAGGTGTGCTCACATATGGAGTGATCAAGGGCGGAATTTCGTCGGAGCAAATAAACAGCTTACTGAGGCATGGAAGGAGGCCAAACTTGAATTACCAACTCATTTAAAGGAAACTTTAACTTTTGAAGGAACACAATGGCACTTTATCCCAACATACAGCCCTAATTTTGGGGTAAGTAAAGTATCACTTGAGGTGTATTTTGACCACTAGACTTATATTCGAAGAAATGACGACCACACTTTGCCAAATCGAGGCATGCTTAAATTCACGACCGCTGACACCAATAGATACTGATTTTAAAATACTCACACCGGGACATTTTAATCGGTGAAGCACTTATCACGACACCGAGTCCAGATCTGCGTGATTTTAATTTAAGTAATTTATCACGGTGGCAATATGTACAGAGATTAATTAGAGATTTTTGGCATCTATGGCAAACTGAGTATTTATCTAGGTTGCAGGAACGTCCCAAGTGGCTAAAGCGCATTAAAGAGTTTGAGTTAGGGGATATTATACTAGTGAAGGATTTACAATTACCACCAGGCAAGTGGTCACTTGGTCGTTTCGTAGCTAAGCATCCTGGTCCAGACCATGTTACAAGAGTATATAGTGTGAAATGTGGGAGTGATATAATTAAACAATCAATATCAAAACTTTGTTATTTGCCTTTAGAAACTAAGTAGTTACGAATTATATTGTTCGATTCATACTGTCACATTGAATGTTAATTTAGTTCATAAGTTTTAATTTAATAATAACACTTCTATGTAGAGGATTCACTTAACATTGTATAAATAATAAATAAGTAGGTACAGATAAAATTTTATAGTGTAAATTGTAAAAGAATTATTACATAATACTGTTTAATTTATTGCCGTTGAGCATATTGAATTGTTCGATTAAATTCGGTGCACAATTTCCTTATTGTAGTAAACTTCAGATTTAAAACTGCATTTCTCTATATATGTAAATTTACAATATTTTTGTTACGTATTCTCATTTTGTAATTTAAAGGACTATTGTCCTTTAGTGGGCAGTATTTTCGGACGTAAACTATATTTTAAGTTAGTCGCAATATACCAGTGACAGAGAACGGGTGTTTTATTCCAATTAAAAAATATAAAGAAATTAGATACAGTCCTAATCAAGTCTTATAACCATCAAATGGTTAGAGATGGGTAAATTAGTACCTATTGCCTGAAAAAAACATATTAATAATAATTAATATATGTATAAAATTATGAATTTTAACTAAATGGTTGTGAATTTAAAAAAAAACATAAAAATAAGACGGTACAATGACAAATTTGCAGAAAGGAGAACTATAATATATAAATAAATATAAGGGGAACTGTAGGCGCGAGTTAGGAAACGGAAGTAGCGAATTTAGCGACCTGCAGCGGAAATCAGACGATGTACTCTCATAATAGACTTCGGATGTCTTAGAAAACATAATACAAATTTTATTGGAAGGTAAATTTTTTATATTACTGTACCGTGCGTTCAACATGCCTTTTGATTTTTTTATCTGAGGATTTTAATAGTATTTTAAAAATAACATTTTACTACAGTAAGAAGCGATCATGATTTAAAATCATTATTTTTAATTTAGTTCTTACTTAACGGCCTTTATTTATACACGTTGTTTAGCAGGTATTTAGTTTAACATTGATTTCTCTTTTTTGTCATAATAATACTCATCTTTGTTACTTATTACCTCATAAACAACATTTTTAAGTTGTCATATTAAAAAAAATGTAATATAAACTACATAATATAAATCAGTTACGAATATATATACTTACGATAACGATATTACGTGGTAGCCAACACACCGTGAAAACGATAACAACGGTTATCATCATTTTAACCATCTGAAAAAAAGAGTGTAAGATATTTTTTTTTAATTATAGACATCATGTGTGATGGAAACTTTTGCCGTATCTATACAATACTAACATGTATTTATTTTTTGTCTTAGATTTATATAACGGAAAATATTTTTTTTTTTTTTATGTTTCTTTGTAAATGAAAAATTCAAAATTGAATACTTTAAAATTTATTTCACTTATTAAAGGCTACGTCACGCTACATTAACAGTGAGTAATATTGACTATATTTTATTTTCAAAAAATTAGATATCCACAAAAAAAATGCAGTAATGTAGCCCAAGGTATCAATTTCGTCCTAAAAAGCTAATAATTGTTTAACCCGACCATGGTCGGGGCGGACCGTCTCAAATGTAGAAATAAATAGAATCAAATTGTTTGAATACAAATTGTTTTCGTACCCACTATGACGATATGAAAACAATTTAGTATTGGAAACGCATTTGTAAAATAAAATATATATCATAAATTAATTGTCAATTAGTACGAATCTGTTTCAAATGTTCACTTCATTATTAAATTTTATTAAAACAATATTTGAAACTTAACATGCATAATGTAGCATTTCAATTTATTATATTTACGTATTTGTATATAATCGTCTAATCTCGTCGGTATAAATACAATATATATATATATATATGTCGCATCCGGTCAATCGTACGGACACTCAATGAAACGAAAGGTGCTTTAATGTTCTTTCAAATATTCTTTATGAATTTTATTCCCACCTTTGTGGCTATTTTCGATCGATAGTATATTTATATGCGGCGCTCAATAATGTTTATTAAATATTACTCTTCACATGTTCGTTTTCCACACGTTTATAATCCAGGATTTTATATATTTTTTTCTTTACACTGTTTGGACAAGACTAGAACTAGCTTCATAGGATATAAGCAAAGTATGAATGCAAAGTATTCCTATAATTATTTTTATACTTTTATTTAAACATTTTATTTAAGTATATAAATTATAATTTAAACAAGTAAATGTATCAGTAACAAAGTTTTTATGTATATAACATTGTCTATGTTTTATAAGCTTAACGGTGACTATGTTGTGTGGAATCACACGTTTAATAAAAATGTAAAGATGACAGACCACTTTTTTTTTCTTGCAAAAGAAACTTTCAGAAAGGTACCAGGGTCCCATTGGGGTGGAACCGAGTTATGTGGGATTCTTCCTCAGCATGGATCGGAGAGGCTGAGGGATCGTATTGATATATCGATATGATATACATCCGCGGCAGACCACTTAGACCTTACCTAACATAAGAGACAGCTTTATCAAGAAAATTTATAATACGCGTAAACTAAATCACATGATTATGGTAATTTCTATAATTTGTATCTTCTAAGATTTTTTGTTGAAACGCTTACCTTTCGCTTAGAGTGTTGTATTCGCATATCCCTTACAGTTTCCGCCTCGCCAGGCGGCCGCTCGCCCCACACTTTATAAGCAATACGACCGTACGAACAAATGAGTACTGTTAGCGGCAGTGCGAATTGGAGAATCAGTAACGCGTAAGTGTATTGTTCCCTCTGTCCAGGATAAGCCCATTTCTCGCTGCAAATATACCTAAAATTAAAATATATTTATGTATTTTTTTTGCATAATTGCATGAAATTAGCTCTAAATATAAATCAGAAAATTACACTTCATTTATAAGATAACAAATGTACCTATATATAAAATCTATTGTTGGTAATATTACCATTATATAAATATTAAAAAAATTAAGAAATAACAATAAATACATAAACTAGGACTTTGTATACATGTGACCTGACAGGAGCAGCCAAGTGCCTCGTTGGTCTGTTGGCTATAAGGCCGCAGATCCTTACCGACACCAAACGTTAACAGTGAGCATCTAATGTAAATGTAAGCCGTTCAGAAGGCAACCGTGAGCGTTTCAAATGGCACTAAAACGATATTACCAAGTCGTTCGCACTGCCTGTTTTCCTATTATGGAAACATAAATAACTCAACGAAAGCACACCTTAACGAGTTAAAAGTCTCTGGAAGTATTATAATATTACGTATAAATACGAAAACTAAATTGTATATTGATTTTTTCAGAATCTATATTGTTCATATAATTTCAATCAGGTTAAAATATGTACATCTTTACTTACATTACGTATAATATTTCCATATGAAAGATCCTAATGAAATTGATATTATAGAGGTCTTATCTGTTGAAATATTCTCTCTCGCACACAAACACACATGTACAATGTATATAATATTTGCAGAATAATAACCATATTTATTTTTAAGTTTATTTTACAAGTTTTATATTTATAGCTACTTAAATAAAAAATCTCTAAAAATATATGTTTCATATAAATATGATACTCAAATGAGAACATATATGTCTTAGTCAGATAATAAGGTTTTCTATTTTCAATTTGCCTAGGTTTAATAATTTATCACTGACAAATTATCCATTGCCGGTTTTGTTTTGTGGACTACATTTCCTGACCGATCCGGCCCAGCAGTGGGACAGTTTCTAAACATAACGAATATTATTGTTATTTAGATATTGCTGCAACAGACAGGGTGTCCATGTTTACATGGAGTGCGTATTATTACGTGTTTAAAAATATAAAAAGTCAACATTGCAGTGGCTTAGCATCTTGTCTCATCACTTCAAGGCAAAATACACGTTACGAAGAGTATGATATACAGTCAATAACGAAACCCTTCGCTAATACTGAAGGAATTATCAAACCATGTTATAATATTACCATTAGAAAAACTGACCAATTTATTTTGTCTATCGGTGAACATGACGCGAATCCACTCAAAGTTATGATGGAATTGGCAGCAATATTAAAATATTTAAAAAATTGTAAAGTTATTGTTCTTAGCGTTGAAAAAAACAAATATTTGAATGAATATATGTTAAACAATTCAATCCGTCAGATGAGTAAAAATGTGACAAACGTTAATGTTGGAACAAATGAAACAAATATTAATGTTGGAAGATATGATAATATTACCAAAAACGGATGGGTAAAATATTTTTGTCAAAAAAATAATTATTTCTTAGATTACTGTTAAGAGGTTTATTATTTATTATTTTGGTTTCTGTTAATAACAAAAGTTTTACACCCACTGGAGACTCCTTCAGAAATAAATCCTCGTTCCGCCCTCGCTGTCGCTTTCGTTGTAGAATTTTATTTATTAATTTAAAATGTTGCTGTTATACTTACAGATCGCAAACTTGATGCCATACGGAAGGTTGCTCTAGTTGAGATACTATGAATATGGGTGCAGCCGTCGCTAAAGCCCCACACCAAACTGTACATATCACCAGCTTCGCTACCGATTTCTCCATTCTTGGCTGCAAAGGTCGGGTTATCATAAAATATTTATCAACTGATATAGTTATGAGTGTGTATGCACTAATTAACACTGATACTGCTTTCGAATAGTTCACTAACTTACACATTAATCCATTAAACGGCCAGTAACGTAAGATGAGGGTTGACACGAAAGAAAATGGTACACTGAATAAAGCCATTAAAATATCTACTATTGCCAAGTTCACTATAAAAAAGTTCGTCACTGTCTTCATGCGCGGTGACGATTGTACCACAAAACAGACTAATCCATTACCTACGAGTGCTAATAGAAAAATAAAACCGTAAATAACGTAAACGCAAGTTTGTAAAATCCATGTCGATAAATTAGGTTCTAAAATGCAAACGACATTCTGTTCCGTGTAATTGAAATCAGATCCATTCATCGATACGTATCCATTATTTTCACATCCAGCCAGCGGACATCCAAATACAGGTACGACATTCTCTGTTACGTTGTTCGGATGATTCATTTTGATCTGAATCTAGGCTTTTAATCGATGCCAATTATGACTTGGTTTTATCTGAAAAAAAAAATACCGTGACAACGCATTTTGAATGATAAAATATACAGTACAAGTTTTTACTATATGGGTGTGAATGTAAAGGAAAGTAATTTATTTATTTATTTATTAAGGGAAAACAACAGCATGATACAAAATGACATTGACATTAAAAATACAATATACATACAATAGAGCCATTTACTGTTTTCCATTGAATTATGCAAACCTAATAATAGTTAACAGAAGTTGCAACACACAATTTTGAAAAATAAAATGTGAATGTAACAATGAGTAATGTAATAATGAGTTAAAACAAAACAGTACAATTCGATTAGGCGACAAAGACAATGATGTGGGTGAGTGTGGCAATACAGTTACACTGCTAATTGTGTGTGTATGAATGATTGGATGTGTTAAGTATTTGAATGTACGTGTGTTTGTGTCAGTGTGATTGGTAAATTGAATTTTGAGCGCTAAGAATATATTATTTAAATGCTTTAATTGACCGATTAAATATATCAATGTGTGAGAACACATTGATATATATAATCGTCTTTTATTATATAGTGAGAAAACGCGTGATAGTGTAGAGTTTACAGCGTAACGCGTATTGGATAAAGGGACGTATAATTGATTCGAATATGCATTACGAGTTCGCTTGTTAGGTACATTAAAAAGAACACGCGAGCGCTACTCAGGGGAATCTATGTTACCAGAGACCAAATCATATAGAAATACGCGAAGACGGTAGGATGTTAAACATCCCTCTGGCTTGTTACCACCGTACGCATGGTGAAAATCTCGTGAAGTGGCATGCAGCCGCGTTACGAGGTCAGCTAGCGTACAGCCAGTGCCCAATCGAGCATTGGAGCGATGGGTGTTGGTCCAGTGGAGACGGCTGCTGAACCAATGCCGAGGGAAACTGTATTGACCTGCCAGACAGGGAGACCCGGAGAAACGGCTGTTCCGCTGGCCGCCCGTGGCATAGTACAGGGGCCCGAGCGTGCCGAACCAACTCGCGAGGCTGCCTCACCAGTCCACGCATAATCCCAGTCCCGGCGGCCACTTCCGGGGTGGTTCGGGGCCCCTTTCGTCCGGCTGGTCAGCGTACTTTCTCTTTGGCAACCACTCGGGAAAACATGCCTCCACACTTTGCCCATCCCTATCGTGGCAATACATCGCTCGCTTCACGTCTCTTTTCCATCTTTTTCCCAAATAGGTAGCGCAACAAAACAGAAATAACGGTCGTCCAGCGGTGCACATCCCCACCATCCGTGGACTCCACGCTAACCTAAACGCTGTCCACCACCATCTCGAGACAGCACGGCCAGCAATGTTGTTTCTCACAGAGACACAAATATTCCGTCCTGCCGATACTACCTACCTTAATCATCCCGGCTACATGCTTGAAGAATCCTTCAAAGCGAAAGTCGGAATATGCTTGTTCGTCAGGACGGATGTTTGCTGTCACCGACTGCGCTGCTTGGATGACCCCTCCTTCTCCATGTGTTGGTGGCACGTGTGGATCTGGTTCGACAGAGTCGGGTCTACGTGTGCCTCTACAGATCCCACAATGGTGACTTGGAGACAAGCCGTATATTTGACCATCTTAGTCGGGTCGCAGATGCTGCGCAAGAGCAGTTTCCTAACGCGAAATTGGTGTTTTGGGGTATTTTAATGCTCACCATGAATCATGGTTGTCAAATCCCTCAAAACTGACCATGCTAGAAGGACTGCTCATGCTTTTGCTCTCACACATGACTTGACCCAACTGGTTGATCAGCCCACCAGGATCTTGACATTGATGGGCAAGCGCCTTCTCTACTGGACCTTTTGCTGACTTCTCACCCGGTGGAATATCAAGTTGTGGTTCAAGCTCCACTTGGTTCTTCGGATCACAGCCTTATAACTACCAAAGCGCCACAGGTCAAGCTGCCGCCACCAGCGGTATACAAACGTCGCGTTTGGCACCACAAGTCGGCAGATTGGGACGGTATGCGCGATTACTATGCGTCAGTCCCTTTGAAGGAACGTTGCTTCACTGGCTAGCATTCTGTCACGTCTGACACCAGCTACAGATGTGCTTCGGCGATCGCCCCCGGGAAGCGACTCTATACGTGTATTTCTTAAATGACCTTCCATATCTCCTTCTTGGGTTACTAGAGTTCTGTTGGCCATTGGTTAGTGAACTTAAAAGTTACCAATGTCCGTCCCTCACGTGGCAAAGATGGTCATGCCGGACGTGGAGTTAGATTTTGAGGGACATATTATTATTATTAAATCACGATTGTACTTTCTTGGCTGTTTTGAGTCGGCTTTAATAAATACTCCGTCCCGGTCACCGGGAAAAAGAGCATTTATATTCCCATCTAAAATAAAGTATTCTTTTTTTTCCTATTATCTACTTACTAATATAAAAATGACATAAAAGTAATATATATACATTAACATGAAACTTACCTAACTATTTATATTATTATTTTTAAATTATTATTATTTTTAAATGTGCATATTTTTTTTTACATTTTTTTTAATATATTTTCAATAATGTATAATTAAACAGGCCTGCCTGAGTAAAAAATGATGTATAATAAACAGAGTTTGGACGTATAATATGATTATTGTCTGTAGATGACTGTTTTAGAGTAAATTATACAAAATCTATTAGCAGCTTCAGTGAGTTTCTTGAATGCTGTTAGATGTAAGACTTTTGTTGTCACTGTTACTAGTCTGCGTGCTTGTTACAAATATTGTGGTTGAGTGGAGTGATGCTTGTGTTTGAAGGATATTGATATTAACGTGTGTCTCTAGTTTGTCGCAGTACCGCTTTAGATTCTTTGTCACTACTCCTGTGGCGCCCACTACTATCGGAATCGTTGTGACTGTGCTTTTCCACAGTCTGCAGAGTTCGACTTTCAGCGGATGGTATTTGCTGATTTTTTCTATTTCCTTTGCTCCAATATTATAGTCGGTAGGTACCGAAACATCAATAAGGTAAGTTTTATTGTTGATTTTATCTATGTATATAAAATCAGGTCTATTGTGAGTGATTGTGACATCGGTTTGTATGGGAATTTCCCACATTAATTTGGCTATATTATTTTCCTTTACAGTGGGTTGTTTAAGTTCTTCTTTCTACCATAATCTATTAACTTCTATTTTGCTTTTTCTTGCTAAGCACCAGAATATATACTGTACCAAATTGTTATGTCTTTTAACATAATATGTTCCAGCTAGTTTTTTGCATCCTGCGAGAAGGTGTTGAACAGTTTCATCTTTAGATACGCACAAGCGGCATTTTCCGTCGACGCTTCGTTTCAATATGACAGGTTCGTGCTGACGTCTTAGTACCGCTTGGTCTTGTATTGCAAATAAAGATGATTCCAATGAAGCTGAAATAGGTCGTTTCTTCAGCCACTTAAACGACAGTTCTATGTTCACATTGGCTAGGTCAAGGACCTTTTTGGGAAATTGACCATGTAGGTTCTTGTTTATCCAGGATTCGTTTTGCTTTTTAATTATGTTCTTTTTTATTTCTGTGGTTGTGTATTTGCAGTTTGGTAACTTTAAATCTTTCTCTATCTCGTCTGCTTCTGTAAATATGGAGTATTTTTCTCTTCTTTGGTCTTGCTATACTATTGCTTCAATTAGGTAGTCATTTTTTTGTTCTAAATATTGTTTAAGCTTTAGAATATGGGCTTTGTACAAGTATTCTACATTAATTAGTCCTCTACCCCCTTTAATCAGTGGTAAGTACAATCTGTCAACGTCTGATTTTTGTTGGTGGGCCTTTTTAATTTCTAACAGTTTTCGTGGTCTGATATCGATCCTTTTGAGATGGCTTTTATTGTAGTTAATTACACCATAAGAATACAACAAAACTGGAATGGCATATGTATTTATCCCCTTTATTAGGTTGCGCCCATTTAAGAAAAAAATTGTTAGTTTTTTTATTCTCCTGAAATACTCTTTAGTTAATTGATCTCTAATGTCACTATGAATATTTTTTCCGGATGCATTAATACCTAAATATTTATAATTTTGGTCTAATTTTAACTGTTTAAAAGTATCTCCGTTCAGTAGTACATGCTCGTTACCATCAGTGTAGTTTCTGTGTCCAGCTGTTAAGTGAAGTGTGTTACGTTTATCTAAACCAAAAGTCATGCCTATATTTGTCGTAAATATTTCAACACTGTTAAGTAAAATTTTTAAACTATTTCTATTGTTTGCATAAACTTTAATATCTCCCATGTATATTAAGGGATTAATCCACACTTTATCATGTAGTTTATATCCTTTCGTTTCATATTTACCTAGTAATGTAGAAATAGGGTTAAGAGCTAAGCAGAACAACAATGGCGACAAGGAATCTCCCTAAAAGATGCCCCGTCGTATGTAAATCGGTTCAGTAGTATAAGATTCTGTAGAGCCCTTAACCGTCATTATAACCTTCCATTTAAGCATTGCTCTTTCAAGAAACGACTTTATTAGACGTGGGCATTTATAAATGTCAAGTATACGCAACAGCCACTCGTGGGATACTATCGAATGCTTTGCTATAGTCGATCCAGCTCATGCTTAAATTTTTTTGTTCCTTATGTGCATTTTCTAGAATAGCTTTATTTACCATCAAATGGTCTTTGCATCCGCGGGCTCCGCGTCGACATCCCCTTTGTTCTGGGGCCATAATATTGTTTACTTGACAATGAGTGTACAGTTGATCGGATAGTATCGATGTGAGAAGTTTATACATGCTAGGTAGACATGCGATAGGGCGCCAATTTTTTGGATCTTCGGTGTCGTGATTTTTCGGTATTAAAATGACCTTTCCAGTTGTGAGCCAATCTTCTAGAGGTTCTTCGTTTTTCAAAAGCTTGGTAAATAACAGTGCTAGTTGGTTATATACATTAGTTAGATATTTTAGGTAATAGTTTTGAATTTTATCTTGCCCTGGTGCTTTCCAATTAAGCAATTTACTAACAAATTTTTTAATATGTTCTACAGTTATTTCTTCAAAAGTGCTCGTGTTTAAGTTACTATTGACTTGTACTATTTCAGATATCCATTTTGCGTCATGGTTGTATGCGACCGGTTCCGATAAAATGTTACTCCAAAATTCCTCGGTACAGCGTTTGTTTGGTGTTTTAATATCTACATGTTCTTTTTTAGTATCTAAGCTTTTGTATAATCTATGCTCGTTTTCAATGAACATTCTGTTGTTTCTTATTGCTTATATCTATCTTTTTATCCTGCCTGCTAGTGTTTTTATTTTTTGTTTTAATGTTTCTTCTGTACATTTATGTTCTGTTTCATTCTGTATATTATATTTTTTGTAAAGTTTGCCTTTGATTTTTATCATTTTTCGTGAGTCAACTCCTCTCGAGATC
The DNA here is from genome assembly GCA_905147175.2 of Nymphalis urticae. Taxonomy (NCBI): domain Eukaryota; kingdom Metazoa; phylum Arthropoda; class Insecta; order Lepidoptera; family Nymphalidae; genus Nymphalis; species Nymphalis urticae. The sequence goes on from LR989983.1 coordinate 11,773,745, forward strand.
TCTAACATTTGTCCCAATTCCTTCCTCAGGCGTTCAATTTTAATTTTTATCCTCTTCTTCCACGGCGGGTCTGTATAGGGTTTTATTACTTCTCTTGGTAAGGAGATTGCTTATTATTAATTATTAGTGTTTTAGCTGCTGCATAAATTAAATCATTTGTGTTTCGGAAAGTGCAATTACTTTCCAATAAATTGGGTAAATAGTTGGTTAGTTATTGCAAGGTTGTGTAAGAATTGTTTATTGATTTTAGCTGTTGGCAAGTAAGATCGCTCTTCGATAGGTATTTCTTTTACTTCTGCCAAAATTTGGAGGAATTGAAGTTCGATAGGATTTCATTTTAAATTTGAGATGTTTCAAGAAATTGGCTTGCTGGAGGTTCGAGTTCATCTCATCTATTTTCAACGTTTGCCATGTCTTCTTCAAGGGTTTCCATTATATTATCTAAAACTGACGCTGGTACTGTATTCGATTGATTATTGGGATTAGTATGGTGAGAATGTCGCATCTCGGTATCAGCTCGTTGTTTGATTCGGTTCAGTAATTCTTGAGAAATGAGATTTTGTTTCAAAACTCTGCGTGCTTGATTCGATAGTGTATTTCCATTGAATCTATGAATTTTAGGATTATCTGGGTTTCTGCTTTTAAATTTTTTTTCTATTTTACTAATATATGCCATACCTTTACGTTTCGCTACAAAATAGCAAAACATTAGCTCTTCTTGCTCTTGTTGTGTCCATTTTCTTCTTCTATCTTCATTGGAGTTTATATTTAAAGAATGTTGAGATATTAAGCTTCATCTTTGTTCTGGTTCATTATTTGACTGGGTTAACATAGTAGATATTGGGGTGATTCCTGTTAGATTGTCAGAGTTTTGTGTATTTAATGGTACAATATTCGGTGTATGTTGTATTATATTTTCTGCGGTTTTTTATATTCTATCTAATGTGTCTTTAGGAAGTGTTGTTTAATGATTCTACGTGCATGATTAGATAATCCGTTACCAGTGAATTTAATTGATTTAGGGTTGTCTGGATTTCTCTCCTTGAAAAATGTCTGTAATCGTTTTAGATAACCGGGTCCTCCGGCTCTGGCTTTAAAAAAACAAAACATAAGTTCCTCTAACTCTACTGGTAACCACTTCTTTCTTGCATCGTCATATTGTGAATTAGTGGTCGTTTCAGATGTACCGGCCGAGCTTGTAGGAGACAACTCCCTGCTCTGCAAAGTATTACCCGTATCGCTTTGTTCATCGGTTGTAGTTCTTGAGGATCTTTCCCTAACCCTCCTATCCCCGACTCCCGTCCAACCGGCAAGCCGGGAGTCACTGGCTAGCATTCTGTCACGTCTGACACCAGCTACAGACGTGCCCCGGCCATCGCCCCCGGGAAGCGACTCTATACGTGTATTTCTTAAATGACCTTCCATATCTTCTTCTTGGGTTACTAGAGCTCTCTTGGCCATTGGTTAGTGAACTTAAAAGTTACCAATGTCCGTCCTTCACGTGGCAAAGATGGTCATGCCGGACGTGGAGTTAGATTTTGAGGGACGTATTATTATTAATATATTATATATTATAATTTCGTACTATTAACTATTCAATCTAATATATAAAAATCTTGTGTCACGGTGTTTGTGGTCGAACTCCTCCGAAACGGCTAGACCGATTTTTATGAAATTTGTTATGTATATTTGGGAGGTATGAGAATCGGTCGTAAAGTATATTTCATCCCGCCAGGTGTTAAGGGTGTCTCTATCCTGATTTTTTTTTATTCTTTTGACATTATTTTTTTATTTTGTATTTTATCTAGATTTAACGTCAAAAATACATAAAACCCCAAATTTCTACCCTCCTAACCCACCATTCCATTTTTTAATCACGATTTTAGTATTTTTGTATGAACAATATCAAAATAATTACTTATAGTGAACCTCATCGAACTTTTTCTTCTCGGTCGTTTACTTCATTGCTGAAGGTCGTGTCCACTCTGATCTAGGGTCTGGGTCACGATCTCTGTGAGTTTTCTCCAGTCCTTCCTGTCCTCAGCTTTCCTCAAGGCTGTGGTCACTTGGAGACCAGTGAGGTTGGTAACTTGGTAACTTGGTTGGTAACTAATCGAACTTTATACGCAAGTATACGCAGCATGTTCTCGAGTGGCCATACCATCGAGCTTATTTGTGTTGGCTAAAGACGGACTGACAAAAAATATTGTACACTCAATTGCTCTTCGAAATTAATTAACTGCTTTAGAATAAAAATATATTACTTTTTCTATTCAAATTTAACTTTTAATCAAACAATGAATATGTCCATTACATTAATGAAATACATACATTGAATTGAGAAAATGAATGGTTGGTGTTTTTTTTTTGTTTTTATCGGCGGTTATCGTCTACAGCGCTTCTTTCCTATTTCTCGTATAGATCCCATCCCCACACTTACAATACAAAAACAATTCGTTACTTTTTATTTAAAATCCAAATTATTCAGTAGATATCATTTATATGACGGAACAACGTTTGCCGGGTCAGCTACTATATATGTATTTTTTTTTTATAGAAAAGGAAGGTGGACGAGCATATGGGCCACCTGATGGTAAGTGGTCACCAACGCCCTTAGACATTGGCATTGTAAGAAATGTTGCCCATCGCTTAAATCGCCAATGCGCCACCAACCTTGGGAACAACGATCTTATATCCCTTGTGCCTGTAATTATACTGGCTCACTCACCCTTCAAACCGAAACACAACAATACCAAGTACTGCTGTTTTGGGGCGGAATGTCTGATGAGTGGGTGGTACCTACCCAGACGAGCTTGCACAAAGCTCTACCACCAGTATAAAGATCTATATAATGCTTATATATACGATCACATTTGTAATGACCGTCTTTAAGTCTTATATCTCATGATAGCCGATAATAAACTACGGTAGCCGATTTTTATGCTGATATTAAAACGATTTTTAGTTATTACGATTATACGATTTATACGATTAGTTAAGTTACGTTATATATTAATTATGAAAAGCTAAGTTACTTTATATATTTATTATGGTTCAATAGTTTTTATCGAGACAATTTATATAATTACTTACTGAATTCTAATAAATAGAAAAGTTTCATGGGACTTAATAATGTGCAATGAAGTAATGAATAAACAGGTGTATTTGCTAAACTAAATCCTGGTAACCAGGATGGCGGACACAGATTGTATATAGCCAATGTTGATCTAGCGGTATAAGATTTTTTTGTCTGTAATCGCGTCCCCTACGGTGCTGTGCACCGCTCGTGTCCCGCGCAGAACACTTATCTCACGTTTTAAAGTGAAATCCTTGACACATTTACTGTTTCTAAATAAACAATAATAGGAACATCTAACAAAAACTTGTATTACGAGTACATTAGACTGGTATAACGTTTATCTCACGTGAATCAAATACTGACGTCAGTCGGTATAGGCTAATGTTCCAAAACGACACTCGAGTTTTCAGAATATAAGCTAGATTTTCAGATTTACATATGTAAAGTTAATTAATTTACTTCCAAAAGTACAGTTATTTTTGTATGTTATATAAATAAAATGAGATTTCGCTCAAAATATAGCATGCTCCATAAAAGAGTATAGATCTACAGTCGATAACTTGATACAATTGATAATTTTTTTAAGTCCGCTAAAAATAAATGTTCACGTCGAATATAACTCCTTTTTGAGCTATGCTAAAAGCAGTTAAAGATATACACGTTAGTTAAAATCTCTCTCTGAGTGTAACAAGTAGAATAAATATAATATGCTGTAATTGCATTTAAAATTGTTTTGCACAGAATGTAATGTTTTCGTGACTGTTGTGGTTTTTTTTGTCCGCATAAATAAAATGACATATTCAAATAGACAATTAAAGTAAGAAACCTTGTTACACGAACAGCGTGAATTATATTACAATATTAACGGAACGGTTATTTATCAACTGTCTCGTTTTCATACAATGTCATGAATCAGTTTCAGTTAAATTGTGCTTTTAATAATAACTGATATTTTATTATGTTATAATTTTGTTACGTTGTTAACGTTTGTCTTCTCTAAAAACGTGAATATAAATAACCAAGTACATTTGTTTCAATAAGGTTAACAGTTCGACCGGGTGGGTTAATTGCTGATTTGCAAAAACGTAAATTTTTATTTGTCTTGTATTATTGTGTTTAAAAAAATGACATGATCAAATGAGATAATCCGGCGAAAGAGTTTCCAGGAATTAAACTCAAAGTTCAAACTAAGCTTATAATAATTTTTATTGATATTTAAGTATATAACAATAATATTATTAGTTCCCTGCCTCGTTAGTGAAATATAAGCTAGGTGAAGTAATTAGCTAGCCTATAAGGCAGCAAATCCCGATGTCCTGGATTCGAACCCCGTGTTGGGCCATTGCCAATTGCCAAAGTTTGTCAGAACGACATCAGCCGTGTGAATGTTACAAATTCTTAACCCTTTAGTTTTATAATTTCTTAGATATCTATGATAATTTCCAAACATGAAGCATAAAATAAGCATAATTCTGGGTTAATTTTTATTATAATATAACATACTAGTAATCGCCGACGGTTTCGTCCGCGGGTTAGCGGGAGAAGGGCAACTATTATGTAAAAAAAAGTCCGTACTTGGGATTCAAGCTTGCTCCATAACAAAATTTTATAAAAATCGGTTCAATAGTTTACCCTTAAAGGGTAAAAGATAAACAGTTTCGCATTTATTAGTATAGAATATTTGTGTAGGCAGCTTTAGCTATGAACTGTTTCACAACAAAGTTTTAAAGAGCACTTTTGTTTTTAGAAATGAAAATTTATTGATCTGTTTTGAATTATGATCATATAATTATAAATTTAATTTGATCAAAACTGATCTTTTAAAATTATCGCCCTCTCCACAGCTAGTCTCATAAAAAGTTACATGCGATTAGAGTGATAAATAAAAATGTTATATTCGTAATTGAAATCCAACCCCTGCTGACATAAGTTATAAATTAAATAATTATTATAGTATTTATTTATTATAATAAACATAATAATTAAACACACACAATTATTTTATTTCTTTTTATACGTAAATACAACATGCAATTTCCATGAAATATAATTATTGTAAACAATTACTTGGTAGGTAATAAATATATACTTAATATATTTTTATATGTATCATAATTTTACTACCTTTTAATATAGTTCACTTAAATAATACTATATTTTAAACTATATAATAAGGACTTACTTAATTCTTAAGCGATATCCATGCAATGAAAACTTTTTCAAAGTCACTGTTTCATTCACATAAATTTTCACAAGCTTAAGAAATAAAGAAAAAAAACCTATACGGTTTAATCAAATTTTACCACTACTCTGTCACTCTACTAAATCTTTGTTTTTATAGTGCGAAAATCAAAAATGTTTTTCACTCGATGTTTGTATCTCGCAAGTTATCGTAATGTATGCAGCGAAATTTATAAGACGTCCCGCTTGTCGTTCCTCCTACAACAAACTATATGCAGTTCGACGGGCTCCCACTCAGCGGCGTATGTCCGAGTTTCTATAGGCAATTTTCAACTATTCAATGCTTCACTTCAAATATTTCAATGCTTATTAATAATACATATTACAATTGAATATTCAATTCATACAACAATAATTCATGTATGTATATATATATATATATCATAATAATATGCCTCCCTAAATTCCCACCTTGCGTCTAGGAGGGGGGCGAACGTGTAATATATAGTAAGTAATTAAGTAACAGCCTGTGAATGTCCCACTGCTAGGCTCCATTTTTTGAGGAGAAATAGCAGAGAATCTGGCAGAATTTCTGTGAAATTAGACCCGTGCAAGTTTCCTTACTATGTTTCCTTTCACCATCAAGCACAAAATAAATTATAAACACAAATTAAGAGTATGAAAATTTTGTAGCCTAAACTATGTAAAACATGTTTATCAATTTATTCAAGGAACACAAACTGTAAATTTCAAACCCATTAGTCCGCTTTTTATTCTAATGTTTTCACCCCATTTCACCCCATTCCACTGTTTGGGGTAGAATTTCCAAAAAATGACTAAATACGTACGCATTTAGTTTTGCTCAGAAGCTTTTATATTGAATTTCATTCTTCTACCTTCAAAAATGACAGACTCCATACAAACTTTTAACCCCTATGGGGACCCCTTGGGGGAAAATTGTCAAAAACATTGAAATGCATATTTATTTATTTCTAACCAGAAGCTTGTACATCAAATTTCATGCTTATAACTTTGAAAATGTCGGATTTCCATTTAACTGTTCATCCCTTATTTCACCCCTTTATAGGTGGAATTTTCAAAAATCCTTTCTTAGTGCATGTTTTTAGGCTCCGCGTTGATGAGTAAGTCAGGATAAGTCATTACATATAAATAGATAATACATAAACAACATAAACAGGAGCACTCTATTAATCGATAAGAGCCCATGAATTACTCTATGTTTCACGTATGCATGTACGATGGTTTATGTATAATGTATACAATACAGCGATACTTAGTATTGTTGTGTTCCGCTTTATAAAGTACTTACGACATGTCTTGTTAGTTCTCAAGGTTAGTAGCGCATGACGTTGTAAGGGATGAAAAATATTTCTTAACCGGGAGGGCAAATGACTGACCAAACGCTACGACGGCCAGTACAATCGGGAAGAATGTTCTCCACTAGCCGCCCCCGCCTTGCCATTTTCCATGCATTTCCATGGTATGTATATCGTATAATACGGTTTTTATACTATCCACTTTGTTGCGTACACGCGACTAGAGGGCATGGCACATTTTCTTTCATAACATCCAACCGGTCAAAGTTGTACACCCTCTTCGCATCCCGCCTACCACTGAAGACCAAACTGAGGATCTACGGGTTGAAAGTGCCTTTATAAATACGTAACTATTATGCCAAAGTATTTTTTTTATTTTATAACTTTAAGTTACAAGGAAAAAAATAAAAAAATGTCGCTTATTTCGTTACATATTATAATGAATTAAATAATAATATTTAGGATTATAATATATGTTTACAAAAAAATAAGGTTTTAATATTTCTCCCTAGAACGAAAACAAGCACGCGCACAAGACAGATTGCGACGAAAAACTATTGTGTCAGCCAGTTTTCCCGACGTGATAGGACCCAGGGACAACGAATAAAATTATTTGTTTTATCTTAATTATTTGCTTCCTATATTAGCCGCGTATCGAACTTAAATAATTTGTTTTTTTGTCTACGCAGAAAGAAATCAAAATATGTATATATTTAATGTCCCAACTAAAACTAATAAATAAATTAAAGGTTTAATCTGTACGCATACCTAATTATTATTAATCGACCCAGACAAAATCAAACCAAATAAATTGGAATCGAGCACCTATTAAACAATGACTAAAAACTCGATGAACTCAAAAACAACTAACGATCACTATTTATGTTTTTTATTCTACAAGTTTTATCATTTGATTTTTTTATTCTAATTATAACATGTGCGTTACTTTTTTCCATATTATTATCGATCTCGATCGTTGAATGTTTTATTGTAAAACTAAACCCATTTATATATCTAATTACTTGACTAGTCAAAATCCGATTTCATCACCTCAGGTCTGAGTTTATTCACGAACGTCTGTTGTTTATATACGAACCGGTGGTAGATTATGACAATCAATAAGTGTAACGCTTCTATAATTAATAAAGATTTTTGACTTTGACACTAAATTGGATAAACAGTTTACAGTCTAATTCACTTCCTCTAAGGTAGAAACACACGATCGCTCGAACTTTGATTAAGATGTTTCTTGTCACATCTGAAAACTGAGTAGCCGACAGTAGGCGACATTAACGAGCGACGGAGTTTTATATTTTCCGGAAAGGCAAATGACTACTCCACCTGATGGTAAGTGGTAGTAGAGTCCAAACGCGATGACGGCCAGTACAATCGGGAAGAAGGTTCTGCACTAGCCGCCTTCGCCTTGCCGGACCGCAAGATACCTCTTCACGCCTCGTTTGAAGGATTCCGGGTTGTAAGAGGAGGGGAACACGTGAGCTGGGAAGGAATTCCATTATTTGGAAGTGCGACAAAGAAAGTAGTTGCCAAATTTCTTTGTGCGCGATGGAATAAATGTCACAGGCGGTGACATCGACAGCCAGAACGCGTAGACTTTTGAAGGAAGGTGGAAGCAGAAATAAATGATTTTAGAGAAGAAACTATTTTAAAAGAATTATAAACAATGATCCCATTTTAATATACACATTGGGATTAATAAGATTTTTAATAAAATAAAAGTATAAAATTCTGCAATCGGCCATTTCATTTGAAACGCTAATCAGAGCGAATGACGTTACGCTTTTTTATTTATAACCATCTCTCTTGAACGGTTGTTGTGTTTACGCGTTTCAAAATAAATTTTGCATCGAATTGCACGTTGTTAAAATTTGGAATTCATTTTTAACCTTAGGAAATACGCAATACTTTCTGCCTTTCTTCGTTGGGTATAGACACAATACAACGTTTACTGTCGTTTTCTGAGACGTGACGTCACGTCAGGCGTCATGACACCTGCGGGTGTTTTCGAGCGAAATAGGTAAATGAAAATGCAATTATTTGCGTAAGCAGTTAGTTTATTACTGAAATAAAAAAATTTCAGTAATAGTACGTGCTGTCTCGAGACGGTGGTGGCCAGCGTTGAGGTTAGCGTGGAGTCCACGGATGTTAGTGAACTCGATCTCAAATAGCGTGGGTATGGTGGGGGTGTGCACCGCTGTACGACCGTTATTTCTACTTTGTTGCCTTTTGGGAAAAAAATGGAAAAGAGACGTGAAGCGAGCGACGTATTGCCATGACAGGGATGGGCAAAGTGTGGAGGCGTGTTTCCCCAAGTGGTTGCCAATAGGGAAAGAAAGCTGACCCGAACCCCCCCGGAAGTGGTCACCGGGACCGCACCTTCCGGTCACCAACCGGCACGACGGTCAACCCCGAGATTATGCGTGGCCTGGTGGGGCAGCCTCGCGATCTGGTTAGGCACGCTCAGGCCCCTGTACTATGCCACGGGCGGCCAGCGGAACAGCCGTTTCTTCGGGTCTCCCTGTCCGGCAGGTCAATACAGTTTCCCACGGCATTGGTTCAGCATGGTATGATAGTGTGTGGGGATGATAGACAGACAAAGGAAAGGAGAGCTGTAGACGATAACCGCTGGATAAAAACTAAACAACACTTACCATTCATTTTCTTAATTCACTGTATTTCATTAATGTAATGGAAATATTCATTGTTTGATTTAAAGTTAAATGTAAAGTAAAAAAGGGAATATATTTTTATCCTGGAGCAGTTAATTAATTTCGAAGATCAATTGAGTTAACGATATTTTTTGTCAGTCCGTCTTTAGCCTACACAAATAAACTCAATGGTTTGCCCACCCGAGAACATGCCACGTATGCTTGTCCGTGTGATAAGCATGGTGTACTCAAATCTAAGCCACAAACGGACATCGTTTGGCCTTGCGACTTATCAATTGTCATTATACATTATATATGCATGAAGCACCATCCTGCGAATTTTTTTATGCATTTATTTCTTATTGTTTTCTTAGGTTATGTCTACGGATTTTGTGTGTGAGGGGCGGCTCATCGTACATTCGTCCAACATTATGAGATAGAGCTTTCGAAAAAGGTGGTCCGTTATTTGTTTTCTTTATAATATTGGTAAATGGTCACCCATGTACATTGGCACTATAAAAATATTAACCATTCCTTGCATCGCAAATGCGCCACCAACCTTTTAAACAAACATAGTATGTTCAAAGGTGGCGCTGCTAACAGAATTCAAATGGAATTAAGTTTTAATTGCTTTAAATAATTGATTCAGAATAATGATATTATTTCTAAAGGATTTTATTTCGAATATTGTCAAAGTAATATAAACCCTTTAACAAAAACTTAATCATCAAAAATGTCTTTAAAAGATTCATGCTATTAAAACAGTCTACTATAAATAAAATATTGTTATAATTTCACGATAAATAATGGTCTTTGATTTTGTTTTTTTTTTGATAGTTTTTTTTGATGCTGAGCATATGATTATACTATTATTTCTCTGATTATAATGTCAATAGTAAACATACGTAATAGTAACGTCCTTGGCGGGCGGTATGTTCAAGATAGAAATACATTTGCCTAATATTATTTAGTTTATCTTCTCATCAATAGATGGTGTTAGATGTACTTTAAATCGCGCTATAAGAATGTTTTTTTTTCAAAGTATTAAGTAAGTTTTATAAATTCATAATGAGAGAGAATAATTACACTGATATCTAATGTATACTTGAATATACATGATTTATTAACTTATTTTTCAATATTGCATTATTTACACTTGCTACAATTTCAGTTTTTTTTACTTTCCTTTATAAAATTGCGATGAAGACACACTGTAACAAAAAAAAATGTACGATTGGGAAAGAAGAGACCCGGAGAGGAATGAAGTCCTTTGCGACATTTTGTCGTGTGTGAATGGAATTCAGGAACATCCTTGCTACTACGGAAACATGCCGATGAGCAAACCGTTCAATGGTGGCTCTTGCGTCTTGCTAGCGTTTTTTCATTGTTACACACACACACACACAAATAGACCCAATTGTTGTATTTACTGATAAAAACGGTATACCGACAATGTATTTGATCTTTAAGTATCTTATCAACCTTTTCAATATTATAAAACACGTTTATATTTCTTATCAATGAAATAAATCGTTAAATATTTTGCAAATTTTTAAATGTCAAAACGCTTCTCGTGAACGACGTAGACGTAAGTTCGATGAGGTTCACTTTAAGTAATTATTTTGATATTGTTCATACAAAAATACTAAAATCGTGATTACAAAATGGGATTATGGGTTAGGAGGGTGAAAATTTGGGGTTATATATATATTTTGATGCTTAATCAAAATGAAATACAAATTTAAAAAAAAAGTCTAAAAAATAGAAAAAAAAAATTGGATGTGGACACCCTTATCAGCTAGCGGTATGAAATATACTTTACTACCTATTCTCATACTTCCCAAATATACAAATTTTATAAAAATTGGCGAGCCGTTTTTGAGGAGTTCGGCCACAAGCACCGTGACACGAGACTTTTATATATTAGATTTGATTTTTGATCTAATACATTAAAAAAACAGCGTATTTATATATATTTTTATTTCAGAACATTAAACTTATTATTATTTTAATCATATTTAATCAATAATCAGATCAATTTACCTTTAGAAATATAAATTTTACGTACCCCCAACGGAACCCCGCGTACCCCCACGGGCACGTGAAACGCAGGTTGAGAATCGTTGTACTAATGTAAAAAATTCAATTTTGAAAATAAACATTACTTGTGGACCGTACTGTGTGTTCTCATCGTTGGGCTCTCCGTGTATTAATTACTTGGCAAAATCCACTGCTCTCTTAACGAATTCTTTATAAATGCCTGATTGAACGTAGAGACGTGAAGCAGCGACGCATATTTGCCCTTGATGAGTAAACACGCCCAATGCAGCAAACGGTACAGCGATATGCACTGCAATTTAATTAATTATTACTTAATTAACGAATTAGTTTTTTGTTGTAGGCAGCGTAGTCAGTCAAGTAACAAGGGTGTACCGTAGGAATTTCCAAGTGTATTTTTATTGATTTATATTTATATAATCAATGAAATTAAATTATTTTCCTTCGATATAAAACATATACTTAATATAATATATTCAAATATGAAATATTATATAAAGCTACTTCTCATAGTAACAATCTCGTAACGATAACGATTTACAACAGCAGGAGAAGTCTATAATAATTTGTAAATAAATTGTAGTAAAGTTTTCCTCTATGTAAGCCATTTCTAGGACATTTTTAGTGTAGAGTGTATTATTTTTCTACAATGTTATATATTACATATAACTATAACATTTTTATTGGAAATTAGAAAATGGCGGGTGTTCACTGGATGCGAATAGCACAGGACGAGGAGAATGGGCGCGCTGGTGAGGAGGCCTATGTCCAGCAGTGGATCAATATGGGCTGAATATGAATAATTTAAATACAACCATCACCTTAGACGAGGTGCGTGCATACGCACAAGTAATAAAATAGATATATATTCTAAAAATATATTTCATCCACAAGTAATCTTTAGTAAAAGTGTTTTCTATAGTAATGTGCCGTCAGCACATCGCCTTTTTAGTTGTACTCCATATTTGGCATGACGAAATCATAACAATTTATTATTAGATTATTGTAATACCTTAACCAGTCAGTCAGTACAGGGTACTCAAGCAATTGTGACGTGTCGTAAATAAAAATATATTATTCCTTCGGTCTTTGAGTATTGGCTAGCCTCATACCTGGATCCGTCCCTGAATATTATATGTCTCAGTATCACAAGATAATCTACACGCCAAAGTAAAAATATATAAGATATAAACATATAAAATAATGTTTTTCCAATGTTCTTGTTGTCAGATCCAATTAGAGATTGGTCCGGAAGACATTACAACATATAAATATGTATTTTACATAAAATAACTTACGATCTTCATCATTCATAATAACAAGTGGACTCTTGCCGCCGAGCTCTAGTGCCAGTCTCTTCAAGTTGTATACTGGGGTATATGGGGTATTGTGGTATTGTATATGGGGGCTGCCTGTTGAATCAATTTTTCTACCTAGAAAGTTCTAAGATTTAATTTTTATATTCCTACTATTATAAATACAAAGTATTTAGTAAAACGATATTATAAGAAGGAAATAAATAACAACAATTAATAAAAATATTAAGTTATATTTTAAATTAGACGATTTATTTCATTGTCTAACCAAATACTTGTCTTGAATTGGAATTACCATCAAAGATGTATGATTAATTATTATTTGCAAATGATTGTTTTATATTCATAACTTTTGATAATTATTTGCTTTCTGAGGCACGTGTCACCAACACCAAAGATGGAGACCATCCTTAGCGTAACATCATATGTATAAATCGAATCGCTACAACGATTAAAACGTGATCTACCTCTAATGAGCCAGTGAAAGAAATCATTGTGACATCTAGATGATGAGCGAGGGCATCACCAGCAGTCTCGCCATAGCCTGGCACAACATTAACAACACCTGGTGGCGCTCCCGCTTCAGCTAGTAGTGCAGCCAATGCAAGCGAAGTCAAAGGAGACTGTTTGGCAGGCTTTACGATAACTGTACAACCTAAATATTACAAATTAAATGTTAATATTAAAAAAGTATGTAAAGGAAGTTTTGGTGTTCCAATTCATCAGTAACTAATAAAAAATTAAAATTAATTTCAAACAGGACTGGAAATTACACTAACTTATCCGTTATTTGTTTTTTGAGAGTAGTTTTTACTGAATTTGTACTGACAGGACGGGGTGATTAATAATTAAAATGACAGCGTTTTCGACGTATTAACAGTCATATTTACAGGCAAATTTAAAGGCGCATTGTATCGTGCTATGGGAGTTGTACTATCCGCTTTTGATTTTGTATTCACTTTTGTATTACTGTTCCGTGCGTTCAACCTGTCTTTCGTTTTATAATCTGAAGATATTAATAGTATTCTGAAAATAACTGAAATAATTTACTAATTCAATTCAATCTAATTTAATTTACAGTAAGAAGCAATCATGATTTAAAATTATTATTTTTAATTTAGTTCTTACTTAACGGCCTTTATTTATACACGTTGTATAGCAGGTATTTAGTTTAACATTGATTTCTCTTTTTTTGTTCATAAACAACAATTTTAGGTTGTTACAATTTAAAAAAAAAGTAAACTATAATATTAATTAGTTACGAATATATATACTTACGATAAAAATATTAAGTGGTAGCCGACACACCGTAAATACGACCACAACGGTTATCATCATTTTAAACATCTGAAAAAAAGAGAGTAAGATATATTTTTTTAATTATAGACATGTGTGACGGAAATTTTTGCCGTATTTATACAATGCTACTATAAGAGAGAAGATTTGTTTTTTTTTTTTTTAATGTTTCTTTGTAATGGAAAAACTCAAAAATGACTTTACCTATTTTCCAACTGAAACCACCACACACCATCAGGTGGTCAATTTGCTAATCTGCCTAACCATTTTCAAGAAAAAAAATAAGGTCACTAAAACTGAAAATTTGGATTACTTAATTAAAAAGGTAATGTTGATTTTCAACAAATATTCTTTATTAATTATATTACCACCCTTGTGCTCTTGGCACTCAATAATGTTAATTGGTTATTAGTCTTAACTTGTTCGCTTTCCACACGTTTATAGTCCTGGATATTATATATTTTTTTCTTTACACTGAGTTCACATTAGACGCGTTTGGGCAACTTTAAAACTAGCTTCATAGGATATAAGCAAATTATGAATGCAAAGTATTTGTATAATTATTTTTATACTTTTATTTAAACATTTTAAATTCTGAAAATTATTCTCAACTTTAAATATAGTATGGTATATAAATTATAATTTAAATTAATAAATGTATCAGTAACAAAGTTACAATTTACGTATATAATATTGTCTAGGTCTTATAAGCTTAACGGTGACTGCTGTGTGGAATCATACGTTTAATAAAAATGTAAAGGTTACTTAGACCTGACCTAACATAACAGAGATCTTTATCAAGAAAGTTTATAATACGGGTAAACTAAATCACATGATCATGGTAATTTCTATAATTTGTATCTACTAAGATTTTTTATCGAAACTCTTACCTTTCACTTAGAGTGTTACGACCGTACGAACAAATGAGTGCAGTGCGAATTGGAGAATCAGTAACGCGTGAGTGTATTGTTCCCTCTGTCCAGGATAAGCCCATTTCTCGTTGCAAATATACCTAAAATTAAAATATATATATATATATATATATATATATATATATATAAATTAGCACTAAATATCAATCAGAATATATAAAATCTATTGTTGGTAATATTACCATTACATAAATATTAAAAAAAGTAAGAAATAACAATGAATACATAAACTAAGACTGTATACATGTGACTTGACAGGAGCAGCCAAGTGCCTCGTTGGTCTATTGGCTATAAGGCGGCAGATCATTACCGAAACCGAACGTTAACAGTGAGCATCTAATGTAAATGTAAGCCGTTCAGAAGGCAACCGTGAGCGTTTAAAATGGCACTAAAATGATGGTACCAAGTCGTTCGCACTGCCTGTTTTCCTTATAATGGAAACATAAATAACACAACGAAACACCTTAACGAGTTAAAAGTCTCTGGAAGTATTATTATATTACGTATAAATACGAAAACTAAATTTTATATTGATTTTTCACATATCTTTATAGTTCATATACTACCGGGTAACCCTAACATTGGTCCTTCGAGCCGGATAGTGTTTTTTGTGACCGGTGAAGCCGCTTCTCCCGTGTCTCCGCAGTGGATTGCTGCAGTAAGGAAACACGCAACAGAGGCCGCAGCAGCGGGATAATCAAAAGTGAAAAAGTTAACTTGTCTATTGAATTGAATTTCTAATAATATTTCAATTTAAAGAAATTTTGAACTTTGAAAATTTACGAAGAATTTTAAACTTTATTTATTAATTAATTTAGATTTACTTTTATAATTTTAAGCATGTTAGTTAAGGACTTAGAATAATTTATAAAAAAAACAAAGGAACCGGGAACCTATGCCCGATTTCCAAAAGAGTTGATTAATTTCAAAACACTTGTAAAATTATAGAGATTTGATTTGAAAAAAAAAATACTACTTCTATTTTAAATTATCTAAATTCATAATTTGGATATTTAAAAAATGGAAGGTATAATAAATGTTTTAAAAAATTCGCAAAATGTAATAAAGAAAGGTCTAATTAACTTTAAAAAATGTAGTAAAGATAGATTAACAGTAGAATATATTGAAACTAAGCAAGAATTGTTAGAAATGGATTGGTCTATATTTAAAGATAATAATACTTAATTATATGAAAGATTTAAATTGGAGGACATAGAACAAATGGTAGGTGATATTTATGATGATGTTGAGAATACTTACATAGTTTATAAAAGTCTTATGAAAACAACGCTTAACAAAATCTGTTCGACAATGGGATCAGTACAAAGTGAAAACACTTCAGGTATTTCGAAGCCAGTTAATTCGTTTGTTAAGCTACCAAAGATCACTATCCCTATATTTTCTGGTAAATACGGGGAATGGACAACATTTCACGTTCTTTTCACATCTTTAGTGCACAAAAATGATTCATTAGATAATGTACAAAAAATGCATTATTTAAAAAGTCACCTTTCTGGTGAAGCTGAATAGCTCATTCGCCACACTCCAATAACTTCCGCTAACTATAGTGAGTGCTGGGCTCAGTTAGAAAAAAGATATAATAATAAGAAATATCGGACTAATTGTATTTTAAAAACATTGTTTGGTCAAAAACGAATAAATGTCGAGTCAGCTTCATCGTTGAAAGAATTATTAGATACCACGTGTGATTGTTTACATGCACTTAGAAACTTAAATATTAATGTAAATACATGGGATATTATTATCATACACATTGTTACTCTCAAACTAGATAGTGAAACTCGTAAACAATGGGAGTTAAATGTTTGCGCCACCGATTCCTATAACGATTTTCCAACCTTTGAACAATTCAAACAGTTTATTGAAAATCGTTTCCGGGCTTTAGAATTTTTAGAATCAAAGGTATCGATGGCTCAGCAGGTAAATAAAAATGCTTATAACAATTCTTATGGTGCAAAGGTAATGTTAGCCACTAGCTCATCAAGTATGTGCTGTGAATACTGCTCAGAACCGCACAAACTTTGTTTTTGCAAGAAGTTTACTAAACAGCCTGTTGAAAGTAGACGAGAGTTTGTGATCAAGAACCGAATATGCTATTATATAATTGTTTAGGTAGTAATTACACCGTATATGATTGCAAAAAGGTTACCACTTGTAGAGTTTGTCGGAAGCGCCATCACTCTCTTCTTCATTTTAATCCTCAATCAGAGCAAACCACATCAGTAAAGCCTACAATAGAAAAATTTATTCCTCAACTAGGTCTCATCCGATAGTTTCGTGCTTGTCGACAGGAAGGGTGTCAAAGACAAGACAGGTTTTATTAGCCATAGCGCTAATCAAAGTCGAGAAGTCGAAGAATGGCGAATATCATACCGTCCGTGCCTTAATTAATCAGGGCTCCCAAGCTTGTTTTATAACCGAAGCAGCAGTTCAATTTCTTAGTCTAAAAAAGACACCTATACAAGCACCTTTATCAGGACTTGGTGAAAATAGTTCAACCATTGCTAGGTTTATGGTACATTTAAATATAAGATCAAGAGTGAATTTCGACTTCGTGTTAAATCTGTGTCTTGCAGATCCAGGATTCCACACCTCCAATAAAATTGATATTTTATTAGGTGCTGACGTTTACAGCCACATCATTACTGAGGGGATAATAAAAAATCCTGCCGGCAATTTAATCGCCCAAAATACGACCTTAGGATGGGTCATCCCGGGTGTTGTGGATAACGAAAATAAAAAGAGGTAAAAAATTATCAATATATAACATGCTCAGGTAGATAAAGAAGATGATATTTTAAAAAGATTTTGGGAATTAGAAGAATAAACTAGTACAAAGCAAATACTTACACCGGTTCTATAGTCTAACTACTAGAAGAGATGAAAGTGGGAGATATGTTGTTAGATTACCTTTTCGTGAAGAGAATACACTATGCATGTCTGGAAATTCACGAGATATAGCTGAAAAAAGAATAAGGTCATTAGAAAAAAGATTAGGAAATAATCAAGAACTAAAAGAAAAGTACATAGAGGTTATACAAGAATATTTATCACTAGGATACATGAGACCAGTAGCAAAAGATGATATGAAGAAAGATAAAGCTATTTACTTACCTCATCATGCGGTTGTACGCGACGAAAAAACTACTACAAAAGTTCGAGTAGTTTTTAATGCATCTCAGAAGAACAGTAGCGGAGTTTCTTTAAATGATAATCTTATGGTAGGACCGAAATTGCAAGCTGACTTAAGGCACACCATATTAAGATGGCGATTGTATCCCATAGCACTGGTAGCAGATATAATTAAAATGTATCGTCAAGTCAGAATTGCTGAAGAAGATGCAATGTTTCAACGCATAATTTGGCATGTTTTTTTTTTTATATTTGCCGGGAGGGCAAATGACTCTACTCCACCTGATTTTAAGTGGTAGTAGAGTCCAAACGCGAGGACGGCCACTACAGTCGGGAAGAAGGTTCTGCACTAGCCGCCCTCGCCTTGCCGGCCCGCAAGATGCTTCTTCACGCCTCGTTTGAAGGAACCCGGGTCGTTAGAGGAGGGGAATACGTGAGCTGGTAAGGAATTCCATTTCTTGGAAGTGCGACAAAGAAAGGAGTTGCCAAATTTCTTTGTGCGCGATGGAATTGATGTCACAGTTAGTCGGTGACATCGAGAGCCAGCTCGCGTAGATTTGTGAAGGAAGGGGGAAGCAGGAATTAGGGAAAATAATTCCTCGGAACACTCACCGTGATACAGTCGATAGAAAGCGCTCAGCGCTGCTATCTCTCGACGCAATTGTAAAGGCTCGAGGGTGTTAGTGACCTTTACGTCGCCAATAATGCGGAACGCACGTCGCTGCAACCGATCCAAGGCCTCAAGTAGGTACTTAGCGGAGCCATCCCAAAGGTGCGAGCAATATTCAACGCAAGGCCGTACCTGTGTTTTGTACAGCAGGCACAGTTGTTGTGGCGTGAAAAAACGCCGCACCTTGTTCAGAACTACGAGTTTCCGTGAAGCTGTTTTTATTACAGCCACGATGTAATCCCTTGGACTAAGGTCGCAGCGAACGTCCATCCCCAGCATGGCGATTTTGCTTTGTATCACCAGCGGAGTGCCACAGAGGGAGGGAAGAGGAAAAAATGGTGACTTTTTCGCTGTGAGAGCGCATACCTGTGTTTTCTTGGCATTAAGCTCAACAAGATTATCAGAGCCCCATTTAACGATGAGCTCTAACGTCCTATTGAGTTCAATAACAAGATCCTCTCGCCTCTCCTCAATTTCCTCTTCTATCTTATCTGCTCGCCCAGCCACTGCGCGTCCGTGGTATCCACCATGCACTGTACTATCGTCTGCATAGCAATGAATGTTCCCGAGAGAGAGCATATCATTGATATGCAAAAGAAAGAGTGTGGGAGATAGCACAGATCCCTGGGGGACCCCAGCATTCACTACATAGAATTGTGAATCGCAACCATCAACTAAAACACGAAGGCTGCGCTTGTGTAGGAAGCTGGCAATCCAGGTGCATAGCTGAGCAGGCAGACCATATGCCGGCAGCTTGGAGAGAAGACTTCTGTGCCAGACCCTGTCGAAAGCCTTGGAGATATCGAGGCTGACAGCCAACGATTCCCCATGCTTGTCGATAGCTTCACCCCAGAGGTGTGTTACGTTCGCTAGAAGATCGCCTGTAGACCGTTTTGATCGAAATCCGTACTGACGATCATTAATTAAACACTGATCTTCTAGGTAATGGATCAGTTGGTTGTTAAGAATCCGTTCCATCACCTTACAAAGTACTGAGGTAATAGCTATTGGCCGATAATTTGCCGGGTCAGACCGATCCCCTTTTTTGGGAACCACTTGCACATTAGCTCTTCTCCAAGCCTCCGGCACACATCCCGAAGAAAGAGAAAGTTGGAACAGGCGCGTTAACACGGGAGACAGCTCCGCCGCGCACTTCTTCAGCACTATGGCTGGTATTCCATCGGGACCGCTAGCTTTCCGTACATCAAGTGATTGCAGCTCCGCACGCACATCACGCTGCCTGATTTTGATGTCAGGCATCGTGTGGCCACAAGAAGGTATTACTGGTGGCAGAGCACTACAATCATCGATGACGGAGTTGTCGGCAAAGAGTTTAGCCAGGAGATCAGCTTTCTCTTGCGGACTGTGAGCTAGCGATCCGTCCGGACTTCTGAGCGGTGGCAGCGAAGGTTGGCAGAAATTGTTTTGCACAGACTTGGTCAGACGCCAGAAGCTACGGGAGCCCCGAGGATGTGAAATAAGGTCATGACCAATCTGTACAATGCGCTGTGCGTCCGCTCTCGTGTAAGCCTTCCTACAGGACTTGGAGTTTTTATTGTAGATTGCTTTCAGTGAGTCAATGTTAGATGCCCCGCTAATGCAGCCATTGATCCACTCGCGATATGCCGCCTGCTTAGATGATACAGCGTCGGCACATTCGCGAGTGAACCAACGGTTACGCGCACCCCTACTGTCGAGATCTGAGCTAGAAATGTAGTATTCCATTCCCAACATGATCTCGCCAGCAACAGCAGCGGCACTAGCTGTCGGGTCATTCCCACTGAAGCAACGTTCCTTCCAAGGGACTGACGCA
The DNA here is from genome assembly GCA_905147175.2 of Nymphalis urticae. Classification (NCBI taxonomy): domain Eukaryota; kingdom Metazoa; phylum Arthropoda; class Insecta; order Lepidoptera; family Nymphalidae; genus Nymphalis; species Nymphalis urticae. The sequence goes on from LR989983.1 coordinate 11,794,246, forward strand.
TAGTAATCGCGCATACCGTCCCAATCTGCCGACTTGTAGTGCCAAACGCGACGTTTGCATACCGCTGGAGGCGGCAGCTTGGCCTGTGGCACTTTGGTAGATATGAGGCTGTGATCCGAAGAACCAAGTGGAGCTTGAACCACAACCTGATATTCCACCGGGTGAGAAGTCAGCAGAAGGTCCAGTAGAGAAGGCGCTTGCCCATCAATGTCTGGGATCCTGGTGGGCTGATCAACCAGTTGGGTCAAGTCATGTGTGAGAGCAAAAGCATGAGCAGTCCTTCCAGCATGGTCAGTTTTGAGGGATTTCAACCATGATTCATGGTGAGCATTAAAATCCCCCAAAAACACCAATCCCGCGTTAGGAAACTGCTTTTGCGCAGCATCTGCCACCCGACTAAGATGGTCAAATAATCGGCTTGTCTCCAAGTCAACATTGATTTGATCCGTGCAGTGACGGAGAAAGAATACATTTCACTGCCCCTTTCCCATGGGTGTCGTAAGAGGCGACTAAGGGATATCTGAGCGACCATCTGCTCATCTGGTGGTAGGATGATAAACATCCGCCTGGCTTGTTATCACCGTACGCATGGTGAAAATCTCGTGAAGTGGCTTGCAGCCGCGTTTCGAGGTCAGCCAGCGTGCAGCCAGTGCCCGAGCGAGCATTGCCGCGATGGGTGTTGGTCCAGTGGAGACGGCTGCTGAACCAATGCCGGGGGAAACTGTATTGCCCTGCCGGATAGGGAGACCCGAAGAAACGGCTATTCCGCTGGCCGCCCGTGGCATAGTACAGGGGCCCAAGCGTGCCTAACCAGCACGCGAGGCTGCCCCATCAGGCCACGCAAAATCTCGGGGTGGACCGTCGTGCCGGTTGGTGACCGGAAGGTCCCGGCGGCCACTTCCGGGGGGGTTCGGGGGCTCTTCCGTCCGGTGGGTCAGTGTAGTTTCCCTTTTGGCAACCACTTGGGGAAACACGCCTCCACACTTTGCCCATCCCTATCGTGGCAATACGTCGCTCGCTTCACGTCTCTTTTCCACTCTTTTTTTTCCCATATGGTAGCGCATCAAAGCAGGAATGACGGTCGTACAGCGGTGCACACCCCCACCATACCCACGCTGTTTGAGGTCGAGTTCACTAACATCCGTGGACTCCACGCTAACCTCAACGCTGTCCACCACCATCTCGAGACAGCACGGCCAGCAATGTTGTTTCTAATGGAGACACAAATACTCCGTCCTGCCGATACCAGCTACCTTAATTATCCTGGCTACATGCTTGAAGAATCCTTCAAAGCGAAAGCCGGAGTATGCTTGTTCGTCAGGACGGATGTTTGCTGTCACCGACTGTGCTGCTTGGAGGACCCCTCCTTCTCCATGTTGGTGGTACGTGTGGATCTGGTTCGTCAGAGTCGGGTCTACGTGTGCCTCTACAGATCCCATAATGGTGACTTGGAGACAAGCCGACTATTTGACCATCTTAGTCGGGTGGCAGATGCTGCGCAAGAGCAGTTTCCTAACGCGGAATTGGTGTTTTTGGGGGATTTTAATGCTCACCACGAATCATGGTTGAAATCCCTCAAAACTGACCATGCTGGTAGGACTGCTCATGCTTTTGCTCACACATGACTTGACCTAACTGGTTGATCAGCCCACCAGGATCCCAGACATTGATGGGCAAGCGCCTTCTCTACTGGACCTTCTGCTGACTTCTCACCCGGTGGAATATCAGGTTGTGGTTCAAGCTCCACTTGGTTCTTCGGATCACAGCCTCATATCTACCAAAGTGCCACAGGCCAAGCTGCCGCCTCCAGCGGTATGCAAACGTCGCGTTTGGCACTACAAGTCGGCAGATTGGGACGGTATGCGCGATTACTATGCGTCAGTCCCTTGGAAGGAACGTTGCTTCAGTGGGAATGACCCGACAGCTAGTGCCGCTGCTGTTGCTGGCGAGATCATGTTGGGAATGGAATACTACATTTCTAGCTCAGATCTCGACAGTAGGGGTGCGCGTAACCGTTGGTTCACTCGCGAATGTGCCGACGCTGTATCATCTAAGCAGGCGGCATATCGCGAGTGGATCAATGGCTGCATTAGCGGGGCATCTAACATTGACTCACTGAAAGCAATCTACAATAAAAACTCCAAGTCCTGTAGGAAGGCTTACACGAGAGCGGACGCACAGCGTATTGTACAGATTGGTCATGACCTTATTTCACATCCTCGGGGCTCCCGTAGCTTCTGGCGTTTGACCAAGTCTGTGCAAAACAATTTCTGCCAACCTTCGCTGCCACCGCTCAGAAGTCCTGACGGATCGCTAGCTCACAGTCCGCAAGAGAAAGCTGATCTCCTGGCTAAACTCTTTGCCGACAACTCCGTCATCGATGATTGTAGTGCTCTGCCACCAGTAATACCTTCTTGTGGCCACACGATGCCTGACATCAAAATCAGGCAGCGTGATGTGCGTGCGGAGCTGCAATCACTTGATGTACGGAAAGCTAGCGGTCCCGATGGAATACCAGCCATAGTGCTGAAGAAGTGCGCGGCGGAGCTGTCTCCCGTGTTAACGCGCCTGTTCCAACTTTCTCTTTCTTCGGGATGTGTGCCGGAGGCTTGGAGAAGAGCTAATGTGCAAGCGGTTCCCAAAAAAGGGGATCGGTCTGACCCGGCAAATTATCGGCCAATAGCTATCACCTCAGTACTTTGTAAGGTGATGGAACGGATTCTTAACAACCAACTGATCCATTACCTAGAAGATCACTGTTTAATTAATGATCGTCAGTACGGATTTCGACCAAAACGGTCTACAGGTGATCTTCTAGCGTACGTAACACACCTCTGGGGTGAAGCTATCGACAAACATGGGGAATCGTTGGCTGTCAGCCTCGATATCTCCAAGGCTTTCGACAGGGTCTGGCACAGAAGTCTTCTCTCCAAGCTGCCGGCATATGGTCTGCCTGCTCAGCTTTGCACCTGGATTGCCAGCTTCCTACACAAGCGCAGCCTTCGTGTTTTAGTAGATTTTTTGATTTCGTGGTTGCGCTTCACAATTCTATGTAGTGAATGCTGGGGTCCCCCAGGGATCTGTGCTATCTCCCACTCTGTTTCTTTTGCATATCAATGATATGCTCTCTCTCGGGAACATTCATTGCTATGCAGACGATAGTACAGTGCATGGTGGATACCACGGACGCGCAGTGGCTGGGCGAGCGGAAATTCAGGAGAGGCGGGAGGATCTTGTCATTGAACTCAATAGGACGTTAGAGCTTATCGCCAAATGGGGCTCAGATAATCTTGTTGAGTTTAATGCCAAGAAAACACAGGTATGCGCTCTCACAGCAAAAAAGTCACCATTTTCCCCTCTTCCCTCACTCTGTGGCACTCCGCTGGTGATACAAAGCAAAATCGCCATGCTGGGGATGGACGTTCGCTGCGACCTTAGTCCAAGGGATTACATCGAGGCTGTGATAAAAACAGCTTCACGGAAACTCGGAGTTCTGAACAAGGTGCGGCGTTTTTTCACGCCACAACAACTGTGCCTGCTGTACAAAACACAGGTACGGTCCTGCGTTGAATATTGCTCGCACCTTTGGGATGGCTCCGCTAAGTACCTACTTGAGGGCTTGGACCGGTTGCAGCGACGTGCGGTCCGCATTATTGGCGACGTAAAGGTCACTAACACCCTCGAGCCCTTACAATTGCGTCAAGAGATAGCTGCGCTGAGCGCTTTCTATCGACTGTATCACGGCGAGTGTTCCGAGGAATTATTTTCCCTAATTCCTGCTTCCCCCTTACTTCACAAGTCTACGCGTGCTGGCTCTCGATGTCACCGACTAACTGTGACATCAATTCCATCGCGCACAAAGAAATTTGGCAATTCCTTTCTTTGTCGCACTTCCAAGAAATGGAATTCCTTACCAGCTCGCGTATTCCCCTCCTCTTACGACCCGGGTTCTTTCAAACGAGGCGTAAAGAGGCATCTTGCGGGCCGGCAAGGCGAGGGCGGCTAGTGCAGAACCTTCTTCCCGACTGTTCTGGCCGTCCTCGCGTTTGGACTCTACTACCACTTAACATCAGGTGGAGTAGAGTCATTTGCCCTCCCGGCAAATATAAAAAAAAAAAAAAAAATTGTGGGGTCTGTAGAGGCACACGTAGACCCGACTCTGACGAACCAGATCCACACGTACCACCAACATGGAGAAGGAGGGGTCCTCCAAGCAGCGCAGTCGGTGACAGCAAACATCCGTCCTGACGAACAAGCATACTCCGGCTTTCGCTTTGAAGGATTCTTCAAGCATGTTGTCGGGATAATTAATGTAGCTGGTATCGGCAGGACGGAGTATTTGTGTCTCCGTTAGAAACAACATTGTTGGCCGTGCTGTCTCGAGATGGTGGTGGACAGCGTTGAGGTTAGCGTGGAGTCCTCGGATGTTAGTGAACTCGACCTCAAACAGCGTGGGTATGGTGGGGGTATGGGAGAAAATAATGGAAAAGAGACGTGAAGCGAGCGACGTATTGCCACGATAGGGATGGGCAAAGTGTGGAGGCGTGTTTCCCCAAGTGGTTGCCAAAAGGGAAACTACACTGACCCACCGGACGGAAGAGCCCCCGAACCCCCCCGGAAGTGGCCGCCGGGACCTTCCGGTCACCAACCGGCACGACGGTCCACCCCGAGATTTTGCGTGGCCTGATGGGGCAGCCTCGCGTGCTGGTTAGGCACGCTTGGGCCCCTGTACTATGCCACGGGCGGCCAGCGGAATAGCCGTTTCTTCGGGTCTCCCTGTCCGGCAGGGCAATACAGTTTCCCCCGGCATTGGTTCAGCAGCCGTCTCCACTGGACCAACACCCATCGCGGCAATGCTCGCTCGGGCACTGGCTGCACGCTGGCTGACCTCGAAACGCGGCTGCAAGCCACTTCACGGGATTTTCACCATGCGTACGGTGATAACAAGCCAGGCGGATGTTTATCATCCTACCACCAGATGAGCAGATGGTCGCTCAGATATCCCTTAGTCGCCTCTTACGACACCCATGGGAAAGGGGCAGTGAAATGTATTCTTTCTCCGTCACTGCACGGATATGTGATTGTCCGGAAAAAGAAATTGTTGACTATGAACTAACAGTCAACAGACAGTAACCTTTGGTACAGCTTCTGCACCTTATCAAGCCGTTCGGACGTTACACTAAGTTGCTTTTGATGATTTACCGGCGTTAGTTGGGATGAAGAGCTAAACGTGGAGTTAGTGAAGGAGTGGATTGACTATCGAGAGCAACTGTCACTACTTACCGACGTACGCATACCTCGTTGGATAGGCACAAGATTGAATCAGAAGCTGGAACTGCATGGATTTAGTGACGCTTCGAACCGACCTTGAAGGTAAAATACACGTTACACTTATTGTTGCAAAAACTAGAGTAGCTCCTGTATAACAAATTAGTATTCCACGTTTAGAGTTGTGTGGAGCAGTTCTTCTGTCACAACTTCTGATCGAAACAGCTAATGTCTTGAGTATTCCTAAAGATCAAATTATAGCATGGACTGATTCCACAGTGGTACTAGCCTGGATAAACAACCATCCAAGTAGATGGAAGACGTTTGCAGCTAATCGAATATCCGAAATACTAACGAACATGAAAGCATCTCAATGGTTTCATGTTTCGACAAAGGACAAACCCGCAGACTGTACATCTAGGGGAATATCGCTGAAATCACTTCTCACCTGTGATTTATGGTTTTCAGGACCATCATTCCTGAAAAGGGACAATATATCCTATAACAGACCAAAAAATTAAGACAAATTAAACTTGGATTTAGAAGAGTGCGTTAAATCTTATGTAACAGTTGTTCCAAAAAATTCAATTTTCAAAAGGTATTCTACATTGAAAATGTTAATTAAAGTTATATATTGTCAAGGATTTCTGAAAAAAGAACGAAATATATCGTGGAATGTATTTACAAAAGGTAGAATTAGATGCTGCGGTAGAATGTTGTATTAGACAAACACAAATGGAAATATTTACAAAGGAATATTTACAATTACAGGATGAAGGCTATTTACAAATAAAATCAAGTGTATTGAAGTCACTCTGTCCTTACCTTGATGATAAAGGAATAATAATTGGAGAAAGCTCAGTTGAGTGAACAGACCAAACATCCGATTGTACTACTGCGCTGTAGTCCAGTTACTCGACTTATATTAGAAGATGCTCATGCCAAAACGCTGCACGGAGGTCTTCAGTTGATGATAAGTTTTTTGAGGACAACCTACTGAAAAATTGGAATCAGAAACTTAGCCAAACACCACATCTACAAGTGTGTTAAGTTACAAAGAGCAAAGATAAATAATCAATTTATGGGCTCATTACCGTCGGTTAGATGTACTCCAGCTCGTCCATTTTTACATAGCGGTGTAGATTACGCGGGACCCATAAATGTTAGAACAACGAAGGGTCGTGGGCACCGTTCGTACAAAGGCTATATATGTCTTTTTATATGCATGGTTACTCGTGCTTTACATTTAGAAGTAGTCAGTGTCATGAACACGCAGGCATTTTTGGCAGCTTTCAGACGTTTCGTGTCTAGAAGAGGTCACTGTGCTAAGTTGTGTAGAGATAACGGTACCACTTTTGTCCGTGCTGCAAGAGAGTTACAGGAATTAGTATCAATTCAACCATCTATTGCAGAGCACTTAGAATCGAATTGTACGGAATGGCACTGCATTCCTCCGCACAGTCCCAATTTCGGTGGACTGTGGAAAGCAGGGGTGAAATTAATAAAATTTCACTTAAAAAGAGTCATAGGTGACTCGACCCTTACATTTGAGGAAATGACCACGCTTATGACCCAAGTGGAAGCTTGTTTGAATTCGCGACCCATGAGTCGGTTATTCATGTCGGTGATCCTGGTGAAGCATTACCTTTAACACCTGGACATTTCCTGATTGGCGAGCCGTTACTGAATATACCGGATAATCAATATGAAAGTACAAATCATTTGTGATGTAGTATGTGGTACATATGTCTGCTTGGGTGCGTACTTATAATAATGTTTAATGGACTAAATATACTCAGTATTCGATCATCATTAGAGACGTTTTATCGTGTCTAAGTCCCATGCTTATATGGCGACCCTGCCACTTGAGCGGGATCAAGTTAATCATGTTTACTTTTAATCTGGAATGTGTTAATCTGTGGAAAAGTCGTAAAGTTACAAATATTATTATATTTAAAGACAATCATCATCATGTGCCAATCTAAAGTGAACAACGAGTAAATCTTTATAAACCAAAACAGTGCCGGTGGAGGAAAAAATTCAGCTACAGTGGAAGAAATCAAATTTCATCTGTCAGCAATAACATAGTCTTGATGATTTTGTGCCGTCAGCACATCGCCTTTTTAGTTGTACTCCATATTTGGCATGACGAAATCATAACAATTTATTATTAGATTAATATAGTACATTAATCAATCAGTCAGTACAGGGTACTCAAACAATTGTAACGTGTCATAAATAAAAATATATTATTCCTTCGGTCTTTGAGTATTGGCTAGCCTCATACCTGGATCCGTCCCTGAATATTATATGCCTCAGTATCTCAAGATAGACTACACGCCAAAATTTTATGTACAATATTTTTCCTTGGTTTATTATATATTGGCTACAGGTTATATAAGAAATGCCATCAATCTTGGATGAGAGACCAGTTAACGCGACATGTGCTAAGACATTCTAATCAACCCAGACTATCTAATCCGGAATCCTAATATTACATGCGAAGATTGTTATTGTAGAGCTACCAATTCCTGCAAAGAAAACCCAGTGAAGTAATGAGTGTATAATTGTGCATACCTATACTGGAACCAGTTGACCGAGGCTAGAAGATTGTAAGTGATAGTGTAATAAAAAATATGTCCAAGTGCTTTTATAGTGAATTGGTGTATGCGTGGTAATATATATGAATAAGCATATCTAAACTATATAAATTTGTCATATAATGGACCGTAATGTATGAACATTTAAATAATTTAAGTATTGAGCTAAATAAAGTAAGAATATATTTGGTGAAAATCGGACCAGGTAGGCGTCAAGATGAAATTGTATTGAAAAAATTAAAAGAAGCTGATAATTTAGTTAGTCAGTTTAATTGTAGTTTGGAAAAGTTAAATACGTTGAGACCTAAATTAAAGGAGAATGAATGTTTAGAATTAGATGAACAAATTTCACAGTTTTATTTATTTATATGACAGTATATTAGATTTATGCAGTAACTCATCGGTAGAGAAGTACTTTAGTAAATTAAAAAACATGGCTAAGTTTGACCTCAAGGTTGCATTGACAAAACAGCTCATTGACGGTGTAGAGTATTATCAATCCGAGCTCGACCAGAAAGGTCAAAATAAATTAGTAAACTTTGTTTTGAAAAGTCGGTTGTCACAAATGGCTAAACTAAAACTTGAAAATAAATATGAATCAGTTGATAGTTTAATTAAGGCTATGAAAACTCATCTGTTGCCCAAAAAAGCAGCAACAGCACTTCAACATAAATTATTTAATTTTGACGATCTCTCAATCCGAAGGGAGTGAAACCAGTTTGAGTGTATTGAAGCCTTTAAATGAAAAACAGACTATAAAAAGTTTCGGGGATGGATCGAGAAATCGGCGATTAAGTACCATAATAGCAGCAAGGAATTATTCGTCCTTGAGTGACGCTATTCAAGCTGCTATAGATGAACAAATCACTACCCCATCAACATCAGGTGATATATTTTCTATGAGTTACAAAAACAGAAATAACTTTAATCAATACCGGAATTTTAGAGGTCGGTTCATAAAAAAGAGGTCAGTACACACCAGGAAGAGGACAGGTGCCAGTTCAGGGTACTCAGGCTCAATCAGACGAGAGCAGCTGGACAGGTGGTCGATTCAGAGGACGAGGCCGAGGACGAGAATATGCTCGAGCAAGGTATCATAGAAGCATGTAACAGTGAGTGGTCGAGCCCATTTCTTCTGGTGCCTAAGAAAATAGACTTGAATGGGTCAAAAAAATGTCGTTTAGTCATAGATTATCATAAATTAAATAACTGTATACAGGTTGATAAATTTCCATTACCTAATATTAGTGAAATATTAGATTTTTTATCCGGATGTATTTATTTTTCGCACTTAGATCTAAATCAGGGATTTTATAATGTTGAACTTGAGTCGAATAGCAGAAAATATACACCTTTTTGCTCGAGGCAGTTTCAAATGACCAGAATGCCGATGGGACTTAAGACAAGCCCTAGTTCATTTTCGCGGATGATGACCATGGCTATGGCTGGTCTTTGTTACGAAAAATGTTTATGTTACCAAGATGATCTAATAGTTTTAGGCCGAAACCAAGCGGATTATAATAAAAATTTAATAGAAATATTTGAAAGATTACGTAAAGTTAACTTGAAATTAAATCCGGCGAAATGTAATTTTCTTCAAAAAGAATTGCTTTATTTAGGCCATATTGTATCAGGAGAAGGAATATTACCCGATCCTTAGAAAATAAAAGCGGTGCAAGATTATCCTGTGCCTAAAAGCGCGGATGAAGTTAAGCGATTCGTAGCGTTTACTAACTATTATCGAAAATTTATACCAAAATTCGCTGAAATTATTTATCATTTAAATTAATTATATAGCAAAAATACTAAATTTAAATGGGATGATAATTGTCAAAAGTCATTCGAAACCATGAAAAAATATATAACGTCGCCCCCTGTTCTACAATACCCTGATTTATCTAGTAAAAACACATTTATTATACAGACTGATGCATCCGGTTACGCGCTGGGAGCTATTTTATCTAATTTCGATGGCCGCCTAGTAGTGTACGCTAGTAGCATCTAACATTGTTCCGGAAAATTCGGTTGAACTTAGGTTTGCCGGCAGGAAGTATTTAAATAGGCTACGAATCGAGAATAAGAGTACATATGAAAATAATATTTTTTTGTACGATAGATATCAATTAACTTTATTTATAAATCCGTCAGCACTATCTCGGCTTACGCCTACAGAGTTTAAAAAAAGATGTGTGAATTTTGTGATACAATTAAAATAAATAAAATATTTTTAATGAAAAACAAGGACAATAGAATCTTTACACAAAAGTTTAAAAATGAGATAAAAAGTGTTCTGACTGGAGAGGGCCAACTATAATTATTATAAAAGATGTAGAGAGAATCGAAAATAAAGACAATAGGAGAGTTACTTTAAATGACTTCCATCTATTACCTACAAGCGGTCATGCAGGTATTAGACGCATGTTCAATAGAATTAAAAAATATTACTTCTGGCCGGGACTCGAAAAAGATGTTATTAATTTTGTTAAAAAATGTCCAAAATGTCAACAACAAAAATATACGGCATTTGTTAAAGAACCAATGACCCTTACTTCTACGTCTCATACTACCTTTGAAAAAATATATTTGGATTTAATGGGACCCTTCGATAGGGATTCTTGTAACCATTCGTATATTCTATAAACATCAGAAAAAGTCGCACGGGTATTCGTGAACAATTTTATTCTACAGCGCGACGTTCCAAGAGAGGTTGCTACCGATCGAGACGCGGATTTATGCATTTTTAAGAATACAAACAGAAAATAAACTAGATTCATTGAGAACTTGGCTCCCATTTTGGTGTTTTTCATATAACACGAAGGTACACACTTCAACTAAATTTACGCCATTCGAACTAGTTTTTATGGAAAGATATGTAATTTGCCACGTAATCTCACGAAAACTGTAGAGCCACTATACAATTATGATAACTATCCCAACGAGCTCAAGTATCGATTACAGATGTCATAAACAGAAGCGAAAAATAATTTAATCAAAAGTAAATTGCAGAGAAAGACACGAGACAAATATGATCACCACATAAGCCCTACTAAATATAAACAAGGTGATACTTTATTAATTAAAAATGAAACTGGTAATAAGCTCACAAACCTTTATACGGGACCTTACAAGATAATCCGAGATTTATCACCAAATGTAGAGGTGAATATAAACGGTAAATTAGATTTAGTTCATAAGAATCGTACGAAATTGTACTATGACTAATTATATATAACCTATATTATGTACTCATCGATAGTTTTTGATCTTATATCTCTAAGCTAATGTTCATTAAACTTATTCTAATATAACTCCTATATTGCACTACTTACTCGTATGTATAAGAAGAAAAGTAGGTGCTTATGATGTCATTTAATTTTAGATTGTAGATGCTAATGACTTACGAATATCGTTACTCGCTCGATTATTGTTTACAAAACAAGCAATAATTGCTTATATAACGATATTTAACACATGTTTTAAATTTAATTTTAAGTTTTTAAATTATTCCTTAAGTGCAAAAAAAAAAAAATTGTCTTTATTTTGCCGGGGGAGGTGTGATGTAGTATGTATGTAGTACATATGTATGCTTGGGTGCGTACTTATAATAATGTTTAATGGACTAAATATACTCAGTATTCGATCATCATTAGAGACGTTTTATTGTGTCTAAGTCCCATCCTTATACATTTATCACGTTGGCAATTTGTTCAGAGAATGATTCAATCGTTTTGGAAACATTGGTCAAACGAATACCTCTCTAATTTGATGAACCGGTATAAATGGTCTAGTCAAGTTCCTGAACCATCAGTTGGTGACATAGTCCTGATAAAGGAAAATAATTTACCTCCAAGTCGTTGGTTCTTAGGTCGTATATTACATAAACATCCTGGTAGTGATAATATTACCCGTGTAGTCACAGTACGCACTAAGTCCAACACAATTAAAAGACCAACGTCTACAATTTGCATTTTAACAATTACCGAACAAAATAATGTTTAATTTTTGTTTGTGTGATTAGATCATATTATATTCATATCCATGTTTTAGTTCAACTTTTGTTTTATTATTGTTATGTTTTTGATTATTCTTAGGACAAATGTAATTGTATTAGATAAGGAGACCAAATAATATTTACTATTGCTAAATGTTATTACTCTAAATGTACCTAGAATAAGTATAGATTTATTTTATGTTTTATCGTTATTTAGTTTAAGGTACTTAGTATTTTTAAGTTATTATTGTTCAGTTTTAAGTTTAGTTCAAACCAGTATATTATTGTAAAGAATTACACATATCTAATAATATATATATAATATCTAATAATTACAAATATTAGTACAAAATATTTTATCTGGTTTCTGGTTTTTGGTTTGTATATGTGTACAACTTTTAAGTAAACTCGGAAAGGACGTTCCTTCAGTGACGTCCTTGGTGGGCGTGGTCCATTTAGTTTATCATCTTGTCAATAGATGGCGTTAGATGTATTTTACATCGCGCTAAAGGAATTTTTTTTCTAAAGTACAATACAAGTTTTTGTAATTTCATAAAGTGAGAACAATTACACTATCTGACCAGCAGTACATCATACTCGGTGGTTTTATTTTGAAGTCTCACAGTACCAATACTGCCGGGTAACCCTAACAGGTTTTCTATTTTCAATTTACCTAGGTTTAATATTTTCACTGACAAATTATCCATTGCCGGTTTTGTTTTGTAGACTACATTTCCTGACCGATCCTGCCCAGCAGTGAGACAGTTTCTAATCATAACAAATATTATTGTTATTTAGATATTGCTGCAACAGACAGGGTGTCCATGTTTACATGGAGTGCGTATTATTGCGTGTTTAAAAATATAAAAAGCGCTTACATCTTCAAAAAAACTAAAAACAACTGTGCTTAAACCTCTAATAAAACTATACTAGTGTTTGCAAGTGTACTTTTCTAAAGACTATGAGAAAAAAGTGAAATATGTGAATGAAAAGGTGGATAACGGTCGTTTCTATCAACAAATTGTGTGATTATCATAAGAGGATTCTAATGCAAAATATTGATGAAACGACATAGTAAGCAACGAAAAAAAAGTAAATTTGTCACGCAATTCAATAAGCTAATAAAAGTAAACATAATATGATGGTCTACACTTTAAACTGACCGCATTTAAAAAAAAAACATTAATTCATATATAAAACGCCAGCTAGCGCCAAGCCAATGAGGAGCGAGATCGTTAGTACAGTTACAACTTGGTACCGCTATGCGACGAAAGAGGGCATCATTTTTAAGAACCTTATATAATTTAGATGTAAATTATTTTACAGTAAATCAAACTTTAAAAATGGAAATTTAAAATACCACTACAAGAAAGAATTAAAAGAATATAAGCCTCAATGATTCTTTAAATCAATCCATCATATGCACAACCCAGAGCGAGTTTTTTTTTTTTTACCGTTAATAGGCAAGCACTTGACCGTTGACTTGCCTGATCTTAAGCATAGTCACGGTCTACACGCGCCTGCCCAGAAGGAACCCGTTTACTCTGGATTTGAACACACCTACATTTTAGTTATCTGGAAATATGGACTCAGGCAAAGCATTCCACAGTTTCGCAGTGCGAATAATAAATGTAGATTCAAAGCGCTTCGTACGTAGGCGGGGAAGTTCCACTGTGTACCTATGGCGCTTTGGTCGCGTTTGCCTGGCCGTCCGATAGTAGAAGGGGGTGGAAGGAATTAGATTATGTAATTCCTGCGTACATTCTCCGAAATGTATCCGATAGAAGACAGAAAGCGAAGCAATTATACGTCGATGTTCAAGACTTTGGAGTCTTGACTCGACCAATGTGTCGTCTCCTATCAGCCTCCTAGCACGTTTCTCAATCAACTCTAGAGCCCGAAGGTGGTGCTTAGCAGAGCCGTCCCAAAGGTGAGAGCACTACTCCATACAAGACCTCACTTGTGCTTTGTATAAGCTGAGCAGTTGTTCTGAAGTAAAGTAACGTCTCACCTTGGCGAGGATACCAAGCTTTCGGGCGGCTATTTGGGCTTTGGACTCAATAAAAGAGCCGAAATTTAGAGTCGACGTGAGAGTAACGCCAAGAAGGTCAAGGTGGTCAGTTATAGGTACGGACACATCTCGGAAAAAGGGAGGTAGCTGGAATTCCCTCTTTTTGGCGGAAAATAGACACGCCTGCGTCTTGGTTGCATTGAACATGACCAAGTTGGCATCGCCCCAATCGGACACTGCCTTAAGGGTCATGCTCAGTCATGTCAGTTTCATGAATTGCAGGAAAAAATTAAATTTTTTCAAACTCACTTGGAAGTTGCAAATCGTGAAATGAATGACCTTATTATAAAAAACAATAATCTTAATACGAAAATTCTTATTCGGTAACAGAATTTAAAAACATTAAGTAATGCATGAACGCTCGCCACGAGGGCATCGAGGGCCGCCTCCTTCCGGAGCCTCGGCTGCGGCCTCCACTGGCCGCTGACCGTAGGGCAGCGCAGGCAGCGGCCGTAGCCACGATGAGCAAGGATGCTCCAGCCGCCTCCCGCGCAGCTGAGGGCGTCGTGACCGGCGCCGTCCAGGCCACTATCAAACCGAAACGGCCTAAGAAGAGTATGGCTGCCCAAGAGGCGGCAGTCAGGAGGGAGGCTCCTCAGCCGTCCGCGGAGCCAGCCACTCCGACCACGTGGAGAGCCGTGGTCGGAAGAAAAACAAAACAAGGCCGAGAAGCCGAGCGCCAAACCGGCGGCAGTGAAGCCGCAGCGTTAACAATAACGCTGAAGCCCGGTGCCGAGGAAAAAGGGTAGAGCTACGAGAAGGCTCTGGCCCATGCCAAGAGCCGGATCAGCCTGCCGAAGGTCGGCTTGACGACGGTGTGGTTCCTGACCGCGTGGATGCTCGAGGTGCCGCCGGGCACCAACGAGGCCGAGAAGGCGACGGATGTCCGTCAGGGACAAGCTCCGCGAGGTCCTGAGCGCGGAGATCGTCCAGGTCTGTAGTGTAATAAGTAGTATGTAAGTCAGATGGCGTATAAATATTAAGATCGTTGCACTAATTAGTCAGTAATAAATCATCTACCAAATACACTCGTTTCAATAACATAAGTCCCCCCCTCATGGCGACCCTGCCAGGATTTGGGGCGTGCGACGCGAATTTGATCGCAGTATAGTGTTGCAGCTCCAAAATCGGACGATGAGTTGAAGAATTGGATATAAGTTCAAATTAAAGCAATATGTAGAAATTTAAGTTTATTCTTCGTTACTGTTTTACCAAAAAAAAAATATCTAACTATGTGCCGATCCAGTGTCGAGAAAGAAACAGTATTTGTAAATCAAAACGCCGCAGGCTCGAACCAGGCACAAGTTGAAGAAATACGAATGCATCTGTCTACAATCAGCATAGTTTTATTGGTTATTTGTGTGCTACTGGGCATTGCAGCACTGTACTTTATTTATAAACAGTACAAAAAATGACATAAAAATTGGATATCGGATGAGATCAAGCAAAACAACTTAAGTAACGGTCGGTTTATATTTAATATTAATAAAAAGTGCGTGAGTGTTTTGTAAAGTGATCCAATAAAATTTCAGAAATAAACTTTGAACTGTTAAAATGACTATTTATAAACTTTAAGGTGTTTTTTTTTTAACGAATTAGTGTAGAATCTAGTAAAATAAATGTATCCTATTAATATTATTTAATCGATTAAGTATGTATAATGTAAACAAAGAGTTTCATATTGCAATGTATCAGGTCGTAGCCCCTACCATGGTAACTACTCGTAAGTGAGTTAATATACTTGGTATGTATTTCTTTTATTAATATGTTATTATAAGGGAATGGAAGATGATTTAGTTAAATGTTTAGATGAACTTAAATTGATAAGAAAATGTTTAATTAAGAAGGGAAAGTTAAGATATCAAGGTAATGTTATAAAAAATAAGTTAGCGGAAACTGAGAAAATATTTGAGAAAAGTTCGAATATAATCCAATGTATTACTTCTAAAGAAATAAAGCCTAAGTCTCTTACATTCATTGCTTCAATAAGCGATGAAATAAAGTCATACTACTCACAAATTATCAATTTATGTTCTAAGCCTGCATGTCATATGAGTAGTAGTGACAGTGATTCTAGCGAAACGTGTTCGAATCCTGAACTAAAAATGGAGTTCGATTTGAAAACAGCATGTAGTTTAATTCCTGTTATGAATAATAACGAAAACAGCATTAAAGGTATCATTGACTCTATAGAAATGTATTCGGATATGTTGTCATCATCAGGTCAAAAATTACTAATTACATTTGTTTTAAAAAGTAGGCTTTCACAGAATGCTAAATTACGAATGTTACCCAATACAGTTCTACAAAAGACTTAATTAAGGATTTAAAAAACAAATTATTAGTAAAGAAAAGTCCTACCGCAATACAATCACGGCTATAAACTGTATCTCAAGGATATCGCACTAAAGAACAGTTTGGAACCGAGATAGAGAACTTATTTGCAGATTTAACGATAGCTCAGGCAGACGGCGATGCTGAAAAATACGAAATTTTAAAACCTATTAATGAGCGATTCGCAATACAACGTTTTTCTGACGGTCTAAGAAATTCAAGACTAAGTACGATTATTGCAGCACGCAACTACAAACACCTAAACGAGGCGATTCAAGCTGCGAAAGATGAAGAGCTGTCAGCTGCATCTTCGTCGCGAGGTGAGAATGTCATGCATTTCTCCACTCGTGGAAGAGGTAAGTCACATTCTCATTTTAATTCCCATACTAGACCACAGATTCGCGGCCAAAGATCATATTTCCCACAAAATAACGCAGGTAAGCCAAACAATTCCAGTTATTTTAATAATCGAAGAAATTTTAATAATTATCCACGCGGCCAAATATATTATTATGGTAGACCTAAATTTCATAAATTGAATCGCGGACGAGATTCGAACGAGAATCCATCGAGTTCGATATCTCGTGGTAGTGGCAATAGAAACAGAGTATTTTATTCAGAAAAACTTGAACAAAATCAATCCTTAAACGCAGATAATAATAGTGAAATGCAGTTTTTTCGTGTTGAAACATAACATTTTGGCATTAAATGGCAAAGCCAAATGTTTATCATTTTTTATTAACAATAGGAAATATTTTTGGTTAGTAGATACAGGAGCATCATTATCTGTAATAAAGAAACAGGCATTACCCAGTAACAGTAAAGTAATTAGAGACGAAACTATCATAAATGGTATTGGAGGTAAAATTCAGTCCATAGGTTACACTGATGTCATCTTATTTCATCGTGATCAACAGTTTCATGTTGACTTTAACATAAGGCTACATGTTTTCAATAACTTACCTTTAAAGGCTGACGGTATTTTAGGTTTAGATTTTCTGTGTCGCTACGTATCAAGTATCAACTTTGAAAACAATTCCATTACCTTAAACAAATATGGAATGGAATGTTCCTTACCACTTTATGATTCGTTGAATTATTTTAATGAAAGTTTACTTATACCTGCGCGTTGTGAATCATTTCATTACTTACTTTTGGATAATGATTCGGAAAATGACTGTGTTATCCACAGTCAGCAATTAGCTGATAACGTTTTCCTTGCAGGTTGTATCAGTAGGATACGAAATAACAGATTACTTGTTAAAATTTTAAATACCAATGAACATGATGTTACTTTGCCAATGTTTCAGCCGGAAATATATTCGATTCAAGATTATGAGTTATGCGACTTTAGGTCAACTGCTAATGACTTAAATAGGGCTAAAGCTTTATTAAACATTTTAAATTTAAATCACCTCAATACAGAGGAGCGCAAATCCATTCAGGATATATGTGCAAAGTATTTAGATGTTTCCTTTTTGCCAGGCGATAAATTAAATACTACCAATATTTATCAACAATCAATAACTTTGAAACCAAATACGAGTCCGGTATATGTTAAGCAGTATAGATTACCCCATTCTTTAAAAAATGAAGTTAATAATCAAATTACAGAAATGCTTAAGAATGACATTATAGAAGAAGCTAAGAGCGAGTGGTCAAGTCCAATTTTGTTAGTACCGAAAAAAAGTGATAGTGATAAAAAGTGGAGACTTGTTATCGACTATCGGAAACTTAATGACTGCATTGTGGACGATAAGTTCCGTTTGCCAAATATAAATGAAATTTTAGACTCTCGCTGTGGTTCTATCTATTTCTCACACTTAGATCTTAATCAAAGTTACTATCAGGTAGAGTTAGATAAACGAAGTAGGGAATACACGGCTTTTACGACAAACACTGGTCAATACCAAATGAAAAGATTACCAATGGGTCTTAAGACTAGTCCTAACGCTTTTAGCAGAGCCATGTCAGTTGCAATGTCAGGGTTAACATTTGATAAGTGTTTTGTTTATTTAGATGATTTAGTTGTATTTGGAAGAAATTTGAGCGTACATAATAAAAATTTGATTGACGTTATGGAAAGGCTAAGAAAAGTTAATTTAAAATTAAATCTCAAGAAATGTAATTTTTTGAAGAAAGAAATTCTTTATTTAGGACATTTAGTTTCAAAAGATGGAGTTTTACTTGACCCTGCAAAAATCGAAATCCTACAAAAATATCCCATACCTACTAATACTGACGAAGTTAAAAGGTTCGTAGCGTTTTGTAATTATTATCGAAAATTTATCAAAAATTTTGCCGAAATAACATATCCCTTAAATAAATTAACGAGAAAATATGAACGATTTGTTTGGACTGAAGAGTGTCAAAAAAGTTTCAAAACATTAAAACAGGCTTTGACAAGTCCCCCAGTATTAGAATTTCCCGATTTTTAAGAAAATAATGAATTCGTCATTCAAACTGACGCTTCAGGTACAGCAATTGGCGCTGTTTTGTGTAATCAAAATATGAAACCGGTAGCTTTTGCAAGCAGACCACTTAATAAAGCCGAAACAAACTACCCCACTATTCAAAAAGAGTTACTTGCTATAGTGTGGGCAATAAAATACTTTAGACCATATGTATACGGTAGATCTTTTACGATTATGACAGACCATAGACCTTTATTATATCTATTCTCAATGAAAGACCCCTCAAGTAGACTTCTTAAGTTTAGGTTAGCACTAGAAGAATACGACTTTAAAATTATATATGTAAAAGGTAAGGATAATAGCGAAGCGGACGCTTTGTCTAGAATTAGCATAACATCGGACACTTTAAAACAAATGAACGAAGAAATATTGTTAGTTATGACTAGAGGCCAAAAGAGGCGTTTAGAAAATAAAGTAGAGCAGGATAATACAATTAAAATTAGTAAACCTAACGAATCGTGGCCTGATCAACCACGAGTAGTTGAGGTACTAAAGATACCAAATGATTCAGTGGAAATGACTTTTATAAATAATGAGGAGTTAAATAAATTAAAAAATTATGAAAATTTATACGAAGAGAAAGAATGTTTTATTTATAGTCTACGTCGAAAAATATTATATATTAATCTTAACTTTAGGGCACAATTTACGCGAGCCGAATTTGTGACTAAGTTAGGAGAATTTTGTAAAACTAGAAAAATAAATGAACTATGCATAGTAAAGAATAATGAAATTGAAAATTTCATAAAAGTATTGTTAAAAGAAATAAAAGAACGTAAGGACTGTAGTGGTCCACGTATCTATGTTCTAAGAGGAGTTAAAAGAATATATGATGAGGAAGAAAGAAAATACATATTATACGACTTTCATTTACTACCCACCGCAGGTCATGCAGGTGTGCGTAGAATGACAAATAATATTAAAAGAAAATTTTACTGGCCAGGCTTGGATAAAGATGTTAAAACATTTGTTAGCAAGTGCGTTCAATGTCAAAAAATGAAACATTGTAGGTATGTCAAGGCGCCCATGGACATAACTACAACGGCTTCACATGCTTTTAAAAAGATCTATCTTGACGTCGTAGGACCTTTGCAAAAGGACATTGAAGACAATTGCTACATTTTAACACTTCAATGTGAATTGACTATTTTCGTAGAGGCCTATCCTCTAAAAAATAAGGACACGGTAAGTATAGCAAAAGCATTAGTTAATAATTTTATATTAAGGTTCGGGATACCAAACACCATAGCTACAGATCGTGGGACAGAGTTTGTATCTACTGTAATGGAACAGGTATGTAAAATTTTAAATATACAAAAAATGACTTCTACAGCTTATCACCACCAATCTATCGCAAAAATGCACTTGAAAATTCGCATAAAAATTTAGGTGCTTTCTTACGCATTCAGTGTGATGGTCAGAAAGACACCTGGAGTCAATGGTTATCTTTTTGGTGTTTTAGTTTTAATAATACAGTTCACACAGAAACGAAATACACACCATTCGAGCTAGTTTTGATAGACCTAGTGTAATACCTTGTAGAGTAAGTCAATATATTGAACCATTATTTAACCCAGATAATTATGCTTTAGATCTTAAGGTTAAGTTACAAGTAGCGCAGCAAGATGCTCGTGAAAATTTGTCAGTCACAGTGGATTGGACCATTTGTAATTTTAGAAGATTTAGGACTAAATGTAAAAATTTTAAAATGTAATAAGCCTTATATTGTCCATAAAAATAGAACTAAACCATTTAAAACCTAAATTCAATTATTATATACCTATTCCTAAAAAAAAAAAAAAAAATTGTATCAAAACATTTTTTTTTTCTCAATTCACCCCCCGAGGTTTAGTGTAATAAGTAGTATGTAAGTCAGATGGCGTATAAATATTAAGATCGTTGCACTAATTAGTCAGTAATAAATCATCTTCTACCAAATACACTCGTTTCAATAACATAAGTCCCCTCAGGTCCATCGACCCACGAAGTGCAAGGAGTTGAGGCTGTTAGGCCTAGACGACTCTGTGACGGCGGAGGAAGCCGAGGCGGCGGTCGCGGAGCATGGAGAGTGCTCTGCCGGAGCGATAAAGTTGAGAGTCATCGCTTGGGGCTCGAGCGGCTCTGGCTCGCTCTGCTTGAGCTACCCTGTACCAGCCGCGAAGAAGGTCGTGGAGGCAGGCCGCATTAGGGTCGGGGGGGGTGTCAGCGCGAGTGATGCTGCTCGACCCCAGACCACTGCACTGCTTCAGGTGCCTCGAGCGGGGGCACATGGGGGCGAAATGTGACCGGGGTGTCGACCGAAGCCGTCTGTGCTTTCGCTGCGGTCAGCCCGGTCACAAGGCTCGGGAGTGCTCCGCCACCGAGGCGAGCTGCGTAGTCTGCACGGTGGCCGGCAAGCCAGCTGCCCATGCCACCTGCAGCAAGTCGTGCCAGGATGGGAAGGGCGTTGCACCCGCGAAGAGAGGAAAAGTGACGACGAAAGGCCCGGTAGCCGCGTCGCCGCGCACCGAGGCGGATCCGATGGAGACCACGCAGTGATGGCCCTGCGCTGTCTCCAGGCCAACATCAAACACTGTGCCTGGGCTCAGGACCTCCTAGTCCAAAGCATGGCAGAGTGGCAGATCAACGTGGCGGTGTTATCGGAGCCCTACTTCGTTCCCTCGCGGGATGACTGGGTTTCCGACCACGATCGGGTCGTGGCCATCGTCGCCCCTGCGGTCGCTAGCGCTCTAGCCATCGAGGGTGTGGCCAGGAGCAGGAGGTGCGTGCTGGCTGTCGTCGGCGGTGTAGCGGTCGTCGCCATGTACGCCTCGCCCAGTTGGAGTCTCAATGCTACTTCTGATTTAAGTGTACAACTACTGTTCCCATTTATTATTTGTGTCAGTTTACCTATATATTTCCTCAAATTGAGTATCCTACGTTCTAATCTTTTCTGCCAATTCGGTTTCTGAGATTTGACTTGAGGGCGTTTATTGTTATTATTATGATACGGGACACTTAGTTTTGTTCCATTGAGTTTAGCTGCTGTCCATGCTGCGGAGTATACGGTTGTTTGTTGGTTTTCAAATGTAGTATTTGCGTCTATGTATTTGGGTAAGATTGATGTGTTGATATATGTTATTATTTTAGCAAAATCTCCCATTGGAGCCTAATTCCAGAAATCTATCAGTGAACAATCATGATACGTGATTATAATTTATAATGATTGACTTTATCGTCACTACGGTACACAATGTCTATTAATAAATGTCTAGATGTTTCACTAAGTAACGAATCTTCCCGGTTTGCATGCATCATTTAGATGGATGGTGTCTATTATGGCATTTATTACAGTCACGTCGTTAATGAACCCTCGTATCAAGTGAAATTTTATGACCCTTCGACGGCTTATTACCGTCACATGAAAAAGTGTATATAATGTTTTTATCATAAAATGTTCTTATCATAAACATATTATTTACAACCTGTATTATGTAACTGTACATAGCATAGCTTGTAGTATAGTGCAAGCATAACGATGCACGGACGACACAAGGCGCAACGTCAGCAATTGCGTCACCCGGCAATAGGACACTTTTGTTTTTCACAGTATCCTGTAAATTATGTGGGAACATATTCTTGTAATTCATTCTGATCGTAACATCGCGTTACATCAGACACCTTTAGTATTAATTAGATTAATTAGATTATATTCTAATTGTAAAATCGCGTTGCATTAGAAACATTTGTATTAATTAGTTTACTTTTAAATAAATAATTTTATAAGTAAATTTCGGTTTTTTTGGGTCCTCCAGTTGTGTCTTTCTTAACTACCCATGTAGAATAAATTCTGTAATATCTTTAATTGACACTGTAACTTACAATTTATAGAAATGAATAAAAGAATGAATCGTTATTGCAGATCAAATACAATGAGAGGAATAGCACAAGTTTGCACGTAGCATGTAGATTGGTTGACAGATCAGAATGATTGCCGGGTTGCATAAGTGAATTCCAGCATTCGGCCCTTAAATGCATTAAGCTGGCTTCAAGCTTCAAGAACGACTAATTCGAAAGTGTCACTCCAATTGAAATAATAAATGGTTTAATTTATAAAATGTCTTCGGAATTCTTTCTAAGCTTGTTGATCCATAACAAGTGTCTTTACCTTTTTTGAAGTGAGAATTTCTTTAGGCGCGTTGCGCTGGTTTATCGTAGACACCGAAATGCTAATGTTAATATAATTAAATCGTTGAAGGTTCAAACAACTTAAGTATTGTGGAAATTAATGAGGATAATAATGATTGAAACGATGATGCTAGGATTCGTATGAAAGCTGGTCCCACTCCCGCTGGTCTCCTCGCTATCCGGAGCAAATACCTACCGAAGCAACCGTGTCCGGTAAGTACCTGCGTCAGCCTGAATGTGAGTGTGCTATGACTCCGTTCCACCCAGCGACTCAAGTTGGGACGGACCGCCTCCACTGCCGAGGGGGACCCCAGGTCCTCTTTACACCTGCAAATCAAAGCTCGCTCGGCTAGAGCCCTGACTCGCTCTACCTCCGCTAATCCTGGACGATCGCCGCTCGACCTGGCTTCCACCCGGAACCGGTATACTTCCGCAAGCACCTCTGCCTGGAATTCCCAAGGCGGATCGCTCGCGAGAAGTGTCGCTGCCGTCCATGACACTGTACAGTAACCACATATCGTTCTCACCGCTATGACTCTCTGTGGTCTTCGAAGAAGAGCCTTGTTACGAGCGGTGAGAGCGTCCACCCAGATGGGTGGTCCCACCCTCCTATAGCGACGTGTAATTTATTTTGTATTACAATCATCGTACAGGGTACTTCAATCAATCAATCAACAGCCAATCCTTTTGTCCACTGCTGAACATAGGCCTCTCCCAAGGTGCGCCAAAGCTCCCTGTCCTCCGCCTTCCGCATCCAGTCGGTGCCCGCCACCTTCTTAAGGTCATCGGTCCACCTGGCTGGAGGGCGCCCTACGCTGCGTTTGCCGATCCGCGGTCTCCACTCTAAGACTCGTCTGCTCCAACGGCCATCGGTCCTACGACATACGTGACCAGCCCACTGCCACTTCAGCCTACTAATTTTGCAAGCTATGTCAGTGACTCCGGTTCTTTTCCGGATAATCTCATTTCTGATCTTATCCTTCAAAGATACTCCGAGCATAGCTCGCTCCATAGCACGCTGAGCGACTTTGAATTTGTGGACTAGTCCCGCAGTTAGTGTCCACGTTTCGGCACCGTATGTCATGGCAGGTAAGACGCATTGATTGAAGACTTTCGTCTTCAAACATTGCGGTATGGACGACGTGAGGACTTGACGAAGGTTGCCAAATGCTGCCCATCCCAAGCGAATTCTTCGATCGGCTTCCTTCTCGAAGTTGTTCCTACCGACTTGTATAACCTGTCCTAGGTAGGTATATTCCCTAACAACTTCGAGAGGTTTCCCTTCGACGTAAATCGGTCCCGGCACAACATGCCTATTGAACATGACCTTGGTCTTGTCCAAGTTCATACCGAGACCGACACGCCGGGAAGATTCACTAAGGCTACGCAGCATTCTGGTTAGTTGTTCCAGCGACTCTGCTATGATGACGATATCATCGGCAAATCGAAGGTGTGAGATGTACTCGCCGTTTACATTGACTCCACATCCAGTCCAATCCAGCGTCTTAAACACGTCTTCCAACGCGTTGGTGAACAGTTTCGGAGATATTACATCCCCCTGTCTCACCCCTCTGCGCAGTTGGATCGCCTTCGTCTTACAGTCCTGGATGTGGACAGTCATTGTAGCGGCGTTGTATAGACATCTCAGTACCTCGATGTATCTCCAGTCGATATGACATCTCTGCAATGAGTCGAGCACTGCCCAGGTTTCGATGGAGTCGAAGGCTTTCTCGTAGTCCACAAATGCCATACACAGCGGCTGATTGTACTCTTCGGTCTTCTGCACAATCTGCCAAACAGTATGAATGTGGTCCACGGTGCTGTAGCCTGATCGAAAGCCGGCTTGCTCTGGGGGCTGGAACTCGTCAAGTCGTCTGGCGAGACGGTTCGTGACGACTCTTGAGAACAGTTTATACACGTGACTCAGGAGAGAGATTGGTCTGTAGTTTTTCAAGAGGGTTTTATCACCTTTCTTGAAAAACAGTACCACCTCACTCCCGCTCCACGTTTCCGGGGTCTTGCCATGTTGGATGACGGAATTAAAGAGGCTTGCTAGCTCTTTCAGGACCGGAGTCCCGCCTGCCTTAAGCAACTCTGTTGTGATTCCGTCATCTCCCGGAGCTTTGTTGTTTTTAAGCTGTTCTAGAGCCGCCCTAATCTCGCCTTGGTCAACGACCGGGAGCTCCTCGGAGTAATGGCGCGTAAGAGGGGCGCGCTGGTCATCAGGACTGATTCCCACAGGTTTATCCGATCTTGAGGAGAACAACTGCCCATAAAACCTCTCTACTTCTCCGACAATCTCAGGCCTAGAGGTAACGACCCCACCATTTTCAGTTTTAAGTTTTGTCAGACGCGGCCTCCCAAACTTGCGAGCGAACACTTTCGATCCCCGATTTTGCTCAATCGCAGCCTTGATAGCACGGGTATTG
The DNA here is from genome assembly GCA_905147175.2 of Nymphalis urticae. Lineage (NCBI taxonomy): Eukaryota > Metazoa > Arthropoda > Insecta > Lepidoptera > Nymphalidae > Nymphalis > Nymphalis urticae. Next base: position 11,819,580 of record LR989983.1, read on the forward strand.
GAGCATCGGAGATCGCGTCGCGTCAGCGTTTTTATTTTTCGGTTTAAGGCCTTATCTGACAAAAACGATGGTAGTTCTCGTCGTTTTCTCATGAGCTCGAGTGTCTCAGCAGAGAGTTTTGGTGCGTTGTCTCTTTTCTGTGGCGGAAAACACTTGCGGGATGTGTTTTGCAGTATTTTGACCAGCGTGTCGGTTTTCTCATCAATACTGCTTATGGTTTCCAACGCGGTAAATTGATTTTGAAGTTCCATTTGGAACTTTTCGGCACCTTGAGCAGCTTGGAGCATGGTAGGTCGGAGAGTAGACCTCATCATTCGCGATCTTTCAGCTTTAAAGTCGATATCTAGAGTGCCTCGAATCAAGCGGTGATCACTTCCGGTATTAAACCTGTTGATCACTGAGACATCTCTAAATATGTGCCTTTTATTCGAAATGATAAAATCTATCTCGTTCCTTGTCACGTTATCGGGGCTTCGCCAAGTCCACCTCCTCTGGGGCTTCTTTTGAAAGAAGAATTCATCAAAAAGAGCCCCTGCGCTTCGAGAAAGTTTACCAGCATTTGCCCCCTGTGATTTCTGCAGCCCAAGCCGTAGGGTCCAACTTTCGATTCACCGCTATTATGTACTCCCACTTTAGCATTAAAGTCACCCATAACAACATTGTAGTGGGCCTTCGAGGTGTTGTTGAGGGCCTTTGCGATGTCCTCGTACATCGCTTCGACCACATCATCAGAGTATGCCGAAGTTGGCGCATATACCTGTACGACCTTCAGGGAGTACCTGTCGGAGAGTTTTAGGACAAGGTACGCTACCCGGTTCGACACACTACTGATTTCCACAATGCTGCTAATGAGATCCTTTTTGACCAGAAAACCGACACCACCCTGGGAGAGGTTATCACCTTCGCGGAAGTAGAGTAAGTTACCGGACTCTAGAGTTATCGTGTCCTCCCCCTGTCTTCGGACTTCAGATAACCCCAGTATATGCCAGTTTATATGACTTAGCTCTACTTCTAGTTCGGCGAGGTGATGGTCCAGCCTTAACGAGCGTCCATTGTACGTTGCCATGTTTAGTCGTCTTTTATGGTAGCCTGCCATGAACCGGTGATTCTTTGCACCCCCTGCCCTGCCGATACCGCGACCGCTACCTTGGTCGGGCCTAGCGGGCTTGCCGGTAACTGGGGGCCTTTTTTCTTGCGCATCTATCATTGAGAGGTTTTGCCCATACTCGCCACGCTGGGCAGGCGTGTTGGCGAGCGCAGTAGGGGGTAATATGCTTATGGGGGGGACGCTGCTGCCCATCCCCCCTTTCCCTTTCCCTCAGTCGCCTCTTACGACACCCACGGGATGAGATTGGGGGAGTACTATTCTAAGCCGGTACTCCACGGCCAACAGGGTACTTATAAGCTGAATAAAAGTTACTATAGCGCTAAGTTCCAAACGTTAGTCCGTTGAGAGTTATGCATTACTAAGCACGTCATAATCGATAGTACTTTTGACTGCCCGTTTTTTTAATCTTTAAAATAAAGTGATTTTTTTATACCTTCTGTAATTTAGCTTAATACAACCACAGCCAGATGCATACTCATCAAGAACCCTAATCATGAAAATTTTAACGAGAAAAAATAAAACTGTGCTTAATAAAAGTTATTTGAATATTCAATTTAAAATCCTGACCGTTATTTTTATAGGTTTCTGTTAATAATAAAAGTTTTACACCCACTGGAGACTCATTCAGAAATAAATACTCGTTCCGCCCTCGCTGTCGCTTTCGTTGTAGAATTTTATTTATGAATTTAAAATGTTGCTGTTATACTTACAGATCGCAAACTTGATGCCATACGGAAGGTTTCTCCAGTTGAGATACTATAAATATGGGTGCAGCCGTCGCTAAAGCCCCACACCAAACTGTACACATCACTAGTTTAGCTACCGATTTCTCCATTCTTGGCTTCAAAGGTCGAGTTATCACAAAATATCTATCAACTGATATAGTTATGAGTGTGTATGCACTAATTAACACTGATACTGCTTTCGAATAGTTCACTAACTTACACATTAATCCATTAAACGGCCAGTAACGTAAGATGAGCGTTGACACGAAAGAAAATGGTACACTGAATAAAGCCATTAAAATATCGACTATTGCCAAGTTCACTATAAAAAAGTTCGTCACTGTCTTCATGCGCGGTGACGATTGTACCACAAAACAGACTAATCCATTACCTACGAGTGCTAATAGAAAAATAAAACCGTAAATAACGTAAACGCAAGTTTGGAAAATCCATGTCGATAAATTAGGTTCTAAAATGCAAACGACATTTTGTTCCGTGTAATTGAAATCAGATCCATTCATCGATACGTATCCATTATTTTCCAAATACAGGTACGACATTCTCTGTTACGTTGTTCGGATGATTCATTTTGATCTGAATCTAGGCTTTTAATCGATGCCAATTTTGACTTGGTTTTATCTGAAAAAAAAAAATACTGTGACAACGCATTTTGAATGATAAAATATACAGTACAAGTTTTTACTATATGGGTGTGAATGTAAAGGAAAGTAATTTATTTATTTATTTATTAAGGGAAAACAACAGCATGATACAAAATGACATTGACATTAAAAATACAATATACATACAATAGAGCTATTTACTGTTTTCCATTGAATTATACAAACCTAATAATAGTTAACAGAAGTTGCAACACACAATTTTGAAAAATAAAATATAAATGTAACAAAATAATAATGAGTTAAAACAAAACAGTACAATTCGATTAGGCGACAAAGACAATGATGTGGGTGAGTGTGGCAATACAGTTACACTGCTAATTGTGTGTGTATGAATGAACGTGTGTTTGTGTCAGTGTGATTGGTAATTTGAATTTTGAGCGCTAAGAATATATTATTTAAATGCTTTAATTGACCGATTAAATATATCAATTATTGGCCGATTAATTATATAGTGAGAAAACCCGTGATAGTGTAGAGTTTGCAGCGTAACGCATATTGGATAAAGGGACGTATAATAGATTCCAATATGCATTATGAGTTCGCTTGTTAGGTACATTAAAAAGAACACGCGAGCGCTACTCAGGGGAATCTATGTTACCAGAGACCAAATTAAATAGAAATACGCGAAGACGCGAAACTTTAGACATGATCTAAAGTTTCACGTCGATCTGTCAAGCTGGATATGCGGTAAAGATTACAAGCATCCTTGTAGTTTGTGTTAGTGTAAGTTTTAAGGTTCAGTTTATTCATGATCATGTTTAATAAACTTTTTTGTATGACCTCAATACCTTCAATGTATTTATTATGTTGTGGGTTCCAAAAAAGTATATTTAGAGGTTTTTTTTAATTTTAGATTGATGATAATTCTTTTAATAATCATCAGTGAACTTACGGTGAATCCCTGTAGTTTCTTCACCTAATATGAAGAAAATTTTTATTAATCGATGTGTGCCATTAATCTATAAAATATATAATGACTTGTCCTGACTGAGAGACAGTCCTGAAGGAGGCAACAATTACAATATTTCAGTAAATCCATGTTTCTTTAATTACTAGAATAATAATAATCACACTCATATTATGAATACGAAGGGTTGTGTGTTTTGTCTATTTGGTTCACGCTTTATCACGTCCATACAAATAAACAAAATTTAAGATTCTGCCTGTTATTTCAAAATAACTGCCTCTTTTAAAGTCTATTTGCGAGCTACCGATCCAAAACAATACTCATATCATTAATATGAAAGGTCGTGTTTGTTGTGATTATTTGTTACTTCTTCAAGCCTTATCACAGCTAAAATATAACATAATTAACGTGTTTTGGCCTTTTTATCCCGTTTAACTGGATTTTTGATTATGTAGCAGGCGAAGCTGCGCTTAAACCGCTAGTAATGAATAATCGAATCTATAGGCGATGGTGATCACTTAAAACTTAAAAAACGAAGTTGGCGATGTTACATTACATTAAATATATAAGATTAAATATAATTTTTCTTACATCGAAAATCACGAAATCCTTATACAAACTTTCAACCTCTCTTTCAAGTTTCTAACCCCTTGTTAAGGAAGTAATAATTATAATATTTGATTTATCTGGAACCACGATAGCATCAGTCTGATATTTTCGTTAACGAGAAAGTATTTCAAGCAATTATCGTTTTAATTTAAAAAAAAAACACGCTTAAGAAAACTTTTTAACGTATAAATCAAAATTAATCTAATAAAAGTATTTTTAATTCGACATGATTGATAATTGTACTAAGAGTAAACTGCCACCTGCTTGATTGCTACCGATGCTGTATCTTGAATAATATTTTGTATTTTTTTGTAAAAGGCGCTACTTACATAATTCATTAATGTAACTTAATAGTAACAGCCTGTTGAAATCCCACTGCTGGGCTAAGGCCTCCTCTTCCTTTTGAGGAGAACGTTTGGAACGTTTTATTCTACCATAACCATCATATTTTAATTAACCTGTCATTTGGTAGTTCAATAACATGGATCAAAAAGTTGTGATTAACGCCCTGCCTGAAAAAGCCCTGGGTAACGTCGCACCCAAATTTCTGCTGTACGGAATAATTACTTTAACGAGTTTTAGCTAAGCCGAAACAATATGTCCCTGACGAATCTCATATCTTTGACTGTCTACGTACCGTGGATAGGGATTTTTAACTCTTAACATATTTGTTTTAAAAACATAATGGTATGACTTGTCTAATATGTGAATAAGGTACCAAGCATTTTACCATATAATGCATTTATACCATATATTTATGTAGGAACTAAAGTCGCTAGAAAAAAGATACAAAAGAGCTGCTGTACCTCGGACCATACGACATATAAAATATTTCTAGAAGCAGCTCTAGATTATTTGTAAATATAATTATTATCCAATTTTAATTAACTTAATAACCTATTACGATTAGGAGTATAAATCAGAAATATTTTAAGATTGGAGGACATTTCATGTTTTTTTATCAAAAATAATTTAAACTTTTAATTGGTAACCCAAACTCTTGCTCATATAATGTAGTTTACAAATAATGGCTTTGTTTTTAACTTCGAAATGGCTTGACCCGTACAAAACCAAGCAGATTGACAAGATTACAGTTTTATGGCTCGAGAATGACACTATGTATCCCAAAAAATGTACACGAGAGTGAAGCCGCGGTTAAAACTTAATTATAATATTGATGATATATTTAATAATGTAACCCGTGATTGATTGATTGATGTGATTCGTTGGAATACAATAAGCCGGATAATACGGATTATAACTCGCTCAAGCACCACTAATATTTCTTGCGCTTAATTTGTAATTATATTGATTGGTGAAGGAACATCGACAGAAAACGTGCGTGCGTTGGATGAAATTGTGACACATATTATCCACCAACCCGTATTGAAGAAATGCGGTGGAGTAAGCTTTGTCGAACACTTCATTTACAGCCAGTAACTATTAATAAAGTTATTATTATTAAAGCATATTATTATTAAGATCAACAACGTATTATTAAGATCAACGTATATATATGTATAAAGATCTATATAATGCTTATTTATATGATCACATTTGTAATGACCGGTTATAAGTCTTATATCTCATGATAGCCGATAATAAACTACGGTAGCCGATTTTTATGCTGATATTAAAACGATTTTTAGTTATTACGATTATACGATTTATACGATTAGTTAAGTTACTTTATATATTTATTATGAAAAAATATAGCCAATGTTGATCTAGCGGTAAAAGATTTTTTTGTCTGTAATCGCGTCCCCTACGGTGCTGTGCACCGCTCTTGTCCCGCGCCGAACACTTATCTTACGTTTTAAAGTGAAATCCTTGCCACATTTGCTGTTTTTAAATAAACAATAATAGGAACATCTAACAAGACTTGTATTACGAGTACACTAGACTGGTATAACGTTAATCTCACGTGAATCATATGCTGACGTCAGTCGGTACAGGCTAATGTTCCAAAACGACACTCGAGTTTTTCTGAATATAAACTAGATTTTCAGATTTACATATGTAAAGTTAATTAATTTACTTCAAAAAGTACAGTTATTTTTGTATGTTATATAAATAAAATGAGATTTCGCTCAAAATATAGCATGCTCCATAAAAGAGTATAGATCAGTCAGTAAAGATATTGTGTAATGCAAATAAAAACAAAAAAAAATCACCCTAATTGATAATTCCCTTTTTTAAGTCCGTTAAAAATAAAAGTTCACTTCGAATATAACTACTTGAGTTTGAGTTATTCTAAAAGCAGTTAAAGACACACAAGTTAGTTAAAATCTTTCTCTGAATGTAACAAAAGGAATAAATAGAATATGCTGTAATTGCATTTAAAATTGTTTTGCACAGAATGTAATGTTTTCTTGACTGTTGTTTTTTTTTTTGTTTTTTGTCCGCATAAATAAAATGACATATTCAAATATACAATTAAAGTAAAAAACCTTGTTATACGAGATGGACAAAAATATTAAACTGTGTCTGTGTCATTATAACAGCCTGAGTAATATTACAATATTAACGTAACGGTTATTTATCAACTGTCTCGTTTTCATTCGATGGCATGAATCAGTTTCAGTTGAATTATGTTTTTAATAATAACTGATACTTTATTATGTTATAATTTTGTTACGTTGTTAACGTTTTTCTTCTCCAAAAACGTGAATATAAATAAGTTTATTTGTTTCAATAAGATTAACAGTTCGACCGGGTGGATTAATTGCTGATTTGCTGATTTGCAAACCGTAACAGCCTGTCAATGTCCCATTGCTGGGCTAAAGGCCTCCTCTCCTCTTTTTGAGGAGAAGATTTGGAGCTTATTCCACCACGCTGCTCCAATGCGGGTTGGTGGAATACACATGTGGCCGAATTTCAGTGAAATTAGACACATGCAGGTTTCCTCACGATGTTTTCCTTCACCGTAAAGCACGAGATGAATTATAATCACAAATTAAGCACATGAAAATTCAGTGGTGCTTGCCCGGGTTTGAACCCACGTTCATCGGTTAAGATTCACGTGGTCTTACCACTGGGCCATCTCGGATTTGCAAAAACGTAAATGAATTTATTTGTTTTGTATTATTGTGTTTAAAAGAATGACATGATCAAATGAGATTATCGGGCGAAGGAGTTTCCAGGAATTAAACTCAAAGTTCAAACTAAGCTAATAATATTTTTATTGATATTTAAGTATATAACAGTAATATTATTAGTTCCCTGACTCGTTGGTGAAGTATAAGCTAGGTGAAGTAATAGCTAGTCTATAAGGCTGCAAATCCCGATGTCCTGGATTCGAACCCCGTCTTGGGCCATTGCAAAATTTGTCAGAACGACATCAGCCGTGTGAATGTTACAAATTCTTAACCCTTTAGTTTTATAATTTCTTAGATATCTATGATAATTTCCAAACATGAAGCATAAAATAAGCATAATTCTGGGTTAATTTTAATTATAATATAACATACTAGTAATCGCCGACGGTTTCGCCCGCGGGATAGCGGGAGAAGGGCGAGTTATATGTAAAAAAAAGTCTATGCTTGGGGTTCAAGCTTGCTCCATAACAAAATTTTATAAAAATCAGTTCAGTGGTTTACCGCCAACCTTAAAAGGTAAAAGATAAACAGTTTCGCATTTATTAGTATAGAATATTTGTGTAGGCAACTTTAGCCATGAACTGTTTAACAACAAAGTTTTAAAGAGCACTTTTGTTTTTATAAATGAAAATTTATTGATCTGTTATCAATTATGATCATATAATCATAAATTTAATTTGATCAAAACTGATCTATTAAAATTATCGCCCTCTTCACTGCTATTATAACAAGTTACATGCGATTAGAGTGATAAATATAATGTTATATTCGTAATTGAAATACTCCATTGGGTTCCAACCCCTGCTGACGTAAGTTATAAATTAAATAATTATTATAGTATTTATTTATTATAATAAACATAATAATTAAACACACACAATTATTTTATTTCTTTTTATACGTAAATACAACATGCAATTTCCATGAAATATAATTGTTGTAAATAAGTACTTGGTAGGTAATAAATATATCCTTAATATATGTTTATATGTATCATAATTTTACTACCTTTTAATTACAACTTAAATAATACTATATTTTAAACTATATAATAAGGACTTACTTAATTCTTAAGCAATATCCATGCAATGAAAACTGTTCAAAGTCACAAAACTGTTTCACTCACATACATTTTCACAAGCTTTAGAAATAAAGAAAATAAACCTATACGGCTTAACCAAATTTTACCACTACACTGTCACTCTACTAAACCTTTGCCTTTATATTGCGAAAATCAAAAATGTTTTTCACTCGATGTTTGTATCTCGCCAGTTATCGTAATGTGTGCAGCGAAATTTACTAGACGTCCCGCTTGTCGTTCCTCCTACAACTATATGCAGTTCGACGGGCGTTAGTAGCGCATGACGATGTAAGGGATGATAAATATTTCCTACAGGATCATGTCTATGGGCGGTCTTTAGCCAATTTGCAAGTTTACATACCAGTTTATTTATTATTTAATTCATAGATCTGATATGAACTTAATCCGGTATTCATTAAAAGTAGGCAAAAATCGCTTGTTATGGGGTAAGATACGTCGAACGGCTATGCATTATCATTCGTTAGGCCATCTCACATACATTATTTCAGTTATATTATAAATTTGTGTTACGTACATGTGACGTATGTTTATTAAACTAGACATGCATTCGATGAATTATAATTAATAATTGTTTAAAAGTATTTGGTTTAATATAACAAATAATTATGTTAAGCATCGCAATAGTATCGATCTATTTTTAATTAAAACTCAAAAAAGTCTAAAAACTTTATTAAAATGTCAGCAAAATAAATTCATTAAAAATCGTCAAATTCAATTAAAAAAAAAGGTCGACGTCATCCATCCCGCTGGAAATGTATTAAATAATTAACAACAAAAACTCATTCACGGTTATTGGAATAAATTTGAAATAAATTGACTAACTTTTCTCTTCCGATACTAGAATCCTTAAATCCACCAAACGGAACATCGGGCCAGAACTCCAAATATGTGTTGACCCTGAAAATGACGCAAAAATTTTGGTAAAAATAACTTGTATCTGTAGCCTATTCTAACCACAAGAGGAGTTAACTCAAATAAACAACATTAACACCGATATCAATTGAGGCGATATGATTGGTCGAGATCTTGGAAAATCTATGATATTCACTATGGATTCGCAATTGATTCGCAAAAAATAGCGTTTACAATGTCCGCGAGTTGTAATCGGAATTTCGAAAGTTAAATATATGTGATTATATGTAGTTAAGCTTAATAATATTGTATTATAAATAAAAGTCTCCAAAAATTAAATTTACAAACGTAAGTGAAATATTTTTGTATTATTATAGATATTAAAGGATAAATAGGATCTAGGAGCTTTATAATAAAGGTTGATTATATACATGTAAATTCCTCTTTAAATTATTCAAATCGAACCTTTCGTTTAGAAGTTAGGACTGGTATGATAACACAAAAATTAAGAAAAGTGCCGCGGTGTTAACGAACCACGGAAAACGGGAGCGAACCGTACTACGGTTGGTCTATTATTTATCTACGCCTACAGTATTGAAACCAACAACAAATAATTGACAGAGGCTTAATAGTTAGTACGTTTTTAATTTTAATATTTTTTTATTCTATAACATTAAAACGCTGTATAAAAAATTGATCGGACGAGGTGCCCTTTCGAATTTTGAACAAACGTGAAACTGTATAATTTAAATTAATATCTTGGACTTACGGCAAAGTATCCGGCGCAAAGATTTCGTATGTTACGTTGTTCGTGTTCCGTATGATTAAGTGTCATAACAATTTTAGTTACCAACTTGATGACGTATTGGCGAACAGCCACGGCGGCCAATCTCAAGAGAAATTAGTCAACTGCGCATTATAGTGCACAAGTGTGTGCGCAAACACAGGTACACTCTCTATTCCCTAACTCTCATAATCCGATGGGATGCTAATCCGAAACGTCTGTAAACAGTTCAAGCACAGGACCGACGGCGTTTCGTGCTTTCCGAGGCACGGAAGTCACACTCTTCCAAATTCCAGACTCTGGGCTGCTACTGAAAATTTTCGACAGAAGCACCCAATAACTTTTTATTGGCCCGACCTGGGGTTTGAACCCAGGACATCGGGGTCTGAGCCTTATATCTAGGCACTATATCAACAAGGCTGTTACTTAGCACTTTACTGTATGAGCAAATAGGTCGATTGGCAAATGTTTATATCCATAAGAAGTCGGGGCGGGCAGTTAGTTACATTTTAAAATTATAATGTAAATTTTCTACTAATTACAGTTAGTCTCAGCATGCACTGTCACATTACAGAGTAAATATTAGCTTAACAGTAAACATTAGTTAATTACGTATATATCAATATAAACACATTGAAGTTGGAAGAGATAAAATTTGGTACAAGCATTTATAATTAAAATATAAGTTATTTTTTCTTAAGCTTTAATAGATATAAATATCAATTAATAAAATTAATAAACTATAATGAATGATGAAATGGACGAATTAAAAAATTATGGAATTTTCGCCTAATTGCGTTCTACATAGTTTAGTATTTTTAATAAAAATATACTCGTTAAATATCTACAGTAAGCCCAACAAACATATTTAAGCTTTGCTTATGAGGTTTAGGTGCGGTAACGCGTAACCCGATTGCATTTAAATGTTTTATATTTATAATTTCATTAAATATTTTGTAGCCAAGCTTTCGTATTGGTAATTTGTAATTACTAGTAATTTTAATAATCGTACAAGGGTGCTTGTAAAAACTCACTTACCAACTTACAACGATACGCTATTTTGATGCGAGTATCATTTACAAGTTCTAATTATTTAGATAATTATATTTAAAAAAATGATTAATAATGATCGTGGACTTAAATCCTGGGAAGCACCAATATGATGTATACATAGCGTTTTGTTATAATTAACGTTATGAAATAAAAAAAAGACCTCAACTCTAAATAATCAATGGCACTCATAAAATATTTTTTTGGACGATGTAAATATATACAACTAACTTTGCTGGTACAGCTAGAGAGGTTGATAGTTAATTCAAGCAACTTCTTACCTTAAATATAAAGCTCTAAAGTAATCAATAACTCCTTTATTTAAAAAATAATTTAATGTTTATATGTAGATCTTCATTGACAACCAATGGGTCGTTGCCGTAAGCGGAAAATCGTTTGAAACTTTCAATCCACACAACGGTTCTATCATAGCGAAAGTTTCTGAAGGAGACAAGTTAAGTATACTCAACACAATTTAATTAATTTTATTTATTTTTAAGACTACCATTATATGACAATCCTATTGCGACAGTGTGTTATCATAGTTACATAAGATGCTATTCTAAATACGTTCACAAAATAAATATTTTACGGCAACTCGATTTAGGATGTGCAGGGTCCTAGCGGCATGGATGGCATTTTAAAACATCGGACGGCCAATTCGAGTAACGGTTACGGTGATCCGTATGGTCCCGTACTGAGATATGATTAACAACAGTATAAATAATCAAGGCTTTAATTTAATATTTTTGCCTAAGTAATAATAAATGTAATAATATATATTTATATTTAGCGCCAACACCAAAATTGTGTGGAAAATTTAATCTAAATCATTATGCTGGAACTGCTAATAAAAGGTTACAACGATATGAATTAAAGTCTTCTTAAACAAAGTATCTAATAAAATTTAAAATAAGACCAATTAACAAAAATACTCTCAAATTCAATAACATTTGCGCTGTTAGTGCTATTACCTGCTGCCAAAGCACTTGCTACTTTTCCGGCAAATACCAAGAGAGGGACGTTCCAGGGCAAAATTATGCCACACACACCCACCGGTTGCTTCACGGTGTAGGAGAACAAGCCGCCTGAAATGAAAATATTACAAAAATGCCTTTAAGCAAAGTAAGTAATTTTATCTTCTGGTATAGTTTTATGTATATTTAGTAGTTGTTTTCGTTACATAAAAACGTCTAATCATTTATCAGTATAGATTACATTCTTCGTTGAATAACGACGATGGTGGAATTTTTGTTTATCCGTAATATGTAAACCGTAACAGCCTGTGAATGTCCCACTGCTGGGCTAAAGGCCTCCTCTCCTCTTTTTGAGGAGAAGGCTTTGGAGCTTATTCCACCATGCTGCTCCAATGCGGGTTGGTGGAATACACATGTGGCAGAATTTCAGTGAAATTAGACACATGCAGGTTTCCTCACGATGTTTTCCTTCACCGTAAAGCACGAGATGAATTATAATCACAAATTAAGCACATGAAAGCAATTATAATCACAAATGTGTGCTTACACAAGCCGAGATGGCCACGTGAATCTTAATCGATGATCGTGGGTTCAAACCCGGGCAAGCACCACTGAAAAAAAATATGTAAAAAAATATATAAATATCTTACCAATAGGTATTGTATTGCCATGAACTTTATCAGCTAAACTTGCATTGTACTTAATATAATCCACAGCTAATTTGACAAATCTCCGACTGTTTCTTATAATCATGCCATTGTTATATGTCTCTAGATGGGCCAGATACTCTAAATCCCTTTGAACAAGAGCTGCGAATTTACAGAGCAACTCTGGTTGGCTCGGACTTGTCAAACGTCAGACTGATTTGCGATAAAAGGCCCGTTTCGCTGCCTGGACTGCTGCATGTATATCCTCCGGTTAAATTATCCATACTATAATTATTAATGCGAAAGTATCTTTGACACGCTTTCACAGCTAAACCACAGACGCAGCAATTTTGATGACATTTGATTTGAAGCAAGTTGAACCTCAAAACCAAACACGCGGGCGAACACTACTTATAAATAAATTTCATCATTATTTTATTTATATTATAAAGGGAAGAGATCTTAAAATCTAAAAGATCTTAAAATATTGTCTTTGTCTTATTAAGGATTTTATTTCAGTTTAATTTAATTATATTATTATTGCTTAGGCAAAAATATTAAATTAAAGCCTTGATTATTTATACTGTTGTTAATCATATCTCAGTACCGTGATCCGTGGCGGGACCATACGGTGATCCGTATGGTCCCGCCACGGATCACCGTAACCGTTACTCGAATTGGCCGTCCGATGTTTTAAAATGCCATCCATGCCGCTAGGACCCTGCACATCCTAAATCGAGTTGCCGTAAAATATTTATTTTGTGAACGTATTTAGAATAGCATCTTATGTAACTATGATAACACACTGTCGCAATAGGATTGTCATATAATGGTAGTCTTAAAAATAAATAAAATTAATTAAATTGTGTTGAGTATACTTAACTTGTCTCCTTCAGAAACTTTCGCTATGATAGAACCGTTGTGTGGATTGAAAGTTTCAAACGATTTTCCGCTTACGGCAACGACCCATTGGTTGTCAATGAAGATCTACATATAAACATTAAATTATTTTTTAAATAAAGGAGTTATTGATTACTTTAGAGCTTTATATTTAAGGTAAGAAGTTGCTTGAATTAACTATCAACCTCTCTAGCTGTACCAGCAAAGTTAGTTGTATATATTTACATCGTCCAAAAAAATATTTTATGAGTGCCATTGATTATTTAGAGTTGAAGTCTTTTTTTTATTTCATAACGTTAATTATAACAAAACGCTATGTATACATCATATTGGTGCTTCCCAGGATTTAAGTCCACGATCATTATTAATCATTTTTTTAAATATAATTATCTAAATAATTAGAACTTGTAAATGATACTCGCATCAAAATAGCGTATCGTTGTAAGTTGGTAAGTGAGTTTTTACAAGCACCCTTGTACGATTATTAAAATTACTAGTAATTACAAATTACCAATACGAAAGCTTGGCTACAAAATATTTAATGAAATTATAAATATAAAACATTTAAATGCAATCGGGTTACGCGTTACCGCACCTAAACCTCATAAGCAAAGCTTAAATATGTTTGTTGGGCTTACTGTAGATATTTAACGAGTATATTTTTATTAAAAATACTAAACTATGTAGAACGCAATTAGGCGAAAATTCCATAATTTTTTAATTCGTCCATTTCATCATTCATTATAGTTTATTAATTTTATTAATTGATATTTATATCTATTAAAGCTTAAGAAAAAATAACTTATATTTTAATTATAAATGCTTGTACCAAATTTTATCTCTTCCAACTTCAATGTGTTTATATTGATATATACGTAATTAACTAATGTTTACTGTTAAGCTAATATTTACTCTGTAATGTGACAGTGCATGCTGAGACTAACTGTAATTAGTAGAAAATTTACATTATAATTTTAAAATGTAACTAACTGCCCGCCCCGACTTCTTATGGATATAAACATTTGCCAATCGACCTATTTGCTCATACAGTAAAGTGCTAAGTAACAGCCTTGTTGATATAGTGCCTAGATATAAGGCTCAGACCCCGATGTCCTGGGTTCAAACCCCAGGTCGGGCCAATAAAAAGTTATTGGGTGCTTCTGTCGAAAATTTTCAGTAGCAGCCCAGAGTCTGGAATTTGGAAGAGTGTGACTTCCGTGCCTCGGAAAGCACGAAACGCCGTCGGTCCTGTGCTTGAACTGTTTACAGACGTTTCGGATTAGCATCCCATCGGATTATGAGAGTTAGGGAATAGAGAGTGTACCTGTGTTTGCGCACACACTTGTGCACTATAATGCGCAGTTGACTAATTTCTCTTGAGATTGGCCGCCGTGGCTGTTCGCCAATACGTCATCAAGTTGGTAACTAAAATTGTTATGACACTTAATCATACGGAACACGAACAACGTAACATACGAAATCTTTGCGCCGGATACTTTGCCGTAAGTCCAAGATATTAATTTAAATTATACAGTTTCACGTTTGTTCAAAATTCGAAAGGGCACCTCGTCCGATCAATTTTTTATACAGCGTTTTAATGTTATAGAATAAAAAAATATTAAAATTAAAAACGTACTAACTATTAAGCCTCTGTCAATTATTTGTTGTTGGTTTTTTTTTTTTTTTTTTTTTTTTTTTTTTTTTTTTTTTTTTTTTTTTTTTTTTATTTTTTTTTTTTTTTTTTTTTTTTTTTTTTTTTTTTTTTTTTTTTATAAATATTTGCCGGGTGGGCAAATGACTCTACTCCACCTGATGTTAAGTGGTAGTAGAGTCCAAACGCGAGGACGGCCAGTACAATCTGGAAGAAGATTCTGCACTAGCCGCCCTCGCCTTGCCGGCCCGCAAGATGCCTCTTCACGCCTCGTAAAGAGACATGAAGCGAGCGACGTATTGCCACGATAGGGATGGGCAAAGTGTGGAGGCGTGTTTCCCCCGGCATTGGTTCAGCCGCCGTCTCCACTGGACCAACACCCATCGCGGCAATGCTCGCTCGGGCACTGGCTGTACGCTGGCTGACCTCGAAACGCGGCTGCAAGCCACTTCACGAGATTTTCACCATGCGTACGGTGGTAACAAGCCAGGCGGATGTTTATCATCCTACCACCAGATGATATCCCTTAGTCGCCTCTTACGACACCCATGGGAAAGGGGCAGTGAAATGTATTCTTTCTCCGTCACTGCACGGATAACGGACGGTTTCAATACTGTAGGCGTAGGTAAATAATAGACCAACCGTAGTACGGTTCGCTCCCGTTTTCCGTGGTTCGTTAACACCGCGGCACTTTTCTTAATTTTTGTGTTATCATACCAGTCCTAACTTCTAAACGAAAGGTTCGATTTGAATAATTTAAAGAGGAATTTACATGTATATAATCAACCTTTATTATAAAGCTCCTAGATCCTATCTATCCTTTAATATCTATAATAATACAAAAATATTTCACTTACGTTTGTAAATTTAATTTTTGGAGACATTACACAAAAATATACGTATACGTGTTCTATCCACAAACCTCTGTATCTAATTAAAATGTCAATCAGTCAATTTAAGTTTAAGATAATTCTTTTCGCTTTTTTGACTTCATTGTGCAATGCGGCACACATGCTTCATATAATCCATTTTATTTAACATAAGTAACTTTAGAAGTTCGTTATATGTTCAAAATGATGTTATCCACGTTTCTGTAATAGCCTTTTTTGCTCAGGAGTACTTTTAACAAAGGAAATAACTTTAGTAACTATATATATATATATATATATACTTGTTAAAATTAAAGCTTTTTAATGAGCTATATAATCTATATTTAAGCGTGATACGAAACTCTGAGTCAGTTTTGAACTCTACGTCCATCTCTGGAGACAATAAGAGAGATTGCAACGCTCCACCAGCCTTTACTGAACCAGGGGTGGTTTCTTTTGAAACGGGTAACCTTTTGCTTTTGTTTAATAGCAAGGTGTCCCCAATTTTATCCACTCCAAAACATGATTTTGTAAGCGATGTTTTCATTAAACATGGTTTGAAAGATTTGCCCTTAATTGCTTAAGAAACGTGTCCCGCCTTTGTTTTATATTATTGGCTCTACGACCGCAACCTAATTTAATATATGTTTTTTAATTTCAACGCCAATAAATCTGGATCTATGTTATCCATATTCTTGATTCAGTCCAAACTGGTGGTAGAGATTTATGCAAGCTCGTGTGGGTAGGTACCACACACTCATCAGATATTCTACCGCAAAACAGCAGTACTTGGTATTGTTGTGTTCTGGTTTGAAGCGTGAGTAAGCCAGTATAATTACAGGTACAAGGGACATAACATCTTAATTCTCAAGGTTGGTGGCGCATTGGCAATGTAGGTGATGGTTAACATTTCTTACAATGCCAATGTCTATGAGCGTTGCTGACCACATACCATTAGGTGGCCCATATGCTCGTCCACCTACCTATACTATAAAAAATAAACTATTTGCTTACAACCCTGCTACATGGCCTCGCTTTGCATTACCATTGCACGATTTAGTGCGCCTCCGAGAAATCTGTCCTCCGAGTAAGATTACGTATTTTTTAATGATTTAATATCACCGTTTACATCAACATCAATTAACATTAAGTCACGGACAATATCAAATTTTGTCGATTTAAAAACAGTAATCTTAATAAATATATGCTAATATATATAGCTTAGCAAATTATTTTAACGTTACAAATACCGCTCTAAAAAACTCGTTAACTTAAAAACTTGTTAATTTACAAAATAAGTTAAAAAAACTACCATCTTTAGAATGTAGATTCAACTGGTAAATCGGTCAAACTAGCTAGGCAGTAGTTATATTTTATAATAATGAAATTTCTTCATGATCTATGAATAATGAATTCTAGGAATTTAAAGAATATAAATAATTTTACGTTATTTTACTTAATCTTTATAAATTTTGTTAATAGAAAGTATTTTTATTCAAATCATCGTTACTCAATCACACTTCAACATATATTCTAATTAAAAGCATAATATAAGTTGACTTCGATTATATATAAATTTTTAAATAAAGAACGCCTCCGAAGCGAACGCATATCTACCATTAAACCAGATGATCATGACCATGACAATGAACCATTAAAATAAGCGTCACCAAAATGTGAGTTTTATATTTTTTACCGAAACACTAACGAACGCATTCTTGTCCTATTATTAACTCACTGCCTGACTTACTTTCCGCGTCTTAAGGCACTTGAGCCGTGGAAACGGAGTCAGGTTAAAGCAAGGCGGCGCAAACAACAGCAGTTACGATTAAGCTATGAACGAAAAAAGAAAAAAATAACAAACAATTTACTTTTAAAACTTGACACCTGTTTATATGGTTTTGTTTTTCTTTTCTATGTTCTATTCTTTCCGTGAGTTCACTCATACGTTTAAACGCTTTAGTGTAAAGTTTACTCGGATAAAGTACATTTGATTAATATCGAGACAGTTTCATTATTTAAATAAAAGTCAGAAAATATCCCAATTTTGGAATTATCAACTTTTCTGGTAATGCGGTTATTTAATTCCGAAAATTTGCAAGGCATGGGTGGAAACATTATGCTAATGTTTATAGTTTTAATGTTTCGACTATTGTACGGAGTGTTGATTCCACAATCTATCGTCAACTCGGTCTTATGTGACGAAGACTGATCTATTTGTAAGAACGAATTAATAGATAATTAAAATTAAATGGTGACTACCACCTTATGCATATTTCACACTTTAGATATTACGGTACTATTTTTAAAAACTAAGATTCTAATCTTTAAATGTACCTTAAATTGACGTGTCAATAATAAAAGTGTGTATAAGTTCATAAGGTCACATTCAGTTCAACTTATCTTAAATACAATATTGAATGACATTTATATAAAAAGCTAAAGATACAACACAGTAAACGTGTTTTGTGTAATTTATAACATTTCACTGAGTTATATGGTCGTTGAGAAAACGATAAATGTTGTTTATTTTTGTTTTAATAATTAGATATTTTTAAGCGTAACGGGATAATGCGGGTTGTACATTTTGGGCTGTATTTAACGCAGATTAAGATATTATTTTTTTATTATTCCATAATTTTGTTGTTTTGAGATCGAATGGTTTAGTGTTATCATGTAAGAGCCGACTTCATATCTCACCCGTGGAATGTTGAAAAGCAACTTACTGTGATATGCTACTTTGATGTTCATTTATTCTTAATATCCTGCTTTACATTTTACGGCGCCGTGAAACGCAAAGGTAGATAGATGGTTTCGAGACTTCACGTTCGCGCTTGGCGGACTTCCCCGTTCGGTTTCCTCCTTTAATCCCTCGACAAAGAGTGTGACAACGCTCCCTGCGTTGCGAATGTAGAGGACAATATTTTTTGCGTAGAGACCGCGCTCCGACCGCACAGACGCTAATCGTGACTAAAGTTCGCAGCTGCGATTCTTAAGCGAATTTAGAGTCGGCTTAATAAGTTATTATTATAGCCAATCCCATATCAGCTTGTGACATTTGACTATTATAAATGCGACATACTACTACTAGACTACTACTTTATTTATATTTGTAGTTAATTCCTTTCTTCAATTAATTTTTTCCGTGAACATTAATTATATGATTCCATTAAGAGTTTCCCGTATGTGTACACAGCCTAATATGCGATAATCGTTCACGACTAGCTTACAGTTATATTGTCTAGAACATAATATAGATAAAATATAAATTAATTTTCTCTTAACGTATTGAAAATTTAATAATCTAAGAGCTTTCATTTATATCTCTACCCGTCAATCATTTGCTCTACTCGTTGCGATAAAACCTTGCGATATTGAACACTATACGAGCCAAGAGATCATCTGCCCTTTAGAATTCTATTGACAGGTGATACTTCCTGTCGGGCTGCCTGTAGGGCTGCCCAAAATCGGGATGGTTGGCGTTCTATGGGGGAGGCTTTCGTCCAACAGTGGACGGCGGTAAGCTGATATATAAGGTGATACTTCATAAAGACTTATTTCTAATCTTCTCGCATGGTTTCATTTTGATTAAATCATATAATTAATTGAAAATAAATAATCGTTATGAATAATGTATTATTAATGAAAAATTAATTGTATCTTAACAATATACATCTTCCTACAATATCTATTTGAATGCTTCATTCAAACCTCGAGTCGGGCCATAAAAAGTTATTGGTTCTTTATGTCGAGAAATTCTAATAGCAAAAAGGAGTTTGAAAGGTGACAGCGGTAGCACTCCCAGCATCGAAAAGCACGTAAACTAGTCGTGATTAATTTTCTAGTTTATCATATTATGAGAGTAGGGAAGGTAAGTTCATTCTTGTTTGACCAGCTGACCACACACATGCACTTTAATATGTCTGTGTGGAATCGGTTTTTCTTTCTATTGTTAATTGGACATCACTACCTATAGACAATAGCCCTGTGAGAAAAAAGTAGTTACACTTACTCAAACACCTATCAAACTGGAACACAACAATTGTAAGTATTGCTGCTTCGCGATAGAATATAATATGATGAGTGGGTGGTACCTACTAAGACGTGTTAGCACAAAGCTCTACCACCAAGTACATTACCATAATCACCTTTACATAATAAATGCTTACTTTTTCATTGCTCAGCATGATATATTTTTTTAGTAAGAGATCGTTATTACTTATCTTTACTTTACGTAATACTTGTTAAGAACCAAGGAACCGAAAAGTTACTTTAAAAAACGGCAATGGCGACAGATTCGGGTTTAAATTTTATCTCAATGTCTATTTTAAGGTTATAAAAAGTACCTTTAATATCAAGCGATCTTATATAGCTTCAAATTGTTATTACTGAAGAGAGTAATTTGATGTAATGAGCGAACGTTACAGTCGGGTTAACGATACCCGAATGGTTCTGGAGAATTGAATGGATAAGATAAGTATACCTTTCGACTTGACAATGCTCGGATGACAGATGAAAAAGGTGAAATTCGAAGCATCTGTGTACATTTACTTGATTACGGGGCGTGGTATATACTTCAGGTTATGCTACAAAAATACTATCCGTGAAGTGACTTCATTCGCAGCGACTTGCTATAACACGTAACACGTATATATGCACCGTTACTTAAATATACTTAACACCAAGCATGCGAATTTATGTATGTCTTGATGAGGATATGATATGTAACTGGGTTCGACTTCGTCTTATGGCTTTAAGTTTTTCAATACGATGATGTTCTCCTTACCAATTTCGGCAACGTCGGCCATTCTCAAGGCAGGCTAGCCAACTGCGTAAGACATATTATAGTACTCAAGTGTGTGCGCAAACACAGACGCACTCTCTATTACCTCGTATTCACAATCTGTTGAGACGGCAATCTGACACGACCGGGAAGAGTTCAGGCGCAGGACCATCAGCTTTATACGCTTTCTGAGGTGAGGATATTGTTAATTAAGAAAGCATTTAATGAATGCTTCAAAAACATGTTTTTAATTAGTGTCGCTTCTTGGGGATAATTGAAGCAGATTATTTATTTACATCATTGAACGTGAACGTCAATGATCGTGGGTTTAAACCCGGGCAAGCACCACTGAATTTTCATGTGCTTAATTTGTGTTTATAATTCATCTCGTGCTTGACGGTGAAGGCAAACGTCGTGAGGAAACCTGCATGTGTCTAATTTCATTGAAATTCTGCCACATGTGCATTCTACCAAACCGCACTAGAGCAGCGTGGTGGAATAAGCTCCAAACCTTCTCCTCAAAAAGGGAGAGGAGGCCTTTAGCCCAGCAGTGGGACATACACAGGCTGTTACGGATTACGGATAGTATCAAATTGATCGCTAAATCTTTATTTACTATCAAAATGAAAGAACTGCAGCAAGGCTCTATAGAAAAAAGTCGTCCAAAGTCTTAAACTTTAAAAAAATATATAAAATACGAAGTTCACAAATAATTCTATTATCATTATGTGTATATGTAGTCAATTGGCCATTGAACGGAATCATTGTGTGGTATCGCCTCAAGATATATTGTTATTTTTTATGTTAAATGATTTCTAGTATTATTTTACGACTTTTCGATTGTTATTGGACAGTAAAAGTTGAACTTTCTCTATTAAAAACCCATTAATATTTAGTATTCATGTCTCCTTAATATAACAACACAAAATTTTTATATTAGACCTGCTGATGAACGGTTTACGTGTCAATGGAAAATGGGATTATATCCCGTAATATTTACAACTTATATATTTATATAAGCTATATTTCAATTACAAACAGCTGTGTGTAATCGCTACGCAAATAATTATTATAAAACAGTGTATAAGTCGATAATCGGGAGTGAACTTTTGAAAAATAGTTATTTGTGTTAATGACAATAATTTATGTGTTAAATTATATCTAAATGTAAATTATATAAATTAAAACTACTTAAGCAGTGTGCAGTGTTTGAAGTGAACGCGTAGGCGACGCTTATTTCCCGGCTCTTATGACCTTTTGGTCGCTGGCTTGACTGCAATTCAACAAGCGGTCTGTTAAGCAGAGTTACTCTTAGCTTTTTTCTACCTACATTTTTTGTGATAATAATATATATGCAAAATGGATTGTAAACATTGAGATGAGATCGTAAGACCAGAAGAAATGATTAGAAGTACGGCTTGTCAAAGTATGTATCATTACTCATGTGTTGGTATAAATGAAAGCGATTTTAAAAAGATTCTGCCTATGAATAAAGCTAAATGGAAATGTCCAGTTTTTAAAATATCTAAAAAAAAAATAGTATAAGTCCAAAATTAAATATGATCTCTGATAAAATAAATACAAATCAAGCCCAAATCATAGATATTAAATCGTTGATTGCACATTTTGATGAACGTTTCAATAGTTTGCATTCCACAATGGAGTCATTCAAATCTTTCATTACTGACGAATTTAAAAAGCTCTCAGAATCTGTTACTTTTTGGTCTACAAAAATTAATACGATCGAGTCTTCCATTAATTCTGTTGTTGATCGAATGAATGATCTAGATAAGGAAGTTACTAAAATAGTTGCTGAAAAAAGTGGTTACCCCATAAATTTTAATACCGATGTTGATTTTGTAACAAGGGTAGCGGTAAGGAATGATTCGTCTGAAAATAAATCGCGTCCCATTATTTTAAAAATGCAAGCACGTTACAAAAAGGATGATTTTCTTTCATCGTTAAGGAAGTTAAAGAATCTGAAAGCATGCGACATTGGTTTTTCAGGCAGGAATAATCCTATTTACATAAATGACCACCTGTCCACTTACAACAAGGCTCTTTTGAATGAAGCTCGACGAAAATGCAAAGAGAAAAATTACTTATTCTGCTGGGTTCGAAATTGCACTATTATGGTTCGTAAGACTAACAATTCACCAGTTATTCACATTAATTCCAAGGAGTGTTTAAACAAAATTTTATAAGCGTTATTAATATGTTGGTTTATAACATTAAAGTATGTTACTTTGTTCAGTTTTTTAAGAAGATTTTTTGTAGTTTCATATTTTTACTTGTTTTCTTTAATATTTTAATTATATTTATTAAGAAAATAAGGCTGATATTGTATTGTTTTATGGACTTAAAGGTATGTTTTAATTCTTATCTGGCATCTAGGTGCATTGAAAAGCTATATCTCTTTAATATTATTACTCACAATAATTATAATCTAAAATATATATTACTATGTACTTAAATATTTATTATCAAAATGTTAGAGGATTGCGCACTAAAACTTTACAGTTCTATTCTAATTTGTTAAATTCCTATTATGACGTATTTTGTCTAAGTGAGATCTGGTTACTTCCTTATATATTTGATGAAGAACTCTTCGATTCACGCTATAACGTGTACCGGAATGATCGTGACTATGCACTTCTAGGGGTAAGTAAGGGTGGTGGTACACTTATAGCAGTACGTCGTGGCATCTATGTCGACATGCAACACTCGAGGACACCAATGTCTCTTCCAGGTGCTGATATAACTTTTGTTAATATAGTGGTCGGACAGGGTTCAAGTAAACAAAAACTACGACTTTTCTGTT
This sequence comes from Nymphalis urticae, assembly GCA_905147175.2. Lineage (NCBI taxonomy): Eukaryota > Metazoa > Arthropoda > Insecta > Lepidoptera > Nymphalidae > Nymphalis > Nymphalis urticae. Next base: position 11,843,146 of record LR989983.1, read on the forward strand.
GTTATTTTCCTTAAAATCAACACCAGTGCGATTCTGAAGCCACATTTTTTGAGTTCTTATCAGATTTAAATTTAAATAACCCTTTTGATAAATATATTGTTGTAGGAGATTTCAACATAGGAGATATTGTATGGTCACATAACTCTGAAAATACACTAGCTATCCAAAACCCATCCGAAAATAATTTAATTATGCAACTATTTGCTTTTATGTGCTTCTCTGGCTGGTGTCAGTATAATGGGATTTTTAATGGTAATAATAGACTATTGGATCTCGTTCTGTCTAACTGTAGTTGTTCGGTCGATAGAACTACACCATTATCTTTGCCTGAAGACGCTCATCATTCGACTCTTTCTGTGTTGACGGATATTATGTTCAAATTTACGTTATCCTCCTCGAATCATTCGTCGCTTTCATGTTGCTGACTACAACGCAATTAACAATGAGTATGAGTATGAGAATATTGATTGGGTGGAACAATTCGAAACATGTGATATAATTAACGCAGTAGATAAGTTTTATTTAATAGTTAATAATATTGTGGATCGCTTTGTACCAGCTAAAATAGTATACGATATCAATAAATATCCTGTATGGTTTAGCAAGTTTTTAATTAAATTGATTAAAAAGAAATTACAAGTGCATAAACGATGGAAAATTTATGGTCATAATAGTGACTATGACAAATTTGCTGACCTTCGATACAGAACTAAATTGATGGAAAAAGAGTGTTATAATGTCTTTATTGCTAGGGCTGAAGATAATATTCATCACAGTTCCCGGAAATTCTGGTCATTTATAAAATCAAAGAAAGGTAGTAATAATATACCTGACACCATGTTTCATGATAATACGACGACGTTGGCTCCGACTGCCCTTCGATCTCTAATCTATTTAGTAACTTCTTTAAATCAGTTTTTGAAGTAGAAGTGAACCTCGGGTTGATTATTTAAACAAGCATGGTAGTCAGTCCTTAATTAGTACTATTAATGTATCATGCCGTACCGTTGAAAGATATCTCTCAAAACTCCACTCGTCAAAAGGCAGTGGCCCAGATGGATTACATCCTATGTTTTTAAAGCGATGCAGTAAAGTTTTATCAATTCATTTACATTTACTCTTAAAAAATCCATATATTCAGGCACACTACCACCTGTTTGGAAAAAAACCCTTGTTGTTCCCATTTTTAAAAATGGAGATAAGCATAATATCAAAAATTATAGTGGAATATCAATGTTATCTATCATACCTAAATTATTTGAGAAGATTATTTACGATACTTTGTTTCCTTTAATAAAACCTCTGCTCATTACCCAACAACATGGATTCGTGAATAAAAGATCAGTTAAGTCTAATCTTGTTGAGTTTCTCGATGTTGTTCTTTTAGCCATGGAGAGAGGACATTAGATTGACGCTGTGTATACCGATTACTTAAAAGTATTTGATAAAATTCCACACACGCTATTAATTAAAAAACTTGCATATATTGGTATACTCGGCGATTTGCTAAGATGGATAACATCATATCTCCGTGACAGAACTCAAGCAGTCGCTGTCAAAGGACACATTTCTAGTTTTGTCCCCATAACATCTGGGGTTCCTCAGGGCTCTCACCTCAGTCCCCTATTGTTTAACATTTTCATTAATGATATACTAAAAAAATTTCAAAATCCTAACATACTTCTATATGCCGATGATACAAAACTATTTAAAATCATAAAATAAAGTAATGACTGCTCAAATTTGCAAAATGATTTGGATATTTTAGTGCAATATTGTTCATCTAATGGCCTACATCTTAACTTTGATAAATGCAATGTAATAACATTTTCTAGAAAAAAAATCCAATTTTATTTGATTACACAATTTCCAATCATTTAATTAAGAGGGTAACCGAAGTTAGGGACCTAGGAGTGCTTCTAGATTCTAATTTATTATTTGACAGGCATGTGAATAAAATTATCGCCAAAGCGTACAGTATGTTGGGTTTCATATTTCGCCAGGGAAGAGACTTTAAACATATCAATACATATAATGTGTTGTATAACTCGTATGTAAGATCTAATTTGGAATTCGCTTCAACGGTTTGGAATCCACAATACTCTAAGTATGTTATGGCTATCGAAAATGTTCAAAATAAATTTATTAGAAAATTAACGCGTAAATTTGGGTCCAATTCTATTAATAAGCTTAATATTTTGTCGCTTGAGAAACGCAGAGAATGCAAAGATCAGGTTTTTCTTTACAAAATTGTAAATAATTTTGTCGATTCAATGTACTTAGTCAACAACATTTATATCAAGTGCTCACATTCCATTGCCCGTTCAAAACATACCTTTTATGTCCCAATGTGTAGAACGAACTATGCTAAAAATCGCTTTTTGGTAAGAGCATGTGACAATTATAATAAACGCTACACTAATATAGATATCTTTAACGAAAATTTATTTAAGTTCATAGAAGCTTTAAAAAACTGTATTTGTCATTAATATACGTATCGTTTTTTTTCTGTTTTAAATAATTTTTTAATACTTTATTTATATATTTTAATAAATTGTTAAATAACTTGTTATCGTTAGGTTCACTCCATGTTTGTTTGTATAAGTGGAAACTATGTTCCGTAACAGCATGTGAATGTCCCACTGCTGGGCTAAAGGCCTCCTCTCCCTTTGTGAGGAGAAGGTTTTGGAGCTTATTCCACCACGCTGCTCCAGTGCGGGTTGGTGGAATACACATGTGGCAGAATTTCAGTGAAATTAGACACATGCAGGCAACCAGCCGAGATGGCCCAGTGGTAAGAACGCGTGAATCTTAACCGATGATCGTGGGTTCAAACCCGGCCAAGCACCACTGAATTTTCATGTGCTTAATTTGGGATAATAATTCATCTCGTGCTTTACGGTGAAGGAAAACATCGTGATGATCTCGTGCTTTACGGTGAAGGAAAACATCGTGAGGATGGCCGTTTTTATCGGGCGAGCTATCATCACACTGAAGTCAGTGAGGACTTCACGCATCTGTGTAGCGAGGCGGTCGGCCTTCTCATGACAGTCGGGGCCGCTGATATTAAGCAGCATCCCGCCTGTCAGGGCCCTTTTAAGGCCAACCGTCTCGATGCCGAGGTCAGACAGCTTAATTCTGTTTTTGGCAGCTGCCATGACCTCAGCATATGCTGTCTGCCCACCTTGTTGAATAGTCACCGAGACCGCTGCGGTCTTCGGGACTATCTGCCGTCTCTTTTTACGCCGCTTCTTCGCCTCCTTTTGAGGTTGACGAGGAACGGCTTTTGGCTGCGACTTGGGCGTTGTCTTCCTCTTTGTCACCGACGCCCAAGTCTCAGGTGGCGTCGCAGAAGTTTTTACCTGCGGTACCATGCTATCCACCGCAGGCAAATCTATAACAGGTGGGTGAGCGGGTGTCTTGTTCCCACCTTTCCTTTTCTTCTTTTTATTTTTCTTTCCTTTATTAAGTGGCTCTTGCGCTACCTCCACCGCCACTGCCTCTGGTGCTGGCTTCCTCCCCAACGGAGGTCTTATGACCTGGTCGGGAAAAATTTTGGCCTCGAAAGCGGCCAGCTTTGCCTCCATTATGGCCTCGAGCCGCTCGGGAAGACCGGCGTCACTGTGTCGAGACACATACGAGGCAACAGGACTGGTCTGAACGGGTGAAGTTTTAGAGCCAGTTGGCTGGCTGGCCGCTACGCCACGCTTTGCAGCAGAAGCCTGTTTTCTCGAAGCAGCAGTTGTCTCATCTGGCTTATGTGCCACGCGTGTTGGCGCAGGAGGGCTCTCCCTGGCTCTGGTTAATACTTTTTAAAGAAAACTTACATAAGTTATTTCTCAATGGGTGCTAAATTAAGTTACACGATATAGTTGCGTCATAGATATATAGACATGCAAATAGACAAAATAAAAATATTTGGTATTATCACTTGCCAAAGAGATCATAAAAGTCCATACATACACATACACATAAATATTCGAAACTTCATCCAATTTTTATTTATAAATATATTTCAATATTACAATATAATAAAGCTAATTGCACACTATTAAGAATTTAGTAATAAATGTCTACACATGAATACATATTTATTTAAATAGTCGTGAGAGAAATTTAACTACGTGTGTTGGTGGCACTTTGTGCAAGCATCTAAGATAAGGTAAGACCAACCACTCATTACTTACTCTATCGCTGAGCAGCAACTTCACGGTATACTTTAAATTGTATTTTGGTTTAAATGCTGAATGAACTAGTGTAATTAACAAGCACCATGGATATAAGATCATTGTTCTCATTTTGTTGACATAGTCACGTTGTTAGAAATAGTTATTGTAATGTTCACCCTTTAACCGTGCTTTTACTGAAGTCGTAAGATTGGTTTTACAAATTAAATAATACATATTATATTTTATATATCAGCTCGCTATGCACACACACCGTCTTCACTTCGCGCCATTACCAATATATATAATCTATTTCCCGCGCTCCGCGATGTGTGTCATACGAGATGACAGATGGATAGATACACAGAAAATATATATTTATATTATAAATACTAATTAATACATTATTGTAGTTGTGTGTACACTACATCCCTTCTTTGTTGTAAATATACAATTTTATGATTGTTTCATTGTACAGCCGTTAATTTCATTTTGGTGATCTCCATTGGTCTTTAATTGCGGTTATTAATTTGAATCCCCACTTCACTATCCAACCGGTTTATCACTTGGATCACAATATTTATCCTTTAAAATATGCTATTGTCCTTTTACCTTTTTCTAGATGGACTACATTTCACCTCATTTCTTGACAGTCTCATCATTGCGCGCTGTTACGTCCCCCTTCGCTCGATTCTACAAATGTGAGGGTCAAACTCAATTTATTATTTCATGTCATGTCCATGGCGTATACCTCCTCACCTACTAGTAGTTCACAGTCTCAAGCTTGTCTATTTTTATCCTATATTCTTTTCTCTTCTTCTTCTGCTGTATGTCTTCTTCTGTATTTGACATATCCTGAACCTGGTAGTTTGCCTAGGAAGAATAATTCTGAGGAAACAAGCTTTTCCTGTTATGCAGTGTGGCGCTTTGCTTGTAGAGCATCCTTTCAGTCCTTGTGTTCAGCTTGAAAAAATTTGAACTGTTTTAGTACACACGCCTTGATTTGGCGTGTGACCTCCCCATTATGTTGAGACCAATAGGAAATGGTGTTATAAATTGTAATGTTCCTTTCAGCAACTCTTCACTTATAAACTTTTACACTTTATCTTCAGTTATGGAAATAGGGTACCTAAGCCTGCAATTATATTTTAAATAACTAATTATTCAATTGCCTGGTTATATTTTATCTTCTTTATATCTAGAATAACAGTTAACTAGTGCTTATATGTGTTACTCACACGGTAGCCCCATTAAGTCGTTTGCTATGTCGACCCACAGTTCAGTTGACAATTCCATTCGCTTTAGAGGGTTTTGCTGGTTCAGAGCAGGGACAAGGTTTTGAAACAATTTTCAGCATTTTTATCGCACTTCGGCCAAATTTTTGTTCTTAGTCTATTCTTCGTCGCAACGATACTTGGATGGCCTATATGTACAGCTTACACACGTCTTCTTAAATTTGTTGCAATCACAATATTCGTGCCTCTGAACAGAATATCTCTATAAAATATAACGCATTCTGCAATATCATGTAAGTGTTAACACTTTCATCCTAGTTATTCTTATAGAGCCCTTCCTTTACTTTTTGTATCTCGGAATCCTGGAATCGGTCTGGCCATCTCAGTTACATTCAAAACGTTACGTAGCCGTCATAAATTGCTGTAGACATTGTGGCCAATTTGTCAGAATCAAAATCTTGAAAGTGGATCTGCTATATTCGTTTTTTTTTTGGTATATTTGAATTCAAAATCATACGATTGTTCAAAACAACTCGCTTTGATTTTATCTTAATATTACCATTAATAACTTATGATAGTTCATGGCTCAAAAAATGAATCGCATTCACTCTAAATGTACATATGTCTTCTTCTTCCAAATTTCCATTACTTTTTTAATATATCGTCAATAAAATGGATTATTCTTTCGCACACTAATAGCATATTTTTTTTTAATGTTTTGGTGCACATTTTTTTGTAAAATTTTATGAAAGTATTGATATACCTTGAGTCTGGGTTGAGTTTTATAAGGTAAAAGGCATCTTGAGTATTAAATTTGGTAAATACCTCCTCATCTTTGATTCTTGGTTACATCTATGGATCAACTGACTATGGTCAGCAACGGATGATTTTCACATTTAATCGCTGTATTTGTGCGTCGCATGTTGGATACATGCATATACAAACGTCGCTATTTTCTTTTACAATAGGAACTATAGGTGAAATCCAACTAGATAGGTCTTTGACTTCTATTTTATCTTTGTTTTGCAACTCATTAAGTTTGGATGATATTTTCACTGAAGCGGGATTGGCATCCGGCGAATAGTTTCACTATAAATTTGACTGAATCGTCTCATCTGATAGGTATAACTACTGACACATCTTAACACTTCGGCAATGCCTTACTTTCAATTGTTGAAAGTAGTGTTTTTTTAAATACTTTTTAAAGGTTTGTTATGCCCTTCTCTTATTAGCTTAGACATAATAACCGCACAACTCTTTATTTTACACAACTGCACTTTACTTTACTTCAAGGACATTAGGTTTTGAATTATAATTAAAGACAGTTTGTAATTTGGTATTACAAGTATTTATTTGCCAGCACACCTTTCTTGCTCGGTATCTAGCAAACGAATGGCTGGTTTTTATTATAAGTTCAATTTCGAGTAAAAATAAAACTTATATTATTAATCAAAATAAATATTTTAATCTAAACGGAAAGAATCAATTGAGATACTAAAATATTTGTATGATATAGTTTTGTGATTTATTAAAATATTGTATACTTCCGCTTTTAAACCCCCCAAATGAGCGACAACACAAATGCACGGCCCCCAATTCCCGGTAGTCACACTATCCCTGACCACGGTACCGGTCATGGTAACAGTGTGACGGGGGGTGCTAAGAATCCCCGGGCTACGGCAGGGTACCACAAACGGTGACTGTTTCTGGCGTACAATGGACGCTCTCTACGGCTGGACGAACATCTTACAGAATTGGAAGTAGAGTTAAGTCGTATTAACTGGCATATAGTGGGTCTATCGGAAATCCGAAGACAGGGCGAGGACACGATAACACTAGATGCTGGTCACTTACTCTACTTCCGAGAAGGACACCAACCATCCCAAGGTGGCGTCGGCTTTTTGATCCACAAGTCACTCAGAAGCAATGTCGTGGCGGTTGGCAGTGTGTCAGCGAGGGTGGCATACCTTGTCTTAAAGATAACCGAGAGGTATGCCTTGAAGGTTATACATGTGTATGCCCCAACGTCCACATACACTGACGAAGAAGTCGAAGCCATATACGAAGACATAGTAAAAGCTATGTCTCGTACCAGTACCTTCTACACAGTTGTTATGGGTGACTTCAATGCCAAAGTGGGAGTACAAGAAGATGGTGAATCGAGGGTAGGAAAATTCAGCTATGGGAACAGAAACCATCGGGGACAAATGCTGATAAACTTCCTAGAGGCTCAGGGATTATTTCTGATGAACTCATTTTTCCAGAAAAAGCCCCAAAGGAAGTGGACCTGGTGAAGCCCCGATAGCGTAACAATGAATGAGATCGAGTTCATTCTATCCAATAAGCGCCTAATATTCAGGCATGTCTCCGTGATCAACAGGGTCAACACTGGAAGTGATCACCGCCTGGTAAGAGGCACCCTGAATATTAACACTAAAATCGAACGATCGCGGCTAGTGAAGTCGACTCTTAGACCAACCTTGCCCCAGGTCAAAGCTGGTCGCGAAAGCTTCCAGCTGGAACTACAAAACTGATTTGCCATGTTGGAAACCGAGCAGGACATTGACGACGCCACCAACAGTCTGGTACGTGTCATTCGCGTGGTGGGTCAAAATCACTTTCGATAAAGGAGCAATGGACGTAAGTCGAAGCTCTCAGGCGAGACTCTGGACGAGATGACGAGAAGACGTGAACAACAGAATATGACGCCATCTGAGTGTCAGGCACTTAACAGGAAGGTTAAAAAACTAATAAGGCGTGACACAAGACGAGCGCATACCCGAAATATTGAAGATGCTATAGCACTCAATAGGGGCTCAAAGGTTCTTGAAAAGTCGCATACCTCCTGTTGTCACCTGACAAAACTCAGAACAACACAAGGCACAACCGTCACCTCAAAACCAGAGATTCTAGCTGAAGTCGAAAAGTTCTATAGCAATCTATACTCATCACAAGTGCCTCCACCTGAGTCCCACAGCGCGGATGACCCAAGAGCCAGACTGACACGCCATCTATCTGACGAGCTTCCCGACATCGACTTGGGTGAGATTAAGATTGCTCTCGAACAACTTGGAAACAACAAGGCTCCAGGGGAGGACGGAATTACCTCAGAATTACTTAAAGCGGGAGGAACACCAGTTCTGAGAGAGCTGGTAAAGATCTTTAATTCCGTCCTCCACAATGGTATTACACCAAAGGCATGGAGTAGAGGTGTGGTGGTGCTATTTTTTAAGAAGGGTGATAAAGCTCTTCTGAAAAACTACCGCCCCATTTCACTTTTAAGTCACGTATATAAGTTGTTCTCGAGGGTAATCACGAATCGTCTCGCCCAAAAATTCGATGACTTCCAGCCCGTTGAACAGGCTGGGTTTCGAAAAGGCTTCAGTACTGTAGACCACATACACACACTTAGGCAAATGATACAGAAGACCGAGGAATATAATCAGCCTCTATGCCTAGCGTTTGTGGACTACGAAAGAGCCTTCGATACCATCGAGACCTGGGCTGTTCTGGAATCGATGCAGAGATGCCTAATAGACTTTCGGTATGTCCAGGTGTTAAAGTGTTTGTGCGAAGCCGCAACCATGACCGTCGAAGTACAAGATCAGAGCACAAGACCAATCCAATTGCATCGCGGGGTAAGACAGGGGGATGTAATCTCCCCAAAACTTTTTACCAATGCATTGGAGGACGTCTTCAAGACGCTCGATTGGAACGGACGCGACATTAATATAAATGGCCTACACATTACACATCTGCGATTTGCTGACGACATTGTCATCATGGCGGAAACTCTGCAAGATTTAGAAGAGATGCTGAACAGCCTAAGCGATTCTTCAAGACAGGTGGGTCTGGGGATGAACTTGGAAAAAACCAAAATTATGATCAACCAACATATATCCCCGAGACCGGTTGTCGTAAATGGCTCTCCACTCAAGGTTGTGCAGGAATACATCTACCTGGGCCAAACTATACAACTTGGCCGGCACAATTTTGAGAAGGAGGTCAAAAGAAGAATAAGTTTGGGCTGGACAGCATTCGGGAGGTTACGTCATGTTTTTGAATCGTCGATCCCACAGTCACTTAAGACCAGGGTATATAATCAGTGCGTCCTGCCTGTTATGACTTACGGCGCCGAAACGTGGACACCCACTGTAGGACTGGTCCACAAGTTCAAGGTCGCTCAGCGAGCTATGGAACGTGCGATGCTTGGGGTTTCTCTGGCAGATAGAATCCGAAATGAGGACATTCGCCAGAGAACTAAAGTCACCGTAATCGCGCGTAGAATTAGCACGCTGAAGTGGAAGTGGGCTGGTCATGTCTCCAGACGCATCGATGGCCGATGGAGCCGACACATGTTAGAGTGGAGACCACGCTTAGGCAAACGTAGTGTAGGACGCCCTGCGGCAAGATGGACCGACGATTTGACAAAGGTGGCAGGTACGGGATGAATGCGGGCTGCCCAAGATCGGGATGGTTGGCGTTCTATGGGGGAGGCTTTCGTCCAGCAGTGGACGGCGGTAAGCTAATATTATTATACTTCCGCTTTATTAAAACAATGATATATCTAAAGTCGGTAACAGGTTATAGTATATAGTAAGGTGCCCTAGTAAATTCTGGTCCTATTTTCTATTACGTAGAATATCGTATTCTATGAAACTACTTTTTTTTTTACTTCATTATTATCTAAATTTTTTTCAAGGTTTTCTAATATTCTGTTTATGGGTCTCAACCAGATAGTTGAATGGTTTTCAACACGTTAGCTTCTAAGTTTCCAAAGTCATCTTGTATCTTGTATCATCCTTTAATTGAGAAAAGAAAAACTCACAACAATTTTTTCCTCGTCGCCGTTTGTAATATTCACCCTTTAACCGTGCTTTAACTCAAGTCGTAAGATTGGTTTTACAAATTAAATAATACATATTATATTTTATATATCAGCTCGCTATGCACACACACCGTCTTCACTTCGCGCCAATACCATCTATTTCCCGCGTTTGCATTAAATTGCGTGAGACATGTTTTACTCTAAGTAGTAATTGGCAGCAACGGTTCTTTGTCTACAGATAGCCCTAATGGCCCAATATACCTTAGAAAAGTTCAGATGCGAGGGTCGCAGGGTCAGTTTCTATCAGATTGGAGTGAGGGAAACGAGGCCTAAATATTTATATTGAAGTGACAGGTACTGATACTAAATTAAAGAAAAGACCAAGTCTTTTGCACTTGCTTTTGCTGGACATAAGTTACAGGAAATATTTTATAGTATTCTGGGAGCTGATGATAGTGAAAGTAATTTAATTAACATAGCTATTCTAAAGTTAAATAAGTATTTTGCGATAAAGCAAGGTAAAAAAATATCAGAAATTTCTAGTAAGTCTAAGACATCAATTTTCTAAATGTCAGTTTGTGGATAGATAGTTTAGAATAATTTAGAATTTCAAATGAAGATCCACAAAACCCTTTCAAGAGAGCAAAAATAAGCATAAAACGCGATTAAAATTGTAGTAGTAACATGCAGATCAAACTACCAATCTCTAAACTTATAGAAATATACAATAAAGGCACGGACGACATTTACGCTGAGATTCATTAGGTTAAAGAAAAAAAAAAACATTGTGAATGTTAAATGCCGTGGTGACGACTGACCAACACGTGGCTCATTAAAAATAGGACAAAATAACAATAATCAGAGCATGACATTGAACCTACACAAAGGCATTATGTGTTTACCCGTTCTCATTACAAAAGAATTTTGGATCTTCCGTCGCGTTCATTATTTTTATTATTTATACATGAAAGAAAGAATTTCTCTCTTCACTTTTATATTTATTCAACTTGCGCATGAACCTTACCTTGTTGGTCATCTTTGCATTTGCAACCGTACAAGCTAGCCGCGCCTGAATTTTCTGTGGTCGTGTTGGATTGCAATCCCATTGGATTATGATAGTGAAATTAAGGCTACATCTACATCGTATACAATTCTGCACAATTGTATACGCAAAGCAGTTTAATATTTTTTGCGCAGGCTGCTAGCCTCCCTCGAGATTGACCGCCGTGACCATAATCAATCTAAAGAACAGCATCATATCTACATTTTATATATTATTTTATTTGACAAAAAAACTTGATATATCGTAAATCAAAATACAGACTTCTTATTAACATTTTCGCAACTAAAAACTATTAACGACAATATAGTTATATATAAGTCTTTTATTAGCTTTCCAAAAATTATGTTAGTTAAAAAAAATAATTTAATATTATTAAGTAAACCTACTTTTATTTTTCTATTTACCATAAATAATACACATCGCTGCATGTAATTAGACAAAATTGTATTTCAGAATGAATAAATTTGTTTCCTTTAATTTGTTCCGTAAGCCAATTTAGATTTACATGAATTAAATTTAACAGACACACAAAGCGTTATTGTTAATAACATTATGTAGATCTATAATAATATTGAATATTTTGATAGTATGGGCTATGACCGACCGTGTTAACTAAAAATATTAGATTATTATTATTATTTTAAATAAGTAGTGTTAGCATATTTAATTATTATTTTATTAAGATCTCCAAAAAGGTATTTTACATATCAAGCTTACGTTAGATATTACACTAGAGTTATGTGGTCAGTTAAAGGAAATATATTATGACTCTTATTTGAATACGATGACATAATAATAATATTATATATATAATAATAATATTATATATTATACGATGACATTATAATAATAATATTATATTATAGCATCCATCTTATATTACTAAATAACAGCAAACTGTAAAAAAAATATTATTTTTATCAATAATTCAAATTTAAAATATTACCTACATGTTAAAACGACAATAAATTAACTATAACTTGATATACTTGTTATAAACAGTAACAAATTATAAAAAATAATAAATGTACATAATTCATACAAAATATCATATATTAAATTTTTTGTGAATATTTTATTTTAATATTATTTAATTACTCTATTTTTTGAGTAAAAATATTATGATTTAATTTTGATAATATATTATTTACATCCGGGTTTGACTAATGTAATTTTTTATCTTAATATTGATCAAATCCGGTTGCTAATTTGAGGAGGGGTTTATAAAAAGTTTAAGTTTTAATTTAATGGGTGAACATATAAAGTTATTCCTACTTTAATTCCCGGGATGGGAGGATCGAGTTAAAATTATGATCGCAGTTAAAATTATTTCAAGTTGAATAAATTATTAAACTGTGAGGAAAAGTTTTGTTATATTCCAACAGTAGACTGGCATATGGAACTCCTGATGGTAAGTGGTCACCAACGTCCATAGACATTGGCAGTGTAAGAAACATTAACCATTCCTTACATCGCCAATGCACCACCAACCATAAGAGCTAAGTGTTTCTCTCCTTTGTGCCTGTTATACACTGGTTCACTCACTCTTTCAAACTGGAACACAAAAATTCTAAGTATTACTCTTTGATGTTAGAATATGAATGGGTGGTCAAGATATGAAATTCGCTTTCTCTTACTCCCGGTATATCGCTAGCTCCGTCTGATGTATCAACCAGATCTTTGCCGGAATACCAAATTATTCTTGGACTTGGACGACCTAATATGAAAACAATAGCATATAAAAGAAACTAAGTCGATTTATTTATTTGAAATATTCGTAGAAATTTTTAACTAAAAATCAAAAACAAAATAAACTTTATTTATTATAAACTCATGGAAATATAAAACATATTATAATCGTTTTACAAATACTTTACTTCAATATAAAACTATATCGTAGTTGTCGGTTATTTTATATAAATAATAAATCTTAATGATTAATATATAACATATAAAATATTTTTTTATTAGACAATGATCATGAGCCTGTATAGTTTGAATATTTTCTCAGTAAATGTTTCGAGCTTACCTCCGTTACGTTAGTCCTGAGCTGCCTTGTTGTATACAAGGCAGCTCAGGACTAACGTATCACCTTCGTGGTATGGTCCAATTATGCTTTCCACTTTGTTCCCGAGTTCATTCAAAAAGAATGGTTGACTAGGGAGAACTGAAACAAAATATAGCTACTTAATAATTATTTGAAATTCAATAAATTTAAAATATAAAAAGAAATTCAGGAAATTTTGAAGCGCTTTACAAAGATATAAAATTACATAAACAAGTTATTGCAAAATATTTTTAAATTATATTTCCTATTTATCTAGGGTAATACTAGTATTTATTTTTACAAAGTAATTTATACACGGAGAAAATTAACGGTATTTTTATGTAAGTTTTTACACACATAGAGCAAATTCGATATGTCATTCAAATTTCGGAAATTATTAAAATCCAAAATTAAAATATTAATTTCTTACCAATGACCGTTAAATTGAAACCAATATTCCTGGTTGGTGCTAAAAGGAAATCCACTCGGCAATGGTAAAGTACCTGTTAACGTCGTCACCTCTTAATTGCAGGTCTGCTTTCAATCTGTTACTGTTATTGAATGATGAGCTAGACCATTCACTGGCTATACGAGCATCGTAACTAAAAAAAAAACTATGGATTAAATTACACTAAATAGACGAGGTAGCCCAGGGGTTTAGCAGGTGCAGCTTACGTGGAGTGTGGGCTTAAATAAGATTAAGCAAAACATTTACCATTGATGAGTTTGCAATTCATCTGATACGTGTGTAGGGTGAAACTGCCATTTTGGAGCAAAGTGATGGAATAATCTTAAAACCACTGTTATAAGTTTAAAAATACTACTTCTCGCACTCTTCAATGGAACTACCACGAATACTACTAAGATGTTATGTCCCTTGTACCTGTTACACTAGCTCAATCATTGTTTAAGCTCTTCTGTTGTTTTGCCCATCCTAACGGGCATGCACTACGTGACTACGTCTATACACTAGACTTTTATTTTAAAGTAATTATTACATTAGGCTTTTAATCATGGTCTATATTTCGTGTTATAATAATAATTAGGGCTCCCTCTAGGAAAGATTTGACATTTGATTCCATATATTGGTTAAGCATTTAATATATTATACAAGTTAAGATAGTTATTTTAACAATAGATCGAATTTATAGTTCAAATCTTTTTTAAATACTTCGAAGTATTTTATTCCTAATTTGAGGCTAAAATCATGAAAATAATAATGGCCTTTAAACTGCGTAACATATATTTTATCCTCATGCGTCAACAATAAATTATTCAAATTAAGGACATATGAATAATTAAATTAAATCAAAGATCATTAATTTTTAAAATTAAACCTCAAGTATATTTAGGGTGTATCAAGGATGTGTTTTACCCTCATACAAAAACCTCTGAACACAACTTCCTTGTATCATTTATGTTTCACGTCTATTTCTTATCGCATTCAATGTAAAATATTTTTAAATAAATAAAATGCTTGCTATAGAGATAACGAACATCGGTCTTATAAAATTAGATTAGCGGTTGTTTTGTTACACAATAATTTATCTCTTTCTATCCTTATTGATTTGACATTGGAAAAAAAACACAGCATTGTTTAACTAAACACTCGCTAAACATCGTGTATAAGTAAGGCTGTATAACTTTAATATTAATTGAGCAGGCTTAGATTTTTATTGTATCACAAATTTAGCTTAATGAATACTTAGATATACTTTAGAAGAAATTATTCCAAACTGGTGAGCTCACCAAAAATTTTATGCACCTACCTATAAATAGGCGCATTGTCCTTGTACCAAAGTAAAAACATCAGCTCGTCATTTGGGGAATCTGTTGCAGAATCACAGAACAACGTAGTTTTACCTCCCTCTAAAGCTTCTTGAGCTATGACTGGACCTGAAAGTAACGCCATCTGTTATTTCAACGAGAAAACAAGAAAAGCTTATATAGTTGTACGAATCCAAAAGCTCATAATAGTTGAGTTGTGTATCCAAAGATGGCATTAGTTGTATCATTCACGTTTGCTCAGTTTTATACATGTTATTTGAAAGAACTTTATTTTCATAGAGCAGCTTTCGCATCTAACTACTCTTAATATCACATGGGCAATCAAATGGACGTAGGTATAATAGGATCCGGAGAAAATTAAACAGTTAAGATATTATCTGTATGCGTATAAAATTAGCTATATTGCAGGGAATGGAAATTAATAAACTACTTGGTTGACGACCATTTATTCCGAAGTACAGTGATACACTAACTAATATTAATTTATAATATGTTTAGCTTTCGTGAACAAAGATTAATCAAACAGATATGTTACAAGTCGAAACGTTAATACCTATGTGCATACGGCACAGCTATATTACGTGTCATAATTAATTTAATTCGTGTTTTCATTATATTTTTAAGCCCTGATGTAAAAAGTGAATTGTAATTAATGGGTATATGTGTCTATATGTGGACAACTATGCTACGACTTTTTCTGTATCAAACCTGATGTGATCGGGATGGTCTTAGCTATAAATTATGAAGATCTTTTCAGGCGTTTGAAGATCATCACCTCATTTCCTACTTGACAAAAGGGTCTTAAAAACTTTTACAGCTCCGATTGATTTGAAATTGCCATTCTCCGAAGCGACGACGCTTGTATTAAAATATGACTAGGTACTCATAATAAAGCTAAAAGTCCAACTATTTTATTTTATACTTTTAAGCGGATTATTTTTTACGGGGGTTATTTAAATTTTTAATTTTATATTAAATATTATTTGAGTAAAAAACCAGACAAGCAAACTAAAATTAGGTTATCCATTCATATTGCAACGTATATCACCAATGTCATGACATTGGTCTGGTCGCTGGATGATACAGTTAATGTTATGTTTCTTGTTACTAATATTAATATAGGCCATTGATTATGTAGGCCTTTGACCTACTGTACTGCCAACTAAAGGTGCATGAAATCCGGCAAATAAATGTTATTTTAGCTACGTGAACTTACCATCAACTCCAGGTATAAATGCTAAGACAGGTGATAAGGTGAACATGAAGCAAATAAGCGCCGGAATGACGTACATCCATACTCCTGCGCATCTCTCTCATTGGCCCAGGCGATGAGTCATTTTTTTTAAACCATTTTCTTTTGTTTTCGTACAGATTACATTATCACTGATCAAACTCTAGTAATCTGAAACAATCAAATTTGATATTATAAATTTCTTAAGGAGTAAGAAATTGGCAGTCAATGTCCTACTGCTAGGATAAAGCCGATTATTCTTTCGATGAGAAGGTATGGAGATTATTCCACCCCATTCCACGCTAATGCGGATAGAGCAAAAGCACATGTTATTTTCGCATGTATGTATCGCAAGTTATTATTAAACTTTTAACCCTTCGTATGCCGCATCACACACCATGAGAAATGCTTTATCTGTTGCTGATTTATCGGGTGAAAGAGAAAGAACATATATCTAAGAAAGAGATAGTTTTTTTGTCTCTTTCATAGGTCACATGCTATGGTTTGGTATAGCCAGGTGTAAACTTTATTTTGACAATATTATCGAAAGTTTTTGTATACTCTTTTTAACACTAGCTCTCATATCCAGATTTTTTTAAATATTTGTTCAATAAAAGTCAGTGTTTTACTCATTTATTATGCTAGTTTTTTCCTTTTTACAACACAATTTTAATTACGTTAATTGTATTAGATTTAACACAAAGTGAAAATACTATAGAACCACAAGCTAGATTTTAAGAATAAAATAAAAGTTATTGTATGGGATTATGTTATCGCAGACTGGATGATTATTTTCGGCTATGAACGTATAATTGGTAAAAAACCTTCTATATATATATAAAATACTTCTTTAAACCCTTGTATAATCCAATCTTGCATTGTCTGCATTGAACATGTACTATATCTGCCCACTTCGACATGAAAGTTTATGAACTTCCTTGAAGCTGAAATAGTAATATGATAAATTATCTTAATTAAGATCAAAGTTGCTAATCTTTTACTTGATTTTGCAGAAAGGTATTTTTTTAATTCATAAAAAGTTAAATCTAAAAAGGTGTTATAAATTACTAACTAATATAATATCTACGAATTCAAGTACCTACTATCAATACTTACAATAGTCTCTTGGACGTAGCTAGTCTGATTTTGTTGTCAGCATCAAAAAAAGACTTAAGCCTACACTATTGGGTTCAGATGTTTGCACATGGACTTGATCAATGTTTTGTATGATATGCAACATTTCTCTAGGTGATCCGGAAAAGGTAATGTCTAAAATATTATCCTAGATTGATCCGTTTCAATTCCATCTAAACAATAATAATAACTTTGTTTCGAAATTAACAACACCATTTTACCTATAAGATATATCTTATATTAGAATTGAAATTAATAGAACTTTTTTTACAACAAAATCTGTAAAAAATGAAAAGGAATTTTAGATCTCGCTATAGTGTGTGCTATGTATTTTATTCATTTTCATGTATATGAAACAATGAAGTTAAAAAATGAGTTCACAAATAGTAAGAGCCGAATACAACCTGAAACTGACACCTGAATCTTATTGATACAAAAATGTTTTTCAAAAGATTGATGAATACCTACGTATGAAATTAATTTAATATGATAACTTCATTTAAATAATTAAAATATAAATTATAAATATTATAGTTGAATGATAAGTTAAAAAAAATGTTTTATTTAAGGTAAACTCAAATCTTTGCGGCAGAAGTGCAAAAAGCTATTTTATATATAGAATATACAAATATATTCTATGCTTACCCGAGAACCTTTGTTAACATGATTAACACACAAACTTTACTGTTGTTAATTATTTTGAAATTTTCACAAATATGGCCCCGAGCATTCGAAAAAATGATGTTGGCGCTCGAATTTGCGACGTGAATTGCGTTATCGCTGATTGGAGACAAATATATATCAATTACTATGAACTATGAAAAAAACTGAACTATGAGATAACGTTCGAGCGCATATCTACGCTCCGCTACTACGGGTACAAAATTTGAAGCGCATATATGCGCTCCGGTATACGAAGGATTAATACATATTTTATTCATTTTAGTTTACATAATTTATCACAACAAATATTAACTCTGGTCTGTTTGTTTGGCATGGTAATAAACGAACAGACAAGAGATACATGACATGACACATTATAAAACCACTGAACTGCTTGTAATTAACTTTTACATAGAGGTAGCCTGGGATCAAGATATGGACATCGATCGCTGCGATTGAGCAAAATCGGGGATCGAAAGTGTTCTTTCGCAACTTTGGGAGGCCGCGTCTGACGAAACTTAACTGATCATGGTGGGGTCGTCACCTCTAGGCCTGAGATTATCGGAGAAGTAGAGAGGTTTTATGGGCAGTTGTTCTCTTCAAGATCGGATAAACCCGTAGGAATCAGTATTGATGACCAGCGCGCCTCTCTGACGCGCCATTACTCCAAGGAGCGCCCGCTCGTTGACCAAGGCGAGATTAGGGCGGCTCTAGAACAGCTTAAAATTAACAAAGCTCCGGGAGATGACGGAATCACAACAGAGTTGCTTAAGGCAGGCGGGACTTCGGTCCTGAAAGAGCTAGCAAGCCTCTTTAATTCCGTCATCCAACATGGCAAGACCCCGGAAACGTGGAGCGGGAGTGAGGCGGTACTGTTTTTCAAGAAAGGTGATATAACCCTCTTGAAAAACTACAGACCAATCTCCCTCCTGGGTCACGTGTATAAGGTGTTCTCAAGAGTCGTCACGAACCGTCTCCCCAGACGACTTGTTCCAGCCCCCAGAGCAAGCCGGCTTTCGATCAGGCTACAGCACCGTAGACCACATCCATACTGTTCGGCAGATTATGCAGAAGACCGAAGAGTAGAATCAGCCGCTGTTTATGGCTCTTGTGGATTACGAGAAAGCCTTTGATTCCATCGAAACCTGGGCAGTGCTCGACTCATTGCAGAGATGTCATATCGACTATCAGAGATATATCGAGGTACTGAGATGTTTGTACAACTTATTTAATCTTAACTTATTTAACCAATTCGATTTAAAATATAAGAAACTAGCGATTCAAACGCGGTTTTGCCCGTGTCATAATCAAAATTCCATTTAAATGGGATAAAAAGGCCAAAATATTTTAGTTATATTTTAGTCGTGATAAATCTTGAAGAAGTACCAAATAATCACAATACACTCGACCTCGACCTTTCGTATTTATGATATGAGTATGGTTTTGGTTTTGGTCGCGAGTTCCAAATAGCCGTATTAACTTTAAAAAAGTTATTTTGAAATCACAGACAGATACTTCACTTTTATTTTAATATATAGATGTGATAAAGCATGAAGAAGGAACAAATATTCACAACACATTCTATATTCTATATTAGGTGTAGTATTTCTATTTGACTTACACGTGAACATGCTACATATATACAGCAGCAAGTAATAGAAAAAATGACAAGCCGTCTATTTTAATAAAACTTTAAATAAAGATAAAACGAAACATAATATAATAGGTATCTCGTAATTTATAGCCAACTGCAAAATAGTCAGTTATTTTATAACAGACACTCCAATTTTAATTATTTGTATAGATTTGAGTAAAATATTTAGATTAAACAAAACTATTTAACTCACATATTAAGGAAACTATTTATTCTTTATTTAATTCTTTAAATTCGCCAGAATATTCAGATGGATGGTATTCTTCCCACACCACCCATATTCCACCTGTTTGGGTGGATTTTACAAAACTTTGAAAAACATGTTTATAAATTGATACAAGAAACAAAATCAGATCAGACTATTTATTTATACTAAAGTTTCCACGTCATTTCTCCCGTTTAGGGTAAAATTTCCAAAAATCACAAAATACGTATGCATTTATATTTTCTCAGAAGCTTTAATATTAAATACCATTTTTCTTATTTCAAAAATAACGGACTCCCCATACAAATTTTTAACCCTTATTTCACAATTTCTTAGTGCGTGGTTTCATCATAAAATGCATTTTTTGTTAAAATTTCAAGTTTCTACTTCCAGTCGTTAAGGCTACGTTGATGAGTCAGTCAGAACAAATCATTATATACATATAGATAAGGACATGCATTTACAAATTTCACCGGTAAGGCAATCACATAAAATGAATCACTGACTAAATCAAACTTAAAAAAAAATCTAAATTTCAAAATTTGGGAAAATAATTCAAAATATGGGAAAAATCAAGCCATTTACATTTACATTGTTATGATAGAGATTTTGCAAAATTACGTACATTTTTATCTTATTCATGCATTATTATTATTGTGGCTTATTTAGTAATGCATGAGTACCTACTTCCCTATAACTTTACTTCAAACTATTTCACACGTGTTGTTAAGCTAAGAATAGATCGCTTGGAGACCTAATAAAAAAATTGTATATTAAAATATTTTGTAGTCTATGTCAAAAAACTGAAGTGCAAATAGTCCACCAAAATTATATTAAATTCCTACTAAAAACGCGTTAATAAATATCGTATTTCGGTTGCAGTTGATAGTAAATTGAACGGACCACAGTATTTACCATTCAACACGCGTTGAATATGTAGATTCAACATGTCGATTGCTATGATAATTGACTCGATATTTAAGATGTAAATAAAAGTCAATGCACCTCTTCACATTTTCAATTCAATTGATTCTGGTTGCGTAATACTTTAATAGTCACCAGGCACTTTTTCTAAGGGAAATTCGACATAGACTGTGGTTCCCATCACGTATCGTATGTCACTTAATAATTATAATAATAATTGTGCAAAATGAATTGCATTTTTTGTAATATAATCTTCGATCACTAATAAGAACAATATAGTGTTATTTTAAAATAACTAATTAAAAACATTCATTCGTCATATTAAGTACATTATGTCATATTATGTATATTATTATACACATTACTGTTAACGTAAGCCTTCGTTTGTTCCTGAGAAACAAAGAGAAATCTCAAGTAATTTAATTAGGTAGAATCGTGGTTTGTCCTGTACTTAAATGCCTATTCTAGAATTTCTGAGTCTGATTTTTTTAACTAATTAAAGCTCTGTTAGTTATAACCATGAACTAGGTGAAAATGTTTGTCATAATCATAATAAATGTAAATATATGCTTTACTATTTCGTTTGTTTGTTTTTGTTGATAAATATACTAGAAGGAGTTATATTATTATAAATCTTGATACCATCGTCAACACTTGAATTTGACATCCTTTAAAATAACTGGAATCGTTTTAATGCTACTAATAATATTATATGGTAAACAAATAATATTGAATAGGTAGTCAAGTTTCGGAGCTTTAAAAATACATTTTAAAAAGACTAAAAATGTATTTAAAAGTTAAATTCACTAAAACTAAAATGAATACATGCGACAGAATTGGATGCCAATAATGTAATGCATATAAAACATAAACAACATTACTTTTAACTAAATCAGCAAGTTTCCTGGGAACTCGCAGGGTGTCTGGTTCCCTGATATTCCTTTGTTGGCAGAAACTGTGTACTGCGCAACATAACTAGGTACATAGTACCGAATCTATGTCCTTTAGTATTTGATGTAATAACATATTAATGACAATAACTCAATTCTTAAGGAATGGAAAAAGGACATGGCCAATTTCTGTATGGGCGTTTAATTGTAAATGTAATATGCGTGTATCGAATTAAATGCTTACCAATGAGTTTTGGTGTTTTATATTTATAAAAAAAAACTTCAACGAACTTTAATAATTATTATTATAACATTACAATAAAAGTTTAATTTTTTAAAGTCGCGTGTGGACTCCACTACCACTTATCATCAGGTGGAGTGGAGTCATTTGCTTTCCCGATTTATATAAAAAAAGACGACGTTAATAATTTCATTAAACCTTTATTCAAATCGCTGGCAATTTATAAGCAAGTTAGATAATGATTTTGATAATTAAAAACTAAAATTACAAACAGTTGTGAATTATTGCAGTTAACATTAGCAGAAGATTTTGCACTCAAATAGCGTAGATACACACCAGAAAAGAAAAAAAAGTGTGGTTTTGAGGTATAGGAAAACACAGAATAAAACAAAAGAGTATAAATAATTATTTATTTATTAGAGAAAACAAATACTAGTAAAGACATAGGTATATTATTTTGCAATTGTGAGTGTGACTTTCTAGAAGCATTTACTTTTAGTTAATTAAAATAATGTGTTTTAATATTCTTCAATTGTTATTATTATGTTGTCTAAGTATCCTGCTGGAGCTTGAATATTGTTTTGGTGTCTTAGCCAACCAAGGTACCAGATTATTGTCCTAACTTGAAAACAACCAACTGTCCTGTTCCCTACAAGGCAATTACAAAAGTACACTAAAATAGCTTCTAAGATGGAATCACGATCTTCAGTGTTAAATATAACACAGGAAAAGTAAATTTCAATACTATTCCGCAGTTGATGCACCTCATAATGCATCACAAGTCAAATTCGAAACACAAAGACTTAAAATCAACGTGATTGTGTTGTAGAAGGTATCAGTTTGAAGATAAGCGGAGATCAAAATTATTAGAAACTTATCGCAAAAACAGAAAGTGACATTACATTAACATTTGACATAGACAGAATCAAACAAGTAAACGTGTTCCGTTTTACGTTTGCTGTTGTTTTTGTGTAATAAAAAAAAACTATCTTACGTATTATGAAAACACACAATTATATACATACACAAAAATACATTTATGAAAAGATAATTTAATTAATAGCAACAAATAGCAATGAAGACAGTTTCGTATTATTAAAGATAATAAGAGCATTTGTCATCCAAGTAGTATGCATGGTCTAGAACGTGTGTTATCTATACATATAATAAATCTGTAACTGATTGCTGTCTGTACATGGAAGATATATGAGTAAAACTATTACCGGGGGCCTCAATCAACGCAAAAGAACCCAAAACAATGATTGTTAAAATTATTGTCTGTTTGTCTGTGCGTTTGTGCACGCTAATCTTAAAAACGGCTTAACGGAATTGAGTGCAGTTTTCACTAATGTATTGTGGGTACCTTCACTTGAATTTTAGTGTTTGTTTTATTTCCATCAGCTTATAAATAATAAAATTATGCCAATTTTAAGAGTCACCCCGAACATTTATTCGACACAATTGCTATAAAATAACTGTTCAATTGTTTGAAACTACCTATATTTATCATTTAGATAGTCTGTAAAATAATGATGATTAAAGGTTTATAATAACAAAACAATGTTACAAAATGGACAGTTTCAGAGATTGAGATACTTCCAATGTAAGTTGAACTCAGATTTATATGATGAATCACATTAAATATATGTCTATCTTTTGAGGTTGACTATAACCTTTTGTGTGGCAATCAAATTTGTTCTAAAATAATGCATTATTTGCAACGTCGTTTTTATAAAATATTAATTTTAATGGAAATTAAAATTTTTGTGCGATATTCACAATCGTCTGCTGCGTTCTAACGATTCTTACATTCTTTCTGTTTCTGTTCATACTTCTGGTTTTGTTTCTAATTCTTACTCCGTTTAAGCTGTCCGATTATGGAACAAAGTACCTGAACATATTAGAAAAGTTGCCTCTAAATTTAGTTTCAATTCTCGTCTCCGTAAGCATATTTTTTCAGAATGTTCCCAGTTCTTGTCATCTTATGAGATTTATTATAGACTATTATTCATATGTTTATACAATATATATTATAGCTCTGTTTTTATTTTGTTGATGTTTTATGTGTATGTATGTATACTTTTGTATACTAATTACCACCTTCGCGGATTTCTGCTTAGCCTAAAGGTTGTCTGGCAGAGAATGCCTTGAGGCGTTAAGTCCGCCTATTAATTTTTAGTTTTAGTAGAAAACTTTTAGCTTGTAATGATTACAGTTTTTCATGTTGGTGATCTTAAGCCGAGCTAGAGCCGAGATGGCCCAGTTGTAAGAACGCGTGAATCTTAACCGATGATCGTGGGTTCAAATCCGGGCAAGCACCACTGAATTTTCATGTGTTTATAATTCATTTCGTGCTTTACGGTGAAGGAAAACATAGTGAGAAAACCTGCATGTGTCTTATTTCACTGAAATTCTGTCACATGTGTATTCCACCAACCCGCATTGGAGCAGCGTGGTGGAATAAGCTCCAAACCTTCTCCTCAAATGGGAGACGAGGCCTTTAGTCCAGCAGTGGGACATTCACAGGCTGTTACGGATCTTAAGTCTCCTCCTTCTTCCTGCCCTTATCCTACTACGTGGGGTCGGCACAACATGTTTTTCCTTCCACTTCTCTCTGTCACTCGTCATCTCAGCACTTACACCTTTCATACACATATCCTTTCTTACGCAATCCATCCACATTTTCTTCGGCCTCCCCCGTCCCCTATATCCATCAACATTCATACTCATTACCCTTTTGGTAACATGCCTTTTATCCCTCCTCATCACATGCCCATACCAAGCTAATCTATTACTTTTCATCTTTTCAACTATTGGTGGTTGGTGATCTTAAGTGAATAAATAAATATACAATATGTACTATGTATGTGTACATCGAATGTACTTTTTTGTACACCTCATTTTAATTTTATATGCCGATTATAATTACTTAGAGTCGATTTCGAGAATGAATTAGATATATTTATGAATATCGTTCCAACAATTCTTTTTTTTGTAACATAAAAAAATGTAACGGAATATGTAATTGCTAGAACATGCTCGGGTTTTAAATAATTATAATTTCAGCTAACAAAGTTAATTACAAGTACAACAAAGTATGTTAGGATCTGCGCTGATGATAACTAAGTATTAAGTGAGTTTAAGCTCACTCAACTCACATTGCAATGCATAACGCGTTTTGTAGATCTATTTTGAGTATGCTTCTTCTGTTGAGAATCGTCAGTATAAAAATAATATTTATCCAATGTTAGTTTATTAATTTATCTAGTGTTAATATTTGTCCAAAATTATCGGTGAGAGCCCGGCCTCCTCCGACTCACCGGGCCGTAACACAGAAAACGGCGCAGCATATAAGCAGCCTGTTGCTAATTGAATATCTTTTGATTTTGATGAATAAACACTTAATGTTACTCTCTCTTTATTCTAAAAAATTCATAATTCTCAGTAATTAGATTTTGAATCCAATGAGAGGGAGGGGGGAAACAAACAGACAACAACAAAATAAAAAAACTGTTTTTTACGTTTCAAACACGTCGTTCAATACGTTTCGAGACTAACCCACATATGGCGTTAGAAATATCAAATTCAGTTCGTTTATTGAAAGAACTAAGTTTCAAATAAATTCTAATTTTCACGTCAATCGGACCATAAACGACAAAGCTACTGTAGTTAAAGTGATGCTACATTTGTATTTGTGTAAAAATGAAAAAAAAAAACGAATTTCGTGTGTAGATAAACATGGCTATTTAACGGAAAAATATACCGTGCAATTTCAGTTATGGCGAAAACAACGATTTGACGATGATATGCTGATTAAATATTATTAAATAGTTTTCGCCTCTCGCTTCGCCCGCGTCTTCTCACGCGTATTAGGAGTAGGGATAGTGTCACATAAAAATCAGTTTAGTGGCTACAAAGTTATTTTTGAGTTTATGATGATTACGTAATCAAGAATTTAATATAACCCTGACTAGTATAGAATAATGTGCAAGCATACTCCTTTAAATCAAAATTCATTTAAATAATCTTACAGCACTTAATATAAATAAAATATATCGAACGAATAAATCTTAAATCAACACCACATCAACCATGCCAGAAATAGATCGGAACGTCGTAAAATGATATAATCTATACAAATACGAATTACGACATACACTTCGCATATTTTCAATGATTTTGAAATATTAATAGGATTATAGATAATTAATATGATGTATGGAAAATTTTAACTTGAAATGATTTTGAGCTTGAGTTTTAAATTTACGTGCCCTTCTTGGTAGGTAGCACCCTCTTATCAGTTATTCTTCCGGTAAACAGCACTATAAGAATTGCTGTCCTGCGGTATAGAGATTGAGTGAACCAGTGTAGTTACAGGCACAAGGGACATAACTTCTTAGTTACCAAGATCGGGGGCGCACATATATTTTTTATAGCGTCAATGTGACTGTGACTTACTTACAGTTCGGCTGCCTATTATAGATAAATATCAGCTTATCGCCGTCCACTGCCGGGCGAAAGCCTCCCACATAGAACGCCAACCATCCCCATTTTGAGCAGCCCGCATCCATCCAGTACCTGCCATCTTTTTCATATCGTCGGTCCACCTTGTCGCAGGGCGTCCTGCACTACGTTTGCCTAAGCGTGGTCTCCACTCTAACAGGTGTCGGCTCCATCGGCCATCGATGCGTCTGGAGACATGATCAGCCCAATTCCACTTTAGCGTGCTAATTCTACGCGCGATGTCGGTGACTTTAGTTCTCTGGCGAATGTCCTCATTTCGGATTCTATCTGCCAGAGAAACCCCAAGCATCGCACGTTCCATAGCTCGCTGAGCGACCTTGAACTTGTGAACCAGTCCCAGAATCAGGATGCACTGATAATATACCCTGGTCTTAAGTGACTGTGGGATCGACGAATCAAAAATATAACGCTACCTCCCGACTACGCTGCCCAGCCCAAACGTATTCTTCTTTTGGCCTCCTTCTCAAAATTGTGCCGGCCAAGTTGTAGTTTGGTAAAATTAATTAATATACGTTAACTTGTTAATATAATATATAACGACATTATAAAAAATGTGTCCTCATATATTAGTATGGATATTTGTAACAATACATACACATATGTATCCTGCATGTTATATATTTACACAAACACAGGTATCCATAACACTAAGTAGTAAGCCAGCTAAAATAAATGACTTGAATTTTAAAAAGCTTAGTACGAGTATAAAAGGAAGAAGATTGAGATGGAATTTAATAAAAATTAAAATTAAATTTTCATCGGCTGTAGACTTTGAGAAATTTATATTGCTGTTTAAAATAGTATTTGCATGAAACAGATTTCAGTAGATAAGTTTATTTTTTATAGTAGAAAAATGTAGTTGTAGTTTTTTAGTTTGTTTGTGTTTTCGAATTCACTAAAAAATTATTAATCATATCAATATTGAACTTTCATATTATAAATGATAGTTAATAGTTGCAGGTCGGACATCTTGTATATGAAACTAATGCGTTTTTATACATTCACATTTCGTTCATCCGATTAAATTTACACTTTTTACAGTTTACTTTGACACGCCCGTGAAGTATTTATATAGTACAATAAAAGTACCGGAATCATATGATCGTTATTTGAGTTCTATTAATGAGAGGTAAAATGCGCAATGAAACGCGTAGCATATTTTTAATCTTCAACTCGACCGATCTTTTTTTAGCACTTGAAACAATTAACGTTACGTTAAAACGCATACACAAATAATAAAATCATCAATTTCCTTCAATCGACCCATGTGATTTGTTAATTTCTCTAGACAAACGTAACTGTGAAGATTGCAACTAATTGGCAGCAGGGATTTGCTAATGCTAAGTGGTCACCAACGCCTATAAACATTGGCATTGTAAGAAATGTTAAACATCGCTTACATCGCCACCTACCTTGGGAAGTAAGATTTTATGTCTCTTGTGCCTGTAATTACACTGGCTCACTCACCCTTCAAACCGGAACACAACAATACGAAGTACTGCTGTTTTGCGGTAAAATATCAAAGTCAAGGTCAAACATCTTTATTCAATATAGAAGCGTTACACTTGCTTATAGATTGTCATAAATCTACCACTGGTTCGGAAATAAGCACCACAGACCTGAGAAGAACCAGTGAAAGAAACTCAGCAGGTTTTTTTTATATCTCATCTTTACAACGTCTTACCCCGTGATGCAATTGATTGGTCTTGGGTTCTGAACTTGTACTTGGGCGGTCATGGTTGCGGCTTCGAATGGAAATAGAAAATAAGGTAAATAAACAACTTTGTCCTTGAACTGACATGATATTTGAGTTAAACTAGTGAGGAGGAAATTATTGAATGAGTGGGTTAATGAATGAATGATTGAGTAAGGAATGATATATTTCATTGTTTTTGTAGGTCATTTTATATTAATTTTATTAGATATATGCTATATGGATTGCAGATAAAATAAATAAAAACAATTATTAAACAAAAATTTAATCTGATTCCGTTTCAGAGCTCTCAAAGCAAAACTCTTATTTTACCTAATAGCCAAAATGACTATCAACTTTAAATAAACAATATTGAAATATATTTTTAAGCATTCAATTTTTTTTTAAATATATGTAATTAAAAATACAAAATCAGTTTTAATCACGACGGTGATTAAAACTGATTTAAGCAAAGCTAGATCGTAAAAGAAAACTTGATAATTCCGAATAATTAAATTTTGCTATGCATAAAAGTTTTTTTTTTTTTATAGAACAGGAAGGCGGACGAGCATATTGGCCACCTGATGGTAAATGGTAACCAAACGCCCTTGGACATTGGTACTGTAAGAAATGTTAACCATCGCTTACATAGCCAATGCCCCACCAACCTTGGGACCTAAGATTTTATGTCCCTTGTACCTGTAATTACACTGGCTCACTCACCCTTCAAACCGGAACACAACAATACCAAGTACTGCTGTTTTGCGGTAGAATATCTGATGAGTGGGTGGTACCTACCCAGACGAGCTTGCACAAAGCTCTACCACCAGTAAATCTTAGTTTATATAGTAGTATCTTATTTTATCTATATTTTGAGTGTTTTGTTAGCAAAATTGTTAATAAAATGAATATTTTTTTTCTCGTTTTCTAGCGTTACATGATAATAGCACCTTTACCAGATATTTAAGTAATTTTCTATTTTTATAAATATTTGATATTACATATTATATACAAATTAATAAGCAAATATCTTTTTAAAAATTTTTTAAAAATCATTGTCAGTTCATCGAAAAACGGCGTCTTGAATGTCGGCAAAACTGTTTTCGGAACTTTGGAAGTAAAATTAAAATGGAATTAAGTAGTTAAGTGGAATATTGCTGTATTACAAATAAAGACATATTAATCAAGAACTATCTGTTGTTCATAATATTTATACTTAATACTTTTAAAATCAAACTTCTAATTCAAATGTACAAATAAAGGTACTGCCCATTTATTACTAATTCTATCGTTTACAAAATCATACTAGTCATTAGTTGGCGGCGTTTCTCAAGATCTATTTGCCAGTCGGCTTTTATTTGTTTAATTTATTAAATATTAAAAAATCAAGTAAATAGAATCAATAAAAGAGGTTTTAATAAATTACATTTCTAAATAATGTAATGCTACTCTGATATTACGTTGTGATTCGTGACGTCAATAAGGCGTAATTTGGGTCTTCGAGTGCGAAAAATTCGGAGTTTCTGTCTAGCCGCGTGGCGACTGCCCGCTTCTTGTAGTTGCCGGTTAACTCTCAATTTCTAAAGCGTTTGACAAGTTTCATTTATTTTAGTATTACGGTATTAATTTACAGTCTATATACAAATTTAAAAATAATAGATTTTAGTTAAATCGCGAAAATAGCGTTGAAATTACGAACTGAAAAAAAAGTGTCTTCAATAATGTTGTTTGATAATTTATAAAAATATCATTATTTTAAATTAAGGTGAGAAAATTTTTTTATATAATTTTGGTTTACAAACTTGTTTATTTTATAATGTTCTACAATGTATGTCTGGTTAGGTACAAAACATAAACATAATGGATTTTTTTATCATACTCATTAAGATAGAATAATAATGTGTAAACGCTATAAATAAAATGTTTAGACATAAATATATTTTGTGACTGTCAATTCAATAATATCCATTATTTTTTTATTCGAAACAAACAATGTTAATAAGAGTAGGTAATGTTTTTGTGGCTTTGGGATATACAATCAGATCAAGTTATTTCTATAACAATAATGTAGAGTGAAGCTCTTGCATATGTCGAGTTGTACCGATATCGTAGTATTTTAATTGTTTTATTACTAATGTTGACCGGCATTAGCTATTATCATTTATCCCATAATTGTGTAATCTTTGCATAGAGAGAATACATATATTAATCCCTATCTCTTTTATGTACGGATTTGGCCTAGCGTTGGGACGGCACAGATAAGACTCAAACCAACTCAGCAAAGGATTCGATATTCCGTAATAATAATTCGATATTTTAATTTATCTAATAGAATGGTATGATAAAAAGGTTCGGACCATTAGACATCACGGGGGGAATTTTATTAGATCCACCCCTTTTATTTTTAAGCAACTCCAAAAATAATTGCGGTTTGAGATTAATGAAATATATGAGTTGAAACAACTCTTTTCATGGCTAAGTTATTAACTAATCTAAATGAACATTTTAGTTTTTCGAGCCAAACACAGATACGTGATCTAAATATATTTTTTACTATAATTAGTTGGAGTTATAAGACAGTGCGGTATTAGCGGATTATTGCTTTCTATATAATGGGTTATATTTCGTATTCACGGTATATTTTCATTTATCTATAAAAAACTCATTTAATCCAAATCTATCGGTTCTGAGATAAGCGGTAGTCATCCAATAGCAAAATGAAAATATTATTACTATTGAGATAAGTCAGATACATAGGATTAACGGAAATGTTCCAACGGTATTATCAACAATTTATTAACAATTTATATCAAAGTAATGATCAAAATTTTCTAATAAACCAATTATTTTATTTTGATATATTTAATTTAACTTTACCAAGGGTATTAAGGTATCACGAGGAGTAAAGGTAAGAGAGATTATTGAATTAGTTTAATCTAAGGCATTGTCCTAATTGGCGAAAATCGCACGATGACACGATGCGTTCTCGTCGTGCGATGAGTTCAAACATACAGATTTCATCAGTAACGCACCGTACGATCGTTATTAAGCATTTCATGTGCTCGCACGATTACTTGCGAGGTTCAAATAGGACACACTGAGAATTTATATATGTATATGTCACATTTCTTTAAACGAGTACTGTAACTCAGCCAAGCAAAAGGGAACTGACACGACGGTTCAGAAAGACGAACGTCCTAAGGGTATTTTATGCAAAATTATAAAAAAGTTTATATCAATAATATTTGCGATCCATGGTATAAGAACCAAACTTGAAGTAGTCGGTCCAGCAAACTTATCCACTCATCGTTTATGAGACTGGAAAAATTACGATACTTCTCGTCAGTTGTTAACAACAAATATAGTTGATGTCGTTAACTTCATAAAATATGAATGGTACATATATTCGTTTTCGTCATAGTCACGATAGATTCAGAATCGTGGAGCATCAAGGCCGCAACAAAATCTTCTGCAGGAAATGGGTGTTGGTGTGTAGTTTAGAACATGAATATTAGGCGAAGATTGTGAGTATACCCAGGCAAGTATCACTGAATTTTAATGTACTTAATTTGTTCATTTCAATATCGTAAGAAAACTTACACGTGCTGGGTGAAATTTAGCCACATGTGTATTCGATAATCCAAATTGGAGCTGCGTGGTGGAATAAGCTCCAAACAATTTCAAGAAAAGGGGAAGCCATAGCTCAGAAGTGGCGGATATTTGTAGATTGTTAGTTTACTTTCTTTACAATTTTACTTTTGTTTTGACAAAATGTGAATGATATTATTCTGACGTCCTTTGAAGCGACTATTATAATAATATTTACATATCAGGGCTATAAATCACTTTGATGTGTATCCAAAATGAAATTGTAAACATCTTCACGAACTATATACTTACATTCCATTTTGATCAATATTCTAGCAACCTTACTAAATAATATTATAAACGTGAAAGTGAATTTATTTGTTTGTTTGTTACGCTTTTTTTATAGAACAGGAAGGTGGACGATCATATGGGCCACCTGATGGTAAGTGGTCACCAAACGCCCTTAGACATTGGCACTGTAAGAAATGTTAACCATCGCTTACATCGCCAATGCGCCACCAACCTTGGGACCTAAGATTTTATGTCCCTTGTGCCTGTAATTACACTGGCTCACTCATCCTTCAAACCGGAACACAATAATACCAAGTACTGCTGTTTTGCGGTAGAATATCTGATGAGTGGGTGGTACCTACCCAGACGAGCTTGCACAAATCTCTACCACCAGTCAAAGAACTTTCACGTCTTAAGAACTCAATCGATTATCAAAAATTTCTGAATACACGTTGTCAGGAGTAAAGAAAAGGATATAGAGTACCAATCACCTAACACCTCGTTCGTCCTTCATACGCAGGCGAAGCCACGGGCGGAGACTAGTTGCTTATAATTATCAGTTGAAACATTATCTTTCATCAACTAGATTCTAGAAGTACAATATGGAAAAAGAGCAATAATATACGTTTATTATATAAAACTATGATATGAAAAGTTTACTTGGTGGTAGACCCTATCTGGGTCCATCCACTTATCACATATTCTACCGCCAAACAGCAATACTTAGTATTGCTGTGTTCCGGTTGAAGGGTGGAGTGAGCTAGTGTAACTACTGACACAGGGGTTACGAACGATGTTGATGATCGATATGAACGAGGTCGATGGTACTTTGTGCGATGTATATAATGGGTAATATTGTTTACAGCGTCAATGTCTATGTTATCCCATAGTGAGGTGGTGACATCTACCATCTACCAATTTTGTATAAATAAAAAAAATCGAGCATAAAAAAAGTAAAACATAACGGAGAAGCTTGTTTCGTCTCGTCAATTAAAAATAAAGACAAGAGTTTACAACTTGATGGGATACACAAAGCTCTACTGCCAGTTGTCTTGGATAAATATATTATGAATTGATTTGGTTTCAAATTAAGTATAATATATAACAAAAATCACATTTTTTTTATATTTTATACAATAACACGTGACTAAAAAACTCCACCTTATACAATGGTCAAACTTTCGGTCAATTGATTAATAAATGAATATAAAAATGTTAATAAATGTAGAAATATTGAGTTAGGGTTTTATCGTTATCTAATCACAATTCACTGTCACACATAGGCGTCTCCTGAGGTGCGGCAAAGCTCTCGGTTCTCCGCCCTCCGCTTCCAGTTATAAAGAGTTGTGATGTCATAAAGAGAAGGGTTTTGGCTACTTTTAAGTTTTCTAAATATTAAGTGAATGGAGAGTGCTAAAAAATAACCTAACTATGGATAGCACTTGATATTATTAGTGACAACGATGAAATTCTGTCAACAAACATTATCTTATCCATAAAATCCGTACACGTAGTTAATAATGATTATTCGGAGTCGGCTTAAGATACGATTTATTGCTTTAGGCTCAACATTGTGACACTATAAGTTACATGTAAAACATCATATATATAATGTAGCCGCGGTTTCACCCACGTATAACTTAAAGAAATCACTAAGAGCAGACTTATAATATATATATATATACAAGATTTTTATAGTATAAAGTTTAAATATTAGATAGGGCTGGTACACTAATTCGAACCGGAGAACTAAATGACTTGGAATTTGTCTCTGAGTTTTTGTATCTCGGCTCACTACTGACCGACCAAGAAGGCTGTGAAAAGGAGATCCGACGACGATCTCAAATGGCCAAGTCTGCAATGAGCAAACTAACCCGAATATGGCAGAACAGGAAAATATCGAATAAAACGAAAAAACGGCTCGTTCAGACTCTAATATTCTCCATCTTTCTTTATGGCTCGGAATCCTGGACAATTCGCTCACTGGAGAGGAAGAAGATCGACGCGTTCGAGAAGTGGTGCTGGCAAAGAATGCTGTGCATACCGTGGACGGCCAAGAGAACCAATGTCTCGATCCTGCAACAACTGCACATAAAAACGAGATTGTCAAGTATTTGCTACCAGCGTGTCCTTCGTTATTTTGGTCATATAGCGCGAAGGCAGCCTGACAGCCTTGACAAGCTGATGATGCTTGGCAAAATAGAGGGGAAACGACCAAGTGGCCGCTGCCCCACACGATGGTCGGACCAAGTTACCAACCTCACTGGTCTCCAAGTGACCACAGCCCTGAGGAAAGCTGAGGACAGGAAGGACTGGAAAAAATTCACAAAGATCGTGACCCAGACCCTAGATCAGAGTGGACACGACCTTCAGCAATGAAGTAAACGACCGAGAAGAATACAAGATTTTTAGTGTTATTTTCATTTGATATTAGTGTTTATTGGTTTGCACCGCACCTAAATAAGGCAGGCAATATATAATTGGCCATGAGAAAAACATCATTCCCTTAAATCTATTCCGACATACTTGATTGTCTTTCCCGGTTCTTTATTTATTGTGACTGCAAACGATAAATTCACCAGAAATCGTGTCCTTTTAAAAGTACAACGTAAATCTGTTTTTTTAATAAGCACTTATTATCAACTAACCGACAAACTGGTTCATTTTTCGCCCAGAGAATCGGAATTGCGATTCACAGGGGAAATGCTGCTAGCATTCTTGCCACGATTCCACGCGATTACCATTTGTACAGTAACTATTTTTAATTTTTATTTGTATATATTTAAGGCTTTACTTCATTTCTCAAACTAACCGATAAATATAACAAAAATATGAAAAAAATATATGCTACAATGAAACTAAATACCTACCTAACCAAATTAACTTTAACTTTCAAAGTTATTTACAAACCGAAAACAAATACTTATGTATGAGTAATTTCAAATAATCTTAACTACCTGTTGAAATATTGTCAAAACTATAAAAAGTACTAAAACTGACTATAGTCTTATCTCGATATCTTGACGTGATTCTTTAAGCTGATATAACTTTATTATTTATGAACCGATTAAAATAAAACAAACACTATATTTTCTATTGCATTGATAAAGATCCCCGGTAATTGCTCACAAATCTTCTATGTACAGACAGCGATCAGTTACAGATTTATTATATGTATAGATTATAAAAGAAATTAAAAACTTCAATACGCGATGTATTTAAGGCTTTTAAATCACAACTAGAGATTTACCCAATATAGCTTATGTCAATTTCGTAGTAATTTTATTAATAAGATTATTGCCTAACGTATTAGAGTATTATAAATATTCGTGCTAATGGAAAATGATTGGTTTGTATTTGCTAAAGTTCTTCCTACACACACAAAACAATGTTGTCTTTATAATTGTTGAATTTGCAAACAATTATATTGTCCATTTCATTTATTTAATTTTCACTGTTTGCTAAAATTTTGAAATAATATTTGAGTTTTTTTTTGTACGAAAACTTCAAAGAATAAATTATATACGCGATTTAAATATAAGGCGTTTCTAAGGAATTGCTAACTGAAGTAAAAATAAGTAAGAATGACGTCAAAAGAGAACATCATGCAAATTAAGGTGAATAAATGTTCCAATGAGAGTTGTTTTTGGACAAAGCGAATAAAATTATTACACTGATCTACAAATATACTGTTTCATACTCTATGAAAAAGTATACCATAAAGGTACTTACAAATATATAGTTAGATAAGTTATAGTTTTATATCAAATCTGGCTATAGAAATTTGCTTCATCTGGATACAATTTTTGAAAATGATACGATTAATTTGTGGTAGAATTGTTTACGAGTTTATTTTATAGGGACTCTTCTGAACAACGCCTTCAGAAGCATCCCTATAAAATACGTTTCGTAAGAATCGAAGCAGCAAGTATAAGACGTGATGTGAGAACTTATGAAATTGACTTTATCAGTTCGTTACTCGTAATTCGAAAATCCTATTTTTTATTATTGAATAGGTAGGGGGATGCCCATAAGTAATGGTAAATGGTCATCAACGCGCCATATACATTGGCATTGTAAGAAATGTTAACCATCGCTTACATCACCAATGCGCCACCAACCTAGGGAACTAAGATGTTATGTCCCTTGTGCCTGTAATTACACTAGCTCATTCACTCTTCTAACCGGAACACAACAATGCCAAGTACTGCTGTTTTGCGGTAGAACATTTGATGAGTTAGTAGTACCTACCCAGACGAGCTTGCACAAAGCCCTACCACCAGTAATTTATCCAGAATACTATCCTAACTATCTTCAGTCTTTCCTGGACTATGTTTATAATTTTATTATACTCATTATCAAAAAATAAGATTAGAATTATAAGTGATATTTTAATGCGAAAGTTAGTTTTTTTGGTTTGTTAAAATTTCACATCTTAACTACACAATAAAAGACAATCATATGGTACATAATACTTGACAGCGCGGGCGAATTAGAAGGCGAAAATTGTTCCAAGTACCTATAACAACAATTCTAAGAATTGCTGCTTAGCGGTGAGAATATATGATGAGTGGGTGTTAACTTTTCAGACGGGTTTCACAAAGCCCTCGAGTTAATCAACTCGCATCGAGTAATAGTGGTTATAAAAACAGTAGCATATTCTTTATAATTATTTGTAAGATATGTGCAACACAAAAAAAAATGAATACAATACTGCTGGTTTGTAGATAGAAAAAATAGATCTAAAATTAGATCGCCCCGCGAGGCTCATGTTATATTTACATTTCACATTTTACTGGAAGTCAGTGTGTTAAAACAAAGTATATTTCAAAAGTACTTAAATTCTTAATGTGCTTCGAAAAAAATATTTAAATTAAAAGTAATATGAAAATAGAGTTCAATATTTTTTATATTGAAAATATTTTTCAAAGATAATTTAAGAAGGTAACGAAAAAAAATATTGTGAACTCGATATTTATATAACAGGAAAATGCACAGTAATAGCGTCGTCTTTTTTTCATATAATGTCGGACTAAATCTTTTAGCGGATGAAGGAACACCTTTCAACGGCGCTCAATTCGATTTAACAAAAAAAAATGTTTACGAATCAAAAGTACACAAGAGAAGTTTTCTAGAAAAATAAATTTGCCAACATTAAAGATTTGTATTCTTGCTGTGTGTTTCCGTTGAATAGTACGAATCGATTTAGGGATTAGCATCCTAAGTATTTCTCAATTAAATATTTAAGGCGGTGGCGTACGAATTTACCAGATTTGCAATCTCAAAAATTCTTTATCATATTGAAAATTATGAACTTATTATGGTAATGAAAGCACTCTTTAAATAGTGGCTGTTTGTTTTTATTATCTTTAGACTGCAGGTGCCGTCTAACGCGTGTTGCTTCACAACAAAACATTATATATCTATTTTTAGGGCTATAGATAGTGTTCATTCAAAGTTATAGTAGCATACTGTAGCGCAGTTTAGTTCTAATTTAACAATATGCTATTTTTTTATCTTCCATTACTTGTACATATTATACTATATTATTTTCAAAAGAGCGAATTATTTAGTATTTTGTTATGTAAGGTTGAACCTCAGAACCTTGCAAGATTTTGAGAGAGCTGGTTTATATAGCTTTTTTTAAATATTTGCGTTATTACGCATATAATCAGCTTGTCTGACTGTCCATCTGTCTCATTGATGTCTGTTTTAAATCATGTCTTCCCCTTTTTCTTTTGATGCTTCTATAAATGTTGGGTATGTTATTCTTAAATATTCGACGAAATCGGTTCGACTGCTGTGATTCAATAAGTTATTTTCATTAAGAAAACATGTATTAGTCATGACACAGATATATAGTCTCCACAGATGTGTTGTCTGTGCCTTTGTTGTATTTTCCCCACAGATGTATTTAATAAGTATCTCTTGTTGATGTATTTAATAAATTATATAAAATCATAAATAGATGAAAGTAAAGAAGATAAATATTATAGATAAGTTTACTTACTACTTTTTACTATTAAGCGAGGTGTAATTAATCTTTGTAATCCCCAGTAACTCGCGAAAACAGTTAATTATTTCAAAACTAAACCTTTCAAGGGAGATTATACGATATCGATCGATGAATAACTCGAATTACACTTGTAATTTATTTTGTTTCCTAAAACAGTATATATGCTTTATTTTCTTATTCATCAATTCCACTAACAACAATAATTAGAATGTATTTCAGACCTGAATTTAAAAACGTATACGATGGAAAAAATCCTTCGCTTAAAAAATTCGCAAAAGCGATGTTTTAGGTACAAGGTTTTACGTAAAACATTCATTGGGTCGAAACTTTTGGTGTAGTAATTGTAATAGTATAAGGGAAAATGGAATAACTGCTACTAGTAGCAAGTTGTTACTAGTAGTATCAATTATAATATTCTTTATAAAATTATTATATGCTATGCAACTAGGTCCTGGAATTAATCATAATAAATTTGAAAAGAAAAAAAATACAACTAAAGAGTAACAATATTTAGAAAAAATATGCGAAAATTAATGAAATTTCTGCTTGTTGGACAGGAATAGTGTATAGTTTCTGAAATTATCAGAAATATTTATTGCAAGCTTATTGTTTATGGAAAACCATATTTAATTAAAAATCAAACGTTTAATTGTTTTTAAAATGTTCCTAATTGTTTAGCGTATAGGTAAATGTCGTTTTTTGCTTACAAATGTTTTTACATAATATTTTTAATAGTATTGAAATTGCAAGATATATATATTTTTTTAATATTTGTTTGATTTGCTTTTAGCAAGGCAAATATTAATTTATCAAATAAAATAAATCTAAGAAAAGAATGCACTAGGAGATTTAATAAAAAAATAAGTTTATTTATTTTAAAAAATAAACATATGATTAATGACACAAACCGGTAACAAGGTAATCGTTAGTTATAGGAGCAACATAATTACGTGAATCTTTCGCGTCATGGTGTGACAAGCGGAAACGACATCTTGCCATTAGATATATTAGGTATACTGCTAAAAACCGCATCGTACACATTGTTACTTGTGTTACACGTTGTTACACTTGTGACTTATATTTTCCTTTTACAATGTAAAAGGAAAATATAAGTCCTGCGACTACTCTATCTATCTATCGCATGCACTGGGTGTATGTTACGAAGTTGTTTGGATGCATAGCGAGAAGAATGGACGTGATAAAAGAATAACTATGGTAGTTGATTCTATATTATAATTCCTGGCCAAAAGTGAGTGGCAGAAGCCGAAGTAGTTCTACCACCTCTGTATGTTTGGTCAATATATATTTATTTTGTATGCGGGCCTGAGAGTTATAAACATCTAGAATGTAATTATATAACGTTAAATTAACTGTTCCCGTAATTATATCGATACTCTTGTAATTTGCGCACTTGCAGTTTGCAGAATATGGATCAAGTAAATTAATATGCAAACTTCTAGAAAGCGGGTTATATACTAATAGTATTTCTGTATTTGGAACAAAAAAACCGTTTTGTATATTGAAGTTATTAATAATTAAATTTAAAATGCTAAACGAACTAATTTAAAGAAAAAAAAAACAAAATGTAACGGTTGATTTTCCATGAAGGTTAATATTGAACTAGTCTATTTTACTAAAATATGTTATATGTACTACAGTACTATTACTTTTACGTTCTATGTTTACTTTTATGTCTAATGAAATTGTTTAATGGAAGTTAGAAGTGTTCTGATACAGGGGTTAAGGGGGACTTAACTTAAAATAATATTTCCGCCTAAAACGTGTCACATATTGTTAAGTTAGTGAAAAAAACTATTATTTTTTAATTTTTGAAAAGTGACGTAAGCGAGTATTATTTGTTTATAATAATTATATAATTTAATTATACTTTTAATAAATATATTATGATTTTAAATGTTATATTACGTTAAAATACTTTTCCTTTACAGAAGCTTACTATTCCAAGGAAGTAGCACTATAAGGACGTATAGTTTTATAACGCTGTTCAAGTCTCTATAAAAAAGAAGAATTACGACTGTTTCGGCTCACATTGTTTACACCGCGCGTCTGTGGCGAATCGATAAAAACATCCAAAAATGTTACCTAGAATACAAAATGCCCTAAAGCTATTTTAACATAAGCAAATTATTTTTTGTTTCGTTAACTATTATTAAATTCAATAACAATATAGCTTACATATTAATCTCACATATTTTTTCCTATTGTTGCAGATAGTCATGACACTTGAAGATTTTTACGAAGACTTAATGAAAATTATCTTTTTAATAATTATCGAAAACCAGAAAATGTGATGCAGAATGTTGGATTCGTACAATAATTTTGAGTCATTCACCAATGACACGAACATTGAAAACTACAACGATACTAACTTAACCACAGTATGGACAAACGAAGAATTTTGCTCACCTGTTTCTGCTGGAAGTTTGCTTTCTACTCCCATTTTTCAATTTTGTATATTCTTTATGTATTGCACTATATTTATAGTTGCTTTAATAGGGAATGGACTAGTGTGCTTCGTTGTGCTAAGTTCACCTCGAATGAAGACCGTAACAAATTACTTCATAATGAACCTGGCTATTGGTGATATTTTAATGACAATATTTTGTGTTCCGTTTTCATTTGTGTCAATGTTAGTTCTGAGGTACTGGCCCTTTGGTATAGTTATGTGTAAAATTGTGAATTATTCTCAAGCTGTGTCCGTGCTAGTTAGTGCTTATACACTTTTGGCTATTTCTATTGATCGTTATATAGCAATTATGAGACCTTTGCAGCCGAGGTTAGGTAAAACTGCTGCTAAAATTATAGTGGCAGCGGTGTGGGGAGGAGCATTGGCGACTGCAGCACCTATCATTATAGTTTCACAAATACAGAGACCGACTGAATGGCACCAATACTGTAAAACGTAAGTGTTGCAGAACATTACTGCGAAATCAGCTTGAAGACGTTTTTGCGTTTGTAGTAGTGCATCGTCAGCAAATAAATACTTAAATAAATGCATAGATAAGTACTTAATATATAAATAATATTACACGTATGATATTTTTAATAATGAATTTTATCAACTTCATATATTTCGTAGTCGATATTGTCCTCGATTTCATCCGGTAAATTATTTATGTCAATTATTATTGTTCTGACATTGTATCTTATGTCTCGACACCGCCATGATTTTTTTTTTCACTTCAATAGCATGCAGACAAAAACTCCACTCTTTTACAGTCATGATGCGAAATTTTTACCCATTGTCAGATGTTTCACATACTGTGACATTATTTTTGCGACTAATTAATAATAAAAGAATAAAAAATAAAATTGCGTGAAATTTCTAACGCTATTTATCAAAATAAGGACTAAATTTCTTTGAAATCTTTTGAGATTTCATTGTCATGTGTGCATTACACTACTAAAAATACAAAATCGTCTCCAAGCTGATTTATCGATACTTATTTTGATCTTCAAGCTGTCTATAATTGCTTGTAATTTTAAGTTGTATATATGTATTTAATAAACTATTCATTATGAAATTAGTTTTACAGGAAAAAAATAAATTTGGTACCCATTTCTGTTCGCTAATTCATTAGCAGAATATTTTAAACGAAGCCATTAGCTTGAAATATCTGTCTCGATACAATTTTAAACTTTATTTTTAAAAGTACTTTTAAGAACTTATTTCGCACAGGTACAGTTGGAGTATTATTTACATGTTAACATCAAGTCAACAGTCATCAGTGAAATCAACAAATATTATTCCATAGTCTTAAGTTGTTTACTTTCCAGCATAAAATCATAAATTTGAATACATTTATTAAAGTTCGTTATAGAAACTAACTCCCGACTCTACGAGGTCTCGTCGGTCTTACGATCACACTAACGATAAGTGCATTGTTGCGCAAGGCAATGAGGCCGCGCTTCATGCAGCGCCTAAGGCAGCTGCGTTTGACAATTGCTTAGTTTAAAATACAATTAATACTTGTCTCATTATATTACTCAGATAGTATTATGTAATATTAATAAATGCTTTCAGTAATAAGATAAATTCAATCAGAATATTCGGCATCTTCCGTTCCGTTTGTTTTGTATAAATAATAAAGTTAAGTTAATTTTAAGAATCACGTCGAATATTTATTTGATACAATTGCTATAAAATAACTTTTTTCCAATGTAAGTTGAACTCAGATCTATGTGATCAAACATCTTTTAAAGTTGACCTTTTGTATGGTAATCAAATTGGTTTTAAAATAATGCATTATTTGCATTCTTTTGTATAAAATATTAATTCTTTTGAAAGATATCGAGATAAGATCATAGACAATTTTTAGCACTTTTTCTAGTTTTGACTTATTATTACAACGGGTAGTTGAGTCGGTTGTTTGAAAATACTTATACGTATCTATTTTCGGTATGTAAATAACTTTGTTATAAGTTATAGGTTAGGTAGGTATTTCGTTTCCTTCCCACATATATATTTTTGATGGTTTTGTTAAATTTATATTTAGTCGGTTAGTTTGACAAGTAAAGACAAGCCTTAAATAAATACAAATAAAAAATTAAAAATAGTACAAAGGAATGGTCGCAATAATGCTAGAGCATTTCCCCTTTGAATCGCAATTCCGATTCTCTGGGCGAAAAATGAACCAGTTACTCGGTTAGTTGATAATAAGTACTTATTAAAAAAACAGATTTACGTTTTAGTTTTAAAAGGACACAATTTCCTGTGAAGGTATCCTTTGCAGTCACAATAAATAAAACACAGGGAGAAATACCTAGATCTGGGTGCGGAAAATCCGAATAAATACTAATATACCGCGAAAATAAAACTAAATACTCTGTGTCTACTGAAATATACCTTGTCTGCACTTAATTATTTTTTTTAAATTATACGCGGGTGAAACCGCGGGCACATGTTGTAGTTTGTCATAATTCAAATGCGGGCATTGTTAAATAATGCCCTCATTTATCATATGGTCCATAACATATGTATTTTATACATAGTTACAGTACTCATCTTAATGTTTAAAAACATCAGTCAGGTCAGGCAGCTAGTAAATGTCTAAATATTTTATGTATCTTATTGCAAATATGATTAGGTAACAAAAACGAAGGTAAGTTGATATTTTTTATTAATAATTTTTCCAAAGGTGGCTTTGTTTAAACCCTTCTGGGTAGGTACCACTCACTCATCAGATATTCTACCGCTAAACGGCAATACTTAGCATTGTAGCGTTCTGGTTTGAAGGGTGAGGGAGGCAAAGTAAATACAGGCACAAGAGGCATAACATCTTCGTTCCCAAGGTTGGTGGCGCATTAGTGATGGTAGGACTGTTTAACATTTCTTTCATCGCCAATATCTATCGCGGTCAAGTCGCGGGCGGTCGCGACCACATTTGCGCATCCACCTACCTATAATATAAAAAAAAATCATATTTCACATTTAGCTGTAGATTAGGTTGTAAAGTAACGATTTAAATATCAGCGTATGTCGACACATAACATATTAAATATATTAATCACACTATATAATGTATCTTAATTTAATTATTTACAAATATTCTGTATTATTTTCGTTGGTTACAGAGACATCTGTCTTGAAAAATGGGAGTTTGCCGAACAAAACGAACAATACTCGTGTGCACTATTAGTTCTGCAATTCGGATTGCCACTTACAGCGCTGGTTTGCACATATGCGCGAATTGCACACGTCGTATGGGGAGTTCGACCACCGGGTGAAGCGCAAACAGCGAGAGACACCCGAATCCAGCATTCGAAACGAAAGGTTCACTTTAAACGTATCCTTATATTTACATTAGTAATATCTTCTAAGATCTGTATTTGTTCCTGGTACAAGATCAGATCACATATTTAGTGACTA
The DNA here is from genome assembly GCA_905147175.2 of Nymphalis urticae. Classification (NCBI taxonomy): domain Eukaryota; kingdom Metazoa; phylum Arthropoda; class Insecta; order Lepidoptera; family Nymphalidae; genus Nymphalis; species Nymphalis urticae. The sequence continues at coordinate 11,887,217 of LR989983.1, forward strand.
GAGGTGTATTTTGGCGTTCTTTATATTTTGTTAAAAAAGTAGGCTTGAAGTTAGTTTTGTGAGGAACTTGAGGAATTGAGAAAGCGGGTATTTAACCCCGTTCCTCAATTTAACAAATAATTGGAGTACATCAGTATCTAATCTATCATTTTTAAGTTACTAATAACGTTCGGTTTCTATAGGTTCTCACGTCTTGTTCGACCGCATTCTCTGCATTATTATTTATATTGAAGTTAAAATGAATACATAGTATCTTTATTATGAGTTGAGAAATTTACTTTGCTAACTGGTTGCACACTTAGAGAAAATTAGCCTTTCCGTTTCTAAGATGTTTCTCAAATCTATGAATGTATGTAAAATAAATAATCAGAGAATGATAATGAGTTCGACCAAATTTATATCACATAACCCCATTTATATCATATAAATATAATTAATATCACTTAAGGGTTTACGGACGTAACAACGGAATGCAAAAGTAAAATTCGTCGCAAGTAGAAACGGTAATAATAATAAAAAAATCTATCGTATAAATGAAACATAACTAAATTTAACATCTAAAGGTGAAACTGATTTTATAAAAATTCTGGAATTGATCTTTTTAAAAATAGAACCCCCAAATCAAACAACTACAATACAAATTGATATAAATTACTCATCCAATTACTCAAAAAATCTAAATAACAATTTATATTAATTATTATATATATATTTGTATATTTATTTATCTATTTTAGGATACAGTGGTATTAGTGGTATTAGTAATATTCACAATACGTATTTACAATTTGCTTAGTGTTTTCTATTTACATGTCTTATCATTTCTAGACTAAATAGAATAAACAGTTAACAGTTACAGATTATATTATCAAACTATGCTTTTATAGTCACCATAGTATATACTAGATCGCATAAAATAAATGTCAATAAACCTTGATTTCATCGAGATTGTATTATTACAATTATGTTGTAACAGAGACTGTGTGGAGAAATCTTGAATTAAGTATAGCGATATAAAGATCTGTTATTCTTCTGAGGCTCGTTAGTCTTTTACAAAAGTTTTGGCTTATGTAGGTACAGCTTAATCATTTTAGAGACGTTTTTGCTTGTATTTTTTTTATAATTATTAATTCCTTCAAATTTAGAAATTTTGTAATTCGTTTTCACCCTCACTTTTATCTGATAAATTATTTGTCTAAAGCATCGTAAAATTTATTTTTTTTATTTAAAAGAATGTCGACAAATATTTTTTTTAAATTTTTCTACAGCTAATGTCATTATAGCATGCATATATTCATTGCTACGTAAGTTTCCACTTTCCCTCATATATTTCATTATCTTATTACTCTTGCCAGGTAAGCCAGATTCCACGAGATATATGTATGAAACTTCCACTGTACTTCCCATAGGCATTGGCTCTGTACGAAATATTAACCATAACTAAGAACTCTATTGCACCAACTTTGGTTACTAAGATATTTTGTCTCTTGTGCCTGTAATAACACACGCAAATTCACCCTTCCAACCGGAACACGACATTACTAAATATTACTGTTTGGTGGTACAATATGTGATGAGTAGGTGGTACCAACCCAGACAGGCTTGCACAGCACCAAGTAGTAAAACTAATTAACGATATAATACCATCTTCGATACTACTGGGTGGTCCATATTACAAAACACTGAATCAGATTATGAAAAACTTTAATTAAAAGGAATCATAAATCTTTACACTTAGGGTTTGCTAGCTATTCGAATTTATACTATATTAATCATTCCGCTATATTTACCGTTATAGAAAATCAGGCCAAATGCCCAAAATATAAAATAACCCCAACATTTTTTATTAATAATTTATCTGTGGATTTTTTTTAGATGATTAAGATGATGGTGACGGTGGTTATTGTATTTACTATTTGCTGGCTCCCTCTCAATATATTTATTGCAAGTATTTTTATAGTTTTCTTTATATTATGTATAATTTTAATATTTTTATAAACATCATGCCGAGAAGACCCAGTGGTAAGAACGCGTGAATCTTAACCGATGATCGTGGGTTCGAACCCGGGCAAGCACTATTGTATTTTCATGTGCTTAATTCATCTCGTGCTTTACGGTGAAGGAAAACATCGTGAGGAAACCTGCATGTGTCTAATTTCACTGAAATTCTGACACATGTGTATTCCACCAACCATTGGATTGGAGCAGCGTGGTGGAGTAAGCTCCAAACCTTCTCCTCAAAAAGGGAGAGGAGGCCTTTAGCCCAGCAGTGGGACATTCACAGGCTGTTACGGTTACGGTACGGTACGGTATGGTATAAACATCAAGTGTATATAAAATACAGGGCTCTGGAATGATTTGCATTGTTGATTTATGTTTATTTAATTAAACTAATGCAAACATACATTAAGCTATCTATATTTTGATTCAATTCACCAGAAATACATTTAGTCGACTAGTTTTCCTTTCATTATCAAGCTCAATATGATAACTACATAACTTTAGTGTCTGCAGTGTGTGTGCGTGTATTTGATGGCTTAGTTAGGATTATTTGGTAGCGTAGCGTAGCAAACTCTGACTGTTAAAACTGGCCATTTTATTGGTTTAATAAGTATCAATTAATAAGTTTAATATATATTATTTAATATAATTTAGATTCTATGGACTCTCCACGAGACCGACGACGCTTGGGCAACATGGCCAGGCATGCCATACGTGTGGTTCGTAGCCCACTGGCTGGCTATGTCACACTGTTGTTATAACCCAATCATATACAGCTACATGAACGTAAAATACCGTCGAGGATTTAAACAGGTAAATATTACTTTGTACAAAATATTTTCCGATTGTTGATGGATGTTCATAATAAACTGTTATTGTTATGCCCTAGCATTAAGCTTTTTTAGTTGTGCGTTCAAATAATCATTATCATTGGACATACTATTTCTGTTCCTATTCATACTTCTGGTTTCGTTTCTAATTCTTACTCCGTTCAAGCTGTCCGATTATGGAACAAAGTACCTGAGCATATAAGGAAAGCCACCTCTAAACTTACTTTCAAGACTCCGTGAGCATATCTTGTCAGAAACCTCCTAGTTCTCTTCATCTCTGACATCTATAATGCATTATTATTTATATGTATATTTGTATGTATGTGTGTGTATGTATATGTGTATGTCTATGTATGTGTGTATGTATGGATGTATGTGTATATATGTGTATATACAGGGTGACTGGTGAATTAGTATCAATATTTTAGGAGCATAATCGGTACATGATTCTCATTCGAATTATGTAAAAAAAATAGGTACTTAATTTTTGACCAAATTTACAAAAAAATTACTTTAAATAAATAAAGTGTGGACATATTTCCGCGGCGCGTGCGGCGTGGTGTTTGCCACCCGCAACCCCTGCCCCGCGGCTAATTAGTATTAGTAGGTTAGTCGGGCGAGCGCCGCCGTAAGGTTCGTCCATCTTCCCGCGCGCGCGCCCCTAGCGATCGATCTTACGCGTATACCTAATGTTTCGTGTGTGAGTGTGACCCGTCATTAGTAATTAGGTATGGCTTATCAATACACAAATGCAGAATACTGTGAGTACTGTGAGTAGTAAAGTGACCCATTCGTGTTAAAGCGTGTGAAAGACAATATGCGTAAACGTGCCGAACTGTGTATCACACGAGCAGGAGCTCACTTTGAACATTTGTTAAGGTTAGTGTAGTTATGTAGGTAAATAGGTAGTTAAATGATTGACAATCGTTGTAAATAAGTATGATTCCATTTTTAAATACGCCGGAAATACCAAGATAGGTAAACAGTTAATTTTTGTCCCAAGTTCATATCATTTACCTAGTCAACAAATTTGTTGCTTAAACGAGTGAAATATTTTGGTATTTTTGCCTGTTCTAAGCCAGGTTTAAAGTATGAAGGGGGATTGGATCATGCTTGTTTATCAAAGGTAGCCTGCTACCCTGTTAACACGCGGCGGCGTTTGGACGTAGGTAAAGTACCGCGCGATAACTAAATGTACCTAACTGTGTTGTGTCGTCAGCGCAGCTAGGGTGTCCACATGACGCGTAATTAATAACATAACTTTTGGTTAACTTTACTTAGAAGTTTATTAATATTTATGTTATATGTATTTTTTTTTGGTCATATATGGTCGTCAAATATCACGTCCTTAAGTATTGATACTAATTCACCAGTCACCTTGTATATGTATGTATGTATGTGTGTATATATATATATTATTCACATATATATTATAGCTCTGTTTTTATTTTATTTTTTGTCGTTATATTTGTATGTATCTATATTTTTCATTATCAATTACCGCCTTCACGAATTTCCGCTTAGCCTAAAGGTTGACTGGTAGAGAATGCCTTTAGGCATTAAGTCCGCCTTTTGTCAAACTACACAATGTGGTGGGCGAAAAAGTTAAAAAAAAAATACTACGTACACGGTTTTTGATACTCATCAATTCGGTATTGATGAGCTTAACTAGAAATTTGGATTTAATTTTATTTTATTATAAGTAACATTTTAATTTGTAGATATTAGGTAGTTTGATGCCCACTCGCCTACATCAGACATCGCGGTCGGCTCGACGTACCAGCACGTGTGACGTTATACCCTTGTCAGGTATTTTTTTTTATTCGTAACGATACCACGACTGATTGATTAATGGCCTGATATTAAGTGATAATCACCGCCCATAAACGTTTTCGGTTTAAGATATATCAATCATTCCTTACATTGTCAATTCACCACAAACCTTGGGAACTAAGATGTTCTGTCCCTTGTGACTTTAGATACACCGGCTCACTCACCCTCACCACCGGAAGACAACAATATTATACAATACAGTATTTCTGTTTAATGTTGAACTAGTACAAAGTCTTTCCAATTTTCACAATCAATGGGCTCATTTTAAAATCAGCAATTTTGTGGACCTATATTGCCAGAAATAAGATTAAAGTTGTAAAAAAGTGGTTAAGGTTAATTTATTTATGTTTTTTTTTGCTATGTTTTTGTATATAAAAATGTGCTTGCCTAGGAGGCAAAATAATTTAAGCCAGTTTTGTCATTTTCATAGATTTTAATAATTTTATTTTTTTAATAAATTATATTAAAGGAAGTACGGTTATATATCATTTGGTACGGTAAATTAAAGAAAACAAGGGCACCAAGGAAATTATTATGTTTGCCTTTAGGGCTTATTGGAACCCTTTCTAAATCTGAAGAATATTCATGATTCAATTATCAAGGATACTGAATAAAATATTTGGGGTAGATTGGAAGCCTGTGATGATTGTTTTGGGGTTGACTATCTAATTTGTAGATTATTATCCAGTTTCTTATACTGAATCACTAAAGCAACTTATACGATTATAGCATCACATCCAAACAATCGATAAGTATTGTCGAAGTAAGCCCACTTGTGAGTGAGATGTGAAAACGTACAAGTATATGCTATGGCTTCTATTTATATTTTACCAAATCTAAATAGGATCCATTGCCATCAATTTGTAGATAGGTACTTAAATAAATTCGGATCAAAAGTATAAAAAGTAACAGCCTGTGATAGTCCCACTGCTGGACTAAGGCCTCCTCTCCTTTTTTGAGGAGAAAGTTTAGAGCTTATTCCACCTCACTGCTCCAATGTGGGTTGGTGGAATATACATGTGGCAGAATTTTAGTGAAAATAGACACACGTAGGTTTTCTCATGATGTTTTCCTTCACCATCAAGCACGAGATGAATTATAAACACAAATTGAGCACATGAAAATTCAGTGGTGGTGAACCCACGATCATCGGTAAGAATTCACGCGATCTAACCACTAGGCCATCTCGGCTTTAAAAGTATAACAACATATTAAGTTTCTATAAACCTATTATATGATAGTATCTAATTATAATAATAATAATATCCTGGGACATTATTCACACACTGCTATCTGATCCCAAATTAAGCAGAGCTTCTGTTATGGAAACCAGACAACTGATGTACTTTTCTTTGTAAATACATACTTATATGGCTAATTACACCCAGACTCAGGATAAACAGACATGTTCATGCACACAAAAATGTCTGTCCTGAGTGGGAATCGAACCCACAATATTCGGCGTGAAAGGCCAAAGTATCTACCAACCACGCCAACCGGCTCGTCAAATTCAATGTATTTAATTATTTTTTGTATTTAGAACTCATCGGTGTCAACGGCATTAACCGTCGAGAAGTAAGCAACGGTTCGGGTCGGTTGCAGCGCGTGTCAAGTCGCGGCGGGAACTCTGTTAACAATCTCTCGTCCAGACACTTTCTCGCCTCAACACCTCCCATACAAGCGCTGTCAATTCGTAGACAACACCAGCTGTAACAGTTAGATAATAATTAATATAAAAAACACGGTACCTATTACATACATACCAAAGGTTACTTTAATATTATTCTCTTGAAATGATTAAGATGTAAGAATTGATTATTTATTAGCTTACTTTTTTCCCCTTATATTGTAATTCCTTTTACCATTTAGTACATTTGTAAATCACTAAATTACTTTTCATTATTAGCGATATTTTGTATCCTTTCTGTATAAATATATATTTTATACATCGATACCAATAATTTATCTCAATTTTCTTTAAAATAATGAATTGTGCTCCATTTAATCAGGGTGGAAGAAGCTGTCGATTGTGACACAGCTTACATTAGTACAGTCGTCAATGTAATCTTTCTTACATTGTAGAAATAAAATGTACGCTATGATTGCTATTGTTTAATTGAGATTAACATATTTGTAAAATAAATAATAAAATGAAATTAATAAAGAATTCAATAAAATCTCAACCTTAAACCTCAGTAATCTGATGAAATATTTGTTATTTTATCTTAAACGGAAATTTTTAATACACTTTTATATATTATTGCATAATTAATAGTATGAAATTATAGTAAATAATATTTTTAACAAGTTTATATTTTCCATGCTTACCTTCTTGTAGTCCCATACATCGAAGAACTGTAAAAAATTCTTACAACTTGAACATGATTGATCAGAAACATAAATTAAGAGTGCTTACTAGCCCAGCTTGAATTTTTCTCGCTTCACAGCCGCACAATGGCAGCTATCATTTGCACGAGTATGTGACGCGTCACGTAAAGTAACGATTTACAACGGTTAGTTATTAGATATATATTTATACATAATCATCATATTATTAATTACGAATACAAAATAAAATGTATAGAAAACTATATACATAGATAGAAAACTATACTTAATACAAGAATATATAAATTATAAAGAGATACATATACATTCGGAATCAATAGTAAGGACCGCCGTTGGCGACACACACCCTTTCCCGATCACAGTTGGTGTCCACAGCGAAAGCCCATGAGCCGTCTCCCTGGCTCATGATGTATGCTGATGACATTGCACTGGTAGATGAGGACAAGCAGGTATTGGAGCAAAAGGTGAACCAGTGGAAAGGTGTGCTAGCGAGGGGTGGTCTGATGCTAAATGTTGCGAAGATCGAGTATATGGCCTGTGGCAGTACGGACCACGAACCCATAAAGATAGGCGGAGAATCCATTATCAAGACGGAAAACTTTAAATACCTCGAGTCCGTTCTGCACGAGTCTGGTACTATCGACCACGACATCAGAGCTCGAATAAACGCAGCTTGGGCCAAATGGCGGGTAATCTGTGATCGCAGGATACCGGTGAAATTAAAGGGCCTTGTGTACAAGTGCATCATCCGACCAGTCTTATTGTACGGCAGCGAGACGTGGCCAGCTCTCGCGAGACATGTTCAGCAACTTCACGTCGCGGAAATTAAGATGCTGTGGTGGATGTGTGGCGTTACGCGACTATATTGTATTTGTAACGAGCACATCCGTGGTAGCCCTGGCGTTTGCGATGTAGCGGATAAGTTGCAGGAAAGCCGTCTCCGTTGGTTTGGCCACATTAGCCGCAGACCGCCAGACTATGTTGGGAACCGATGCCTGGACTTTGTTGTCGAAGGCCCTAGATCCCGTGGCAGGCCCAAGAAGCGCTGGCTCGATGTTGTAAGGGGCGAAATGAGAGAGCACGATCTCACTAAAGACGACGCTTTCAATCAGGCAAAGTGGAGGCAAAGATGTAGGAAAGCGGACCCTGGCAGTACTAGGCCGGGGAAACGCTAGGAAGAAGAAGAAGAAGAAGATATAAATTATAAAGAGGTTAAAAATAAATAACTACATTTCATGGATAGTGTTTATATTTTACATATTTCCTACTAGATATGCCCACGGTTTTATCCGGGTATAACTTAAATAAATCACTCAAAAGTTAAAAAAATATAAACTTTCAATCATCATCATTTTATAGACTATCATTTAAAGGTAGCTAAAGTTTCAGCCAATTCAACTGAACAGTTATTTTAGGTTTAAAGAATTTATTCTCAAAAAGACAAATTCACTTACATGAGAATAGCAATATAAATATAATAATAAAAATATTCGCCTCATAAGTAGGTACTCAGTTAACGGAATAGAATATAATTATATTGTTGTTTATATTTTAATCACTATAGAAGTGGGTATTCTCTAAAATATATTTTGAGTTTTGAGACTTAAATCCGTTAACTGAGTTTACTTTTTTTATATAAGATGGTAATTTGTTGTAAAGTTCTGCTCCATCGAAAGTAATATTTTTTTTTGCAAATTTGGTTCTAATTTTTGATAGAACTAATAAGCTTGGTCTACGAGTGCTACGTTTACTGTTTTGTTTTATGAACGTTAAATCTGAATGTATCGATTTATTAATAATTTTTCTGATGATAATTTTTCTGAAGAATACATGAATTATATACATAAAGTTGTTGTAGGTTCATAATGTTTGTTTTCTTGTAAAGTGTAGATGTTGATGTCGAGGGTGGATATCGAAAAAGTATTTTGATTATTTTATCTTAATTTCTTTGTAGTTCTTGCAGTTTTTTTTTCCAGTATTACCCCATATTTCTATTAAATACAATAAATGCGATTTTACTAGAGAATTGAAGATGTTATACTTTATTTTTTTAGGTATGCATTTTGAAATATTTTTAATGACCCAATTAATGAAGAAAGTTTTTTTATTTATGTAGTCTACTTGATATTTAAAAGTTAAATAATTGTCTATTCGTAAACCTAAATATTTTTCACAGATTTTCTGCTCGATTGGAAAATTGTCAACAGTTAATGGATCATGCGGTGGAATCATTTTATTTTTAGTTTTAAATACAATGTAACAAGTTTCGGAAGCGTTAATAGTTAAGAGATTATGATTGAACCATTTATGCAGAACATCTAAATCATGTTGAGCTTGAGAAACGATGTCATTTATGTTACTACCGAAACAAAATAAACAGGTGTCATCTGCGTACAAAGTCAGATGACCATTTAGTTTCAAAGTTACAATATCGTTTACATATATTAAAAATAGAAGTGGTCCCAAAATTGAGCCCTGTGGGACTCCACAGGTGACAGGCAAAGCACTATTTTGTATGTCACCAATTTTGACGATCTGCAATCTGTTTGTTAGGTACGATTTTAACATTCCAAGTACAGCACCTTTGATACCTATGTTTTGAAGTTTATGTAGTAAGAGTTTATTACTTACGGTGTCAAAGGCTTTTTTTAAGTCGATAAATACGCCCAGAGCTATGTGCTTTTTATCTAGGTTTTGTCTTATTTTTGTTACTAGATCTACAGTTGCAGCAGTGGTGTTACTTCTAGCTCTAAAACCGTATTGTCGTTTAGAGATGAAATCAAAAGAGTCCAAATACGTTATTAAGCGGTTGTGAATTAACTTTTCTAAAATTTTTGAGAGAACGGGTAGCACAGATATTGGACGATAGTTTTCTGGGTCTGTTAAAGATCCAGATTTGTGTATAGGTGTTATTTTTGCGATCTTTAATGAGTCTGGGAATATTCCTTCAGACATAAGCTTATTAAAACAGTATGTCAGACATTTTGATATTAAATTACATAAACATTTTAATACTTTTGTGCTAATTTTATCTATACCACTACTTGCATTTGAATCTAAATCCCTTATCAGTCTTTCAATCTCACCGGAACTACACGGTTTGAATGTTAGAAGTTCATGATGTTCATTGATTGTATTAATCGGGTGTAGGATGTTGTGGTATTGTGTTGGTATTCTTTTTGCTAAGAGGGAACCTATTGTTGAGAAATGTTTGTTAAAAACGTTACAAATATCGTTTGTATCAGTAAATATTTTTGATTCTACTATTATTTTAGAGGGAGAACAACCTTGACTTGTTTTATTACTACATAATTTGTTAACTAAGGTCCAGATATTTTTTGGATTCTTTGCGTTGTTTATAAAAAAATTGAAATAGTATGAATCTTTTGTACTTTGTATCAAATTAGCTATTTCAGTTCTCTTTGAATAGAATTTATTTTTTATATACTCATTGTCAGGATTGTTCTTATATTGCGTCCATAAAAAGTTCCTTTGACTTATTCCGTCGACAATATCCTTGTTTATCCAGTCGTCTCTTATGTTGATTAGAATTTTGGTTTTTGTTTCTTTACAGTCAATAACATGTTGTTTTATGATAGTTTCAAGTTCTGTATAGTTCTCAATTGAGTTAATCAATTGCGAGGACTCTAAGGAGCGGTACAACTTTGTGTAATCTATAGCTTCATAAGTGGTTCGTATTTTTTTTGGAGTTTTGGATTTATTCAATTGAACATATATATTTTTGTGGTCTGATAATGATGAGTTAATAATAGCAATGGTGAAGTTATTCGTGTTTAAATTTGTACTTACGTGGTCTATAATTGATTTTTTTGTGCTAGAGTCTCTTGTGCAATGTGATTTATTAATTTTGTTCAGCAGGCTATATCCTGATTCTTGTATTATTTGTTTATATTTGGTTATTCGTTTGTTATTCTCCAATAGGTTGATATTAAAATCACCAAATACTAGCGATCTTGTTCGTTGTTGTAATTGACTGTCATAATCTTTAAGAAATTGTTCAAAGTTTGTATCACCAGGCTTGTAAACTAACCCAACATCTATGGCGCATTGTTCAATGTGTACCCATAGGTAGTTGTTTCCACCTTGGTAAATTGAATTTATTAGTCTGTACTGTAGACCATTATGTACGTAAGCCGAAACTCCACCTCCCCTAGCGTCTGTTCTAAAATTATAGTAATGTGTATAGTTTTCTATCTGTAGCTGTGTCGCTTGATCTTCGGATGCTATCCAAGTTTCAGAGAGAAGGATGATATGAGTGGTCGTTGGTATGGATTTTAAAATGCATTTTAATTCGTCTAGTTTGCCTTTTTTCTTAATACTGCGGGCATTTAAGTATAAGAAGGATAAACGCGACTTTTCAGTGCGTAATTCTCGATAATCATTTACTATTTGGTAATTTAGTGTCAGTTGTATTTATATTTATTGTTGTTGATTGGAGTTTTTTGTAGGAGTTTTGACGATAGCCGGTGTTCCGTTCACGTATTTAATTGTTATATCGGTTTCGCCCTTGGATATACATTCGTTTAGCTCATTTTTTAAAAGTGTGTAGAATTTATATTGCGTGGGGGTTTGGTCAGAAAATATTTTTAAATTGTTAGGCAATTTATTACGGCTCTTAAGAACTAACAATGCTGTCTCTGGCTTTTCAAAGCAGACTTTAATTTTACGAGCTTTTCCTGGATTGTACCTACCAATACGAAAAATATTTCTCGGTTTTGGTATGTCTGTAGCTATCTGCTTCAGTATTTTAAGTACTTCATCCTCATCCTGGCAATTTCTCTCTTTCGTGTTACTGGAGCAGCTTTCAGCAATTCCCATAATAATTATATTATTTTCTCTCTTGTTGCGTTCGCGAATCAATTTTTCGTTTGTATATATTTCATTATTCTGGGTCATGGGAATCGGGCTCACTTTGAATTCCTGCATGTTGGTTTCTAGTGATTCTATTTTTTTCTTATCAATATTTAATTTTGTTTCTAATTGAGTTAATTGAGCTTTTACGTTTTTGTGTTCTATTGAAATTCGTGATGTTGACGATTTTATATCCTTTATTTCTGAGCTGATTTTAGCTATGTTATTATCGAATGAATTTTTTATTTCGGTATGAGAAAGCTTTAGATTAGAAATTTCTGTTGTTATTATTCCAATAGATTCATTCATTTGAACCATCATTTGCGAATTAGTCGCAACAGCAGTGTTGTAATGCGGGTTAATTCGCTGCGTATGAGTTTAATATCTTCCGAGCATTGACATTCCCGATCAGCTGGTTGTTTTCGTTTACTGCGAAATGTTATTTGCGAGCTAAGAATCGTCGTATCGTATCAGTCGTTCGCTCTTGACAGAGTGGTCGTGGTTGACGATGATGCATCGTTTTTGGCTAATGTAGCCCCCGCTATGTGTCTCCATTTGATGCGGTCTTCAGCATCTCTAAAACATTGGACTATGGAGGTCTGTGTTGTAGCTTTTATAATGTCTGTCCAACGCTTGGGTACTCGACCGCGCGACCGCTTGCCTTCTACTTGCCCTTGGACAACGAGTCGTTCCATGGAGTGTTCATTTCGAACAATATGTCCGAAGTATTTGAGAATTCGTGTTTGCACAGTCGACGATAGTCTTTTTTTGATTTTTAGTTCCTCCAAGATCGAGATGTTAGTCCGAAATGCTGTCCAAGGGATCCGCAGCAGTCGCCGCCAACACCACATTTCGAGTGCGTCAATTTTGCGTCGGTCTTTCTGTCGAACCGTCCATGTTTCTGCGCCGTAAAGAAATATAGGGAAGACTAGGCTTCTCATCAGGCGGACTTTGGTGGCTTTTGTTATATTGCGGTTGCACCAGACTTTTTTTAGCTTATCAACAGCAGACCTTGTGATAGCACATCTCCTTCGAATCTCGTCCTCACATCCACCCGTGTTCGTGATTGTGGAGCCGAGGTACACGTAGCTTTGGACTACTTCACAGTTGCCAATCAAAGATATATCTGGCCGATTCAGTTCAGCACGGTCCACGATCATCATCTTGGTTTTGATTCTATTGATCGCAAGTCCGAAGGAGAGGCTTATTGTCTCCAGGCGTGTCAGCAAGTGTTCCATGTCTTCTTTTGTTTGAGCGAGAAGAGTAGTGTCATCGGCGTATCTTAAATTGGATATCTTACGACCTCCTACTGAAACCCCCTTGTCCCCTTGCTCCAAAAATATTCTCATAATACACTCCGTATATATGTTGAATAGGAGTGGAGAGAGTATGCACCCTTGCCGAACACCAGCATGTGTCTGAAAGCTTTTTGAGTCAATGTCGTCTATTCGAACAGTCGCAGTCCCGTCCTCGTATAGTCGGCAAATGAGACGAACAAGGTGGTTAGGTACTCCCATTTGTATGAGTACGTCCCATAACTTGTGCCATTTCACGGTGTCGAAGGCCTTGCGAAAGTCGACGAAGCAGATATAGAGCGGGCTGTTAAACTCTCTAGACTTTTCGATTATTTGTCGAAGAATTAAAATCTGCTCCCTTGTCCCTCGACCCTTGATGAATCCTGCTTGCTCCATAGCTATTTCAGGTTTCAGAAAAGCTTGAAGTCTGGTGTTGATGATATGAAGGAGTACTTTGCTGGCGTGTGATATTAAGGCTATTAGTCTGTAGTTGTTGCATTTCTTTGTTGATCCCTTCTTATGCAGTGGTATAAACACGGAGTGTGCCCAGTCTTTTGGCCACGTTTCTGTTTCCCAGACACGATTACAGATAATGTGTAGCATATCAACTCCGTATTCACCCATTGCTTTGAAGATTTCTATTGGGATTTCGTCAGCTCCTACAGCTTTATTCCTCTTCAGGTGATCGATTGCGGCTCGAACTTCACTTTTCAGTACAGCTGGTTCCATGGTATTGTATGCAGTCTGTGAGAAAAACTTGCACGATAATCCCATGTTGTCATCTGTAAATAGTTGCTCGCAATATTCTTTCCACACACCAACAATATCCTTGATTTCGGTTACAGTAACTCCATTCAAATCCTCGATAGCCCAGCTTTTAAGTTTAAATTGACGAGTTATGCTACGAATCTTCTTATACAAGTCTTTCGTTTCGTTGCGTTCTGCGTTTTTTTCTAACTCTAGACAGATGTTTTTGAGATAGTTGTTACTATCTTTGCGAGAAGAAGATTGAATCTGCGCACTCATCAAATTTAAGTCTTGGACAGATGTACCCTTGGCTTTCATCTCACGGCGTTTCTCAACGAGGCGCCAGGTGTCGTCTGACATCCAATGCTGGTGCTTAACCTTAGTTCGGGTAGGCTGTGTTAAGTGAACAATTATTTTTATTTGCTCTTTTGCAGATTGCCAGAGTGAGTCAGGATCATCGCCTAGTGCTTTGGATTTCCATGTATCAACTGATAGTTGGTTAATAAAAGCAGTTTGGTCCACTATTTCTAGCTTCTTGCTAGATTTGCGAGGTATGGAGTTACGTAACTTAAGTTTGAGGTTGCATACGAGAAGTTGATGGTCAGACTGACAGTCAGCTCCAGGCAGTGTGTGTGCGTTCGTAATTGAGCTTCGCCATCTAGATCTTATAAGTATATAGTCAATCTGATTCCGATGTTTTCCATCAGGGGTCGTCCAGGTATACAGTCGTCTGTGGTGTTGCTGGAATACTGTGTTCATGATGGTGAGGTTGTTGTCAGCTGCGAATTGGAGTAATCTCTCCCCTCTAGCATTTCTTTGGCCGAGACCATACTTGCCTACAATATTCCGCAAGCCCACATCCATCCGTGTATCACCCACCTTTGCATTAAAATCGCCAAGTATAATCAGCAATTCTCTATTTGGTATTGTTGCTATTGAAGATTCAATGTCATTGTAGAAACTTTCTACATCTTCATCTGTCGCCGCGCTGGTGGGTGCATATACCTGTATAATATTCAACGGGGTGGGAGATGCACGGAGCTTCAATGTTATAATTCTGTCGCTGACAGGGTTATAACCTAGAACTGCTTTAGTCCATTGTTTGGGAATTGCAATGGCCACTCCAGCGTGACTACTGGAACTGTGTCCTGAATAATAGATGGTATGTTTAACTAAGTCTCGGTGGCCACTATTTTTCCAGTGAGTTTCGCTTAAACCGGTAATAATGGATTCACATCGTTGGAGCTCATGATCCAAGATGTGTAATTTACCCTCATCAAGGAGTCCTCGTACATTCTAAGCTAAGAATATCCACATGTAATTTTGATAGATCAGGTTGTGATCCACTACCAGTGGTTGTAGGAGGCGATCGTGTTACGCTCATTATTTATTAAGTAATTTCAACCGGCAATCGCAATAAATTTTAAAATACACCGTCAATAACGTCGATATAGTATTAACCGATGTACGAACTTACGTGTATCAGCATACGCGTCGAACGCAGGGTCAGTGTGCGAGCGAGTCAAAAAATAGCAACCGCTCTGCTTTCGCGGGTGTGAGGTAGGTGGCTTCACTTACTTGCACATGCACTTCGATATTATTTTGTTTCACAGATAGTTTATGCAGTTATGATTCTAGGTATATTTCACACAAAGTATACTATTGCGAGACACTTTTTTACTAGTTTAAGGAAGTAACGAACACACGTCTACTCTGTGCAACGGTTAGGCGAAGCATTTTTATCGAATAAATGTTCGACGTGATTCTTTAAATTGACATAGAAGTAAAATAAAAGATATATTGATAAAATTATCAAATTATTTGAATAACCAATCTTCTTTCTTCATTGCCATCATTCAAATTTCAATACCATTGCATTTTTTGTGGTATAATGTGTTTTTATTTGAATTTAACAATTATTTGTTTAAACAATCAACGACACGTGATATTATTCGTTCGTGATGGTGGCACGCGTATTCAATCAGTACAAATGTAAGGAACCGGGTGATTGCTGACAAAACTGAATCGAAACGACGAATCCAGCTACGCAAAAAGCGACGTTCAATCGCTGCAGCAACAACTTTCTTCACTGTTTGGAAAATGCAGCAGTGGTTTTTCTAACACAGAAATTGATGCTCTTTCAGACGAGCTTTGATTTTTTGACGAGTTCGATCATACCGGATACCTTGCTATGAGGCGTCGCTTATCATGCTGCTGAGACCAATTGATAAGACCAATGAGGAGGGCTTGCAGCAATGACAGATGATTCCCAGATCTATATTTCGAGATATATTCTCAGTAGCTGCCAGCAGCTATGTATATATATATATATATATATATATATATAAGACATCTGGGAGTCTTATAAACTAACTATAACTAACTATTAGTCGAACTACGTTTCTATTCAATTGAAATAATTAAATAACTATAAAACGTCTTTCAAGGTACCGTTTAGTATTTGTTTCATCAAAATCGGTTTTGTCTATCAAAAGATAAAGTTCACGTACGTATTTTGGTTGTTATAATATATATATGCTACGGCCATTAGCCCATAAGCGGTGTGCTAAATCAAGAATGTCAATTTCTGAATCGCAGTGTCTAGATTTTCTGAAGTAGTGACCTGCCATTAATATTAGGATTCGCGTTTTGTTCAAATTATTTTCGTTGTTGTTTTGTTAGATTGTTTTAGGTTTTTTCATTAATTTCATTACAATGGTAATATTAAATACTTTGTGGCTTTAGGTTGCAATTATTAAATCGGTCGTAATTTTGTTCTACTAGTCTTCTTAAGTTAATATTTTTGTTTTGAATTTTATAGATTATAATAATGTCCTCCAGACCGATTTCGGCCACGGCAGCCAATCTCAAGAGAGATTAGCCAACTACGCAGGAGATATTATAGTGCTCAAGTGTGTGCGCAAACACAGGTGCACTCTCTATTCCCTAACTCTCATAATCCGATGGGACGGCAATCCGACACGACCGGAAAGAGTTCAGGCGCAGGACCAACGGCTTTACGTGCTTTCCGAGGCACGGGATGGTACACTCTTCCAACTTCCAGACTCCGGGCTACTATATTTATATAATTATATTATATAATATATATATATATATATAATTTTCTGGCAAGAAAACCCAATAACATTTTATTGGCCCAACCTGGGAATTGAACCCAGGACCTCCGGGTCTGCGGCCTTACATCAAGCCACTAGACCAACGAGGCAGTCACGAGTAATACAACACATGTGTCGATACAGTTTGATAAATCTATCATTATTTTTTTTAGTTTTATCCTTATTTACAGTTTCATTTAATTAAAAGGGTTGTATATCAGCTTACCGCCGTCCACTGCTGGACGAAAGCCTCCTCATAGAACGCCAACCATCCCGATCTTGGGCAGACCGCATCCATCCCGTACCTGCCACCCTTTTCAAATCGTTGGTCCACCTTGCCGCAGGGCGTCCTACACTACGTTTGCCTAAGCGTGGTCTCCACTCTAACATGTGTCGGCTCTATCGGCCATCGATGCGTCTGGAGACATGACCAGCCCACTTCCACTTCAGCGTGCTAATTCTACGCGCGATGTCGGGTTGTATATTTTGTTCTATTACTTACTGCTTTACTTATGGCTTACCATGTAAGATTTTCACATGTAAGTTATGACAAAGATATTGTTGTCCTGGCAAATGACACCTAATATAAGTATATAAGGAGGCATTACCATAATTCAGTATAGCCATTTTTCCTTAATTACTAGAATAATAATAATCGCACTAATATCATAAATAAGAAAGGTTGTGTGTGTTATGAATATAAGTTACTTCTTCAAGCTTTATCACAGCTAAAATATGACATAATTAACATATTTGGTATAAAGACATGGCCGACACCGCGGGTGGAAAATCATTACTTACACGCCACTAGCATGCTACGATTTTATTATTAATAATTTAGTTAACCGTTCCCCCAGATCGGTGAAGGCTTTGAGGGTTGCTTTTATCAAACAAGAGGGTACATCACCATATTTCCGGATTGTTCCGGGGATAGCTCTCACGATTAAGGGAACAACACTGTATCGTTTAGCACTAGCTGGATTCTGAATACACTCAGCTATGAAACTCCTGCGCACAATTTGATTTAAGCTCCGACTAATCTTTCCATCAGGTCAAAAATCAACACACAATAAATATGACTACGACTCAAAATCCTGAAACTAATAGTTTAATAAGACTTACAAGTTTTAAATGTCTTCAGAAAAGACTGTCTCTAACACACAAACGTGTTAGAAACTCATTCATAAATTTAAATCGAATTGGCAACTTCCGATTTTAGTAAATCCAACTACACAGATTATAATCCGACTTTATAGTATATATAAATATTAAATTGGAAAGCCATTAATGCCATGCCATTGCCATAAGGATAAGCTCCGAATCTCAAAAATCTAAAATCTTACACGAGAAAATGAGATTTTCCCGTATACGTTGTGCTACTGCATAAAATACGAAATGTCTTCTTTATCATGGTACTTTTCTTTGAATTCAAGACTACACACGGTTTAAACGATGGATATGAGTAATCCTTTTTTTGTTTTGTTGATAAAAAGTAGTCGGAAAATAAATAGGGAATATTACGTAAAACTAGATGGTTCTACTTTGCCATTACGTAAACAAAATACAATTGTCATGGTAAATTTTGATAATTGACATTCGATATTTGAGTCCAAGAAAAATCCTGTTGCAGGTAAACCACATGTATTTTCATCCTTTATTACGTCGCACTTACACAATCCGTCCAAGTAATGACGAGTGTATTTATTTGCATTTGCTTATTTGCTTTAAGTCCACGTTCATTGCCCAACATCATTCAAATATCTACAAATCGTTATTAGTGCATTGCGTGGCTCATATAGAGTACTCATACTCAGTATGATTTCGTGAAGTGTTTATCAAATTAAAACTTAATCTTGATAATTATCTCAATGTGCTTCCCATCGAATCCGATTGATGTGTAGACTAAATACAGACATATCTGAAGATATTTTGCGTCAGATGCGTACTGGAACATGAAATCCAGATTTGTAACAGCTAAGAAAATAATATCGACGGATTAATATTTATTGAAAAAGCCACGTGATCGATCGATCATCGATTGTGAACGATGAATTAAGATGAATTTTATTCTTGAATACTTCAGTTGAAACTGGAAAAATTTTGTTGTCGCATTTATTTTGACAATAATTTGTTCGCATATTGGCATAGAACTTGCGTTTGGTTCATTTGCAAAATTTGCTCAAAATTACAAAAATCGTGATTAGTTAAACGACATGCTATAATAACTGTGACTTAATATTACGTAATGGCTACGAATTAAATTTTATGATTTAAAAAGAAATTAATGAGGTATTAATTAATGTATTCCGTTCATAGCCTTAATGATGTCAACAACTACTCATCCGAATATTTAAATTCGCTGGATTTTCCCGGATTGTCGTCTCAACCTTCTATTGAAAGTTGGATTAGTAATCATAATATTCAGAAATATTAACAAACCATCAACATCATCACCGATCCTTTTTTTTTTCAGAACAACGTCTGTCGGGCCAGCGAGTGTTACGTTGAAAATATCCAAGCTTTTTTTTTTTTTTAACGCAGTGGAAACCTTCAGAAAGGTACCCAGCTCTCATTGGGGGGAACTGGGTTATGTGGGATTCTTACCCACTAAAACCACTGCGATGGCCGTCCTCGGCACGGATCGGAGAGGCTACGGGATCGTGTTGATATAACGCATCCGCGGCCTCTCCCGTACTGTGCACCGCCCGATGCTCGGCGGAGCTCTCCTCAGGGGGCGAAGGTTATCTCGCCCCCCCCCGCACTCCTCGCTAGTGCGTACGGCAGCGCGAGGCCACCCCGGCTGCCGTCCTCCTCAGGGCCGTCTGAAATAAGACACGCGAGGCCCCCACCTCACGCATCCGCGCGGCCCCAGGGTCACGCCCTATCTTTTAAGCCCCGGGCGTCGGGGCTGTGGGAGGGCCGAGACGACGCCGACGTCGTCTCCGCTGAGCAGGATCGGCCCTTTCCCGTTCCCGCTCCGCCGTCTCCTTCTGGACCATGACGGTCTCACAGAAGGAGGCTACGGCCCTCCACGCCGATTCCCTGCGGAGCATCGCCGACACGACTGCTCGCAGGGAGAGGTCTTGTCCGATTTCACGGACCAGAATCTCCCTCTCCGCATTCCACGCGGGGCATACCTCCAGCGTATGCTGAGCGGTGTCCCGGTCCGCACCGCAGTGGTGGCACATCGCCGACGATTCGCGTCCGATCTTACACAGGTATTCTCCAAAACAACCGTGTACTCGGAGGGGGCGCGGTTCCACTATTCTGACGGAGGATGCGGGTCTTGTGATAGACCCTTGCATCCATATCCGCAAGAATATCCAAGGGTGGAAAGCGCGCTAGGATGGTTGCCGCCTCGTAGGATATCGTGCGATATCCCCGCACTATGCGGATGGCCACTCTCCGCTGCGAACTTTGGATCTTAGTCCTGCAGCGGCGGACGCCCGATAGCCTGTGAGACCAAACGGGTGCCCCGTAGAGTGCCATCGATCGCACGACACCGGCATAAAGACGGCGAACTTCCTCCCTCGGTCCCCCGAGATTAGGCAGCAGTCTGTGCATGGCACCCGCTACCTTCTCGATTCGAGGGGCTAGGCGCTCGAAGTGCTCTTCGAAGCCCCAGCGACCGTCCAGGTTGAGGCCCAGGTATTTCATGTACCTGGCCACTTGGACGTTTGAGTCACCAACGCGGATGTGCGAGTCGGGCGGTTCCCTGCTCCTTGGCAGTTTATGGAACCATAGCGCCTCCGTCTTATGGGATGCTATCCGAAGGCCCAACTCGCAGATCTTATCGACGACGATATTCACCCCGAGCTCGGCGAGCTCTTTGGTTCTCTCAAAATTCTCCCCCGACGCCAACACCAACGTGTCGTCTGCATAGCAAACGATGTTGACACCTTCAGGGAGAGGGACACGGAGGACTGCGTCGTAAGCGAGATTCCACAACAGAGGCCCCAAAACTGACCCCTGTGGAACCCCACAGCAAACCTCTCTCCGGGTCCTCGTACCGTCTTGCTCCGTATACGAAACGTATCTGTCGCGCAAGTAGCCACTGACGATCGCTTGCAGGTAGGAAGGCACACGATGGTGTAAAAGTGCCTCCCTGATGGCGTCCCAGGGCAACGTGTTGAATGCGTTGACGATATCGAGACTTATCGCCAACGCCACGCCACCCCGGGCCACCGCTTGCTCCGACAGAGAACGGACGCGCAAGATCGCGTCGACAGTCGAACGACCCTGTCGGAAGCCGAATTGGCACTCAGCCAGATCGGGGCCGACACACGACAGATGCCCACACAGACGAGAAGCGACAATCCGCTCAAAGAGCTTGCCAGCCTCGTCCAGCAGACATATGGGACGATATGCAGAGAGAGATTCTGCAGCCCTGCCATCCTTCTTCAAGAGAACCAACTTCGCCTCCTTCCAGACTTTGGGGAATGTGCCAGTACGGAGGCAGCTGTCGAACAGCCGCCTCAGCCTATTCCCCAACGAAGCCGAAGCTAACACCAGCACCCGCCCCGGAATCCCGTCGGGACCAGGCGCGGTATTACGAGCCCGCATGCGATCGACCGCAAGGCTCATCTCCTGTTCGGTCACCCCCAGCTCGCTGGACCAGACCGGTATTGGAAGGGGGACCCTGGGACTTGACCGGATTACCGGGAAAAGGACTTCCATCACCCTTCTCAGTAAATCCGGATCTAAGGTCTCCGTCAGTGGGGGCATCCACGGGCGCAATTTGCCCAACACCATACGGTATGGACGCCCGAACGGATCTCTGTCGAGTCCCTCCAGGAGCTCGTTCCAGGAACGAGCGCTGGCGTTTGAGATCTCGACTCGGAGCGCCAACTTGGCTATCCGGAACGCCTCGTATGCTTCAGCTTCTGGACTAGAGTTGTTCGCCTTCTTCTTCGGGTACGGGTGTACTCGAGGCGCGCGCGCAGACAGGACTCGCGCAGTTGAGCGATCTGTGCTGACCACCAGTACACCGCCCGACGCTCAGGGCGGCCCGCTCGGGGCATAGAGACGTCGCAGATTGACGTCATCGTATCCCGGAAACGAACTGACTCCACCTCTGGATCGGACAAGACCTCTTCGACGTTTTCTGGCCAGGCCGCAACGATGGCAGCGGCTTCGAGAAAGTCTCGGTTAAGCTGCTTAAGGGACCATCGACGCAGCAGGTTGCCTCCTCGATGATGAGTAGGGTGTTTAGGACGGCGGAGAGCTACATCGAATATGATGTAGCGATGGTCGGATAGTGTGACCACCTCTTCTGCGACGCGCCATCCTGACACCATGCGAATGGCAGTGGGCGTCACCCATGTGAGATCGATGACCGACTCATCCTGCCATCGCACGCATGTGCTCTCCGAACCTCGGTTCAGTAACCGGAGGTCCAGAACAGCCGCCCACTCAAGTAATGCCTCTCCTTATCCTGACCTGGGCCTGAATCACCCCTACACCCGCGAATTGGAAACGTCCATTGCCTCCTGCGGGCTAGGGCCCGGTGCTGAGGCGAGAGCCTCAGCGGTCGTCTGGGTTAAGACAGGAGAAGCTTTGTTCTTCCTCCTTCCTTTCGTTGGGCAACACCCTTTGGTGCCAAGACGGTAAGCCGATGGACGACCCATATCCGCGCACAAAGGGCACTTCATCGACCGAGAGGTGCAATCCTTCGCCCTGTGGCCAATCTCTCCACAAGTGAAGCACCTATCACTTCGGTCGATGGTGCTTGAGCACCTCAGTCCTACGTGACCCTTCTCGAGGCACCTATAGCAACGTAAAGGTCTGCTCTCCAGTGCCTCGACTCTTGCGGAGCCCCATCCGATGTGGATCCGTCCCGCCGCCGTTACTTTGCTTACAGCGGCGAGAGGACATTGGACCCAGACGACGCCTAGGGACATGGGCGTTCGGCGGATCTCACCCACCTTTACGTTCTCCGCCAAACATCCACCTACTTCCGCGACAGCCGACGCGACTTCAGTCGGCGTCGTGGCATCGTCTAAGTCCAAAACCTTAAGCTCGCCCGTTTTAATCGGGCGAGCTATCCTCACATTAAAGTCCGTGAGGACTTCACGCATCTGTGTAGCGAGGCGGTCGGCCTTCTCATGACAGTCGGGGCCGCTGATATTAAGCAGCATCCCGCCTGTCAGGGCCCTTTTAAGGCCAACCGTCTCGATGCCGAGGTCAGACAGCTTAATTCTGTTTTTGGCAGCTGCCATGACCTCAGCATATGCTGTCTGCCCACCTTGTTGAATAGTCACCGAAACTGCTGCGGTCTTCGGGACTGTCTGCCGTCTCTTTTTACGCCGCTTCTTCGCCTCCTTTTGAGGTTGACGAGGAACGGCTTTTGGCTGCGACTTGGGCGTTGTATTCTTCTTTGTCACCGACGCCCAAGTCTCATGTGGCGTTGCAGAAGTTTTTGCCTGCGGTACCATGCTAACCACCGCAGGCAAATCTATAACAGGTGGGTGAGCGGGTGCCTTGTTCCCACCTTTCCTTTTCTTCTTTTTATTTTTCTTCCTTTTATTAAGTGGCACTTGCGCTACCTCCACTGCCACTGCCTCTAGTGCTGGCTTCCTCCCCAACGGAGGTCTTATGACCCGGTCGGGAAAGATTTTGGCCTCGAAGGCGGCCAGCTTAGCCTCTATTATGGCCGCAAGCCGCTTGGAAAGCCCGGCGTCACTGTGTCGAGACACAGACGAGGCAACAGGACTGGTGTGGACGGGTGAAGCTTTAGAGCCAACTGCCGCTACGCCACGCTTTGCAGCAGAAGCCTGTTTTCTCGAAGCAGCAGTTGTCTCATCTGGCTTATGTGTCACGCGTGTTAGCACAGGAGGGCTCTCCCTGGATCGGGTTAATACCAACTTCTGCGTTAGTGCCTCGACACGTTCGCTGAGGTTGGCGTTTTTGGCGCGAAGTTCAGTGATTTCACGCTCCAACCTCAGAAAATCGTCATTAACGACCCGTCGTCGTGTCAGTTCCGCCACTGCAGCAGTCACTCTGCGTGTGGCCACACGTAGACTGCGGACAAGGCTCCCTTTGATATTGCGAGAGCGGTCCGCAACCTTTTCAATCGCCAGGAGGTCGTTGGCAATGCAGGCACTTAGTTCGTCCGATTGACGTGCCTGCATTTCGACTACAAGCTCGTCGGGTCCAGGGAGACTCCTCTTTGCCCTCCTGACAGCTGGCGCCACAGAGGGATCGAAGAGCTCGTCCTCGGTATCCACGTCAGAAGCTGGGTCGTTAGCTTCCAACATCCTTACTGATAGGTGACTCAGACAACTCTGGTCCGAATCCTCACCCATTTTGTCTTCTTCGGCCGTACTAGGATCCAGTGCATCCGGGCGTATAAAACGCCCAGTCTGATCCCGTTGTAGTCTCGCTGGTGGTTTTGCCATGTCGGCATGCGACCTGCCTCTCCCTGCCCGAGCCTTCGGCACCTTTGGAGGTGGCAGTGCGTCGCTTGAAGCCGACTCTGGCCCAGGTGGTTCCCTTCTTTTTTTTACTCTTACGAGTACGGCCCTCCGGCCCCGCTTGTGCACTGTCGGATATTCCCACATTTTCAAGGCTGCGAGAACGTCTGGAGTCTCCTCGACTCTTGTCGCCCGTAAGGGCGTGTGGGTGGCAAATGCTGCCCGCTGGCTGAGATTGCGCGCACTGCGATGCAGCTACTGCGCACTCAGTATTGCCTCCTTGGCCAACCTCAACTGATTCAACTGATTCTTCGGTGTTTTGGATTTTGTTCATATAATTCCCACGAGTGTGGGGGAAAGACGGTCCATCCAGGCGGTGCCCCCTGCACCTGGATAAGCCTAACGTGACTCGCCACAGGTTTCGGCCGGTACCCTGGCGAGGAACGCAGTAGCAACTGAACTTCCCATCAGCCATGCATCCCCTCGCGCTGCGTCGCCACTTGGGATTCGGGGTAATTTTTTATAGAGATTTTCTTTCTCATGGTCCGGCCAGTTAAGGCAAGACCCTCGGTCCCATACGAGGCCGTGAGACATGTCCACGACACCTCAATGCATGGGATTACGATTTGAAAGACGGTGGCATAGCCTACTCGGTGGCAGGGTAAGTGCACACCGAGCCCATCCTTGCCTCCATAACTGTGTCTGAGACACTCTCCTGGTTGCCCGGACCGCTCACATAGTCTACTCTGTTAATCAGAGAGGTACCAGGAGCGGCCCGTGTGACACGAAGTCCCTTAGTCGCCTCTTACGACACCCACGGGAAGAGATGGGGGAGTGCTATTCTAAACCCGGCACTCCACGGGGGGGAAATATCCAAGCTGGTACAACATGAATAGTAAGATTCTTATCCGCTTAATCTTTTATTTTTATTATTTAAAAAAGATATAAATGTACCAAAAGTTTTCGTTCGAACACGCTAATCTTTTAGGGTGTACCAATCCGATTAAAAAAAAAGTTCTACCGTTACCTATTGAGAAAGAAATATTGACTATAAATTTAGGTTAATTACAAATATAGTCTTTATATAGCCTTTATAAGTTTAAATAGATTTACTAGAGGACTGCCTCGTTGGTCTTGTGGCTTGATGTAAGGCCGCAGACTCGGAGGTCCTGGGTTCAATTCCCAGGTCGGGCCAATAAAACGTTATAGGGTTTTTCTGTCAGAAAATTCTCAGTAGCACCCGGGAGTCTGGAAGTTGGAAGTGTGTACACTCCCGTACCTCGGAAAGCACGTAAAGCCGTTGGTCCTGCGCCTGAACTCTTTCCGGTCTTGTCGGATTGCCGTCCCATCGGATTATGAGAGTTAAGGAATAGAGAGTGCACCTGTGTTTGCGCACACACTTGTGCACTATAATATGTCCTGTGTAGTTGGCTGATCTCTCTTGAGATTGGCCGCCGTGGCCGAAATCGGTCTGGAGGACATTATTATTATTATAATTATTATAAATAGATTTATATGGTAAAATGAACATCATACCGTAGTTTACGCTACTTACAATATGCATTAACAGAGCAGCTTTTCGGATTTCGGCAGGAGGTGTTTGTATCTTTGTACCTGTCCGGTATAAGTGATATAAACATACGGGCACGCGACCCCGCCTTCTCCGAGCTACTTATGCTACACCATGTGTCTTCCGTGGCATTAGTATCCTTATACCTTGAATTCCCATCAAATTCCCTCAACATCCCTCTATCCTGAACTGGTTCCCTACTCTAGGTTGGGGAGGTCAGACGGCAGTCGCTCCTTATAAAACCAGTACCCGCCATTTACCGTGGAAAAGGAAAAGAATAGAATTTTAGGTACAATGGCTAGGGCGTCGCCGCAAAACGACGCGCAGGCACATATCCCTAAACCTGTGACAAGTGGGAAAGGGCTACCGTGTCAAGTACGGGCACGGCTAAAGAAGCAAGTACCTAGAAAGAAGCTCCGCTTTGCCACCTGGAACATCGGCTCTCTCACAGGTAGCTCCCTTGAACTGGCTGACGTACTGACGAAGCGCAGGGTTCACGTTGCATTCTTGCAAGAAACTCGTTGGAAGGGCAACAAGTCCCGTGATATTGTACTGGGTTACAAGTTGATCTACTCCGGCTCCCCCTCAGGGAAGAACGGTGTGGCCGTAGTACTATCTGAGGAACTCCAGAACGGTATTCTAGAAGTCGATAGACTGAGCGACCGACTTCTCCGGGTGAAGCTACTGATAGAAGGAGTAATTACTCATCTTATCAGCGCCTACACTCCACAGGTCGGTTGCTCTGAATCGGCGAAAGAAGCCTTCTGGAATGACTTGGAAGACATGCTCCGCTGCATTCCGAACACCGAGAGCATCGTGATTGGTGGAGATTTGAACGGCCATGTTGGTGAGGAGTCACGTGAATATGGACGTGTACATGGCGGCTTCGGCTATGGTCGTGAGAATGCAGAGGGGGAGTCAATTCTCAGCACCTGCTTATTATCAGACCTTGCCATTGTTAACACTTTCTTCCAAAAGAAACCCGAGCACCTCATCACCTATAAAAGTGGGCCGCAATCCACCCAGATCGACTACTTGCTTATAAGAAGAAGCCAAATTGGTAGAGGGACTAACTGCAAAGTAATTCCTGGGCAATGCCTCACAACACAACACCGCATCCTTGTCATGGACATGCTGGTAGTACCAAGTAAAAAAGTGCCTGAACGAAGCAGACCTAAAACTAAATGGTGGCTGTTGAATGGACCAAAACAGCATGAATTCTGTAAAGTCGTAGCTAGCTCCAAGTTAAGCACAGACACAGAGGAATCAGTCGATAGTCAATGGTCTAGAATCCAGTCAACAGTGAACACCATTGGAAAATAGGTGCTTGGCACTTCGAAGGGAGGCCGCGTCATCGACAAGGAGACGTGGTGGTGGAACGACTCAGTACAGGAGGCAGTTCGAGAGAAAAAGACACAGTTTAAGAAGTGGCAAGAGACCAAATCTCCTGAAGACCGGGACGCGTATAAAGCAGCTAAATGTGCCACCAAACGAGCAGTTGCCAAAGCCCGTTACCAGACGCTGTCACCTCTGTATGACACGCTTGAGACAAACGACGGCCAAAAGACTATCTTCCGTTTGGCAAAGGCTCGGGAGAAAGCGACACAAGACATAACAAAATGTCTTTGTGTCAAAGACTCTAATGGCACTTTGCGATGCAATTAAGGTGAAGGAGAGGTGGCGCGGCTACTTTAACGTGTTGCTTAACACACAACACGCTAATGTGTCTCCTCCAGAACTGCCTCCTAATCTCGGACTTGTTGCACCGGTAACACCTGACGAGGTACTCAAATGTCTTCGTACAATGAAGAACCGAAAAGCCGTAGGCCCTGACGACTTGCCGATTGAAGCGTGGAAAGCGATAGGTTCTCATGGTGTGAACCAACTTACTGACCTTTTTAACCGAATACTTACTAGCCGGAAGATGCCCAACTCTTGGAGATTAAGTATTATTACTCCAGTATACATATAAAGGCAAAGGTAGTGTACAGGACTGCGAAAGCTACCGCGGTATTAAGGTTATGTGCCACACCATGAAACTCTTCGAACGCGTAATCGATTCAAGGCTTCGGCAAGAATGTACCGTCTCGGAATGTCAGTATGGGTTTCGCCCAAGCTGTGGAACCATAGACCCCATCTTCGCCCTAAGAATACTAACCGAGGCCCACAGAGAAAAGAAGAAGCCGCTGTACATGGCGTTTCTAGACCTGCAGAAGGCATTTGACTGCGTCCCACGCCAAATAATCTGGTGGGCTTTGAAGATGAAGAATGTGCCACAAATCTATATTGACATTATCCGAGACATGTACCATCATTCGGAATCAATATTAAGGACCGCCGTTGGCGACACACACCCTTTCCCGATCACAGTTGGTGTCCACCAAGGCTCGGCCCTGAGTCCTTTTCTGTTCAGTGTAGTGCTTGACGTTGTCACAGCGAAAGCCCATGAACCGTCTCCCTGGCTCATGATGTATGCTGATGACATTGCACTGGTAGATGAGGACAAGCAGGTATTGGAGCAAAAGGTGAACCAGTGGAAGTGTGTGCTAGCGAGGGGTGGTCTGATGCTAAATGTTGCGAAGACTGAGTATATGGCCTGTGGCAGTACGGACCCCGAACCCATAAAGATAGGCGGAGAATCCGTTATCAAGACGGAAAAGTTTAAATACCTCGGGTCCGTACTGCACGAGTCTGGTACTATCGACCACGACGTCAGAGCTCGAATAAACGCAGCTTGAGCCAAATGGCGGGAAGTCACCGGGGTAATCTGTGATCGCAGGATACCGGTGAAATTAAAGGCAAGGCCCTTACAAGTGCATCATCCGACCAGTCTTATTGTACGGCAGCGAGACGTGGCCAGCTCTCGCGAGACATGTTCAGCAACTTCACGTCGTGGAAATGAAGATGCTGCGGTGGATGTGTGGCGTTACGCGACTAGATCGTATTCGTAACGAGCACATCCGTGGTAGCCTTGGCGTGTGCGATGTAGCGGACAAGTTGCAGGAAAGCCGTCTCCGTTGGTTTGGCCACATTAGCCGCAGACCGCCAGACTATGTTGGGAACCGATGCCTGGACTTTACACACAGCTACACCACCTTTAGCGAGTCAATGGACTATTTTTGCCCTTACTGACTATATAAAAATTGAGCGGCCCCGGCCCTTTCGAATTTTGTACATTAAACAAAGGAAAGCTTTATTTTCTTTGTTCTCATGGTTGGTGGCGCATTGGCGATGGAAGGGATGGTTATAATTTTTATAGTCCTAATGTCTTTGGGTGGTGGTGACCGTTTACCAATATTAAAAGAACAAAAATAACGGAGCACCACCACCACGGCAATGTGGGATGAATATACGATGAGCCACCACTCACACATAGAAGCCGTAGACAGAACTTAATAAAACAATAACAAACAAACGCATGAAAAAATACGCAAGGCGGTGCTTTATGCAACTATATATAATAAACATTTAGGAGTTTACTGTAAGTCGGCGAACAGTTAGTCTATCTACTATTATTATATAATAAATATAATAAGTGCATAATATTTACTTTTTAAAAGTATATAAATTAAATATAAGGCAGTAGATTAAATTGGACAACGAAAGTTTTAAATAAATTATAATTTTAATATATATATACATATATTGTATGTTGTTATAAAATATTAAAATAGTTTTGAAAGAGATGAACGTGATCTCCTGACACAGGTTTTATTACAAAATTAAAAATATGCCCCAGATGACAGAGGTAAAATATAAACACAAAGAATAAATATATTTTCATCTCACAAATTCGTCGTAGTAAGAATTATTACAGTCGAACCTTATTGAATATCGAAGCACATCATAATATTAGGTCCTTACATATGAAATTAGCGTTTTGTCGTACTGACCAATTTGATCTGAAATATCTCCTCTTTGGTTAAGAATTTCAAATTCAAATTTATAAATTCATTTACCTGGTACATTTGAGTTTTGAAATCAGTCATTCATTTGTTTTTTCCTCGTTATTTATTACTTTGGCGTCGCTTAATACCGCGGAAAACATGAAATATCGGTATATTTACGAGTACGAGTTCTACCGTGGCACCAGTACTGCTGAAACAGCTCGAAGGGTTAATGATGTGTACGGCGCTGGTGTTGCAAAAGAAAACACGGTACGTTTTTGGTTTCAATGTTTTCGTTCTGGAAATTTCGACCTTCAGAACCAATCCCGTGGACGGCCGGAGATCAAAGTGGAAAATGAAGAATTAAAGGCTATTGTGGAAGCGGATCCATCACAAAGAACTTCAGAGATAACTGCAGGCTTCAGGGTAAGCGATAAATCTGTATCAATCCGCTTGAAGCAAATCGGGAAAGTAAAAAAACTTGAACGATGGGTACCTCATGAATTGAGTGAATTGAACTTGCAAACACGCGTCGACTGCTGTGCTGTGAAGAACTAGCTGCTAAACAACCGAGATTGGTCAATCGCTCTAGGTCACTGCTGCTTCACGACAAACAACACACACTGCACAACAAACAACCACTAAGTTAGATGAGCTACAATTGGAATATCTGCGAAACCCACCGTACTCCCCGGACCTTGCTCCAACAAATTACCATTTTTTCCGGAGTTTGGACAACTTCTTACAAGGATTTTTTTCCTTGTAACTCAATTCAACTCCAAGTCCAAACCGCCTTCAAAGAGTTTATTGATTCTCGCCCCCATGGTTTTTTTAGTAAAGGGATCAATGAACTACCTATGAAATGGCAAAAATGCATAGATAACAACGGTACTATAACCAACACAAATTAAATATATTTTACAAAAAAATATTGACTTTATATTCCTCCCGTACAAAACGCCAATTTCATATGTAAGGACCTAATATGTTCTACTGTAAAAGTTGCGACGGCGAACTGGTTGTACGGGTTCCCTTTTTCTTTTTCCTTTTACACCTGTTTTGTAAATTGTATAAATATTTATTATTTGTATTTTGTATAATTGTATATATATATTCAATCAAAAACTCGTAATACGAAAATTTATTTAATTTCTTGTATATTCATATGGTATAAATAAAGCATTTCTTTTCGAAATAATATATTTACAATCGTGACCATATAATTAAGAACGATTTGAATATCGAGATTTTTTTTATTTCTAAATCATGTCCTGTGTAGTTATGTATTCCTTCCTAAAAGTAATTAGTTATGTTATGAAATAGCCACATGAATAGAACTAACGGTATTAAGAGTATAGAGTAAAATCACTAACAATTTTTTACAAATCAAATGAACGTGAGGCGCGTAAAGAAAAAAAGCAATTTAATACATTTTAAACTAAAATTAATAGTTATTATGGCTTTTAATTACTTCTTTACACCGGCAAGGCATTAATTACCTCTATCAATTTTTTATATTTCGCAAAATATAAAGTTTCATTCTTCAAACGTCGTTCAAAGCTCTCCTAAATTTGCTCACTGTTGCTTTGAAACCTTTTTCTTGACTTCGCACCAAAGATGCTCTATTGGGCTTAGATCTGGGCTGTTAGCTAGCTAATCTAAGACAGAAACTGATTGCGTTGTGAGAAATTCCTTAACGGTGCGTGCAGTATGCTTTGGATCATTTTCGTGCTAGAATGTCCAAATAACCGGAAGCACGTCTTGCATGCGGTAATATTGTTTCTACTAGTATATTTTGTATTGGAATTGATCCATGTTTTCTTCTATCAGCTTAACAGGTCCAACATCATGCCCAGAAAAGTAACGCCAAATTGTCACATTTCCCCTACCACGCTTTCAAGTTACTTTTGTGTACTTAGGGTCGAAAGCTTTATTCGGAGGGCGTCGTACACGTCATTCTTCATCGCAGGGTATATACCCTGTTTATTTTTGTCTCATATGAAAAAAAGAACACTTTTCCACTATCTAACAGTCCAATTATTATAACTTCTTACAAATACAAGCATGACTTGCCTGTGGCACCGTTTTAACATAGGCACTTTCCTTGCTATCCTTCCGTGCAACTTTTTTTCTACCAAACGCCTTCGAATACTGCGTGGAGAGATATCTGAAGCGTTTTTTTTCACCAAAATATTCTATTCTAAGCTCATTAGAACCTTTAAAAGGATTTTGTTTTGCCAAACGAACGATATGTCGATTATCTCGCCGAGATGACTCTCTCTGTTAAGGTACACGCGGATCATTTAAAGTAGTTTGATACATGGCAAAATACTCGCGAAGTTTTATTATTACTTACCTTGTACATTTTTCACAATTTTTATTTTATTCCCAATTGTTTTTATATGAAGCAATCAACTTTAAGAGTTTTACAGCTATAGATGGAGTCTAAATTATATGAATACTGACCTACAACCACAGAGCCACAGTGTGTTCTCTATTTAAATTCAAATAAAAAAAACTGTTCAGCGTTTTTAATTATGTGACTGGCCAGTAAGTAGTAATACTTGATTCAGATCTAATGTATGAAGTTTATCTATTAATTTTTTAGTCAATCATGTGTATCAACTAATCCACCACTAGTATGGAAAAGTTTTGCGATACTAAGACAAATACAAAAAATTACATGCAATTAGTTATACTTGTTAGTTTGAAATATTCTTCCCTTTAAATAAGCGTTCTTAATTATATGACCACGACCGTATGTAAAATATCTACTTTGGATTAAAATTAATTACGTAAGTTTGTTGGCAAATTCAGCTAACGATGTGATTATTACAGAAGAAGTGATTATTACCGAACCGAAATTATTTATTTAACGTTATCTATATTATGCAATTTTTTTTCGATTTATTTGTATTTGGATTACTAACACTAATTTTTGTTATCAAATTCGTTACCATTTATTTAACAAAATTTATTTGGGAAACATTCAAACTTTTAATACTAGTTTTTATTTGAAAGATAAAAAAAAGAAACACTATTTATGAATAACATAAGCATCAGTTATTTACATGCATTAATAATGTGACAGTCGCCTCGAATGATTCAGCATCTACCCAAACCATTTAGTGTGGTTTTAAAATTACATAAACTTACTTGGAAAATTGACAACACGAACATTTTATTTTACTGAGTTATATAAATATTTTGTAATTATTTATTATTGTTTTAATGATATTTATGTATTTGTTATTGTTTAGTATATAAACATGTTCTCTCATTATAATTAATATTTTATGAGCTGAGATATATATATATTATGAGAATAAAGCTGCTTATTTAGAAAGTCTATTGAGTGTGGGGTCTTTACAATCCCTACCCATATAAATAGTGATCGCGATTTGGATTATCTTTAGCTATAATCCCACTTTCGACAAGAGAATCTGGCGTACATGCGCGAATAACCTTTAATAAATATATTATAAATTAAGTAGCTGATCCGCGCGGTTTTTAACAACTGTCAACATTCGTCATCCGCTCTCGTGGGTCGTTGCGTAATCTTTATTCATATTATAAGTGCGCAAGTCACTCTGCCTGTCTGTTACGCTTTCACGGCTAAACCACTGGATCATATTTTATCAAATAGAAGTTAAAAACATTATTTTTAGAAAAAACGTTCGGTAAACATACAAAAAATAAAATAAAAAGAGAAGGTAGAAAATAATCTTAAATTTCCTTTGAAGAAAAATAATATAAACGTTATATTTTCTCGTTTTTGTCAAAGCTAATAATTGACTCCTTTTTTTAAATCAGATTCTTTCGGCGATTACATAAAAAAGAAGAAATATAACCTACCTTCGTCTTAGTACAGCTATTTTAAGTTAATGTAACAAAAGCAATTTTCTTATGGTCTGTTAAAATATTTTGATAGTTAATGATACCATAAAATCATTCAGTGACTGCAATCTTATCTATCTTGATTAAATTTTTTTTTGAGTCTTCCCTAATCTTTATTAATCATAATTAATATCTACCCATGCAATTAAGTTTATTTAGAGCGGGTATACGTAAAGCAATAATGCTAAAATTTTATTTTATTTTGCATGAATAAATCTACGCTTTTAAACACTTTTTATTTCAAATTGCGTTTGTAGACTTAACATAATTATGCAGTATGTAAATACGTACACAATACCGTTCATATCCCAAATGTTAGGTAGATATCATTATGTTATTTATTATGTGATAGGGTTTTGTGCAAGCCCCTCTGGGTATCCAGGATGGCGGTAGAAAATTGTGATGAGTATACTCATTACATATTCTAGTCCACTACCTGTTGTGCCACAGTATCTTAAGATCAATTAAATAACTTTTGGGTCTTTTGGTTTTTCCCTATTTTATCTCTTTTTCTTTCTGTTGTCTAGAAATACAAACATAAACATCATACAAATAAAAATTCTGTCTATGGTCTTATCTCGATATCTATCATAAGAATTAATGCCATATTTATAAAAACGACTTCCCAAATAATGCAATAGAACAAATTTGATTACCACACAAAAGATAATGTATATCTAAGCATGGACGCGTTATCCGACGAATGCTAGCATAAGCTGAACCCTACTTAATATGATTGATCATATAGATCTGAGCTCAACTTACTCAAATATCTTCCATGTACAAACAGCGATCAGTTACATTTTATTATATGTATAGATAATTTATATAATAAAATTCTTTTAGAAAACTGAACAATAATTATTTGATTAATATCTATAAACTTGAATATGTGTTCTAGCTATCACTAGAATTACTGAGCCCTCATCGATACTCTAAGTAAACTATTCCTATTAATGTCAAGACGAATGTATTACTTATACATTACATACATACATCAGATATAATCAATGCCCTCTACCCCAATCACTGTTTACCTTCAAAGCCAAAATTATATTATATTTATTTAAATGTAAGTAATAAAAATACATTGAATGATAAACTTCAAAAACAGTTAATCCCTGTTTCAGTCAGCGAGTTTTTATATTGATCTATCAATTTTTTTTCAGCATGTTGATGTTCGTTATTCAAACGTGTGTGTTCTGTAACTAAGCCGTTGCAAATAAAAATTCAAAAGTGCATTCATAAATCGCAAATGTCTGTAACTGATCGGAGGTCAAGTATTAAAAGATTGATACTTGACCGACTATATTTTTTTAAATTTTATTATAAACATAAATTATTATTGAATAAAATATGATTCCACTTAATTTATTTTGTCATGTCTTCTGATATCTCAAATAAGTGAGTTAGTGACGCTTCCTATATTGAATATAATATAAATATAATTGATAATTTACTGTAACGATTTTCTAAGTTGTAGCCCGAAGTTAGTCGAGTACCTAACAACGTTATAATAATATATTGCTTCCAAGGGAATTTGGCTTTTATTTAATATTGCTTTCTCTTATACTTATTTGATTATATAACTTCATATAAAGTTTTATTTAAGTATTTGAAATAGTTAATAAAAAAAAATTGAGAAACAGTAAATATACTTAATAATTTCTTACAAACTAATCAAAGTAAAGGAAATACTTTAACTGTAGCAAAACCTGTCTCGAACTCTGTACGAAGTGAGCTCTAGTTAACTAATTTGTGATTTATCTGTTGTAAGATGTAATATTGAGCTTTAAATATTAAATGAAATAAACTAATATTGTGAGTCTTACAATTCTTTATCTTTATGAAATATTACAGGTTTTCCAAAATTCTAAGATTTTTAAGAAGTGTAATTTAGTGTAGACTTTAAACCCAAATTGACAATAAATAACATTACGTATAAACTGTAGAAAATTTGTTAAATAGTTCAATGTCATAAAGGAAGGCACATAAATATTTTTTGATAAGAATATTGTATAGCCTAATTGTAATAACGCACTTCACATAGAATACACAACAATATTATTATTATTATATACATACACACATTAATATTATTATATTATAAAAAATTGCATTGCATTGCTGTGGGGGGTTGCGGGGCGGGCCAAAGATTTCTTGTTAAGATTATTTTAACTTTACCTTAACTTTTCAGATATTTTACCGCTAACCAGCAATACTTAGTATTGCGTCCGACTTGAACGGTGAGTAACTATAGACACAAGGGGCATAACATCTTATTTCCTAAGGTTTGTGATGTATTGGCGAGGTAAGGTAAATATTTCTGTGAACACTCATCATAAGGTTGCTCATTCGGTTTAACATTAAAAATATTAGAAAAAAAAATGTGGTACTAGTTTTGAAGATTTTGTGGCTTTATCAAAAAAATATTTTAAGAAGAAACCAATTATCATTCAGATACCTCTTCGTTTTTTTTTCGTAATTAATATTTATCTAATACTACATTTTTACCAGTACAGTGTTCCGATCGGACTTTGCATGTTTGTTCTCTAAGTATCACGATTAATAATAATAATTTTATTTTACGGTATTTTATTTTTGGTTAACACTACAGATATTGAAACTTTGAAACGTCAATCAAATCAAATCAAACAAACCTTTATAATTAATAAATAAAATAATTAGCATAAAATTACCTGAAGCCTCTACAGTAGTAAATGCGGTCAAGTTCGAGCGACGTCCAACCCCGCACCCCGCTACCCGCTCCTGTTTCGCAATTCAGTTTATTTTACATTAGTGCTGTTTCTGCCAGATACCAGAAAAAGATACTCAGGATAACCAGTTTTTGTTTTAATTTTTTTATGAAAAAAAATATCAACAACAAAAGTTGTCATTTATGATGTACGTAATATGATTCTGCGATGTTATTAATGTTTTAAAAGTATGCTTAGAAAATTAAAAAAGGATCCGTTTAATATAATAACAATGAATCAATAATAATTTTTCACTCGTAAACGTAAGACATTATTTTAATGTGTATTTAATAATACGAATTTTAATAAAAACTTTTGACATTGTTACAATAAAAGCACAATCCCTGTCTCACTTTGCTTTAGTGTTTTATTACTCTAGACTGAAAATTAATCCTGTTTTTCATCTTGTTGTATCATGCAGCGGTAAATTGGAACGGTTATAAAAAGCTATATGTAGCTATATATTTTATAAGTTGCTTTAAGCTCTAGGCATACGGCATTTACGCTGTTTTGGAAGAAGCGATTAATCGGCTAATTGGGAGCGATAAATTTTATTAACTAACAAAGAATTGCCACCAACGAACTTACTCAAGTTTAACCCGATTACGGGCGGTATAAAGTAAAATTGCTAATTTCT
This sequence comes from Nymphalis urticae, assembly GCA_905147175.2. Classification (NCBI taxonomy): domain Eukaryota; kingdom Metazoa; phylum Arthropoda; class Insecta; order Lepidoptera; family Nymphalidae; genus Nymphalis; species Nymphalis urticae. The sequence continues at coordinate 11,924,419 of LR989983.1, forward strand.
TATTTTATTTTATATGAATAAATCCAGTTTGAAGTTTAAAATAAAATATTGTATGTAAACCAAATAAATTGCCTCAAGCGTTGCCTGATCAAAAAAAAAAAAGAAATTAAATTATGTAATTCGCTCGTAATGCTGTAGCTTATTAAGACAAAAACTTTATAATTGATTATATTTACAAAATTTCGTTGTTGTTTTCATAAAAATAAAGACCTTTTGGCAGTTACTACAATTTCTTTTCGTGAAAAACCACATCTACGTTTACATAAATCAGTTGATAAGTTCAAAGTGCGAATAATATGTTTCTGACAGTTACGGGTGTCTATTACTTGATCTTGTATGGCTATCCTAAAAGCATATCTCGGGGATTTTTTGGAATGTAAGTGTCACCAACGCCCATAGATATTGATGTTGTAAAAATTGTTAACCATCGCTTACATTGCCAATACGCCTCCAACCTTGGGATCTAAGATGTTATGTCCCATGTCCCTGGAATTACATTGACTCACTCACCCTTCAAACTGGAACATAAAAATACGAAGTACTGCTGTTTTGTGTACTGTGTAATTTTTCTGGTTTAAGGCGCATTTGATAGCAGTAATAGAATCATTATCATAAATTTATTAAAATAATAAATGAGTCTTAAAATTAAACTGCACTTCCAGATGTTTTCACTTTATTCATATTCATTTGTATTAATTAACATTAATATTTATTTAACAAAACATAAGTAATATACTAACATTTTTCATCATTTAACCTCAGATTAAATTTACTAGAACAAAAGATTACAGAAAATAATATATTATACATACAGTATGAATCATAGTATTTAAATATTATAAACAAACATGGTTTATGGAATAAAGTTTCAATTTCATAAAATGATGTAACATTCATAAGTATCATAAAATCTTACATGCCTACTTATAAACATACCCACTTAATTACGGTAAAACATTAAAGACACCTATTATTGAAATACCATAACCGTACAAGGTAAACCTTTTAGCGTAAACGAGAGTATTGAATTAACACCAAACATCGTGTGCATTTCTTAATTTAATTTATTAATATAAGTCTACTACACATCCTCGTTTTACATCGATCTAGTACTATTTGAAATAAAAGCACAGAGCTATTAAATGAATATGTTTTTTTATAATATATATATATATATAATATTAAAAATATCACATACATATAGAAACCTTTTGAAGAGAAACTCTTTTATGCCGTCAGTGCCTTTTTACATTCGCACAAATTAGTAATGTATGTAATGTAATGTACCATATAATAAGAAAAAATATATTTTATTGACGAATCTCTATTTCTGTTTATTTGATTCCATATTTTTTTATCGGAATTTAAAATAAAAATGACCGTTATTTTAGTGTATTACTCGAAATACGAGTGAAACGAAACAGCACGTGCTGGTGCTGATGGTGTAGACGATGTTCGTCGTAATGAAGTGCACGAAGTACTTTTTCTATTTAACTCAAGACTATTTAGAGCATCTCGGTTGATTTTACGTTTGCATCTGGATAGACTTCTTTGTGATGGAAATCTATTATTATCCATGAAATCTGAAAAACAAAATGTTATTATGATCTAATTTTAAATGTTATATAACTTGGAAAATATTATTAAGCAATTTAAATCTCCAACTATAGACGGCAAAGAACGAACTCATGTATAAAATACAATATTATATCGCCTTTGTATTTTAAAAATACAAAAGCTTCATAATGCGAAATGACAATGTCAGAGATATATATATATACATATATATCTGACATTGTCATTTCGCATTATGAATTACAATGTAGATGTGTTCAAATCCAGGGTAAACGGGTTCCTCCTGGGCAGGCGCGCTCTATCCTAGACCGTGACTATGCTTAAGATCAGGCAAGTCAACGGTCAAGCGCTTGCCTATTAACGGTAAATATATATATATATATATATATATATATATATATATATATATATATATATATATATATATATATATATTGTAATTATCTGGAAATATGGACTCAGGCAAAGCATTCCACAGGTTCGCAGTGCGAATAATAAATGTGGATTCAAAGCGCTTCGTACGTAGGCGGGGAAGTTCCACTGTGTACCTATGGCGCTTTGGTCGCGTTTGCCTGGCCGTCCGATAGTAGAAGGGGGCGGAAGGAATTAGATCATGTAATTCCTGCGCACATTCTCCTAAATGTATCCGATAGAAGATAGAAAGCGATGCAACCACACGTCGATGTTCGAGACTTTGGAGTCTTGAGTCGACGAATGTGTCGTCTCCTATCAGCCTCCTAGCACGTTTCTCAATCAACTCTAGAGCCCGAAGGTGGTGCTTAGCAGAGCCGTCCCAAAGGTGAGAGCAGTACTCCATACAAGACCTTACTTGTGCTTTGTATAAGCTGAGTAGTTGTTCTGAAGTAAAATAACGTCTCACCTTGGCGAGGATACCAAGCTTTCGGGCGGCTATTTGGGCTTTGGACTCAATAAAAGAGCCGAAATTTAGAGTCGACGTGAGAGTAACGCCAAGAAGATCAAGGATGTCAGTTATAGGTACGGACACATCTTGGAAAGAGGGAGGTAGCTGGAATTCCCTCTTTTTGGCGGAAAATATACACGCCTGCGTCTTGGTTGCATTGAACATGACCAAGTTGGCATCGCCCCAATTGGACACTGCCTTAAGGGTCATGCTCAGGCGCTCAACCATAGCCTCTCTCTGAGCCTGAATTAGGGCCTCACTCGTAACGATCGGTTCCTCAGGAAGTCTGAAATCCACGCACAAAGGCTAGCAGGCAGGCCATATGCAGGAAGCTTGCTGATAAGGCCATCATGCCAAACCCTGTCAAAGGCTTTCGAGATATCCAAAGAGTGAGCAAGTGCCTCTCCATGTTTCTCGATGGCCTCACTCCAGATGTGTGTGACGTACACCAGAAGATCACCAGTGGATCGATTTCGGCGAAATCCGTATTGTCGGTCACTGAGAAGGTCATTGGCTTCCAGGTACGTCAGGAGCCTAGTATTTAGGATACGTTCCATTGTCTTGCACAGAATGGACGTAACTGAGATGGGCCTGTAATTGGCAGGGTCAGCACGACTACCCTTCTTAGGCACGGGAATTGACGTAACTGAGATGGGCCTGTAATTGGCAGGGTCAGCACGACTACCCTTCTTAGGCACGGGCTGCACGTTAGCTAGCTTCCAGGACTTAGACACTTTACCAGTCTCAAGAGAGAGGCGAAACAGACGTGTCAGGATAGGAGACAGTTCAGGCGCACAGTTCCTCAGGACAATTGCTGGAATGCCATCAGGTCCGCTAGCCTTGTTCACGTCCAGACTGCGTAGCATTTTGCGAACTTCCTTTTGCGGAATGTGTATATCACTCATATGAGTGTCGGCGCTAGGTGTTGCTCTAGATGTCGTGCTACCAGCGTCAAGACGAGAAGACTCCGCAAATAAAGATGCAAACAGATTTGCCTTCTCTTCAGCGGTGCGTGCTAGCGTTCCGTCAGGCTTCTGAAGGGGAGGTAGTGAGGGGCGACAAAAGTTCACTTCGACCGATTTAGCTAGGGACCAATACGCTTTGCTACCCGGTGGGTATGAAGCCAGTTTTTTCCCTATTCGACTAATGTGATCGAAACGTGACTTTTGCATAGCTTTCTTGCATGACTTGGCGGCTTTATTAAAGGCTCTCTTTTTTAGGCGTATGTCCCTCGCTTTGCAGTTACGAGTATCAACCCAGGCCAGGTACGCTTGATGCTTCAACGCTTCTGCGCGTCTGCATTCAGGTCCAAACCAAGGCTAAGCTAGGCTGGACAGTGGCTTGTCTGAAAACGGAATAAAATATTCCATAGCCAGACGTAGCATATCTGTCACACTTTGCGCGCTAATCGAGGAATTACCAGAAGAGAAGCACACACGCTGCAATGGATAGCATGCAAGGAAAGAGCGCATTCCTTCCCAATCTGCTGACTTGTATCGCCACACCCGCCGAGTTCCAGTGGGACTGGCGTTGGGCGGGGAGTAGACAGATACAGATTTCACCAGACAGTGGTCGGACTTACCTAACGGTTAAGAGATCGTTACTGAGTAACGGTCTGGATCAGTTGTCAGCAGAAGGTCCAAGCAATAGGCTTTATGCGAGTCAACGTCGGGTACCCGTGTAGCACCACGGACCAGCTGGGTAAGATCTAACGCTAAGGCTAGCTTTCGTATCTCTAACCCAGCATGGTCAGTGTCCTGGTATAGAGATAGCCACTCCTTGTGGTGGGCATTAAAATCCCCCAAAAACACTAATTGGGCAGTGGGGTACAACTGTTAATCCGCGTCAGCCGCCTCACTGAGGTATTCTGTGAGCCTTGTTGTCTCTTGATTCGCGCTGTGCGAACGGTAGACACAGGCATACTGGATTTTCTCCATACCCGTGTCCACCAAACCCCAAAGTACCGATAATGTAGTGTTTTCAAACCGTCGGAGACGCCGAAAGCAGATGTCGATCAGTGGAAGGGTGTGCTAGCGAGGGGTGGTCTGATGCTAAATGTTGCGAAGACCGAGTATATGGCCTGTGGCAGTACGGACCCCGAACCCATAAAGATAGGCGGAGAATCCGTTATCAAGACGGAAAAATTTAAATACCTCGGGTCCGTTCTGCACGAGTCTGGTACGATCGACCACGACGTCAGAGCTCGAATAAACGCAGCTTGGGCCAAATGACGAGAAGTCACCGGGGTAGTCTGTGATCGCAGGATACCGGTGAAATTAAAGGGCCTTGTGTACAAGTGCATCATCCGACCAGTGTTATTGTACGGCAGCGAGACGTGGCCAGCTCTCGCGAGACATGTTCAGCAACTTCCCGTCGCGGAAATGAAGATGCAGCGGTGGATGTGTGGCGTTACGCGACTAGATCGTATTCGTAACGAGCATATCCGTGGTAGCCTTGGCGTTCGCGATGTAGCGGATAAGTTGCAGGAAAGCCGTATCCGTTGGTTTGGCCACATTAGCCGCAGACCGCCAGACTATGTTGGGAACCGATGCCTGGACTTTGTTGTCGAAGGCCCTAGATCCCGCGGCAGGCCCAAGAAGCGCTGGCTCGATGTTGTGAGGGACGATATGAGAGAGCACGATCTCACTAAAGACGACGCTTTAGATCGGGCAAAGTGGAGGCAAAGATGTAGGAAAGCGGACCCTGGCATTTTTAGGCCGGGAAAACGCTAGAAAGAAGAAGAAGAAGAAGTGAAGAATTTAATTAAACAATCGAAATGCATAATCATATTTTTCATACAAAAAAAAAAGAAAATAAATTAACAACAGCGTCTCCACCAAATGTGTTCCATTGTTATTGAAACAAACCATGTAACCCGAACAATTCAAGTGGGTACGCGATAATATGAATAACACGTTTATCAAGAGTCTTTACAATTGTCATGCTTTATATCACGTGGTGTTTATTATGATTTAGTTTTTAAAAATGTTTTTCGAAGATTTCCTAAAGAAATACCAGTATTTACAATACAGTGATAACAATTATATAACGGTAAAATTAATACTTACCGAAAATAAGAAAATCCATGCTTTTTCAGCGTCCTAGACGTGTTATTTCTGCATTTTTCAAAGAGCACTGAGGCATGTTTACTGTCGGCGCGTCCGAATGGTACTACGTTAAAAGAGCACCCAAATATTCAAATGGGTGCTCATTTGGTGAGGACGTTTTTTGAAGCTGATTGTGTATCTAGTTTTTATTATTGATCGAAGTTATTTATTCAAAATCGTATAGTGTTTCGGAGATTGTCCTTTACTTTTAAGTATATAGTGTAATAATTAATTTAATCAGTTTTTTTCAATCATATTTCTAGTATAATAGTTGTTATGTTATATAAAAGCATGCAGGCCTCTGGGGTCATGAGTTAATTCGGATCGGGGAAAAAACGTTATTGTATTACCAAAGTTAGTGCACTTCTTTTTGCGTACACACTTGTGCACTATCATATACACCATATTCAAAAGTAAACGATACAATAAAATTTACCTGTAGTCGAATTCTCTCACAAACGCTCGTACGATGACACAAGCGGTTGCCTGCACTGGTATTTTTCAAGCGCAGGAGTTTGCGAAGTATCTGACGGGAATTAAAAGCATTGCTTGGTAATCGAAATTCATGCGCCTTTTATTTAGGAAGCAAACCTTAACAGAAAAATCTATATCGTAGAATTTATTAGTATGAAAATCTCTTTATTATTGCAATTATTTTAACTATTTTATCACTGGTGTGATTCAAGTTTAAACTCTGAAGACGTATTAGTGAAAACCTTGATATATTATATAGAATATTCTAAGTAAAATTTCACCTCTCTGAAATAAAATGAATGGTTACTGCGCACTATGGAAGCATTTCGCGAAATTATTATTTAAATGAATCCCTCGAACTTTAACTTGATCAAATCCACTCTTTTAAAGTGAGACTTTTAATTATACCAAGTGATTATCCATATTTATATTCCTATTTCATTTAATTCCAACTCTTTTCTTAATTCGATATTTTTTAAATCTATATATGTTGCACAAGCCGAGGTACTTTGTACAATTTGTTTGTCCGACATGGTTAGTGTGCACGTGCGGCACGGTCGAGTGTTCTCAATACAATGATTTCGAACTTCGCTCTACTGACTCACGATAAGTCATGTAACCGTCAAAGCGTCTCATGTCACTGTCAGTGTTGCCATCAGTCGTACACGAGTCAAAACTAAGACTATATTTAATTACTATTATTTATTCCCTAACACGGCCATTCTGACAGAAGGCGCGTTCTCGCGCCTCTATAAACTCCATCTTACTCTAAAATGTTTAGCCACATAACGCGCTAACATCACCACTGACATCTATTCTAATACAGTTTAAAATAAATTTATTTGCCACAACTGCTATTTTCAAACTACGAGCTGAAGTGTTTTCACCACACTGGCGCGAAGCGTTTCGACTTCCAACGCCCAAACATCTTAGCGCGAGGCGTTTCGCCTTCAGCTCTAAATATCAATCAGAAAATTATACTTCATTTATAAAATAACAAATGTAACTACATATCAAATCTATTGTTGGTAATATTACTATTACATAAATAATAAAAAAAGGAAAGCAACTAAGACTTTGTACATATGTAACCTGACAGGAGCAGTGTGTGACCAAGTGCCTCGTTGGTCTAGTGGCTAGATATAAGGCCGAAGATAATATATGTAAATGAATCAGGAAGGCAGGGCGTTAAGGCGTTAAGAAGGCAACCATGAGCATTTAAAATGGCACTAAAACGACATTACCAAGTCGTTCGCACAGCCTATTTTCCTATTATGGAAACATAAGCAACACAACGAAAGCACACCTTACCGAGTTAAAAGTCTCTGGTAGTATTATTATATTAGGTCCTTACATATGAAACGTGGCACCAGTGCTACAGAAACAGCTCGAAGGATTAATTATGTGTACGGCGCTGGTGTCGCAAAATAGCACGGTACGTTTTTGGTTTCAAAGTTTTCGTTCTGGAAATTTCAACCTTCAGAACCAACCCCGCGGACGGCTGGACACCAAAATGGAAAATGAAGAATTAAAGGCTATTGTTGAAGCGGATCCATCACAAAGCAATTCAGAGATAGCTGCAGGCTTCGGGGTAAGTGATAAAACTGTATTAATCTACTTGAAGCAAATCGGGAAAGTAAAAAAACTTGAACGATGGGTACCTCATGAATTGAGTGAATCGAACTTGCAAACACGCGACTCTCGACTGCAGTGTTACTTTGCTCAACCAACACAATAATGAAGGGATTTTAAATCGAATCATTACTTGTGGATGAAAAGTGGATACTGAACGATAATCGAAAGCGCTTGTCACAATGGCTGAACCCTGGAGACCCAGCCAAATCCTGCCCCAAACAAAAATTGACTCAGAAAAAGTTACTTGTGAGTATTTGGTGGAATAGCACCGGTGTTGTTCACTACAGCTTTCTAAAATCTGGCGAACGATTAAGGCAGATATCTATTGTTAGCAACTGTAAACTATAAAGGAAGAACTAGCTGCTAAACAACCGAGATTGGGCAATTGCTCTAGGCCACTGCTGCTTCACGACAACGCAAGACCACACACTGCAAAACAAACAACCACTAAGTTAGATGAGCTACAATTGGAATATCTGCGACATCCACCGTACTCCCCGGACCTTGCTCCAACAGATTACCATTTTTTCCGGAATTTGGACAACAACTTACAAGGAAAAAAATTCAACTCCGATGCGGCAGTCTAAACCGCCTTCAAAGGGTTTATTGATTCTCGCCCCCATGGTTTTTTTAGTAAAGGGATCAATGAATGTACCTATGAGATGGCAAAAGTGCATAGGTAGCAACGGTGCATACTTTGATTAATTAAATATATTTAACAAAAAATATTGCCTTTATATTCCTCCCGTACAAAACGCCAATTTTATATGTAAGGAACTAATGTTACGTATAAATACGAAAACTAAATTGTATATTATTTTTCAGATATGTATATAGTTCATATAATTCCAATCAGGTTAACATATGTACATCTTTACTTACATTACGTATGATATTTCCATATGAAAGATCCTTATAAAATTTATATTAAAGAGACCTTATGTGTCGAAATGTTCTCCCTCGTACACAAATACACATATACATACAATATATGTATGTAATTTGCACAATAATAACAATATTTATTTTTAAGTATATTTTACAAGTTTTATATTTATAGCTACTTAAATAAAAAATCTCTAAAAATAATATTATATGTTTCGTATAAATCTGAGACTCAATTGAGAACATCTATGTCGTAGTCAGATAATAAGGTTTGCTATTTTCAATTTGCCTAGATTTAATCTTTTATCAATGACTCCATTTCCTGACCGATCCTGCCCAGCAGTGGGACAGTTTTTAAACAGGACAAATATTGTCATTATTTAGATATTGCTGCAATCATTATGTCATTAAAATTACGTTTTATATTTTGTATTATATTATTTGTTATTATTATATTTTTTACCAAAATAAAAAAAATCTACACATTTCTCATCTTCAGAAATTAAGATTTCCTAAATTATTGAATTTCATCTACAATTTTAAATTCATTCCCCATTCGGGTCTAATATACTAAGATTTTTCTTTCTTTACACACAAACATAAAAAAACGAAAACTATTTATATACAAAAGGCTATCTTATCGCTAAAAGAACTTACAGACAACCTTTGGGTGAAGGACATGAAATAAATAAAGCGGTAACGAGGTGTACTGATCAACTCAACTTTTATTGTTTTAAATAAATATAAATAATAATAAAATTTATATATATAATTTCAAAATTCTATCAGTGAACATGATACGTATTTTACATAGATAAAATACACGCAGATATCATCATATTTATTCGCGTCTAAATACTGATTGGTTGACGTAAGACTAATTTATAAGGATTGACTTTAACGTCTACTACTTTAACACTACGCCATTACGGAGCACAATGTCGATTAATAAATGTCAAGATTTTGCAATCAGTAACGGATCTTCCCGGTTTGAATGCATCATTTACATGTATGGTGTCTATTATGACATTTATTACAGTCATATTGAACCCTCGTATCAAGTGAAATTTTATGACTCTTCGACGGCTTATTACCATCATATGAAAAAGTGTATAAAATGTGTTATTCAAGCATTATTGGAATAAAACTTTATTTACTTTAAATGTAAATATCATAAAATATTTCTTATAAATATTGTGTAATCCATGTAGAATAAATTCTAAAATATCTTTAATTGACATTGTAACTGACAATTTATAGCTGAGGAAGTGCGACGATACGCATTTATGTACAATCAAGATCTCTCGAGAGAACGAATCGTTATTGCAGATCAAACACGATGAGAGGAATAGCACAAGTTTGCACGTAGCATGTAGATTTGTTCCCGGGTTGCATAAATGAATTTCAGCATTCGGACCTTAAATGCATTAAACTGGCTTCATTCTACGAGAACGACTAATTTGAAAATCTCAAGAAACTTTTGTAAAATTGTAACACAATAATAAGCTATTTTAGGTATTTGTTCATAAAAAGTCCACATTTTATTCCTCCTGTGTGTTTACTATTACCTCATTTTACCAAACCAAAAACCACCAACCATTTTTTTACCAAAAAAAGACTGGTGCTATAAATCCCTCATGCCTGGCAAACCTATATTACTCTTTACTTGGTGGCGTATTAGTATTTACTTGGTAACACGTGTTACTAATTAAAGACCAATACGGATTACCTGCGCGAAAAATTATTGTTTGACTATTACCTAAACTGAACTGAAACTATTTAATGAGGCTTAACTCTGAACGGAATGACGTTTAAAACTTTGAGCCATTGTAACTTTTGTTCAGCCAAAAATATGTATCCAACGATGTATTACGTGTAGATTGGAAGGGACCAAAATTTGCATCCTCCTCTATGTAAATACTAACTGCATATACAAATAATGTTAGTGTATTTTAACTATTATTTATTTAAATTAAGCTAAATTAATATTTGTACCGAGTTTGCGACACACTATGTTTGTATTTTGATGAAAAAAAGCTAACTATATAATAAAAATGGATAGAATTATTACTTGGAGTGCCAATAGATGTGGAAATTTGACAAATATACTTAACAGTTTCAAATTTCACTTCTATCGATAGTCCCTATGACTACCTGTTTTTTTACCCTTTAAAAGTAATTGAATTTTTTTATACTTTCTGCAATTTAGCTTAATACAAGCACAGTCAGTTGCATACTCTAAAGCCTTCCTCAGAAATAAATCCTCGTTCTGTCCTCGCTGTCGCTTTAGTTGTAGAATTTTATTTATAAATTTAAAATGTTGCTGTTATACTTACAGATCGCAAACTTGATGCCATAAAGAAGGTTTCTCCAGTTGAGATACTATTAATATGGGTGCGGCCGTCGCTAAAGCCACACACCAAACTGTACACATTACTAGCTTAGCTACCGTTTTCTCCATTCTTGGCTTCAAAGGTCGGGTTATCACAAAATATTTATCAACTGATATTGTTAAGAGTTTGTATGCACTAACTAACACTGATACTGCCTGCGAATAGTTCACTAACTTGCACATTAATTCACCAAATGGCCAGTGACGTAAGATGAGCGTTGACACAAAAGTAAATGGTACACAGAATAAAGTCAGTAATATATCACCCAGTGCCAAATTCATTATAAAAAAGTTCGTCACTGTCTTCATGCGCGGTGACGATTGTACCACAAAACAGACTAATCCATTACCTACGAGTGCTAATAGAAAAATAATACCGTAAATTACGTAAACGCAAGTTTGGAAAACCCATGTCGATAAATAATCTTCCGGTTGTGGTTCTAAAATGCAAACGAACTCATGTTGTTCCGTGAAATTGAAATCAGACCCAATTATCGATTCGTATCCGTTATTTTCACATCCGGCCAGCGAATATCCAAACACAGTTACAACATTCTCTGTTACGTTGTTCGGATGATTAATTTTGATCTGAATACTGGCTTTTCATCGATGCTAATTTTCACTTTTTATCTGAAAAAAAAAATGATATTGTGACAACACATTTTGAACGATAAAATATACATTACAAGTATTTACTACATGGTATGGTAAAAAGTAATATTATTTTAAAAATAATTTTATAATTAATATAAATAAATAAAAATCGAAGCTGATAGATTAATAATTGCAACTTGATCCTTCGTATGCCGCATCACACACTTTGGGAAACAACGTATCTACCACCGATTTTATTGGGTGAAAGAGAAATAAAAAATAGCGTACGACCTACGTAAGTGGTAGTTTTTTCTGTCTCTTTCATAGGTCGCACTCTATGATTTGGTATAGCCAGATGTAAACTTTATTTTGACAATATTATTAAAAGTTTTTGAATAGTCTTTCTATCACTATGTCTGATGATACTAGTATACATATATACATTTTTACACTTGTTAGTTTTTTTTTTTTTTTTTTAATTACCATACATTTAATTTTACTGTTTTATCTCTTTTATATATATGTTCACTTCCAGATTAATTATTTGTGGAAACTGTATTGGCATGTGTGTTATTTAAGGTTTATAAGTTTTATGTAACATAAAATATGCTGTTTGTTTCACTTACATACAAATAAATAAATATCCAGAATTTTTAAAATTTTAATATATCTGTTGAATAAATGTCTGTGTTTTACTTCTTTATTATATATTGTTTGTACTTATTACAACTTTTTACAACACAATTTTAATTACGTTAATTGTATTAGATTTAACACAAAGTGAAATTCACAATATATATTAAATAACTGCTGGCTCCTAGTATTTTTAACTTCGTTTGTTCTCTAACAAAGTAGTACTGATGTTCATAGAAGTGTTAATAGGGACAAAAAAAGAATTAAAAAATATAATGATCAGGCTATAGGGAACAATAATTCCAGACCAGTAAGATTTCTGCTTTGTAGAGTTTGCCATCGGACCTTAACTGATTGTTACTTGTCTGAAAGATTTGTGGCTGGTCCACATACCTTTCAGACCAGGCAGTTATTTTATCAGGATAATCGTAAAATGTTTGTTATTCCTTCTTCGCAGGTAGCTAAGATGGTTATGAGGTGAGTTATGTCAGCATGGCCGTGACGTTATCTTCAAACGCTGTACCAACCCGTACTTTGTAAAATAACACGTACATCGATGACGCTACTCATTCGATCTCCCCATTCTTTGCTTTGCAAGTAGTTTAAAACGATACTACATTCTACGAACAATATTACTGTCGGTAAGGCAGTCCTTCAAAAAGAGATCGACATAGATCGACCACTAAATACCTGAAAATACTTTCTTCGTCGTAAATTGAAAGGACCAACCAACACAGTAATCCGCTGATATCACAGGCCTATTCTTTTACCTCCCTCAGAGGATATATAGAGGAGTAATAGTATATATAGAATAGAACTTTCAGATCTATACGAGTTATGCTAAGCTTATCACTTTTAATGGCTATTTTTTCTATTTAGTCAGGACTATGAATCATTTTCATGATTTGACATGACCTTGGCATAATTAACATTTCTGATTATTTTTCATTAACAAAGTATATAAAAATTACTTCTAGGGAAAATATGTATATGTTTATACATACTTATAATTATCTGTACTAGTATTTGTACTTGTACTGAATAAGTAATCAAAAATAAATAAAAAGGTTTTAGCGTATCTCATATCAATTAGTATTCCGTTTGTTGACAATACATCCATTAGCGGGAGTCCACAGTGAATCACTGGATTCTCTAATGAAAGACGGTTTATTATTTTACTTTTTGAAAGTAGTATCGCGGTAGTATCGTCCGACGTAAATAAGTCTTGGTTTATTATAAGGCATATCAAAGATCGAAAATAATGTGATCAGTTCAAGACATGGCTTATGCAAAAAAGAAAACGTGCATCAAAAATAACATCTATAATAATAGCCGTATTAATTAGCTGTTGCCCGCGGATAATGAATAATCGAATTGATAGGCGATGGTTATCACTTAATATCTGGTTGCCCATTTGACCGTCCGGCTACCTATAACATAAAAAAACGAAGTTGGCGGTTTTTCCTTTTGTGGCTAAAATTACTTAGTACTCGCAGAGCTCACTCTGGAGTATGCAACATAAAAACTGTCCAAGTGATAATAATGCTCACTAAAATCAATAAAAATAATGTTCAAGGATTGTCATGGGGAAGCATACTTTAAGAGGCAACTATATACTTTGAAATTTGAATGATATATTCTCATGAATGGTATTCTTGGAATGAAAACTAAACATCCTCGAGCATATCCTAAAAAAGAATTGCCACTCATTTGTGTAGTGTAGAATTTCTAAAAGCTTTGAAATACATGTTCATCTACTCAATCAAGAAATACAAAAAGTAAATTTCAAGCAGATCAGATAATTTTTTCATTTTTATACTAATGTTTCCACCCATCTCTCCTTTTTTGGGTTGAATTTCTAAAAACGTAAATAAAACGTAAATACATAATATTGAATAAAATGACGAAATCCTTATACAAACTTTCAACCCCTCTTCTAGTTCAAGTTTACAACATCTGTGAAGGAAGTAATAATTACTTATTCTATAAGTATTTCAAGCAATTTTCGTTTTATTTAAAAAAAAAACACGCTTAAGAAAACTTTTTAACGTATAAATTTAAATCAACATAATATATATAATATTGATATTATTTATTCTATAAGGCTTATAAAAGTATTTTTGATTCGTCATGATTGATAATTGTACTAAGAGTAAACTACCACCTGCCTGATTGCTACCGATGCTGTATCTTGAATAATATTTTGTAAATTTTTTAATGTAATGTACATTAATGTAAATGAATAGAAATCATTCAACTTAGATTGTTAATTTATTAATGTCATAGTTTACAAGAATATTTTAATTAGCCTGTCATTTGATAGTTCAATAACATGGATCAAAATTTTGTGATAAGCCCTGGGTAACGTCGCACTCAAATTTCTGCTATACGAAATAATCACTTTAACGAGTTTTGGCTAATCCGAAACAATATCTCCCGACGAAACTCGTATCTTTGACTGTCTACGTACTGTGTATAGGGATTTTCAACTCCGTACTTAAGTCCGTTAATATATTAGTTTAAAAAAAAATAATGATATGACTTGTCTAATATGTGAATAAGGTAGTATAGCAAGCATTTTACAATAAAATGTTTTTATAAAATCTGGGGACTATCTATTTATCTAGGAACCAAAGTCGCTAAAAAAAGGTACAAAAGAGCTGTTATACCTTGGACCATACGACATACAAAAATTTCCTAGAAGCAACTCTAGATTATTTGTAAATATAATTAATTATTCAATTTTAATTAACTTAATAAACTATTAAGATTACGAGTATAAATCAGAAATATGTAAAGATTGGAGGATATTTCATTATTTATTTTTGTCAAGAATAATTTAAGCTTTTGATTGGAAACCCAAACTCTTGCAAATACCATGTAGCTTACGTATAATGGTTTTGATTTTAAATTCGAAATGGCTTTACCCGTATAAAACCAAACAGATTGACATGATTGCAGTTTTATTACTTGAGATTGACAGTTTGTATCCCAAAAATGTACACGAGAGTGAAGTCGCGGTTAAAACTTAATCATAATATTAATGAGATATTTAAAAATGTAAGCTGTGATTGAGTGAGTGATGTGATTGGTTGGAACACAGTAATCCGGATATTGCGGATTCTAACTCAAGCACCACTAATGTTTCGTGCGCTTAATTTCTGATTATATTAATTGGTGAAGGGAAACATCGACAAGAAACGTGCATGCGTTGGATGAAATTTTGACGCATATTTGCCGGTACGGTAGCCGATTTTTATGTTGATATTAAATCGATTTTTAATTATTACGATTTATACGATTAGTTAAGTTATGTTATATATTACGGTTCAATGGCCGATCGAGACAATAGACAATTTTGTATAATTATCTACTATTGAATTCTAATAGATAGAAAAGTTCTATTAGACTAGTTTATTGTTATTTAAGTAATGAATAAACAGGTGCATTTGCTAAACTAAATTCTGTTAACCAGGATAGTGGGCACGATAGCCAATAATGTTCTAGCGGTGAAAGCTTTTTTCCTCTGTAATCGCGTGTGCTACCCCTACTGTGCTAGCCGAGTAACTGTGTACGAGCACCGCTCGTGTCCAGCGCAGAACACTCATCACACGTTTTAAAGTGAAATTCTTGCCACAATACTGTTCTTAAATAAACAATAAAAGGATAATGTAACAAAAACTTGTACTACGAGTACATAAGACTGGTATAACGTTAATGAATCACGTGAATCATATACTGACGTCAGTCGGTACGGGCTAATTAATGTTCAAAACGACACTCGAGTTTTTGTGAATATAAACTGGAATTTCAGATTTACGTATGCAAAGTCAATTAATTTACTTCCAAACGTACAGTTATTGTTGTATGTTATATAAATTAAATAAAATTTCATTTAAAAGAGTATAGATCATAGGTCAGTAAAGATATTGTGTAATGCAAATACAAACAAAAAAAAATCACTCAACCAAAGACTCAACCAGGGACTCAATTGATAATTCCCTTTTTTAAGTCGGCTAAAAATAAAAGTTCACTTCAAATAAAACCCCTTTTTTGAGCTATTGTCAAAGCGATTAAAGATACACACGTTAATTAAAATCTCTCTCTGAATGTAACGAGTAGAACAAATAGAATATGCTGTAATTGCATTTAAAAATGTTTTTTACAGAATGTAATGTTTTCTTGACTTTTGTGTGTGTTTTATTTTGTTATTTGTCCCGCATAAATAAAATGACATATTCAAATAGACAATTAAAGTAAAAAACCTTGTTGCACGAGATGGAAAACATATTGAACTGTGACATTATAACATCGTGAGTTATATTACAATATTAACGGAACGGTTATTTATCAACTGTCTCGTTTTTATACGACGTCATGAATCAGTTTCAGTTTAACTGTGTTTTTAATAATAACTGATACTTTATTATGTAATAATTTTGTTACTTAATTAACGTTTGTCTTCTCTAAAAACGTGAATATACAACAGCCACTGGGTCATTGAGACCCTGGCCCCTCGGGCCAAAAATTAAAGACACGACAGGATAACCTGTCGGTGAGGAACAGCCCGGGTAAAGGAGGCAACCCCGAGGCCCGTACCTGGACTGGCCTAGACCAGTCAGGAGGAACCTTCTCTCTCAGGTAAATATAAATAACCAAGTTTAATTGTTTCAATAAGGTTTGGCCGGGTGGGTTAATTGCTGATTTGCTGATTTGCAAGAACGTAAATGAATTTAGTTGTTTTGTATTATTGTGCTTAAAAGAATGAAATGATCAAATGAGATAATCGCGCGAAGGAGTTTCTAGGAATTAAACTCAAAATCGAACTAAGTTTATAATATTTTATATTGATATTGTATATATCATAATATTATTAGTTCCTTTTCGTTGGTGAAATATAAACTAGGTGAAAGCTAAGATAAAGCTATAAGGCTGCAGATCCCGATGTCCTGGATTCGAACCCCGTGTTGGGCCATTGCAAAGTTTGCCAGAACGATATTAGCCGTGTGAATGTTACAAATTCTTAACCCTTTTGTTTTATAATTTCTTAGATATCTACGATAATTTCTAAAGATGAAGCATAAAATAAGCATAATTCTGTGTTAAATTTCATTATAATATAACATACTAGTAATTGCCGACGGATTCCCCCTAAAGGGGGAGAAGGGCGATTATTATGTAAAAAAACGTCCTTGGGATTCAAGCTTGCTCGGTTCAGTGGTTTACCCTTAAAAGGTAAAAGATAAACAGTTTCACAATTATTAGTATAGAATTTTTTAGCCATTAACTGTTTCACAACCGTTTTAAAGAACACTTTTGTTTTTAGAAATGAAGATTTATTGATCTGTTTTGAATTATGATGATATAATCATAAATTTCTCGCCTGACCGTTGCACAAAGTAGACGTGTGTTCGTTACCTCCTTAAACTAGTAAAAAGTGTCTCGCAATAGTATACTTTGTGTGAAATATACCTAGAATCATAACTGTATAAACTATTTATTTATTTAAAACTTTTTTTGCCCACCACATTGAGTAGTTTGACAAAAGGCGGACTTAATGCCTAAAGGCATTCTCTACCAGTCAACCTTTAGGCTAAGCGGAAATTCGTGAAGGCGGTAATTGATAATGAAAAATATAGATACATACAAATATAACGACAAAAAATAAAATAAAAACAGAGCTATAATATATATGTGAATAATATATATATATACACACATACATACATACATATATATACACATATATATACATACATCCATACATATACACATACATAGACATACACATATACATACACACACATACATACAAATATACATATAAATAATAATGCATTATAGATGTCAGAGATGAAGAGAACTAGGAGTTTTCTGACAAGATATGCTCTCGGAGACGAGTCTTGAAAGTAAGTTTAGAGGTGGCTTTCCTTATATGCTCAGGTAATTTGTTCCATAATCGGACAGCTTGAACGGAGTAAAAATTAGAAACGAAACCAGAAGTATGAATAGGAACAGAAAGAAGGTAAGAATCGTTAGAGCGCAGCTGACGATTGTGATTATCACGCAAAAATTTGAACATAATCAGGAGAGAGAGGGTCAAAGAGAATAGAGAAAAGAGAAGATAGTAATCGTAAGTCTCTACGTTGTCGAATAGTAAACCATTTTAATTTGTCACGATACTGAGAAATATGATCGAACTTACGAAGAAGAAGATGAAGCGCAAAGAGTTATTTAAGAGACGGTCAAGTTTATTCCGATGAATTTCTTTAAGGTCGGAATAACATACATCTGCATAATCGATTATGGGAAAGACCAAAGCGTGCACAAGTAATATCTTAGTCTTGATGGGAAGGAAATTTCGAAGACGATTGAGGCACCTTAGCGTGGCTGTGACTGAGCGGCTGATTTCGGAGATATGTACAGACCAGCTTAATGTGGAATCAATATGAAGACCAAGGTCTTTTACATGATGGCAGTAAGGAATAACGATGTCATTGAACAGAACGGGAGGCAAAGATGTTAAACCCAGATTAGTGACAAAGCGTGAACTACCAATAACTATCGCCTGACATTTAGATGTATTGACCTTTATTCCAAATTTTTGAGACCAAGTATTTACACTAGCCAGATTGTTATTAATAGTTGCAACAGTATCACTTATATCATCCAGCCCGGTTTGACAATAAAGCTGCAAGTCGTCGGCGTAAAAATGATAAGAACAGTTGATGTAAGTTGTAAGTAGGTTAATAAACAGAGAGAAAATAAGAGGAGATAAAATACCAACCTGCGGCACGCCAGTTTGAAGATCTAACCAATCAGAGAGAGATTGATCCAATCTAACTGCCTGCTTGCGGCCGAAGGCGAAGATATGAGGAAAACCACTCCAGAGCTGATAGTGAAAACTTGAGATGCTCGAGTATAGCAAGGACAATATCATGATCAACCATGTTAAAGGCGTTGGAGAAGTCAATTAAGACTAAAATGGTGACCATTCTATTGACTATCTTTGAAACAAAATAATATCGAAGTGCATGTGCAAGTAAGTGAAGCCTACCTACCTACCTCACACCCGCGAAAATAGACCGTTTGCTATTTTTTGACTCGCTCGCACACTGACCCTGCGTTCGACGCGTATGCTGATACACGTAAGTTCGTACATCAGCTAATATTATATCGACCTTACTGACGGTGTATTTTAAAACTTATTGCGATTGCCGGTTGGAATTACTGAATAAATATTGAGCGTAACACGATCGCCTCCTGCAACCACTGGTGGTGGATCACAACCTGATCTATCAAAATTGCATGTGGATATTCCTGGCTCGCAAATAACATTTCGCAGTAAACGAAAACAACCAGCTGATCGGGAATGTCAATGTTCGGAAAATATTAAACTCATACGCAGCGAATTAACCCGCATTACAACACTGCTGGAAACATATGTTGCGACTAATTCGCAAATGATGGTTCAAATGAATGAATCTATTGGAATAATAACAACAGAAATTTCTAATCTAAAGCTTTCTCATACCGATATAAAAAATTCATTTGATAATAACATAGCTAAAATCAGCTCAGAAATAAAGGATATAAAATCGTCAACTTCAAGAATTTCAATAGAACACAACAACGTAAAATCTCAATTAACTCAATTAGAAACAAAATTAAATATTGATAAGAAAAAAATAGAATCACTAGAAACCAACATGCAGGAATTAAAAGTGAGCCCGATTCCCATGACCCAGAATAATGACATATATACAAATGAAAAATTGATTTGCGAAGTACAAGAACGCAAGAAGAGAGAAAATAATATAATTATTATGGGAGTTGCTGAAAGCTACTCTAGTAACACGAAAGAGAGAAATTACCAGGATAAGGCTGAAGAACTTTAAATACTGAAGCAGATAGCTACAGACATACCAAAACCGAGAAATATTTTTCGTATTGGTAGGTACAATCCAGGAAAAGCTCGTAAAATTAAAGTCTGCTTTGAAAAGCCAGAGACAGCATTGTTAGTTCTTAAGAGCCGTAATAAATTGCCTAACAATTTAAAAATATTTTCTGATCAAACCCCTACGCAATATAAATTCTACACACTTTTATATCCAATATATCCAAGGGCGAAACCGATATAACAATTAAATAAAAAATAGTAAATGATTATCGAGAATTACGCACTGAAAAGTCGCGTTTATCCTTCTTATACTTAAAAGCCCGCAGTATTAAGAAAAAAGGCAAACTAGACGAATTAAAATGCATTTTAAAATCCAGACCAACGACCACTCATATCATCCTTCTCTCTGAAACTTGGATAGCATCCGAAGATCAAGCGACACAGCGACAGATAGAAAACTATACACATTACTTTAATTTTAAAACAGGCGCTAGGGGAGGTGGAGTTTCGGCTTACGTACATAATGGTCTACAGCACAGACTAATAAATTAAATTTACCAAGGTGGAAACAACTACCTATGGGTACACATTGAACAATGCGCCATAGATGTTGGGTTAGTTTACAAGCCTGGTGATACAAACTTTGAGCAATTTCTTAAAGATTATGACAGTCAACTACAACAACGAACAAGATCGATAGTATTTGGTGATTTTAATATCAACCTATTGGAGAATAACAAACGAATAACCAAATATAAACAGATAATACAAGAATCAGGATATAGGCTGCTGAACAAAATTAATAAATCACATTGCACAAGAGACTTTAGTACAAAAATATCAATTATAGACCACGTAAGTACAAATTTAAACACGAATAATTTCACCATTGCTATTATTAACTCATCATTATCAGACCACAAAAATATATACATTCAATTGAATAAATCCAAAACTCCAAAAAAAATCCGTACCACTTATGAAGCTATAGATTATACAAAGTTGTACAGCTCCTTAGACTCCTCGCAATTGATTAACTCAATCGAGAACTATACAGAACTTGAAACTATAATAAAACAACATGTTATTGACTGTAAAGTAACAAAAACCAAAATTCTAAACAACATAAGAGACGATTGGATAAACAAGGATATTGTCGACGGAATAAGTCAAAGGAACTTTTTATGGACGCAATATAAGAACAATCCTGACAATGAGTATATAAAAAATAAATACTATTTAAAGAGAACTGAAATAGCTAATTTGATACAAAGTACAAAAGATTCATACTATTTCAAATTATTTATAAACAACGCAAAGAATCCAAAATAGATCTGGACCTTAGTTAACAAATTATGTAGAAATAAAACAAGTCAAGGTTGTTCTCCCTCTAAAATAATAGTAGAATCAAAAATATTTACTGATACAAACGATATTTGTAACGATTTTAACAAACATTTCGCAACAATAGGTTCCCTCTTAGCAAAAAGAATACCAACACAATACCACAACATCCTACACCCGATTAATACAATCAATGAACATCATGAACTTCTAACATTCAAACCGTGTAGTTCCGGTGAGATTGAAAGACTGATAAGGGATCTAGATTCAAATGCAAGTAGTGGTATAGATAAGATTAGCACAAAAGTATTAAAATGTTTATGTAATTTAATATCAAAATGTCTGACACACTGTTTTAACAAGCTTATGTCTGAAGGAATATTCCCAGACTCATTAAAGATCGCAAAAATAACACCTATACACAAATCTGGATCTTTAACAGGCCCAGAAAACTATCGTCTAATATCTGTGCTACCCGTTTTCTCAAAAATTTTAGAAAAATTAATTCACCACCGCTTTATAACGTATTTGGACTATTTTGATTTCATCTCTGAACGACAATACGGTTTTAGAGCTAGAAGTAACACCACTGCTGCAACTGTAGATCTAGTAACAAAAATAAGACAGAACCTAGATAAAAAGCACATAGCTCTGGGCGTATTTATCGATTTAAAAAAAGCCTTTGACACCGTAAGTCATAAACTCTTACTACATAAACTTCAAAACATAGGTATCAAAGGTGCTATACTTGGAATGTTAAAATCGTACCTAACAAACAGATTGCAGATCGTCAAAATTGGTGACATACAAAGTAGTGCTTTGCCTGTCACCTGTGGAGTCCCACAGGGCTCAATTTTGGGACCACTTCTATTTTAATATATGTAAACGACATTGTAACTTTGAAACTAAATGGTCATCTGACTTTGTACGCAGATGACACCTGTTTATTTTATTTCGGCAGTAACATAAATGACATAGTTTCTCAAGCTCAACATGATCTGGATGTTCTGCATAAACGGTTCAATCATAATCTCTTAACTATTAACGCTTCCAAAACTTGTTACATTGTATTTAGAACTAAAAATAAAATGATTCCACCGCATGATCCATTAACTGTTGACAATTTTCCAATCGAGCAGAAAACCTGTGAAAAATATTTAGGTTTACGAATGGACAATTACTTAACTTTTAAATACCAAGTAGACTACATAAATAAAAAATCTTCCTTCATTAATTGGGTCATTAAAAAATATTTCAAAATACATACCTAAAAAAATAAAGTATAACATCTACAATTCTCTAGTAAAATCGCATTTATTGTATTTAATAGAAATATGGAGTAATACTGGGAAAACAAAACTGCAAGAACTACAAAGAAAACAAAATAAAATAATCAAAATACTTTTTCGATATCCACCCTCGACATCAACAACTACGCTTTACAAGGAAACAAACATTATGAACCTACGACAACTTTATGTATATAATTCATGTATCAGAAAAATTATTAATAAATCGATACATTCAGATTTAACGTTCATAAAACAAAGCAGTAAACGTAGCACCCGTAGACCAAGCTTATTAGTTCTCCCAAAAATTAGAACCAAATTTGCAAAAAAAAATATTACTTTCGATGGAGCACAACTTTATAACAAATTACCATCTCATATAAAAAATGTAAACTCAGTTAACGGGTTTAAGTCTCAACTCTCAAAATATATTTTAGAGAATACTTTTATAGTGATTAAAATATATACAACAATTTAATTATATTCTATTCCGTTATCTGAGTACCTACTTAAAAGGCGAATATTTTTATTGTTATATTTATCATGCTGTTCTCATGTAAGTTAATCTGTCTTTTTGAGAATAAATTCTTTAAACCTAATTTAATTTGATCAAAACTGATCTTTTAATATTATCGCCCTCTCCATCGCTACTCCCATTGTTTTGGCATTATATGAGTTACGTGCGAAAATAAAACTGTTATATTCGTAATTGACATCCAAACCATGCTGACGTAAGATGTAAATTAAATAATGATTATAGTATTTATTTATTATTATAAACATAATGATTAAATACACACAATTATTGTATTTGTTTTTATACGTAAATACAACATGAAATTTCCATGAAATATAATATTTGTAAACAAGTACTTGGTAGGTAATAAATATTTAATTAATATATATGTATATATATCATAATTTTACTACTTTTCAATGCAATTCACTACAATACTATATTTTAAACTATGTCGTAAGGACTTACTTAATTCTTAAGAAATATCCATGCAATGATAACTTTTTCAAAGTCACCAAACTGTTTCATGCACGTGAAGCGTTTTCACAATCTTAAGAAATAAACAAAAGAAATGTAAACGGTTTAACCAATTTTTACCACTACACTGTCACTCTAACAAACCTTTGTCTTTATATTGTGAAAATCTAAAATGTTTTGACTAGATATTTTATCTAGCAAGAAAGTTCTCGTAATTTAATTTAAGGGAAATTTATTAGACGTCCCGCTTGTCGTTCCTCCTACAGTTCGACGGGTGCCCGCCCAGTGGCGCATGCCCGAGTTTCTGTTGGCAATCTTCAAATTGATATAAACTTCACCGGAAACACAGAAACATTGAAAGAAGAAAACGTCGGGAATGCGTAGTTTTGGAGAGTCGTTAATTTATTTACATGATAACGCCAAAATCTGGCAAACGTTGTCCTGCTTAGATATATGTTATGGACCAAGTCATAAATTGGGGCATTTTTCATACTGCCCGGGCATTATGAATAATGACAAGCTACAACCTAGTTACATTTAGATTAGGTTTTTTACGTCCCGCACCCCATGGAATGTACTTGTGTTTTATAAGATTGCCCGAAAACCACATGGTAATATTCATAATGTCTAGGCAATGTTGTAAATAAAGGAGGTTCAAATTATATTTATTTACTTCACGCTAAGTAGCTTTTTATTATCCGTAATACCCGGGCAGTATGATAAACACCCCAATTTATTACATTAATTGCCGTGGTAATCGGTTGAATGGTATGAAAGAAGATGTGCCCTGCCATCTAGTGGCAAGTACGCAGCAAAGTGGGTAGTACGAGAACCATCACCATGAAAAAAAACATATAATACGCCAATTTTGCAATAATATCAAACAGATACACCAACATCCACTTTCTATACTTCTTCTTCTTCTTCTTCTTCCTAGCGTTTTCCCGGCCTAGTACTGCCAGGGTCCGCTTTCCTACATCTTTGCCTCCACTTTGCCCGATCTAAAGCGTCGTCTTTAGTGAGATCGTGCTCTCTCATATCGTCCCTCACAACATCGAGCCAGCGCTTCTTGGGCCTGCCGCGGGATCTGGGGCCTTCGACAACAAAGTCCAGGCATCGGTTCCCAACATAGTCTGGCGGTCTGCGGCTAATGTGGCCAAACCAACGGAGACGGCTTTCCTGTAACTTGTCCGCTACATCGCACACGCCAAGGCTACCACGGATGTGCTCGTTACGAATACGATCTAGACGCGTAACGCCACACATCCACCGCAGCATCTTCATTTCCACGACGTGAAGTTGCTGAACATGTCTCGCGAGAGCTGGCCACGTCTCGCTGCCGTATAATAAGACTGGTCGGATGATGCACTTTTACACAAGGCCCTTTAATTTCACCAGTATCCTGCAATCACAGATTACCCCGGTGACTTCCCGCCATTTGGCCCAAGCTGCGTTTATTCGAGCTCTGACGTCGTGGTCGATCGTACCAGACTCGTGCAGTACGGACCCGAGGTATTTAAACTTTTCCGTCTTGATAACGGATTCTCCGCCTATCTTTATGGGTTCGGGGTCCGTACTGCCACAGGCCATATACTCGGTCTTCGCAACATTTAGCATCAGACCACCCCTCGCTAGCACACCCTTCCACTGGTTCACCTTTTGCTCCAATACCTGCTTGTCCTCATCTACCAGTGCAATGTCATCAGCATACATCATGAGCCAGGGAGACGGTTCATGGGCTTTCGCTGTGACAACGTCAAGCACTACACTGAACAGAAAAGGACTAAGGGCCGAGCCTTGGTGGACACCAACTGTGATCGGGAAAGGGTGTGTGTCGCCAACGGCGGTCCTCACTATTGATTCCGAATGATGGTACATGTCTCGGATAATGTCAATATAGATTTGTAGCACATTCTTCATCTTCAAAGCCCACCAGATTATTTGGCGTGGGACGCAGTCAAATGCCTTCTGCAGGTCTAGAAACGCCATGTACAGCGGCTTCTTCTTTTCTCTGTGGGCCTCGGTTAGTATTCTTAGGGCAAAGATGGGGTCTATGGCTCCACAGCCTGGGCGAAACCCATACTGACATTCCGAGACGGTACATTCTTGCCGAAGCCTTGAGTCGATTACGCGTTCGAAGAGTTTCATGGTGTGGCACATAACCTTAATACCGCGGTAGCTTTCGCAGTCCTGTACACTACCTTTGCCTTTATATACTGGAGTAATGATACTCAATCTCCAAGAGTTGGGCATCTTCCGGCTAGTAAGTATTCGGTTAAAAAGGTCAGTAAGCAGGTTCACACCATGAGAACCCATCGCTTTCCACGCTTCAATCGGTTCTTCATTGTACGAAGACATTTGAGTACCTCGTCAGGTGTTACCGGTGCAACAAGTCCGAGATTAGGAGACAGTTCTGGAGGAGACACATTAGCGTGTTGTGTGTTAAGCAACACGTTAAAGTAGCCGCGCCACCTCTCCTTCACCTTAATTGCATCGCAAACCAAAGTGCCATTAGAGTCTTTGACACAAAGACATTTTGTTATGTCTTGTGTCGCTTTCTCCCGAGCCTTTGCCAAACGGAAGATAGTCTTTTGGCCCTCATTTGTCTCGAGCGTGTCATACAGAGGTGACAGCGTCTGGTAACGGGCTTTGGCAACTGCTCGTTTGATGGCACATTTAGCTGCTTTATACGCGTCCCGGTCTTCAGGAGATTTGGTCTCTTGCCACTTCTTAAACTGTGTCTTTTTCTCTCGAACTGCCTCCTGTACTGAGTCGTTCCACCACCACGTCTCCTTGTCGATGACGCGGCCTCCCTTCGAAGTGCCAAGCACCTGTTTTCCAATGGTGTTCACTGTTGACTGGATCCTAGACCATTGACTATCGACTGATTCCTCTGTGTCTGTGCTTAACTTGGAGCTAGCTACGACTTTACAGAATTCATGCTGTTTTGGTCCATTCAACAGCCACCATTTAGTTTTAGGTCTGCTTCGTTCAGGCACTTTTTTACTTGGTACTACCAGCATGTCCATGACAAGGATGCGGTGTTGTGTTGTGAGGCATTCCCCGGGAATTACTTTACAGTTAGTCACTCTACCAATTTGGTTTCTTCTTATGAGCAAGTAGTCGATCTGGGTGGAGTGCGGCCCACTTTTATAGGTGATGAGGTGCTCGGGTTTCTTTTGGAAGAAAGTGTTAACAATGGCAAGGTCTGATAATAAGCAGGTGCTGAGAATTGACTCCCCCTCTGCATTCTCACGACCATAGCCGAAGCCGCCATGTACACGTCCATATTCACGTGACTCCTCACCAACATGGCCGTTCAAATCTCCACCAATCACGATGCTCTCGGTGTTCGGAATGCAGCGGAGCATGTCTTCCAAGTCATTCCAGAAGGCTTCTTTCGCCGATTCAGAGCAACCGACCTGTGGAGTGTAGGCGCTGATAAGATGAGTTATTACTCCTTCTATCAGTAGCTTCACCCGGAGAAGTCGGTCGCTCAGTCTATCGACTTCTAGAATACCCTTCTGGAGTTCCTCAGATAGTACTACGGCCACACCGTTCTTCCCTGGGGGGGAGCCGGAGTAGTAGCCACTTTCTATACATGTAGATAAAATTTTATCATTGTTGAAATCTAATGAGCCGCTAGTCTAGCGCGTCAGCTCATAAAACCTATCATCAGCTAAGCACTCTAACATCGCGGCACGGTTCGCGTGTCGATCAGGGCCATTAAAAAGCTATTTCAAACTATGAACTTTTTTCAACATCATTATTTTTCATTAACGTTATAGTGACTAAATTACTGGTAATTAATTATTTTAGCACACATACACAAATAAATGTACTTTTTTGTGATATTTTTACAAAGGAGACATTCTTATTTTTAAACATTTAATATCTTACGTTATCTATTAACTTCGTCATTAATTATTCAATTTTATTGTTAATTCTTATTTACTAATAACACCATAAAACCTTTTTTGTTTTCAGACGAATGCTCGATATTCTTAATTTAAATCACAATTTTAGTATATAGGGACATTAATAAAATTAAAAGAACATTAATTTCAGTTATAAAATTGCGAGTTCATCTTAATTAGTTTATCTAATCCTACTAACATTATAAAACCGAAAGTTTGTGAGGATTTGCCAATATATCTTATTATGTTAACTTAATATATTCATATATACAGAAACGAATGTATCGAATAATATTTTAATAAGAGTCAGTTCTATCAGCGTTTTGGAAAATCATGCGAAGGGATTACAGTACAAGCTAAACATATTATGTATATTTGGTTTATTACATTTGTCGTGGGTCTAATAAGTTATATTTATTTAATGCAGTAATTGTTTATGTTTATAGTGTTACAATTTTACATAAATAGAAATTTGATTAAAAGGCAAACTCAAAACCTAACCGTATTTCAAAATTCATCACCTAAGAGGTTAAATAGGGAATTAATGTTTGCCCAGAATGTCGTCATTTCTGATGTAAGAAAATTTTGAAAACCCGGATTATCGTCTCTCAATCTTCTATTGGAAGTTGGATTAGTAATCATAATATTCAGAAATATTAACACCGATATAATCACCGATCTTAAATAATGTTTTTTTAACAGAACAAAGTTTGTCGGACCAGCGAGTGTTACATTGAAAATATCCAAGTACAACATGAACTGTATTATATATATAATGTAACTGATTTTCGATTCTTATTTGCTTAATCTATTATTTTTATTATTTAAATAAAAAAATACATACATCTGTACCAAAAGTGTTCGTTCGAACGCGCTAAACTTTTAGGGTCTATCAGTCCAATTAAAAAAAAAGCTCTTCCGTTATCTAGTGAGAAAGAAATATTGACTATAAATTTAGGTTAACTATAAATATAGTCTTTATATAGCCTTTATAAATTTAGTACTGTACAGGACAGTAACAGCCTATTAATGTCACACTGCTGGGCTAAGGCCTCCTCTCCCTTTTGAGGAGAAGGCTTGGAGCTTTTTCCACCACGCTGCTCCAATGCGGGTTGGTAGAATACACATGAGGCAGAATTTAAATGAAATCAGACACATGCAGGTTTCCTCACAATGTTTTCCTTCACCGTCAAGCACGAGATGAATTATAAACACAAATTAAGCACATAAAAATCCAGTGGTGCTTGCCCGGGTTTGAACCCACGATCATCGGGTAAGATTCACGCATTCTTACCACTAGGCCATCTCGGCTTTTCTTTTTTACAAGTTTAAATACATTTATATGTTATAATTAACATAATACCGTACTATGCGCTACTATGCAATATGCAGTAACGGAGCAGCTAGTACTGAATATAAAGTAATTATAGCTATGCTGTGAATAGTTTTATTTCTCACATGTTATTAATAATGAAATATGGAAAAAAAAAGTAGAAAGTGAAGGTAATTAAAACGTCTGATTGAGAATATTTGCTGCCCTTGCATCATCGTCATCTGTTTGCGTCATTTGTAATGTGATATCACGTCGTCATAGCATTATTATTTAACTCGATACTTTATTCGTTCCGGCGATTTTATCCTCTATTGCCAAATAGCAATACTAAGTATTGCTGTTTAATTGAGTGACACAAAATATAGTTGTTTAAATAAAAAAAGTAAAATTGCCTTTAAATATTTCATTATTGGGCTGAGACCTTCTCTCCATTTCAAGATAAGGGTTGGAAATTATTCTACCACGCTGAGTGATTGGACAAGGGTACTTCCAATTTCAATCCATTTTGAAGTTTTTTCGAGACTTTCAAAAAAAATGTATTGTAATCGTAAAATAAGTCGATAAAAGAAAGAAATGCTTGTAAGTTTAAGTTATTTATCACGAGTATTTAATTTTGAATAAAATTGCCATTACATAATTTGATTTCAATGAATATCTTGGAAGATATCACTGTTTCAAAATAACTCCGTAGCAAATTATTTGATTCCGACCTTTCGTTTAAAAGTTATGACTGGTGTAATAACGCAAAAACTAAGAAGAATATCTCGGTGTGAGCGAACCACGGATATCGAGAGCGCTACTAGTCCAGTCAGTGGGGATTTTAACTTTGCAAAAGTTTGTGTACTTTTGGGTAGGTGGTATAGGTGGTGTACGTTCTTTCAAAATTTACCAAGAAAAACAAATATGACGATTTTTTTAAAAATTTTTCATCTTTACGCTGCTATAACTCGATACATAAGACTTACAAAAAATCTGTGAAATTTTATTCTCTAAGTTTGTATTACAAGTTTACAAGTTGTAATACAAGTTTTGAGGTGATGTTTCCTGTGACATATGTGTGTTTATTATTCGCTGTGGTTTTTGTAGATCAGTTTTAAACCAATTTATAATCCCAAAGGAATATGTGAGTAATGGTATTGCTTAGGTATTAGGTATTATATTGATGGATTTTGTTCTGTTGCGTAAGTTTAAATGTGTTTTACATATTTTTGATTTAACCTTATTTTAAACTTTTGTATCAATTATATTTATATTTTATTTGCTTAGACTGACGAAATCCTAAATATTTATAAGTGCTCATTTAATTATTATTATTATTAAAAATTAAATCGCGCGCCGAGGGTGGCGTGTATGGTGAATTCTGCAATTGTGTTGGTTTTAGGCGCATTTTTAAAAGTAACAGAATCATTATTATGAATTTTGAAAAACGTGAAATTCAATAATAAGTTTTAAAATTAAACTGCACTGCCAGGTGTTTTTACTTTATTCATATTCATTTATTATATTAACTAACATTAATATTTATAAATAACAAAAACATAACATATTAACATTTTTTACTATTCAAAACCTTAGATTAAATGTACTAGAACATATGTACTTAAAATAATATATTATAATACATAGTATGAATCATGTACTTAATTATTATAAACAAACATGGTTTATGGAATAATGTTTCAATTTCATAAAATGATTTAACATTCATAAGTATCATAAAATCTTATATGCCTACTTATAAACATCCACTTTTTTATGTTAAAACTTATGGTTATGGTTTATAGAATGATGTTTCAATTTCATAAAATGATGTAACATTCATAAGTATCATAAAATTTTACATGCCTACTTATAAACATCCACTTATTTATGGTAAAACGTATGGTTATGGTTTATAGAATGATGTTTCAATTTCATAAAATGATGTAACATTCATAAGTATCATAAAAACTTACATGCCTACTTATAAACATCCACTTATTTATAGTAAAACTTATGGTTATGGTTTATAGAATAATGTTTCAATTTCATAAAATGATGTAACATTCATAAGTATCATAAAATTTTACATGCCTACTTATAAACATCCACTTATTTATGGTAAAACGTATGGTTATGGTTTATAGAATGATGTTTCAATTTCATAAAATGATGTAACATTCATAAGTATCATAAAAACTTACATGCCTACTTATAAACATCCACTTATTTATAGTAAAACTTATGGTTATGGTTTATAGAATAATGTTTCAATTTCATAAAATGATGTAACATTCATAAGTATCATAAAATTTTACATGCCTACTTATAAACATCCACTTATTTATGGTAAAACGTATGGTTATGGTTTATAGAATGATGTTTCAATTTCATAAAATGATGTAACATTCATAAGTATCATAAAAACTTACATGCCTACTTATAAACATCCACTTATTTATGGTAAAACTTATGGTTATGGTTTATAGAATGATGTTTCAATTTCATAAAATGATGTAACATTCGTAAGTATCATAAAATCTTATATGCCTACTTATAAACATTCACTTATTTATGGTAAAACATTAAAGACACCTGTTATTGAAATATCGAAATCGTACAATGTTAAACTTTTAGCGTAAATGAGCGTGTTAAATGAACACCAAACATCGTGTGTCTACGTGTGTGGTCTAACATTCTCATTTTACGTCAATGGAGTACTATTTGAAATAAAAGCACAGTGCCATTAAATGAATAGATTTTTTTAATTATAATTATATATAAAATATATACAATAATATAATGTATCTCGATAATAAGAAAAAATATATTTTATTAACGAATCTGTTTATTTGATTCCATATTTGTTCAGTGGAAAATAAAATAAAAATGCCGTTATTTTTAGTGCACTAGGCGAAATGCGAATCAACCGAAACAGCGCATGCTGGTGCTGATGGTGGAGACGATGTTCGTCGTAATGATGTGCACGAAGTACATTTTCTATTTAACTGAAGACTATTTAGACCAACTCGGTTGATCTTACGTTTGTATCTGGATAGACTTCTTTGCGATGGAAATCTATTTATAGCCATGAAATCTGAAAAATAATATGTTATTATGATCCTTTTACAAATGTTATATAACTTGAAAAATATTATTAAGTACTTATTTGAAATTTCCAACTATAGTCGACAAAGAACGAACTCACGTATAAAATATAATATTGCATCGCCTTCGTATTTTAAAAATACAAGAGCTTCATGCTAAATGACAATGTCAGATAACAAAAATAAAATACGGGAATAACAACCTGTAAAATTAAATAGTAGTTCTGTAAACGCCTCGTAGAAAAGTTGAAAAACTGAAAAAAATAATTTATTTATCCCCCTGTGTGGGACACAGGGGGATAAATGTGTGTGTTTCATGTTCCATTTATCGAGCGAACGCTGCGAATATTTAAGCACATCTAACCAAGTCATTATTATTCTTAGATTAGCATATAATAACAGTTGAAAGTTCTAAGGGCGTTTATCAAAAAGTAAACAATACAATAAAATTTACCTGTTAGAGGAATTCTCTCACAAACGCCCGTACGATGACACAAGCGGTTGCCTGCACTGGTATTTTTCAAGCAGAGGAGTTTGCGAAGTACCTGGCGGGAACAAAAGCATTGCTTGGTAATCGAAATTTATACGCCCTATTTACGAAGCAAACCTTAACAGAAAAATCTATATCGTAGAATTTATTAGTATTTTTTTTATAGAATGGGAAGGTGGACGAACATATGGGCCAACTGATGGTAAGTGGTCACCAACGCCCTTAGACATTGACATTGTAAGAAATGTTACCCATCACTTAAATCGCCAATGCGCCACCAACCTTGGGAACTACGATCTTATGTCCCTTGTGCCTGTAATTACACTGGCTCACTCACCCTTCAAACCGGAACACAACAATACAAAATACTGCTGTTTTGCGGCAGAATGTCTGATAAGTGGGTGGTACCCACCCAGACGAGCATGCACAACGCTCTACCACCAGTAATAAAAAACTTTTTATTATTGCAATTATTTTAACTATTTTATCACTGGTGTGATTCAAATTTAAACTCTAAAGACGCATTAGTGAAAACCTTGGATATATTATATAGAATGTTCTAAGTAAAATTTCACCTCTCGGAAATAAAATTAATGGACCCCTACGCACTAAGGAAGGATTTAGCGAAATTATTATTTAAAGGAATCCCTCGAACTTCAACTTGATCAAATTCACTCTTTTTAAGTGTGATTCTTTTAATAATACCAAGTGTTTATCCACGTTTTTGGAATTAGATAAACATTTCGCGCTGGAAACATCCTGAGATGGAAACGTCGAATCTTTTTTTGGTGAAGGTGCCATTTTGTTTATGAAAAAATAATAATTACGTGCCATCAATCATCATAAATTTTACTCGTAAGGACCGATAAATATTATATTTCATTTAATTCTAACTCTTTTCTTAATTCGATATTTTTTTAATTTATGTAGTATCTGTAATATATTATGATATTGTATTTGTTAATAATCGACGAGCCAGAATTATTTTGGCGCGTATCATTGATTCACCATTCGTGCCCAAACATATTATGTTTATCATTCTGCGGACGGTCAGGTGTAATGCAATTATTACGTGTATATTATGTTACTTAATATATACAAATAAATAAAATTGAATTTGAATTCAAATCTATAAATTTGGTCCTCTTTTAAAGTTAATATGGCTATTTTCGAGTAATACAAAAACCAAAACAATATTTTCTTATTTTTGTCTGTCTGTTTGTCCGGGCCAATCTTTAAAATGGCTAAAATCACAAATTGAAATAACTGAATTATTAGAAGACGTATTTCAAGGGTTTGTTTAGTCTTTATTTCATTAAAATCAGTTGAGTCTATCAAAAGTTATAAAAACGCACGAATTTTGTGGTTATAATATAAGTTGCGTTGTCGTAATTCTTTTGTCGTTTCGTCTGATTGTTTTTTTTTTTTTCATTAATTTAAATGTTACAATTTACAATGATAATATTAAATACCTTGTGGCTTGATGTTGCAATTATTAACTCGGTTGTAGTTTTGTTTTATTAGTAAGTAATATTTTTGTTTTGAATTTTATAGATTATTACTATTAAATATTATTAAGGTTTAGGTAATTAAGGTTATCTATTCCTTAGTTTCTGAATTTAATAAATATTGCATTGAATTGTTTAATTTTATCCTTATTTATAGTTTCATTAGATAGAAAGGTTGTATATTTTTTATTACTTGCTGCTGCTTTTCCCAAGGGCAACTGTATGTTACTGTTTACGTGTAACTCATGTCAAAGTTATCGTTGTTCAAGCAAATGGAAATACTACACCTAACATATAAGGAGGCTTTACAATAATTCAGTATATCCATTTATCTTTAATTACTAGAATAATAATAATCGCACTCATATCATAAATACGAAAAGTTGTGGTGTTGTGATATATGTCGACGTGGGCGAAGTCGCTGTCCAAGCGCTTGTTACTTAGTATTTGTGTTGTGTTAATGTTTTTAATGTTGTCTTATAAAACGGACACAGACCGGTCGTATTATAACGCTTTCGAATTACAAAGGACACACGTTACAAACCTTGCCGCAAAGTGTACATAATTCACATAATATTTGTACATGTGTACTCAAGATAACCGATCTTTATTTCTTAATTTAACATCGATTATTTTTGTTTTAATATACACACTGTTTTCCGACTTGTATATTGCGTAAAAGATAGAATGAAATCAAATATTTAAATCCATCCATTACACCACATTTTGGAGTTGATAGCTTAGATTTATTTGAAGAGTTCGGTGCAAGTTATTTATAAATTAATTTAGTTATTAATTTAAAAAAATATCAACTAAAGTCGAATGCCTTTTGATATCTCATAATTAATTTGGATTCGAACGAATCTGTATTCGTTGAATCCGAGCAATTCCTATTACTTGGATTCACGAATCCGTGGTAATTTTAATAATAGAGAAATTAATATAGTGCAAATATGAAACCGCTGGCACAGGCCAGCGGTTTCATCCGCGTATAACTTAGTGATTTCGACTAAGAGCATATTTATAGTATTCTACTGGTGATATGGCTTTGTGCAAGCTCGTCTGTATAGGTACCACCACTCATCCGTTTGAAGGGTGAGTGAGCCAGTGTAATTATAGACACAGAGGACATAACATTTTTTGTGATATAATATGATATATATATAATGACATAATCTTTGTGAGTTTACTCATCAACTCGCAACAGTGATGGATAACGGTGGTCAGGTGGATGTTGTGTACACGGACTATTCAAAAGCCTTTGATAAGATCTCTCATTCTCTGTTGGTAAAAAAACTTGCTGCCGTTGGTATTCACGGTGACTTGCTTCGTTGGCTCGAATCTTATTTGAGGGATCGTAGCCAAGCTGTTTCTATCAAAGGTTTTTGTTCATCGTTTGTGCCCGTTACCTCTGGTGTTCCTCAGGGTTCTCATCTCGGGCCATTATTATTTAATATTTTTATTAACGACATTAGTCGATCTATTCATAATTGTAACATATTACTTTATGCGGATGACATGAAAATTTTCAAAATAATTAAGTCGCCCCAAGATTGTTTAAAACATCAAAATGATCTCAATAGCTTAGATAATTACTGTGATAAAAACCTCTTACGCTTAAATTTAAAAAAATTTAACATTTTAACATTTACTAGGAAACTGAGGCCAATATTATTTTATTATAAATTGCAGAATACCTGTCTGGTTAGAGTTTCCGAGATTAGAGATTTGGGTGTTTACTTAGACCAGAAGCTAACTTTTACCTATCATATGAATTATATAATAGCTAAAGCGTATCAAATGCTGGGATTTATTCTTAGATTGACTAAGGAATTTAAAAATAGCTTTACCTTAATTCTACTTTTCAATGCTTATGTTAGATCTATCTTGGAATATTGCTCTACAGTTTGGAACCCTTATTATAAAACGTATGTAAACAAAATAGAAAAAATTCAGTCAAAATTTTTGAAACATTTGCGATTTAGAGGTGGCCTTTCTGATAATACTGACAATAATAATATCTCGGGTATCATTCCGTTAAATATGCGTAGAAGTATAAGAGACCAAACATTTTTATACAAAATTGTTCATAACATTGTTGATTCTAAGAGTCTCTTTAATAATATACTTTTTAAATGTCCTCGCCTTAACTCGAGAAACCACACTTTATTTTTTGTACCCCTTTGTAACTGTGACTATTCAAAGAATATGTTCTTGTTACGAGCATGTAAAAGTTATAACAAACATTGTACAGAATTAGATATATTTAACTCAAAAATTAGCGAATTTAAATTTAGTTTACGTCATATAATAAAATTATAGCAGTTTCACTTGCATCTTGTGCTTTCTGTTTTTGTTTTTATTTTTAATATAATATGTCATTTGTTTGTATTAATTTTTAGTGGAAAGTTGATTGATTTATGTTTTTCTTATATTTGTTTTTTTACTATTAAGTGTAATTATAATTGTTTGTTTCCCAAATAAATAAATAAATAAATAAATAAATAAATAAATAAATAAATAAATAAATAAATAAATAAATAAATAAATAAATAAATAAATAAATAAATAAATAAATAAATAAATAAATAAATAAATAAATAAACATCTTAATTCCCAAATTTGGTGGCACATATATACGATCATTATAAGTTTTTTTTCGTGGGGTATTAGTATGTGCTAAAGATGCCTAGATAAGGCAATATACAAATGGCCATGAGAAATACAACATTCCCTTAAATCTATTCCGATATATTATAGAAATTTCACCCTTTTTTAAACGGAATGTAAATTTGTATTAAAAAAAATACTTATCAAGTAAGCGTTAAAAAACTTCATCTTCTTCTTCCTGCCCTTATGTATGCCCACTACGTGGGGTCGGCACATGTTTTTTTCTTCCACTTCTCTCTGTCACTCTGTCATCTCAGCACTTACACCTTTCATACACATATCCTTTCTTACGCAATCCATCCATATTTTCTTCGGCCTCCCCCGTCCCCTATATCCATCAACATTCATGCTCATTACCCTTTCATCCCTCCTCATCACATGCCCATACCAAGCTAATCTATTACTCTTCAACTTTTCAACTATTGGTGCTACTCTCAGACTTCCTCTGATATACTCGTTTCTAATCTTATCCATTCTAGCTACACCGCACATCCCTCTTAACATTCGCATCTCTGCCACATTTATTCTTTTTACATCCTCTTCTTTTGTTGCCCAACATTCAGAACCATACATCACGACAGGCCTAATGACGGTCTTATAAATTTTCCCTTTTACTTTAAGGGCATTCGTCAGTCACAAATGGTCCCAGAGACCTGTCGCCATTTCATCCACCCTGCATTTATCCGGTTCCTCACGTCCCTGTCAATGCAATCATCGCTCTGGATTGATGAACCCAGGTAGCGAAAATCCGAGCACACTGGTAGATTTATCATACCATAATAAGATTTACCATTTAAAGCTATGTGGGAAAAATTGGAGGTACCACCGAAGTCGCAAAACAGATGTTCCGTTTTGGTTCTGCTTATTTTTAAACCGACTCTCTCCAATATTTCCCGCCATTTTTCGAGCTTGCTCTCGACCTCGGTTACATTTCCACCAACGAGAACAATGTCGTCTGCAAAGAGCATACACCAGGGTGCCTGCTCCTTTATTTCCGATGTTAAAGTATCCATAATGAGGAGGAACAAATAAGAGCTTAAAGCCAATCCCTGGTGTAAGCCCACAGCCACATCGAACGCCTCAAAAACACCGACTGCCGAACGGATGCGTGTACTAGCACGGCTATACATGGCACGGGTAAGCTGCAGGTACTTCACAGGCACTCTTTTCTCTTTCAAAACCCACCACAGAACCTCCCAAGGTATTCGATCGTACGCCTTTTCGAGATCAACGAAAACTATGTGTAAGTTTTTATGTACACGTCTGTACTTTTCACACACTGGGCGTAATGAAAATATGGCGTCCGTTGTTCCTCGTCCAGGCATAAACCCAAACTGGTTCTGGGTCACCTCATTCTCTTCTCTTTTTCGTCTCGCTATCACTTCCTCCCAAATTTTCATGCTATGTGACAAAAGCTTTATACCTCGATAGTTGCTACAATCCTGCACATCGCCCTTGTTTTTAAAGATGGGTACCAATGAACTGTTTGAACACCATTCATCCGGGACCGCCTCTTCTTGCAGCAACTTATTGTAGAATAAAGCGTTAAAAAACTGACTAAGTATAAATTTAATAAAACGATGAGAAAAAAAATCTATGCGACGACGAAATTAAATATTTACCTAACCATTTAGTGCCCGAATACCTAACCTATAAACTTCGACGTACGTTGGTAGCTTTAACAAAGTTATTTACAAACCGAAAAAAGTTACTTAAGTATAAGTATTTTCAATCAACCTACTAAACTACATGTTAGACATATATCAAAACTATAAAAAGTAATAAAAATTATCTATTATCTCATTTCGATATATTACATAAGAATTAATGCTTTATTTTAGAACAAATTTGATTTCCATAAAAATGTTTTAAGTGAGTCAACCTTAAAAGATAGATGCATGAAGAAGTCTCAACCCAGCAGTACGACATTTACAGGTTATTCCAGCAGAAACTAAACGCAACCAAATTACGTCTTACTATGATTGTTCTTTTGCGTCATATAAAAAGAATTATCTTACACTTAACGACCCTTTTTTTTTTTTTATTATGTGTACAATAGAATAATTAAAGCGCATATAGTCCGATTTTTATTTAATACCGTGCGTTAACATAATTTTGGTCCTACTACAACAAATTTAAATACTACGTGGAAGAATAAACTATAGAAGAATAAAAATATATAAATATATCAAATAGAGTTTACCTGTACAAATCCACTGCGGTATTTCACGTTCATGTAGCAGTAAATTATTGGATTGAAGCAGGAATGCGACATGGCCAAGCAGTGGCTTATGAACCAAACGTACGGCATTCCCGGCCATCTGCCCCAATCGTCGTCATTTTCGTGTACCATGTATAATAACTGTTTACAACAAGTCTTTGAAAGAATTTGTTTTGATTATGCGTAATTCAAAAACGTCCCTATTAATATATTTCGAAGTTTCGCAGTCGCATTTACGTAGCGTATGAACTTATAGGAACGGATCTTCACCTTTCAAAACGTTTGGCTATTGGTTGGCTATTGGTTAACGATTTGTTAAATATATAAACCATAAGTAAACTGTATAATTATTTATATAACTGGCGTTCTAAGTTCATTCTTTCTGTCGTATAGCCAGGTTAAAAAAGGCTTTTCTCAAACCAAAAATAATATTATTAAACCACAAGCAAAAAAGTGATTGCATATATATACAGCAATCACTTTTTTGTTATTCAATTCAAACATATATATATATATATATATATATATATATATATATATATATATATAATCCTATATAACATGATATATAGCATTGATTGCATACTGTCTACATTTTAAAACTATATTTTACAATAATAAAAGATTTAGTTTGGTAGAAGGTTATTACCTTCAATTATAAGAATGATGATAACTTATACTCAGTTTTTTTTAGCTAATACTTTTTCACTGATTTTTTTAACTGTTAATCCTTAAACTAGAACTACTTGATTATTGTTTCACTACAGGTTAATAAATATCAAATGCTTGTCATAATTACATTTGCCATACAAATTTATCTAAAACAACTATTTGTAAATTCAATTAGTTGAGTAAACATGGAAACAATATTACAAAAAAAAACATATTTATCTTTGGAATTAAAACAAAAATATTTTTTCATCTTTATATTCAGAATAATGTTTACTATTTGTGGAAAAATATATTTTTAAAATGATTTATACTTTTTACTGATACTTGTATTAACATAGATTATAAAACAAAAGGCAGATGGAGCCTGCACGTGTGTCACGCTAATGAAAGAAATCAGACATATTTTTTTTACTAAATCTTATTATGTTTAACAACGTGGTAAAATTGTCGAATCGAATATAATTTTAAGCAAATAATAAAGAAATATAAAAAGATAGTATAGTAACAGCCTGTGAATGTCCCACGGTTGGGCTGAGAATTCCTCTCCTTTTTTGAGGAGAATGTTTGGAGTTTATACGACTACGCTGCTCAAATGAGCGTTGATGGAAAACATGTGTGGCAGAATTTCAGTGAAATTAGGCACATGCAGGTTTCCTCACGATGTTTTTCTTCACCGTCAAGTACGAGATGAATTATAAACACATATTAAGCACATTAAAATTCAGTGGTGCGATCATCGATTAAGATTCACGCGGTATAACCACAAGTCATCTCGCTTTTTTAATAAAGATATTTTATACGAAAACCATGGTTTTGGAGAAGAGTGCAAATTCATAATAACTAGCATATATTTATTTTAACTAACCATTTAGTGAAATTAAAAAAATAAAATTAGACAATAAAATATAATTTTCGGATTTTTACTAATAATATAATATTCGTTCATGTCGAGCCATACAAAGTAGATTTAGTCCTTTTCGTTTATAATTGATATTTGTTCTGATTTAGGTTATTTAGCTATTTCCGAGGAAAACTATATTAATGAAACCTGACAACACCAAGCGCTATTCGTTAAGCTCTGATCACGTTTGGTGTTCCAATTCATCAGTAACTAATAAAAAAATTAAAATTAATTTCAAACAGGACTGGAAATTACACATGAATGAGAATGAATTTGAACTCACACGATGGCATGATTAATAATTAAAATGACAGCGTTTTCGACGTATTAACAGTGACATTTACAGACAAATTTGAAGGCGCATTGTTTCGTGCTATGGGAGTAGTACTATCCGCTTTTGATATTGTATTCTTTTTTGTATTACTGTTCCATGCGTTCAACCTGCCTTTTGTTTTATAATCTGAAGATATTAATAGTATTCTGAAAATAACTGAAATAATTTTACTACAGTAAGAAGCGATCATGAATTAAAATCATTATTTTTAATTTAGTTCCTTACTTAACGGCCTTTATTTATACACGTTGTTTAGCAGGTATTTAGTTTAACATTGATTTCTCTTTTTTTGTCATAATATTATCATCTTTGTTTCACTTATTACCTCATAAACAACATTTTTAGTTGTCACAATTGAAAAAAAAATAATGTAACTTACCACAAAAATATTAAGCGGTAGCCAACACACCGTGAATACGATCACCACGATTATCATCATTTTAACCATCTGAAAAAAAGAGTCTGTAAGATATATGTATTTTTTTAATTATAGATATCATGTGTGACGTAAACTTTTGCCGTATCTATACAATGCTAATATAAGAGAAAAGATTTGTTTTTTTGATGTTTCTTAGTAATGGATAAACTCCAAATTTACTTTACCTATTTTAAAATTTATTTCACTTGTTAAAAGCCACATCACGCTACATTATCAGTTAGTACATTGGCTATATTTTATTTATTTATTTATAATATCTGTTCATTGTAATGTAACCCAAGGTATCAATTTCGTTCCTATAAAACTCATTATTATCGTAAAAAAGCTAATAATTGTTTAACCCGACCAAAGTCGGGACGGACCATCTCAAATGTACAAATCTGCACTGCACATGAATCAAATTTTATGAATACCAAGTTTTTTCGTACCCACTATGACGATATGAAAACAATTTAGTATTGGAACGCATTTGAAAAATAAAATATATGTATATGTAATTTATATAATATGCTATGTTTATATACTGCATTAAGACTAACGAGAGCAATCACACAAACAACTTTCAAACCAAAACCACCGCACACCGTCAGGTGGCCAATTTGTTAATCCGCCTATTTTCAAGAAAAAAAAATATATGATCAATAAAACAATGAAAATTTGGATTACTTATTAAAAAAGGTAATGTTGATTTTCAACAAATATTCTTTATTAATTATATTACCACCCTTGTGGGTATCTTTAGTATATTTATATACGGCACTCAATAATGTTAATTAGTTATTAGTCTTAACTTGTTCGCTTTCCACACGTTTATAGTCCTGGATATTTTTTTTTCTTTACACTGAGTTCACATTAGACACGTTTGGGCAACTTTAAAACTAGCTTCATAGGATATAAGCAAATTATGAATGCAAAGTATTTGTATAATTATTTTTATAATTTAAACATTTTAAATTCTGAAAATTATTCTCAACTTTAAATAAAGTATATAAATTATAATTTAAATTAGTAAATGTATCAGTAAGAAAGTTACAGTTTATGTATATAATATTGTCTAGGACTTATAAGCTTAACGGTGACTGCTGTGTGGAATCATACGTTTAATAAAAATGTAAAGGTTACTTAGAGCATTTCGATCTGACCTAACATAACAGAGATCTTTATCAAGAAAGTTTATAATACGCGTAAACTACATCACATGATTATGGTAGTTTCTATAATCTGTACTGTTTATTTATTGAAACGCTTACCTTACGCTTAGACTGTTGTATTCGCATATCCCTTACAGTTTCCGCCTCGCCAGGCGGCCGCTCGCCCCACACTATATAAGCAATACGACCGTACGAACAAATGAGTGCTGTCAGCGGCAGTGCGAATTGGAGAATCAGTAACGCGTAAGTGTATTGTTCACTCTGTCCAGGATAAGTCCATTTCTCGATGCAAATATACCTAAAATTAAAAAATATATGTATATATTTTGCATAATTTCATGAAATCGGCTCTAAATATCAATCAAAAAATTGCACTTCATTTATAAGATAACAAATGTACCTTTATATAAAATCTATTGTTGGTAATATTATCATTACATAAATATTAAAAAAAGTAAGGAATAACAATGAATACATAAACTAAGACTTTGTATACATGTGACTTGACAGGAGCAGCCAAGTGCCTCGTGGGTCTATTGGCTATAAGGCCGCAGATCCTTACCGACACCGAACGTTAACAGTGAGCATCTAATGTAAATGTAAGCCGTTCAGAAGACAACCGTGAGCGTTTCAAATGGCACTAAAACGATATTACCAAGTCGTTCGCACTGTCTGTTTTCCTATTATGGAAACATAAATAACACAACAAAAGCACACCTTAACGAGTTAAAAGTCTCTGGAAGTATTATTACATTACGTATAAATACGTAAATAACTAACTAAATTGTATATTGATTTTTCCAGATATGTATATAGTTCATATAATTTCAATCAGGTTAACATATGTACATCTTTACTTACATTACGTATAATATTTCCATATGAAAGATCCTAATGAAATTGGTATTATAGAGGTCTTATCTGTTGAAATATTCTCCCTCGTACACAAACACACATATACAATGTATATAATATTTGCACAATATAAACCATATTTATTTTTAATTTTATTTTACAAGATTTATATTTATAGCTACTTAAATAAAAAATCTCTAAAAATATATGTTTCATATAAATATGATACTCAAATGAGAACATATATGTCGTAGTCAGATAATAGGGTTTTCTATTTTCAATTTGCCTAGGTTTAATATTTTATCACTGACAAATTATCCATTGCCGGTTTTGTTTTGTGGACTACATTTCCTGACCGATCCTGCCCAGCAGCGGGACAGTTTCTAAACAGCAAATATTATTGTTATTTAGATATTTTGTATTATATTATTTGTTATTGTTGTAATAATTACCTAAATAAAAGAATCTACACTAATCTTATTTTCAGAAATTAAGAATACTTAATTTATTGAATTTCATCTACAATTTTAAATTCATCCACCATTGGAGCCTAATTCCAGAAATCTATCAGTGAACAATCATGATACGTGATTATAATTAACAATGATTGACTTTATCGTCACTACGGTACACAATGTCTATTAATAAATGTCTATATGTTACACTAAGTAACGAATCTTCCCGGTTTGCATGCATCATTTAGATGGATGGTGTCTATAATGGCATTTATTACAGTCACCTCGTTAATGAACCCTCGTATCAAGTGAAATTTTATGACCCTTCGACGGCTTATTACCATTATATGAAAAAGTGTATATAACGTGTTATTCAAGCATTATTGAAAAAAATATTTTATTTACTTGAAATATTTTTATCATAAAATGTTCTTATCATAAACATATTATTTACAAGCCAAGTAGAATAAATTCTAAAATATATTTAACTGATATTGAAACTGACAATTTATAGCTGAGGAAGTGCGACGACTCGCATTTATTTACAATCAAGATCTCTCGAAAAAACGAATCGTTATTGCAAATCAAATACAATGAGTGGAATAGCACAAGTTTACACGTAGCTTGTAGATTTGTTGCCGGGTTGAATAAGTGATTCGAGAACGACTAATTTAAAATGATTTAAAAATGTTATTCCAATTGAAATAATAATACAATTTAATACGAATAATAAAAATATATCAACTTTGGTTAGTTTAAGTTATAAAATGTCTTCGGAATTCCTTACAAGCTGATCCCCAAAAAGTATCTACCTTTTTTGAAGTGAAAACTTCTTAAGGCTTGTTGCGCTGGT
Organism: Nymphalis urticae; assembly: GCA_905147175.2. Lineage (NCBI taxonomy): Eukaryota > Metazoa > Arthropoda > Insecta > Lepidoptera > Nymphalidae > Nymphalis > Nymphalis urticae. Next base: position 11,969,048 of record LR989983.1, read on the forward strand.
TTATCGTAGGGAATAGACTCCTGGCTACGCGCCACCAACATGCTAATGTTAATATAATAAAAGTTACTATAGCGCTAAGTTCAAAATCCTAGTCCGTTGAGAGTTATGCATTACTAAACACGTCAGTTTAACAATAGTCAAAAACAATGTTTTTCTCCAATGTAATGAATTAATTCTCGTAGCATGTACCGTTATCAACAGAGTCACAAGGAGCTTTTTAGGTTGCTTTTATTTATTTAGTAACGTATTCGTTCATTAAAAAAATCACACATTTTTATTCCTACTGTGCGTTTGCTATGACCTCATTAACAATAAGGCTGTTAAAGACCAATGCGGATTACCTGCGCGAAAAAAGCATTATTTGGCTATTACTTAATCTGCCATATTTAATAATAATAAGATATTTTAACTATTATTTATTTAAATTAAGCTGTATTAATATTTGTACCGAGTTTGCGACATATTTGTATTTTGATGAAAAAAAGCTACTTGTATAATTAATAATTTAAAATGTTGCTGTTATACTCACAAATCGCAAACTTGATGCCATGCGGAAGGTTTCTCCAGTTGACATACTATTAATAAAGGTGCAGCCGTCGCTAAAGCCCCACACCAAACTATACATATCACTAGTTTAGCTACCGTTTTCTCCATTCTTGGCTTCAAAGGTCGTGTTATTACAATATATCTATCAACTGATATAGTTAAGAGTGTGTATGCACTAACTAACACTGATACTGCTTGGAAATAGTTCACTAACTTGCACATTAATTGGCCAAAGGGCCAATAACGTAAGATGAGCGTTGACACAAAAGAAAATGGTACACAGAATAAAGTCAGTATTATATCACCTATTGCCAAATTCATTATAAAAAAGTTCGTCACTGTCTTCATGCGCGGTGACGATTGTACCACAAAACAGACTAATCCATTACCTACGAGTGCTAATAGAAAAATAATACCGTAAATTACATAAACGAAAGTTTGGAAAATCAATGTCGATAGATAATCTTCCGGTTGTGTGTCCAAAATGCAAACGAACTGATTTTGTTCCGTATAATTGAAACCAGATCCATTCATCGATACGTATCCTTTGTTTTCACATCCAGCCTGCGAACATCCAAATACAGGTACCGCATTCTCTGTTACGTTGTTCGGATGATTCATTTTGATTTGAATCTATGCTTTTCATCGATGCTAACTTTGACTTGATTTTATCTGTAAAAAAAAATGATACTGTGACAACGCATTTTGAATGATAAAATATACAGTACAAGTTTTTACTACATGATTAGGCGACAAAGACTATGTTAAAAAGAATACGCGATTGCAACTCAGGGGAATCAATGTTACCAGAGACCAAAACCTAGTAGTTTATAGGCCTTATTAGTTATAAAGTCTATGTGATGATTTAATAATAGTTTCGATTCTAGGAGAACACCTAAATCACGAATCAGTCTAGTTTTCTTTAAGGGAACGCTACACTAATATTATTTTAATTTTATAATAAATTAATTTTGACCTTGAACTTGAACTTGACCCTTGAACTGAAACTTGACCCTTCGTATGCCGTATCACACACCATGGGAAATACTGTATCTGCCACCGATTTTATCAAGTGAAAGAGAAAGAAAAAATATCGTACGACCTACAAAAGTGATAATTTCTGTCTCTTTCATAAGTCGCACGCTATGATAAACACGCTATAGCCAGATGTGAACTTTATTTTGACAATTTTATCAAAAGTTTTTGTACACTTCTATTACTATCTCTGATATCCAGACCATAGATCCACAATCTAGATTTTACGATTAGAGTTAATGATGTAATAAAAATATTGCATTGAATTATGCTGTCACAGGCTGGAAAAATATTGAGCATCAGCAGTTTTAGGATTATTCTCGGCTATGAACGTAAAATTGGTAAAAAAACATCTATATATAAACCAATACTTCGTTAAACCCTTGATATATCTTACATTGAGTCCATTGAACATGTACCATATTTGCCCACTTTGGCATAAAACTTTATGAACTCCTTGAAGGTGAAATAGTCTTTTTATTCAATAAGTAAACACAAAATATTGGCAAAAACAAGGTAACGTCATCGGATAAGGTAAGTAGCCCCGTCAAAACTTTTCCCAAACCTATGATAAATTATCTTAATTGAGAGCAAAATTGCTAATCTTTAACTTGATTTTGCAAATGTAAATCCAGTTCATGGTGAAAAATAAAATATTGTATGTATATACATAAGGTATAACTTAAAGGGTTGATTAATAATAATCATTAACATTACGTGTTTTTTTTCTCGATAAAAAAAAAAACACGAATGTGTCACAGATATGTGTCAGTGATATTTATTAAATACTTTAGTTTATTGAGACCAAAACTGGAAAATTGATTTAATTTACTCATAATCTAGTTTACATTAGAGTTTCATTAGAGTATTTTTGTTACACATATTTAAAAAGAAATTTTGGCGCTTTACATTGTCTTTTCACATTCCAATATTCATCCAAATTAAACACTTAAAATTTATACTGTTTCGCTACCGTAACTTCATAGTAATCTTGAAGACGAGATTCGGGACGAAACCCTTGCTTGCCAAGTAAATTCATTGGTATGATGAAAATCTTTTCCATTACGCTTTTATTCCACGAGGCAAAAAATATTTCAAATGTGTCTACCAAAGCAATTGGGCCTGATGGTTCTATGCAAGTTTTCTTTTTACCATAAAATTTTAAAAATGTATTTGTTCATATAAGGTTTTCTCAGACCGACATGGTCCACGTCGTGTCATCGCTTTCACTCTGAAAAACCTATGAAGGTCTGTTTCGAATTTATCTGTTACGATTGATTATTACGACGGTGGTAAAATAATGAGATTATTTGACATGCCTGTTACGTTGCCCTCATATCGTTGTTTTATTATTACTTTCTTAATTAGTACCTATAAAAACTCAAATTTAGTATATATTTTGGAAAGATAGCTTAAGTTTATTTTTGAGTATTACTAGGATAACATATTATTAATTTATTGATTGTTGATGATTATTTAGTTTGCTTTAGAGTTTGCAGAAAATTGTAGTAGCGATAACGTGACGGCAGCTGAGGCCAGGCAATTTAGTTCATGGAATCGATAGCTTATAGCATACGTATAAACTGAAACTGCTGGCTCCTAGTATTTTTATCTTCTCCTCTCATAATCATTTAATGACAACGTATTACTGATATTCATAGATGTCATAATAGGGACGAAAAAAAAGATATAAAAAATATAATGATAACGCTATAGGGAATAATAATTCTAGACGATACATTTCTGTTTAGAAGGGTTATTTTTGTTCGGACCTAAAGTGATTGTTACTTATCTGAAAGATTTGTGGCTGGTCCACATACCCTTCACACCAGGCAGTTATTTTATCAGGATAATCGTAAAATGTTTGTTATTCCTTCTACACAGGTAGCTAAGATAGTTATGGGGCGCGTACGAGGACGTACGGATGTCAGCATGGCCGTGATATTATTTTCGTACGCTGTGCCAACACTTAATTGTTTTTTGTAAAAGAATACGTACACCGATCACGCTACTCATTCGATTTCCCCACTCTTTGCTTTGCTAGTAGTATAAAACGAACTATATTACTGCCAGTAAGGCAGTCCTTTAGGCAAAAATCGACATAGATTCGACCAGTAAATACCTCAAAATGCTCTGTTCGTCGTAATTTGAAAGAACCAAACAACACAGTAATCCGCTGATATCGTAGGCCAACAGGCCCTATACCTCCTTCAGAAGATATATATTCATAGAGAATATAATAGAGGATTAATAGCATATATAGACTATGTACCGACTTTCAGCTTTATACGAGTTATGGTAAGCTTATCACTTTTAATGACTATTTTATCTATTTTGTCTGGACTATGAATCATTTTCATGATTTGACGTGTGCTTGGTATAAATAACATTCCTGATTATTTTTAGTCAACAAAGTAAATAAAAATTACTACTATGGAAAATATGTATGTGTTTATACATACTTATGATTATCTGTACTAGTATATGTAATTGTACTGAATAAGTAGTCAAAAATAAATAAAAATATTTTAGCGTACTTTCTCATATCAACTAGTATTCCGTTTGTCCACACGTGACAGAGTCCACAGTGAATCACTGGATTCCCTAATGAAAGACGGTTTATTATTTTACTTTGAAAGTAGTATCGCGGTAATATCGTCCGACGTAAATAAAACTGGCTTTAACTAGATTAAACCTGTTTATCGGGATATTATAGAAATATTTTTTATAGTGTTAAATCTTTACGTATTTTTTTAAATTGTTCTCTTTTATTTTTACAGCCAAATTAACTCTGACGTCACGGGACGTGCATAAATTGCCTGAGTCTGTCTGGAAAGCTTATGAACCTTAATGTAAGATGTATGAGAAATATTGAATTGTTAAGCTTATTTCTATTTAAAATGAATCTATTTTTATATGATTTAATCATGTATCTTAACGTGCACAAGACCTTAAGATTATTATATTACAAGAATGCGTCAAGCACAGCCCACACCCCATTTTTTATTTATTTATTAGATCAAAAACAAAGCACAAACAAACATATGTTAGCACACACACAATTGACAAAATAAAGAAAGAAGTGGTACCTCAATAACAACACATGAACAATAAGGCAACATACACATTATAGCATAAAAATAAATTCAAATATAAGACAAGTTACAAAAATCAATAAACAAAAATTAAAAAAAATAAAATAAAAATAATATTATGGAAAAAATAATGATATATATAGGAGTAGCTTCTTGTAAAAATTTCAAGGGTTATATTCATTTAAAAAAAACAATTATTAGTAAGTGTAATAAAATATAAATATAAAAATATAAATAAAGCAGGTGTAATGCTTTCTATATTTATTATAATAAAAATTAAGAGCACCTATGACCTGAATAAGTTACAATAAATAAATAAAATCATCTTGAAATTATTATCTATTATTATAATTACTAATATGAACATACTAGTAGTAACCTCTCCTGGTCCGTGCAAGTTGCAGAAGTGAGTAGAAAGATTTTTGCCACTATTAGCTCTTTTAAACGTTTGAAGCACCTATTACCGGTTAAAACTAAAATTTGCCTGGCTCAATCACTACTGCTCCCAATACTGGACTACGCTGATTGTAGTTATACAGACCTAACAGAAGAACAGCTAAACAAGCTTGAACGACTACAAAACGTCTGTATCAAATTTATTTTTGCGCTACGTAAATTCGATCATGTCAGCGAATACCGTGACCAACTGAAGTGGCTTACAATTAGACATCGCCGCAACTTGCATATACTCTCCCTTCTCTATTCTATCCTTTATAATCCTTACTCTCCTAATTACCTAAAAACTCGTTTCTCTTTCTTAGGCACTGACACTGATTGTCATCTTGATCTGCGGTCAAGAAGTGACAATCGCTTAAAGATGCCAACAGCTCATACTCGCTTTTACAGTGAATCTTTTACTGTTAAAGCTGTGAAGCTATGGAATATGCTACCACCGGAAATTCGTCGCTCTGATTCTATTTATATATTTAAACGTCGTGTGAAAACTCACTATCTTTCCTTACAATAAGTAATGTATGTACATTTATTGAATATGTATTATATATAAAAATGTTATATGTGTGTATGTATATATATTTATATGTATCTATGTATGTACGTATATACATATATATTTATATGTTACGTATGTAGGTTATATATATTTTACATTAGTATGTATATTATAAGTCATTATTTTCTTTTATCTTGTATATTATTTTATTTTTATTTTTTGCACTATCCTGTTTCTGCTTTTGCAAATCCTTTCACCAAAGGTTGTCTGTTAGAGATTGCTTTAGCAATAAGACCGCCTTTGCACGCTCTTATTTTCTTGTCTTTGTTGTAATTGTTCTCTTTATTTGTATGTCCTTTCATTGTGTGTGCAATAAAGTATTAAATAAAATAAAATAAAATAAATACTAACGACTAAATAATTGTATTCAACAAGAATATATAGTTTTTTATAACAATGGTAGGTGGACGGGCCACCTGAAGGCAAATGCCGCCCATAAACATTGACGCCGGTAGAAATATTAACTATTTCATATATCGCCAATGCGGCCAACCTGGTTATCTCTCTTCTTCTGGTTATCTGGTCGTGGTTTATTATAAGGCATATCAAAGATGGAAAAGAATGTAATTACTTTAAGAGATGGCTTATGTAAAATAGAAAACTTGCATCAAAAATAACAAATAATTTTATAGCTGTATTAACTAGCTGTTGCCCGCGGCTTAGCTCGCGCTTAAGTATAAAGGATAAACGATTGCTTTGAAGTCTGTGATTTAAAAGTAAGAAGCATGAAATGTCATTCTGTCAGAAAAAAGTATATTTAGAGGGTTTTTTTATATAGATTAATGGCATTGACAACGATGTCATTATATATAATGACTTGTGCTGACATGCATTGCATTACAATATTTTAGTAAATCTATTTTTCTTTAATTACTGTTGTGTGTTGTGATTATTTGTAACTTCTTCAAGCCTTGTCACAGCTAAAATATAACATAATTAACATATTTTGGACTTTTTATCTCGTTTAACTGGATTTTTGATTGTCGCGGGCGACGCCGCGGTTGAACCGCTAGTAATAAATAATCGAATCTATGGGCGATGGTGATCGTTAATATCAGGTGGCCATTTGACCGTCCGGCTACCTATAACATAAAAAACGAAGTTGGCGGTGTTTCCTTTTGTACCTAAAATTACTAAGTTACTCGCAGAGCTCACTCTGGAGTATGCAACATAAAAACTGTCCCTGTGATAATAGTTCTGACTAAAATCAATGCCGGTCATGTTCACGGATTGTCATGGTGTTAATTTTCGGTGACTTGAAAATCATTTGGATGCTTCTTGGGCAAGCAGCAAGGTTATACTAAATTCCCTTGTTAGATTTTGAATGGGATAGCAGAGCAAGACGATTACATTGGGAAAAATCAGACTGGCAAATTAGAAAAAAATTAAAAGTTGGTGTCATTAACCCGAATTTGTGTTTTTTGTTTTCTGTTTTTTTGGTGCGGCTTCTACCACTTTATATTACCAGTCATGAAACCGTTTTTTATGTAATACATAACCCTGGTTATAAAAATATTCTTCAGAATATGTTAAATGCCTATAAAAACTTTCATTATTTGAAATCACACATTGATTGTTTCCCTAAAAATCTGGGCGACTACAGCGAGGAATAGGGTGAGCGCTTCCATTAAGATGTTAAAGATATGGAAAGAAGGTATACAGGTCGTTGGGATGTTACTATGATGGCAGACTATTGTTGGGTGTTGTATAGAGATGAAGCAAAAACTCATAAAAGAAAATCAACTAAACTTATGTTTAAAAAAAAACAACGTTATTAATAATTTTTCTATTTAAATGCACTATTCATATTTAATTTAATAGCTACAGACATAATAAAACTTAGTAAAAATTCTTAAATGATTTTCATTCATTTTATCAAATGTTTGCTCCATACATTTTTAATCAAAAATCTAAATCATCTGAATCTTGTAAATTTGACGTGGTATATATCATATGATTACTGTTTTATATTACTTTTAGAACATATATAAGAAATAATAACAGTTTTTGAAAAAAACTAGAAAAAATTAATTTCGCAGACTTGTGTTATTAATATTATGATTGAGTTTTAACCGCGGCTTCACTTTCGTTTACATACACGACATATACATAGTGTCAATCCCGAGCCATAAAACTGCAATCTAGTCAATCTGTTTGGTTTTGTACGGGTAGCCATTTCGAAACCATTATATGTAAACTACATTATATTTGCAAGAGTTTGGGTTTCCAATCAAAAACTTAAATTATTCTTGATTTGAAATGTCCTCCAATCTTTACATATTTCTGATTTATACTCGTAATCGTAACAGGTTATTAAGTTAATTAAAATTGAATAATTAATTATATTTACAAATAATCTAGAGCTGCTTCTAGGAATATTTTATATGTCATATGGTCCGAGGTACAGCAGTTCTTTTGTACCTATTTTCTAGCGACTTTAGTTCCTAGATAAATATATGGTCCCCAGATTTTATAAATGCATTATATAGTAAATTGCTTGCTACCTTATTACTACCTTATTCACATATTAGACAAGTCATGCCATTATTTTTTTAAACAAATATATTAAAGAGAGCCGAGATGGCCCAGTGGTAAGAACGCGTGAATCTTAACCGATGATCGTGGGTTCAAACCCGGGCAAGCACTACTGAATTTTCATGTGCTTAATTTGTGATTATAATTCATCTCGTGCTTAACGGTGAAGGAAAACATCGTGAGAAAACCTGCATGTGTCTAATTTCACTGAAATTCTGCCACATGTGTATTCCACCAACCCGCATTGGAGCAGCATGATGGAATAAGCTCCAAACCTTCTCAAAAAAAAAGAGAGAGGAGGCCTTTAGCCTAGTAGTGGGACATTCACAGGCTGTTACGGTTAAATATATTAAAAACGTACTTAAGTACAAGAGATAAAAATCCCTATACACGGTAAGTAGACAGTCAAAGGTATGAGTATCGGTAGCGAGATATCATTTCGGCTTAGCCAAAACTCGTTAAAGTGATTATTTTTTATTGTAAACTATGATATTAATAAATGTACAATCTAACTTCAATAATTTCTATTAGGTTAGATTGTAGATTTAGTTACATTATGGTAGAATAAGCTCCAAACCTTCTCCTCAAAAGGAAGAGGAGGCCTTAGCCCAGCAGTGGGACTTTCACAGGCTGTTACTATTAAGTTACATTAATGAATTATGTAAGTAGCGCCTTTTACAAAAATAACAAAATATTATTCAAGATACAGCATCGGTAGCAATCCAGCAGGTGGTAGTTTACTCTTAGTACAATTATCAATAATGACGAATTAAAAATACTTTTATAAGCCTAATTGAATAAATAATATAAAAGTAAGTTAAAGAGTTTTCTAAAGCGTGTTTTTTTTAAATTAAAACGATAATTGCTTGAAATACTTTCTTTATAACTTGACGACAATATCAGACTGATGCTATCGTGGTTCCAGATAAATATAATAATTATTACTTTCTGCACAGGGGTTAGAAGCTTGTTACAGCCAGTAACTCTTAATAAAGATATTATTATTAAGATCAACAACATATCTTTATATATATACATAAAACGCTTGGTTTATAATTTACGATCACATTTGTAATGACCGTCTATAAGTCTTATATCTTATGATAGCCGATAATAAACTACGGTAGCCGATTTTTATGCTGATATTAAATCGATTTTTAATTATTACGATTTATACGATTTATACGATTAGTTAAGTTAGAGATAATAGACAATTTTGTATAATTACCTATTGAATTCTAATAAATAGAAAAGTTCCATGGGACTAGCTTTTTGTTATTGAAGTAATGAATAAACAGGTGCATTTGCTAAACTAAATTCTGGTAACCAGGATGATGGACACGGATTGTGTATAACATCTAGCGGTAAAAGATTTTTGTCTGTTATAGCGCCCCCTAGCGTGCTGTGCACCGCTCGTGTCCCGCGCCGAACACTTATCTCACGTTTTGTGTGAAATCCTTGCCACATTTACTGTTTTTAAATAAACAATAATAGGAACATCTAACAAAAACTTGTATTACGAGTACGTTAGACTGGTAAAACGTTAATCTCACGTGAATCATATACTGACGTCAGTCGGTACGGGCTAATTAATGTTCCAAAACGACACTCGAGTTTTTGTGAATAGAAACTAGAATTTCAGATTTACATTTGTAAAGTTAATTAATTTACTTCCAAACGTACAGTTATTTTTGTATGTTATATAAATAAAATGAGATTTCGCTCAAAATATAGCATGCTCCATAAAAGAGTATAGATTATGAGTCAGTAAAGATATTGTTTAATGTAAACAAAAACAAAAAAAAATCACCTCAATTGATAATTCCCTTTTTTAAGTCGGCCAAAAACTAAAAGTTCACTTCAAATATAACCCCTTTTTGAGCTATTCTCAAAGCAGTTAAAGATACACACGTTAATTAAAATCTCTCTCTGAATGTAACGAGTAGAACAAATAGAATATGCTGTAATTGCATTTAAAAAAGGTTTCGCACAGAATGTAATGTTTTCTTGACTTTTGTGTGTGTTTTATTTTGTTATTTGTCCGCATAAATAAAATGACATGTTCAAATAGACAATTAAAGTAAAAAACCTTGTTACACAAGATGGACAAAAATATTAAATTGTGTCTGTGTCATTATAACATATATAGCCTGAGTAATATTACAATATTAACGGAACGGTTATTTATTAACTGTCTCGTTTTCATACAACGTCATGAATCAGTTTCAGTTTAATTGTGTTTTTAATAATAACTGGTACTTTATTATGTTATAATTTTGTTTCTTAATTAACGTTTGTCTTCTCTAAAAACGTGAATATACAACAGCCACTGGGTCATTGAGACCCTGGCCCCTCGGGCCAAAAATTAAAGACACGACAGGATAACCTGTCGGTTAGGAACAGCCCGGGTAAAGGGGGCAACCCCGAGACCCGTACCTGGATTGGCCTAGGCCAGTCAGGAGGAACCAGTTCTCTCACGTGATAACAATTAACCAAGTTTATTTGTTTCAAAAAGGTTAACGGTTCGACCGGGTGGGTTAATTGCTGATTTGCAAAAACGTAAATGATTTATTTGTTTGGTATTACTGTGTTTAAAAGAATGACATGATCAAATAAGATAATCGGGCAAAGGAGTTTCCAGGAATTAAACTTAAAATAAAACCAAGCTTATAATATTTTATATTGACATTTAAGTATATAATATAATATTGTTAGTTCCCTGCCGTTGGTGAAGTATAAGCTAGGTGAAGTAATAGCTAGTCTATAAGGCTGCAGATCCCGATGTCCTGGATTCGAACCCCGTGTTGGGCCATTGCAAAGTTTGTCAGAACGACATCAGCCGTGTGAATGTTACAAATTCTTAACCCTTTAGTTTTATAATTTCTTAGATATCTATGATAACTTCCAAAGATGAAGCATAAAATAAGCATAATTCTGTGTTAAATTTCATTATAATATAACATACTAGTAATCGCCGACGGTTTCGCCCGCATTTTAGGGAGAGAAGGGTGAGTTATATGTAAAAAAAAATCCTTGGGGTCCAAGCTTGCTCCATAACAAAATTTATAAAAATCGGTTCAGGTTTACCCTTAAAAGGTAAAAGAAACAGTTTCGCAATTATTAGTATAGAATATTTGTATAGAATTTTTTAGCCATTAACTGTTTCACAACCGTTTTAAAGAACACTTTTGTTTTTATAAATGAAAAATTATTGATCTGTTTTGAATTATGATATTATCATAAATTTAATTTGATCAAAAATGATCTTTTAATATTATCGCCCTCTCCATCGCTAATCCCATTGTTATGGGATTATATGAGTTACGTGCGAAAATAAAACTGTTATATTCGTAATTGACATCCAAACCATGCTGACGTAAGTTGTAAATTAAATAATGATTATAGTATTTATTTATTATTATAAACATAATGATTAAATACACACAATTATTGTATTTGTTTTTATACGTAAATACAACATGTAATTTCCATGAAATATATTTTTTGTAAACAAGTACTTGGTAGGTAATAAATATATACTTAATATATGTTTATATGTATCATAATTTTACTACTTTTTAATGCAGTTCACATAAATAATACTATATTTTAAATTATATTGTAAGGACTTACTTAATTCTTAAGAAATATCCATGCAATGATAATTTTTTCAGTCACCCAACTGTTTAATTCACATACGTTTTCACAATCTTAAACAATAAACAAAAGAAATGTAAACGGTTTAACCAATTTTTACCACTACACTGTCACTCTAACAAACCTTTGTCTTTATATTGTGAAAATCTAAAATGTTTTTGACTAGATGTTTTTATCTCGCAAGAAAGTTATCGTAATGTGTGCAGCGAAATTTATTAGACGTCCCGCTTGTCGTTCCTCCTACAACTATATGCAGTTCGACGGGTGCCCGCCCGCCCAGTGGCGCATGCCCGAGTTTCTGTTGGCAATCTTCAAATTAATATAAAACTCACCGGAAACACCAAAAAAATAATCAATCGTAATAAGAAAGATATTATAATGTAAAACATGTTTATCAATTTATTCAAGAAACACAAACACTAATTTCAACCCAATTTGATCACTTTTTATTCTAATTTTTTCACCCCATTTCGCCTGTTTGGGGTAGAATTTCCAAAAATGACGAAATACGTATGCATTTAGTGTTTTTGCTCAGAAGCTTTAATATTTAATTTCATTCTTCTACCTCCAAAAATGACAGACTCCCCATACAAACTTTCAATCCCTATTTCACCCTCTTTGGGGGTAGATTGTTAAAAACATTGAAATGCATATTTATTTATTTATTTCTAACCAGAAGCTTGTACATAAAATTTCATGCTTCTAACATTAAAAATGACGGATTCCCTATACAAACTTTCAACCCCTATTTCACCCTTTTGGGGGTAAATTTTCAAAAACTCTGACATGCATATTTATTTATTTCTAACTAGAAGCATAAAATGACGGATTTCCATACAACCGTTCATCCCTTATTTCACCCCTTTAGAGGTGGAATTTCCAAAAATCCTTTCTTAGTGCGCGTTTTCATCATTCAATGCATTAACTGTCAAAAATTCAAGTTTCTAACCCGTGTAGTTTATTATATATAAATATATAATACATAATTAAACTGTTATGTAAACTTGCAAATTGGCCATCTCATGATAAAGAGCACCGCCCATAGGCATGATCCTGTAAGAAATATTTAACATCTCTTACATCGTCATGGGCCACTAACCTTGAGAACTAACGCGATATATCCTTTATGACTGTAGTAACATTGACTCACTCACCTTTTAAAGCAGAACACAACAATACGAAGTATCGCTTTATTGCATAAACCATCGTGTGTATTAGTGACGCCATGTTCACCTACATAGATATTTATGTGATATACAATCTTCTTACTCTTATCTCCGCCGAGCTAAACAACTCTTTCCCGATACCACATCATCGTCTTCTTCTGAACCATGGTGTCTTCACAGAAGTAGTATACGGCCTTCACGCGGATTCTCTGCAGAGCATCGCCGACGCGATGAGACGCTCGAGCCGCTCGGAGTTTTCCAATGTTCCCGCCGCCTCATCTCACGCACTCAGAAAAGGCGTGCTTTCGTTTTGCTGGAGGACTCGGGTCTGCTGATAGAATCTCGCAAGAAAGTCTAAAGACAGAAAGCGCGCGCGGACGGTTGTCGCCATATAGGATACCACAACGTTATAACACATCACAGCACATTGTGTTTATTTTGGGAACACAAGCCTTTACATACAGGGTACGAACATTTGTCGTTAAAATTTTTATTGTTGGGCCGTAAAGAAGTTAGATAAGAGTTATTCGAATATTTTACTATCATCAAGTTCACGTCGTACTTATATTATAGTGGTAGACACAATTTATTTTCTGAAAAAATGTAAAATTTTGTAAGTCCAGCAACAAGGTAGGGTTTCAAAAAAAGGTTAACCTTATTTAGTGTATAATATGATATTATTAATGACACCTTTTTTAAATAATTAGGGTTTGACTCAATGTTTTACTGTGCTTACTTAAGACTATGCTAATTAATAAACTTATGAATATTTACACTCTTAAACTGAAATGGGTTTGTTCGCCATTGCTTTTATTACGAGGGTGTCAATGGTTTTTTAGTCACATTCCGTATCTATTATTTACACAACAGTTTTAATGTTCAACGTTTCCATTAAAGGAATTTACCGTACCATAACAGCCTGTGAATGTCCCACTGCTGAGCTAAAGGCCTCCTCTCCTCTTTTTGAGGAGAAGGTTTGGAGCTTATTCAACCACGCTGCTCCAATGCTCCAATGGTGAAATACACATGTGGCAGAATTTCAGTGAAATAAGACACATGCAGGTTTCCTCACGATGTTTTCCTTTACCGTAAAGCACGAGATGAATTATAATCACAAATTAAGCACATGAAAATTCAGTGGTGCTTGCCCGGGTTTGAACCCACGATCATCGGTTAAGATTCACGTGGTCTTGGACACCACTGTGCCATCTCGGCTTACTAAAAAGAGGAATTTAAATAATAATGATTTCGCCTTTGTACATAAAATACTCCTGACAGCGGGTACAAATATAACCTGCATTATTATAACGCCAAACTTTAAATGCATTAATCATGCAAAGAATTCATACTCATTGAAATATTTATGGACGTACCGAATTTGGAATTGTTTGCAACTCTCAACATAAAAGCATTACCATAAAATCTTGATAGTTAAATTAGAAACTACCACCGGAACGGAAAAGAAACACAACCCTGAAATATGTAGGCAAAACCTAAATTTGTCTTCAAAGTAATGTGTATGTGTAAGGTTCAAAATTGTTTAAATTAAAATTTACGTCTGCTAAAGTTTATGTTTATTCTACATGAATTAAAAACAAATACAGTGCTTAGTTTTATATTTCCAAGAATATCATATTGGCATTAGTTAAAAATAGATTTATTACAAATAAACTACATTTGTAGTCGCGTCCAGCATTGGCAGCCTCTTTTTGTGAAACCGCCATGGTCCAGAAGGAAACGGCGGGGCGGGATCGGGAAAGCGTCGTTTCGCTCGGCGCAGATAAAGAGTAAGAAGATTGTATATCAAATAACCATCTATGTTGGTGAACATATAGTCATCGTATATAGACGTCTCTAATACATACTATTGATCTGAAATGTTCATTTCATATTTATAATATTTAAATATCAGTTTCCATCCCTTGAATTTCTACATGTTTCACCTCAGCGTGTACGATGGTTTATGTATAATTTATACAATACAGCGATAGTTTGTATTGTTGTGTTCCGCTTTGAAAGGTGAGTAAGCCAATGTAACTACAGTCATAAAGGACATATTGTGTTAGTTCTCAAGTTTAGTAGCCCATGACGATGACAGGGATGATAAATATTTCCTACAGGATCATATCTTTAGGCGGTCTTTATCGTGTAATAGCCAATTAGCAAGTTTACATACCAGTTTATTTATTATTTAATTCATAAATCTGATATGAAATTAATCCGTTTTAAGTCCGGGTAATATACAAACATACGTCGAATGACTATGCATCATCATTCATTAGGTCATCTCACATTCATTATTTCAGTTATATTATAAGTTTGTGTTACGTACATGTGGCGTATGTATATTAAAATTGATATGCAATCGATGAATTATATATTAAATTATATATATATATATATATATATATATATATATATATATATATATATATATATATTAACAATTATTTATTGATAATTTAAAAATATTCGGTTTGATATAAGAAATAATTATGTTAAGCATCGCATTAGTATCGATCTGTTTTTAATTAAAACTCAAAAAAAGTCTAAAAACTTTATTAAAATGTCAGCAAAATAAATTCATTAAAAGTCTTTCGGTAATGCCATCGTTACAGTTTTAACTTCCAAAAAAATGTCGACGCCATCCGTCCCGCTGGAAATGTATTAAATAATTAACAACAAATAACTCATTCACGGTTATTGGAATAAATTTGAAATAAATTGACTTACTTTTCTCTTCCGATACCAGAATCCTTAAATCCACCGAACGGAACATCGGGTCTGAACTCCAAATATGTGTTGACCCTGAAAATGACGCAAAAATTTTCGTAAAAATAACTTGTACCTATAGCCTATTCTAACCACAAGAGGAGTAAACCCAAATAAACAACATTAACACTAATATCAATTGACGCGATATCATTGGTCGAAATTTTGAATAATCTATGATATACACTATGGATTCGCGAAATATAGCGTTTACAATGTCCGCGAGTTGTTATCGGAACTTCGATAGTTAAATATATGTGATTATATCTAGTTAAGTTTAATAATATTGTATTATAAATAAAGGTAAATTATTCGAGAACTGTTTATAGTGCATTATACAGCAGAAAAATTAGAAAATCACATGCAATTTGTAAATCTACGGCTTATTTACCTTTGCTCCGGTTGGAAATACGTGTTATATTAGCATGAAAATTATTATAAAAAATTAAATAACATCTGAACTTGAGCTTTATTATTCGATGACTTTGAATGTTTAATAAATTATTATTATTTTCTTCTAAAGAAAATCGCTATCAATAAATTCCTCGTTTTTAAATTTGTTAATAAATAAAAAATATACATCTTATTGAAAGAAGAAAACGTCGTGAATGCGTAGTTTTGGAGAGTCGTTAATTTATTTACATGATAACACCAAAATCTGGCAAACGTTGTCCTGCTTAGATATATGTTATGGACCAAGTCATAAATTGGGGCATTTTTCATACTACCCGGGCATTATGAATAATGACAAGCTACAACCTAGTTACATTTAGATTAGGTTTTTAACGTCCCGCACCCCATGCAATGTACTTGTGTTTTATAAGATTGCCCGAAAACCACATGGCAATATTCATAATGTCTAGGCAATGTGGTAAATAAGGAAGTTCAAATTAAAATTATTTACTTCGCGCTAAGTAGCTTTTTATAATCCATAATACCCGAGCAGTATGATAAACACCCCAATTTATTACTTGGTCCATAACATACACGTCAATTGTCGTGGTAATCGGTTGAATGGTAAGATGTGTCCTGCCATCTTCTGTGTACACAACAAAGTGGATAGTACAAAACCATCTCTATGGAAGAAAACATAATACGCTAACATTTCAATAATGTCAAACAGATACACCAATCTCCATCCATTCCATTTTTATACATGTCGATAAAATTTTATCGTTGTTGAAATCTAATGCTGGATAATGAAAGCTAAGCACAAACATCGCGGTACGGTTCGCATGTCGATCATGGCCATTAAAAAGCTATTCCATACTATGAACTTTTTTAACATCATTATTTTTTCATTAACGTTATATAGACTAAATTACTGTTAATTATTTATTTTAGCACACATACACAAATAAATGTACTTTTTCGTGATATACTATAAATTTTTACAAACGTGACATTCTTATTTTTAAACATTTAATATCTTACGTTATTTATTTACTTCGTCATTAATTATTAAATCGTATGTTAATTCTTATTTACTAATAATACTATAAAACATTTTTTTTGTTTTCAGACGCTCGACATTCTTAATTTAAATCACATTTTTAATTTTAGTATATCGTAACATCGTAACATTAATAAAATTAAAAGAACATTAATTTAGTTATAGAATTGCGAGTTCATCTTAATTAGTTTATCTAATCCTACTAACATTATAAAACCGAAAGTTTGTGAGGATGGAGGAATAACGTGAAATAGTAATGAATATCGTAATTTTTAAAGTTGTAAATAATTTAATTTTGTACGTGTCTGGGAAGCCGAGAATGAGAATGAGAAGCCGAGATGGCCCAGTGGTAAGACCGCGTGAATCTTAACCGATGATCGTGGGTTCAAACCCGGGCAAGCATCATTGAAGTTTTTCATGTGCTTAATTTGTGTTTATAATTCATCTCGTGCTTTTCGGTGAAGGAAAACATCGTGAGGGAACCTGCATGTGTCTAATTTCACTGAAATTCTGCCACATGTGTATTCCACCAATCAGCATTGGAGCAGCGTGGTGGAATAAGCTCCAAAACCTTCTCCTCAAAAAGGGAGAAGAGGCCTTAACCCAGCAGTGGGATATTTACAGGCTGTTACCGTACCGTACGTGTCGGTACCAACTTACAACATATTCTACCACCAAACAGCAATAATTAGTAATGTCGCTATTGTTATGTCACGATTTCAAAGTGTGAGTGATGCTGTGTACCTACACTACAGAGTCGAGGAACAATTTCATTCCCAAGGTTGGGTGTATATCTAAACAATATATCATATTTATACAGAAACTAATTTATAGAATAATATTTTAATAAGAGTCAGTTCTATCAGCGTTTTGGATATTAGTCCGGAGAGATTACATTACAAGCTAAACATATTATGTTTATTTTGTTTATTACATTAGTCGTAGTTCTAAAAAGTTATATTTATTTAAAGCAGTAATTGTTTATGTGTACGATGTTACAATTTTATATAAATAGAAATTCGATTAAAAGGCAAACTCAAAACCTAATCGTAATTCAAAATTCATCACCTAAGGGTTAAATAGGGAATTAACGTTTGTGTAGAATGTCGTCATTTCTGATGTAAGAAATATGGAAATAGAAATATGATGTTGCAGAATTTTATTCGTGTTCTCCAGGAACAACAGCTCCAACAGCGATAGCGGTGGAGAAACCTCCCCTGGACATTCATGCTCAGGACATTCAC
Organism: Nymphalis urticae; assembly: GCA_905147175.2. Classification (NCBI taxonomy): domain Eukaryota; kingdom Metazoa; phylum Arthropoda; class Insecta; order Lepidoptera; family Nymphalidae; genus Nymphalis; species Nymphalis urticae. The sequence continues at coordinate 11,987,563 of LR989983.1, forward strand.
CACCTGGGCATGGATATCCAGACTGCCCATAAAAAACGAACTTACGTTTCTGTACCAACCTTAAAGTTCTTTATGGTATATACAATAGGGGTACTATTTTTTTTTAAAATAGAATAAAATACATACCAAACCATTCCAGCTTCGATATGTGTACTAAACTGCATAGCATTTTCTAAAGAAGTTGTAAATATGCCAGCTGCGAGCCCGTAGTTGGTAGCGTTCGCACGATCTATTACTTCTTCTAAAGTTTCGAACTTCAGGATACTTTGCACCGGTCCAAAGATCTATAGAATAGTATTTTTTTATTATTCGCTTTGAATACAATAATATTAAAATTTTATGTAAATATACATGTTACATTGTAAAATAATCATAAATTGCAAATCAAATGCTCTATTAATTAGAAGGCATTACACACGCTTATTGTTCGAAAAAAAACTACAATAATTTCGTATTGCATATCGCTTATCTTACGTTCACAATAACATAAAATGCCAATAATACCAATACATATTATATAAATATATGTGGCATCGCGTAAACAAACACGACTAACTTTTCTTAAGGTAATTTAAAAAGTTCTTAAATCCCAAAATGCCAAGTTGATTTGTTTTTGCAGACCCACACGGTTGTTATGTAATTATGTTACAATATCTAAAGCTACAAATACATGTGCGAATTGAATATTGAGTATTAATTTTGACAGGTTTTTGTAGCTTATCTTACACTTTATTTATAAAAATATTAAATTTACAGAAGAATTACATTCTTAAATAAAAAAGTAATTAAGTATTACAAAAATATGAGTAAAGTAAAAGTTACTGTTATTTTATGCATAACCTATATTGGCAGAGAAACAAAGAAAATGCCTTTTTATAGTTACAAGGAAAATAATTACAAAAATGACGCTTATCTCGTTTTAATATATAATAATGATATTTAAGATTATAATAAACGTTTACAAAGAAATAAGGTCTTTATATTAGGAACCTTTAACCTTGAACAAAGACAAGCATGCGTCGACAGAACGCAATGAAAAACTGTTGTGTCAGCCCTTTGTCCCGACTTCTTGGGAATCTCTCCAACGACCTAGGGACACCGGGGACCCAAGGACAATGAATAAATATTTTTTTTATTTTAATTATTCGCTTCCTATTTTAGCCGCGCATCGAACTTAAATAATTTGGTTTCTTGTCTACGCAGAAGGAAATTATGATCTGTATTTATTTAATGTTCCAAGTAAAACTATTTAATATATTAAAGATTTAATCTGTACGCATAACTAATTATTATTAATTGACCCACACAAAATCATCTCTACAAAGAGCATAGACAGTTTTTAGTACTATTTATAGTTTTGACATATTATTTCAACGGAAGTTGAATAGGTTGTTTGAAAATACTCATACATACGTATTTATTTTTAGTTTGTAAATAACTTTTGTAAGTTAAAGTTTATAGGTTAGGTAGGTATTTCGTATTATGTTAGCGCATATTTTTGTTTTCGTTGTTTTGTTAAATTTATTCTTAGTTCATTAGTTTGACTAGTGAATTAAGTCTTAAAAATACACAAATAAAATTAAAAATAGGTTAGCATTTCCTCTTCGAATCGAAATTCCGATTCCTGTAAAATGAACCAGGTTATTTGATAATAAGTATTTATAAAAAAAAAAAACAGATTTGTTTTAATTTAAAAAGGATACAATTTCCTATGAAGGTATCGTTTGTAGTCACAATAAATAAAGCACAGAGAAAAACATTCAAGTATGTCGGAATATATTGATGGGAATGATGTTTTTCTCATGTATGATTCCAATTGTATGTTGCCCTATCCTATCAGATCCGGGTGCAGCAAAAACAACAGACAACGGCAACAGACACGGAATTAGTACCCATTTTTGTGGCACGTGAAATACAAAAACTACCCCCTATTACTTTCGATCATATAGATGTTACAAGGTTACTGAAGGATCTGTTGATGTTTCGTGGTGAACTGGATGTCGTTAAGAACAATTACGTTACAAAGAAAGATCTTGGTAAGCTTAATATTGGACGGTACACTCAGTCTCAAGGAGATTCGTCGATGCAAGGCGGCTGTGAGTGTAATGGTGGGTTGGTGGGGACGAGCGATGAACAAAAAAACATCTGCAGTCAATTGACAACTGAGGTAGCGACACGAATATATGATGAAGCGGAAGGTCAAGCGCATCTACCAGTCTCGCGTCAATCAAACGATGGCGCTTGCGATCCCGCTCGCACTCTGCGCTTGCAATCAGAGAGGACCACCGCGGTTTCGTACAAGGACGTTGCACTGAATAGACAAGCGCCACACCCACTGCATAGTAGTAATGATGTCTTGCTTAGACTGAGAACTGTAATAGAAGCTATCTCACTCCTACAGATACTTTGGTACAGTTCACAGACTAACCGTGTTAAATGGGCAAGTGAGTTCTCGGAAACTCATAAATTGGAATGTTTTGGGAGTAAGGGAGGCCTGTCTTTGCCAGTCCTGTTTAATATTTACATAAATGACCTAATTGATGAGCTCAGCAAAACAGGTGTAGGTTGTTCGATAGATGGTACAAATATAAACAATCTCAGTTACGCGGATGACATGGTTTTGCTGAGTCCCTCAATTAGCGGTCTTAGAAAATTGCTTACTGTGTGTGAGTCCTATGCTGTGTCACATGGGCTGGTATACAATAAAAAGAATAGAGAGCTTTTTATTTTTAAGGGTCGAAATAGCATATCGGATATATTATCCGATATGCTATTTCGATGCTATGCCCTTTTGTTTTCGAGGATTAAAGGCATTTACGCCTACCGCCCGATCCACGACCGGAACGGTTATGTGGGACTCACGGGGCAGAAGGCCACCGTCCTACCCACTCAAACCTCCCCGTACCCTTTCCGTCTTAACGAGGAGCGCCACGGGATCTTTTTCAGTTTTAAGCGGGTGAAACCGCGGGCACAGCTAGTATGAAATAAATTGGAATCAAGCACCTATTAAACAATTACTAACTACTTCGATGAACTCAAAAACAAAATACGATCGCTATTTGTCTTTTTTTTTCATTGTACAAGTTTTGATTGTTAATTTATTTATTTATAGCTTTGTCATTTGATTTTTCATTAATAATTCTAATTATGACATGTGCGTTACTTTTTTCGTTATTATTATCGATCTCGATCGTTTAATGTTTTATTATAAAGCTAAACCAATTTATATACCTAATTACTTATGAATAGTCAAAATCCGATTTCAATACCTCAGATCTGAGTTGTTTATTTCCGAACCGGTGGTAGATTTATGCCAATCAATAAGTAAGTGTAACGCTTCTATAATGAACAAAGATTTTTGACTGACATTAAATTGGATGAACAATTTACTCTCTAATTCACTTCCTCTAAGGTAGACACACGATCGGCTCGGACATTGATTAAGATTTCTTGTCACATCTAAAAACCGAGTAGCCACGTTAACGAACGACGTAATTTCGTAACGACGGATTTTCTTGGAATATAATATTACTGAACACAACATTGTATTGCGATTTATGTATGTCGGTTGTAAAATTTTAAATAGCTGCAAATATTCAATTTTTTCATCTTATGCGATCCAAATTTTTTCTTCCGATAAGAAAAATAAAAACCGTATAAAATAAATTATCTCCGAATACAAACTACTCACAAAAATAATATTTTATAAATATTATTATTTTAAATGAAATAAAACGTTTTTGCCAAAATAATTTATACCCAACTACGGAGTCATTACGGAGTCTGCAATCTTGCCAATTTCGCCTTAGATGAATAGATGCATCATATTTTCAGGGTTACGTCTTACCTCTTCCTTAGCTATGGTCATTTCATCAGTGACGTCAGCAAACACAGTCGGTTCGATGTAAAAGCCTGTGCTGTTAATCCGTTTGCCTCCAGTCAGTAACTTTGCACCTTCTAATTTACCTGAATCTATACATTTTAGGATATGCGTCATCAAGAGTTCATCAATCTGTAAGTATAAAATTACATAAAAAGCTGTAACATCAATTAATCTATCTATATTTCTAATCTATTCATCTTTTATCACGTAAATAATATTATGCATCTCACAAATAACTAAACAAAAATACTAATTTGTTTTCTTAAATAAAATATACTTTAAATGCAAATATTTTAAATCGTTAATTATTAACCAGTATTTTTAAATCGTATTGAAATTTAACTATATAAAATATAAAGCGTTTGACATACTTTAACTGTAATAATGTAGCTTCTAGCATTTTTAAATTCTAATGTACTCCCATTAGAATTTAAAAATGCTAGAACTTAACGAAAACATTATTCCTAATTATGACACTTTCATACTGAAATATTCGTTTACATGTAAAACATACAAATATTCCTGATAGAGCAATGTTCATAAAATACAATACAGTCAAATAAAATAAGCGATTCCTAGCACAAAACGAAATAAATTAAGTTATATCCAATAAGTCTTCGTTGTTTGAAATCTAATATGTACTTCAAATAGAAATGGCAAATCAGTGGACATCGAGTGTTTTATTCTGTAGGCGTATGAGTTGGGTGGTTTAGTAGCTAAAAGGGCTCTTTTTAAATTATAAATGTAATATTATTAAATGTAATAGAACAATTTATTCGTCAATTACTTCTTATGTGATATATCAAAATATATATTTATTTAAATACTTAACATTTATAGACTTTAAATGTATGATTGCATTTCTCTCTAAATAAACTGATTGCAATTATCGTTGTTCTTAGCCTTTACTTTATATCTCAACATGACTATATTTTATTCTAGTAGGGCAGTGCTCCCCAACCTTATTTCATTTCCTTTTTATTAACTATGGAATACACCTAGTACTGTATTTAGAAACATGTTTTCTATAGAGAGTTACTGTAAGAGACCCTTATGTACATTAACAATTTTTTTTTGTTTTATAATTTAACTACTTATTTATTGTTTTTAAGATATTCTTATAACAAATGTTTTGAATTTTGATCTGATACATTAAAAAAACAACCTAATTATATTAACTTCAGAACATTAAACTTTAAACTTATTATTATTTTAAACATATTTAATCAATAATCAAATCAATTTACCTTTACAAATATACATTCTACGTACCCCCAACGGAACCCTGCCTACCCCCACGAGTACGTGGACCACAGGTTGAGAATCGCTGTACTAATGCAAAAACTTCAATTAAGAAAATAAATATTACTTGTGGACCGTACTGTGTGTTCTCATCGCTGGGATCTCCGTGTATCAATGACTTGGCAAATTCCACTGCTCTCTTTACGAATTCGTTATAAATGCCTGATTGAACGTAGAGACGTGAAGCAGCGATGCATATTTGCCCTTGATGAGTAAACACGCCCAATGCAGCAAACGGTACAGCAATATGCACTGCGATTTAATTAATTATTACTTAACTAATGAATAAGTTTTTCGTTGTAGTCACCGTAGTCAGTCAAGTACTTACAAAGGTATACCTTAGGAATTTTCCAAGTGTATTTGTATTGATTTATATTTATATAACCAATGAAATTAAATTATTTTCTTTCGATATATTATATTATATGTTTTACAATATATTCAAATATGAAATGTTTTATAAAGCTACTCATCACTGTAACAATCTCGTAACAATAACGATTGACAACATCAGGTAGTAAAGTTTTCCTCTATATAAGCCACTATAGGACATTTTTAGTGTATAGTATATTATTTTTCTAAGCAATGATATATATTACATATCACGGTAACGGTAACAGCCTATAAATGTCCCACTGCTGGGCTAAGGCCTCTTCTCCCTTTTTTGAGGAGAAGGCTTTGGAGCTTATTCCACCACGCTGCTCCAATGCGGATTGATGGAATACACATGTGGCAGAATTTCAGTGAAATTAGACACATGCAGGTTTCCTCACGATGTTTTCCTTCACCGAAAAGTACGAGATGAATTATAATCACAAATTAAGCACATGAAAAACTTCAGTAGTGCTTGCCCGGGTTTGAACCCACGATCATCGGTTAAGATTCACGCGTTCTTACCACTGGGCCATCTCGGCTTCTACATATAACTATATAATATTTTATTGGACATAAGAAAAGTAGCGGATGCTCATTTGATGCGAATAGCACAGGACGAGGAGAATTGGCGCGCCAGTGAGGAGGCCTATGTCTAGCAGTTGATCAATATGGGCTGAAGATGAACGATTTACATACAACCAGCGACTTTGACGAGTTTCGTGCTTGAGCACGAACAAAGTAATAAATATATATGTATTCTCAAAATATTTTTCACCCAAAAGTGATCTTTAGTAAAAGTGTTTTCTTTAGTAAAAATATATAAGAATAAATAACTTATCAAATAATGTCTCAAGAGATTGGTCCGGAAGATATTATAACAAACAAATATGTATTTTACATAAAATAACTTACGATCTGCATCATTCATAATAACAAGTGGACTCTTGCCGCCGAGCTCTAGTGCCACTCTCTTCAAGTTGTTTACCCCAGCTGCCTGTTGAATCAATTTTCCTACCTAGAAATTATACACAAAGTATTTAGTAAAACGATATTATAAGAAGAAAATAAATAATAACAATTAATAAAAATATTAAGTTGTATGTTAAATTAGACAATTTATTTCATTGTCTAACCAAATACTTGCCTTGAATTGGAAAGATGAATGATTAATTATTATTCGCAAATGATTGTTTAATATTCATAACTTTTGATAATTATTTGCTTTCTGAGGCACGTGTCAGCAACCCCAAAGATGGAGACAATTCGTAGCGTAACATAATATGTATAAATTGAATTTGCTACAACGACTAAAACGTGATCTACCTCTAATGAGCCAGCGAAAGAAATCATTGCGACATCTAGATGATGAGCGAGCGCATCACCAGCGGTCTCGCCATAGCCTGGCACAACATTTACAACACCTGGTGGCGCTCCCGCTTCAGCGAGTAGTGCAGCCAATGCTAGCGAAGTCAAAGGAGACTGTTCGGCAGGCTTTACGATAACTGTACAACCTAAATATTACAAATTAAATTTTAAAATTTAGAAAATATGTGAAGAAAGTTTTTTCGAAATTACCCAAATATATGTAGACCTATATAATTTATAAATTCAAATTTGTTACTTTCAAAAAGCTATAAAGACTTAATTTAGTAAGAAAAAATCTTTTGTTTAATATCTGTTCTAAAAGGGACAAAATATAATATAGATTAAATTTCATTTTAATTATAAGGCTGGAACTACAAAAAGCTGACAACAATATGAAGTAAAGTCTTTTTAAACAAAGTATATAATAAAATTTAAACCAAGACCAATTAATTAAAATACTTTCAAATGCAATAACATTTGCGCTGTTATCTTATTACCTGCTGCCAAAGCACTTGCTACTTTTCCGGCAAATACTAGGAGAGGGACGTTCCAGGGCAAAATTATGCCACACACACCCACCGGTTGCTTCACGGTGTAGGAGAACAAGCCGCCTGAAATGAAAATATTACAAAAATACCTTTAACTAAAGCAACTAATTTTATCTTCTGGTATAGTTTTATGTATATTTAGTAGTTGGTATCGTTACAAAAAAATGCCTAAACATTTATCATAAGTAAAGATTACATTCTTCGTTGGATAACGATGATGATGAAATTTTTGTTTATCTGTAATATGTAAAAAAATATATAAATATCTTACCAATAGGCATTGTATTGCCATGAACTTTATCAGCTAAACTTGCATTGTACTTAATATAATCCACAGCTAATTTGACAAATCTCCGACTGTTTCTTATAATCATGCCATTGTTATATGTCTCCAGATGGGCCAGATACTCTAAATCCCTTTGAACAAGAGCTGCGAATTTGTAGAGCAACTCTGCCCGTTGGCTCGGACTTGTCAAACGCCAGACTGATTTGCGATGAAAGGCCCGTTTCGCTGCCTGAACTGCTGCATCTATATCCTCCTGTTAAATTATCTATACTAATATTAATGCGAACGTAACTTTGTCTGTCTATTACGCTTTCACAGCTAAACCACAAAAGCGATTTGATATATATTTTACACCTGCTCCTCCCAAACACGAGGGCGAATACTGCTTATAAATAAATTTCAACATTATTTTTTTTATTTTTGAAGATCTTAATATGTTATGTCTTTGTCTCGTTAAGGATTTTATTTCAGTTTAATTTAAATATATTATTATTGGCTGGGCAATAAGACAAATTAAGGCCTTTATTATTTATACTGTTGTTAATTATATCACCGTATGCTAAAATACAGATCAACGCAACCGTTACTCGAATTGGCCGTCTGATATCAAAATGTCATGCCTCTAGGACCCTGCACGTCCTCAATCGAGTTGCCGTAAAATATTTGTTTTGTGAACGTATTTAGAACAGCATCTTATGGTTGTTATGTAATGATAGTCGTAAAAATGAATAAAATATATTAGTAAGAAATAAATTGTGTTGAATATACTTAACTTGTCTCCTTCAGAAACTTTCGCTATGATAGAACCGTTGTGTGGATTGAAAGTTTCAAACGACTTTCCGCTTACGGCATCGACCCATTGGTTGTCAATGAAGATCTACATATAAACATAAAAGTATTTTATATAAAGAAGTAGATTAATTACTCAAGGAGACAGACGAGGAGCTTTATATTTAAGGTAAGAAGTTACTTGAATCAAATATAAAGCTTTCTAGCTGTGCCAGCAAAGTTAGTTGTATATTTACTCTGTCCAAGTAATTATTTAATGAGTGTCATTTATTCTTTAGAGCTCAGTTCTTTGTTATCTAACTACGTTAATTATAACTATCATACACTTCTTGGTGCTTCCAAGGATTCAAGCCGATATATAATCATCTAAATAATTATAACATGTAAATACACGCATCAAAATAGCGTATCATCTTAAGTAGGTTTTTAACGTAACACTAGTGAAATACGAAGTGAATTTTTACAAACACCGTTGTACTATGATTAAAATTACTAGTAATTACAAAAGTAATTACAAAAGCTTGGCTACAAAAGTATTAATGAAATTATAAATATAATACATTTAAATGCAATCGGGTTAAGCGTTCACCTAGACTTACATCTTACTATGTATGCATATAAACACATACTCATAGACGCAGTAGAGCAGAGCAATTAGGTTTACTGTAGATATTTAATGAGTATTTTTTAATTAAAATACTGAACTATTTAGAACGCAATTACGCGAAAATTCCATCATTTTTTAATTCATCCATTTCATCATTAATTATAGTTATATATATTATAGGTATATCTATTTAAGTTTAAAAAAATAATAATTGAGCATCATATTTTATCTCTTCCAACTTCAATGTGTTTATATTGACATATACGTGATTAATAAATGTTTACTGTTAAGCTAATATTTATTGTGTAATGTGACAGTGCCTGCTGAGACTACCTGTAATTAGTAGAACAAGTAATTATTATAATTTTAAAATGTAACCAGCTGCCCGCGTAAAACGTACTAACTATTAAACCTCTATCAACTATTTATAGTTTACAAATTTAGTATTTGGTGTAGGTAAATAATAGACCAAGCGTTGTACTGTTCGCTCCCGTATTCCGTGTTTCGCTTACGCCGCGTTATCTTTCTTACTTTTTGTGTTATTATACCAGTCCTAACTTCTAAACGAAAGGTTCAATTTTAATAATTTAAAGAGGAATTTACATGGATATAATATCAACCTTTATTATAAAGCTATTTCATTTTATTAAGATTCATATTATGACACGAATGTTATCATCTTGACTTGAATGACTAATTAGGACAAAAACAGTTATTTTGCTTTAACTATATTTACTAGTTAGATATGTAATCTCGCGGACTTTTTTGTAGTTAACAATAAAAGTCTGCGGTGAAAAAGTTTTTTTAATAATTGCATGTCAAACGCGTTGGTGTTAACCTATATGTTGCAAATATTAACTTTATTTTATTGTATCACGTCACATTTTTTTGCACTTAAGTTGAACAAATATAGCTATTTTTGCTTGACCAATGTGACAGAATATAATTTTAAAAATTGCGCCAATATAGCATATCCCGATGTTTCGTCTGTAACGAAGCCACATGGACCCGAATTACCCATACCAGTACCTATTAACTCTAAGAACTTCGAAATGCCCTTATTCACAAAATTCAGAACAAAGTGATCTTCCAAGTTGTGGTGAAATTTTTAACCCTACAATTGAGCCTCGCCCTATAAATCAGCAAGAACTGAATGATTTAGTACGGAATCTTGGGTTGTCAAAAGATGCTGTTAAACGTCTCAGACCTCGCCTAAAAGAAAGCAATTACTTAGATGTTCAGACGATATTTGCATCAAAATCTGTAGCTTCATTCAGTGTATCTTAAACTTGAAAAGTGGTATGTATGTATGGTGGATAATGGTTAATATGCGGTGACATTAAATCATTTGCATGCTTCTTGGGCAGTAGCAAGGTTATACAAAATTCCCTTTTTATATTTGTAAATGGGATAGCAGAGCAAGACATTGGGAAAAATCAGACTGGCAAATTAGAACAAAATTCCGAAGTCATTAACCCGAATTTGTGTTTTTTGTTTTGATAAAGTGCTGTTTCCACCATTTCATATTAAACTTGGTTCGATGAAACCGTTTTTTGTTTTTTACAAAATCCTGATTATAAAAATATTGTCCAGGATATGATAAATGCCTATAATATATATATATATATATATATATATATATATAACTTAGGCTGTAGTTATATAAGTTTAAAATTCATTATTTAAAATCACACATCGAATGTTTCCCTAAAAATCTGGGCGACTTCAGCGAGGAATAGGGTAGGCGATTCTATCAAAATGTTAAAGATATGGAAAGAAGGTATACAGGTCGTTAGGATGTTAATATGATGGCAGACTATTGTTGGATTTTGTATACAGATGAAGCAGAAACTCATAAAAGAAAATCAATTAAACGTAGGTTTTAAAAAAAAAACTACGTTGTTATTAATTGTTCTGTTTAAATGTACTATTTTTTAATAGCTACAAAAACAAACTTAGTAAAAAATCTTAAATAATTTTCATTCATTTTGTCAAATATTTGCTCCATACATTTTTAATCAAAAAACTATATCATCTAAATCTTGTAAATTTGACGTGGTTTATATCATATGACTACTGTTTTATATTACTTTTAGAACATTTATAAGAAATAATAACAGTTTTTGAAAAAACTTCCGAAATAATTAATTTCGCAGACCTGTGTAATTAGTACTATAAACATGGAATACATGGTTTTAGGTATCAATAGTTTTCCCAGCGCACACCTGATAATGACTTATAAGAAAAAATTGAAACCTTGGGTTACATTATTGCAATTTTTGTAGGTAACTCTAATTTTTTTTTTAAATAAATTATAGCCTTTGTAACTCACTAATAAAGTAGGTGCAGCTGCAGGTGTTTCTGTAGCTAAGGTGCATAATAGAATTCATAATATAATAGAATTAAATTAAAACATACAAAGAATCAAATTTTACCTATTTATAATATAAGTATATATAAATAATAATATTTTGCTGTAGGAAAAATTATCTAGCAATTTTTTTGAGTAACAACTATTCACAACGACTAGCTTATCTGGGGCTAGTTTACTCAAAATCTATTAGTTTAGCATTAAGATCATTAAATAAGTTCGTGAGCTCCGGATAATATTAAATTAAAAACAATCGGAATGAGATATTTTCCTGCGGTAAGATCCCAAGGTCCTGGGTTCAAACCCTAGGTCGTACTGATAAGGATTTGTTGGATTTTTCGTCAAGAAATTCTCAGTGGTGAATTTCAACCTAGAAGTTGCCGGCTTGTATACACCGGTGCCTCGGATAGCACGTCCTGCGCCCGAACTCCATCGGATTATGAAAATGAGAGAATCCACCTGCGCATTGCTCTTCGCACACACTTCCTTTCTATCCTTTAATATCTAAAATTATATAAAAATATTTCACTTACCTTTGTAAATTTAATTTTTGGAGACATTACACAAAAATATACGTATACGTGTCCTATCCACAAACCTCAGCAACTTATTAAAATGTCAATCAGTAAATTTAAGTTTAAGATAATTCTTATCGTGTTTTTGGCTTCATTGCGCAAAGCGGCACATGCTTTATATAATCGCATTTTATTTAACATAAGTTACTTTGGAAGTTCGTTATATGTTCAAAATGATGTTATCAATATTTCTGTAACAGCCTTTTTTGCACAGGAGTACTTTTTACAAATGAAATAACTTTACTAACTATAATATATAAATACTTGTTAAAATTAAAGCTTTGTAATATAAGCATAATATGAAACTCTTGAGCCAGTTTTGAAATCTACGTTCACGTTCAAAAAGAGATTGCAACGCTCCAACGCTCTAACGCGCCAGCCTTTACGGGACGGGTGGATTCTTTTGAAGCGGATAACCTTTTGCTTTATTTTAATGGCAAGGTGTCCCCAGTTTTATCCACTCCGACGCATGATTATGTAAGCAATATTTTCAATAAACATGGTTTGAAAGATTTGCCCTTAATTGCTTTATAAACGCGTCCGGCCTTTGTTTTATTTTATTGGCTCTACGACCGCAAACTAATTTAATAAATGTATTTTAATTTCAACACCAATAGATCTGGATCTATGTTATCCGTATTCTACACTCAGTCAAAACTGGTGGTAGAGATTCGTGCAAGCTCGTCTGGCTGGATACCACCCACTCATCAGATATTTGACCGCAAAACAGCAGTACTTGTTATTATTATTATTACTTGTTATCATCGTTTAGACAATACTTATTATGATTATGAGGGTAGCAATATATATTTTTTAAATAACTGATCGCTTTGGTTGTAGATTACTTCTTCCTCTTATGAGGTATATGAGGATTCAGAATTCGGTGAAGATGAAAAATACCTTGACAATTCATATTTCTCGCCCGTCTGTACTTTTAAATTAAACTTTTTAATTACAGCTTTAAGATTTCACAAACAGAACTCTAACTTTCTAAACCTAGAAGTGAGCTGTTTCTAAAACAGGAAGCAAATGTACGATAAAGCGCGCTACAACTGCTGGTGCCTGGTGAACGAGGATGGAAATATGTCATCATCATATTGTCATGAGCATAGTTGCTAGAATCAAATTATGTTTATATGACCCCGAATAATGTTGTAGGATACAACACTTGATTTGTGTAATGTGTTTCCAATCTTTTACAAATTACATTAAAATAGTAGATCAAAAATAATACAAAATCGATATATCGTTATTTTGACATATCGATATTCTGTTGTGACATTTTACTTTTTCTTGTTTATCTACAATTATGACAACTAATAACTTGTTTTGATCAGACTGTTTTGACATGAGTCTAAGCTCTGAAGTATTATTTATTTAACTTATTGTGTGAACTTGTGTGCTTTATTTTTATTTGCATTTATAAGTTTTGATAGTTTGTGTCTACGATGGAACCCTCACACATTAATGCCTTTGCATTGTCTTTCGAAAAAAATCGAGTAAGTAAAAAAAATATATATATTCTAATGCATGCAATGCAAATAAAAATGCATGTGATATAATTATTTTCAAGCACGTAATATTAATAATTTAGAATGTCATCTGACTATGAGTTATTCGTCTAAACTTTTTTTCTCGCCTCTATACTTTTTCTATAATATATTGTATTTTCAATCCTGTCTTTTACAATAAATCTTAAAAATAAACAAAATAATTTTCAACTATTTTTGATGTCGACATTAATATTTAATTTTATGTTTACATTAATATTTAAATAAACAAGTGGCACATTGCAGTTAATTATAAACTTATTGCAATTTAAAATTTAGATGTGTTGCAACATAACTTTAAAAGTTTTGTCACTTTATTTTATTGGTATGTATGTCTTCTATACTTTCATTGTGATTGTATTTTATGTAAATTTTCTCACATAAAACATTAAATTTCAACATAACTAAACATAGGCATAACCTTGACGGTGAATAAAATTAACATAATGACTATTTCCATCTATTTATAACTTTTAGCTAAAGAGGAAACCGCTGCTTTAAGTATTCTACAATAATTATTAGGAAGTTTGTTATTTGTATGTCTTTGTAAATTCTACAACATAACATATTTGTATGTCTTTGTAAATTCTACTTAATCTTTGACACATCTACATTTACGACTACAGCCTTATAAATTAAGCGATTCACCAACACATCATTAACTGTACTTTGGAGGAAGCAATTTTAATTTACACATTTCTTTGTCGCTTCTCCAAAAAATTAAATTTTTTACCAGCACACATGTTCTCCTCCTTGTATTACTTGGGTTCAATCAAAAAAGGTGTGAAGAGGCATCTTGTGGGCTGTTAAGGAGCGAGCGGCTCATGCAGATCATTGTTTCTGCCTGTACTGGCCGTCGTCACATTTGAACTCTACTTCCACTTACCATCTTGCCATCAGGAGAAGTCGAGTCATGGAAAATGCAAATGTGTCTACATATTATGTAATAGGCCATCAACTACTTTCTGTACAACAGACTAACATTTTATTAAAAATATATTCTAATGTGAAAATAAGTATATACTTTATAAACAATTCTATAAATACATTTATAGCTGTTTAAATAAACTCTCATATGATCCGATGTTAAATATTGATAGACGTCAAAGTTCATTGATAATTAAATACAAGTAAGATAAGAGTATTCTCAATTAATTGCCTCCTTGTACTTATTATAAATCAATAAGTATATTGAAAAGATAATCAAACCCAGTTACGTATAACATGATAAAGTTATCGACTCAAATGTTTCATTGTGATTGGTGTTTCAAGTAACTAGCTTACAATTGATAAAGAGGCACTTAGATATGTGGTGGGTTCACACTGGCAGTAGGTGCCGCCCTCGAATTAAACGACAAAAGGCAATAGAACAGAAATATCGCAAATAATGGTTGTGGATGGAACAGATCAAGACTGCATCAGGCAGGCGACCAGTGAGGGCGCTATGATGCTCATTACTTCCTTAGTAATTTACTTAAGCAGCTTGTTTGTTTAAAAATATATTTTTTGTAAATAACGAATACCAAAATAATTTGTAAGAATACGGCAATGATAACGTTGAACGTGATATAAAAATTTGAGAGAGTGTAGTTAAGTTTTATGAAGACCGCATACGACAGATTCCCGCAAATTACCTTCTTTACGTCTAATTAAATTGTTGCTACAAAAGTAATACAGAACATGAACGTTTATTATAATCTGATAACATATAGCCATGTAACCATAAAGCTACTTAAAACTTTACGACCAAAAGGCGACTAAAGTATATATGTATATAAATCTACCGGCACTAAATAACCGTATCATACAAAACTCTTTATTTCTGGACAAATATTTTATTATAGAAGGAAAAAAAGTTTATATTTTAACTTTTCTTGATTAAACTTACTTTTCTATCTATGTTTATATATACATAAAATATTAAGTCTTTGACTGGTGAAAGTATTAAATCATAATTTTTAGCTATGACATTACTGTTTTTTGAACTGCGTTCGTGGTTGGTTTTCAGTTCACATTAAGTAAACATAATTATTCCTTACCCATTCAATCTGTCATTGAAAAAATGTGTAATGATTGTAAATTGAATCCTTAATATGAGGGAGCACTTTTTCAAAAGTATTGTGCGACTTAAAACTTCGTGTCTGTGACTCTGCTTATTATTATGTTAAAATACTTAATATTACAATTGTCTTTTATCAATTTATCAGAGTTTGAACGATCTGACAGTCAATATTATATTTATTAATGTTTTCTATTATGAATATCGTAATTGTTGATAATTATTCAATTAAGTATCAAAAATATATAATGGATAATAATAATAATTATTTTATGATCCTTAAAATATAAACTGTGACGTATTTACAGAACTATAGAACATGGTGCTTAAAGTTTTGAGTGCTTAAACTCGCAAACCATGTTCCTAGATTAAATCAATTTCATTTTGTCTTTCGGTGTGTGTGAGTTTCGTTATATCATATTAGTTATTCTATTTCTATTGTGTCATAATTCTATTTTTACCTTTATGATCAGTATTTGTATTTATTATAATTAATAAAAAAATAATTAGGTATAATTATTGTAATTGCTTTTAGGTGTGTTATTGTTACCTTAATTAGTGTAATTAAACAAAGTCCGTACAAATTAAATAAATAATTTAAAAAGTTGATTCAGTTCAATATTTGATTACCTTTCACTATTTTATATTACACGATTACATTACAATATTGCAATGAATTTACAAAACATGTAATGGATTGTTTATCAAAGATAAATTACGGCACATCTTCTACGCTAAAACTCTCATCCATCCTAAGTAGGCATAAAATATAATTAGTGATACACGTGAGTCGATTGTTTTACTCATGGCACTCCTTATTTTGGCCACCATGTAGCGCGATTATTTTAAATGCACAAGTTAATTGTTTTAATGTTTTACGGTAAAAAAAGAAAAACCTGAAAATAAAAAGTCTGGCAATAAAGTATATACAGGTTTGTTTCTAAAACACGAATAATATCGCAAAAATGCACAGAGTAGTGTAATTAATATATGTATGTATATTACATAAAAATAGTTTAAGATATTTGAGTTCATAGTTGTATATAAACATTAAGTAAAGAGGTCGGTATATATCGGTCGGCTTTTGAAATTTACAAGATATTATATTAATGGCCAACGTCAATTCACACTATCTTCAGATTATGTTTAGATTTAAAGTTGTAAACAAAAAAACTAATTAAACTTGAATTTATTAAAATTATTGGACGGCTCAAGCTCAATTACGATTAGTTAAAAACAGTTTATAATCGAGTTGCATGAATTTAACTCGTTAATCATATTGGAATATTCTATTTTCGAGTATACAATACAGTTATACCTTTTCATAATCAAGCCAGATACACTCGTTCAGCAGACGAGACCACTCGACGAATCATACTTTCCGTTATCGAGTCGAGAGTACCTTGTCCTCGCCTCGCCTTATGCAGGAATCTCAAAGGATTCCGCGCTCTCTTCAATATTATACCCCCTGTTTACAAACGATATACCAATTATGACAAACAAAGTCAAACTAGCTCTCTAAGCGGATGATACCGCATTATACGTGACTACGCCCTCGATGACAGTCATGATCAATTATCTCCAACGCACTAGCACGCCAACAAAAGCGTAGCAATAGATTTCACTCGTAACCGGAAGACATAACACTATCAAATCAACCGATCCCGTGGAAATCCAAAGTTATAGTTAAATACTTAGAGGTCACGCTCCACCGTTAACTAAATTTTCAGTTCCATATAAAAAGAGTCCGCAACAGCATCGTTTGTATTGGAAAACTATTCATACGTCCCATGATCTATGTGCCGTGATACATTCGCACCATCAACCTTCGTAAAGACTTCCACATCGATTCGATCACCAAACACCTCAAAACGCTCTTTACTGCGTATTTTGAGAGAGCCAGGCATCATACTGACAGCAACGGCTTGCTGTTATACCTCCCCCATAGAAAACCTTCTGGAACCTTCTGAGTCTGCTCAGGCGACCTGCACATCCTGAACGACAAATATGATCGGATTACTTCCTCTAACGCCTCTTTCTTAGTGAAACTGCACTACACACCATATACATTCATCGTATCCGTAGGCGGAAACGATAAATGTGGAAAAAAGACCTAATTTTAGTTTCCTAATGAGTATTAAATAAAATACACAAGATTTTAATTATTGTAATATCGTAACTACATAATTTCAATTTGCAGACTATTATTAAATTGTAATGGAATTATTATGTAATTTTAAAATCAAACAGCACAGTCAATTAGCCAAATGAAAAGTCAACAGTTTGAGGGATAACTCAATTATGTGTCATTGTGTGAACCCAATAGCTAGATTTTCATTTTCATTAAATGCTTGACTTGTTATATTCTGTTTGAGTTATACGGCTATTGTCCTCCTCTTAGGCGTGAATTCATTTGACCAACAAAAAAACAATGATTTCAATTAATTGAAAACATTGTTTTGTTATTTGTTGTTTTGTGTTTCAAAATGATATGTAGGTACTACTTTAGTAGTAGTAGTGATTTAAATTGAGTGCCATTCAATTCCGTCTATACTAAATTACTCATGGTACCATCGTTCGTAGTGAGTTCCAGCCTATTTAAATTATACTACCTAGTTAGTGTTTTCTACATCCCCGTCTGGATAGATACCACCCAATCATCAGACATTCCACCGCCAAACAGCTATATTTAGGTATAGTATACTGTTGTGTTTTGGTTTGGAGGAGCGAGCCAGTACTACAGGCACAACGGACATAGCATATTAGTTATAGTATATCATTGCTAGCGTTGACTTTGCAAGGATGTATAATATTGCTTACGGCCCTTGACGTATGTGCGGTGGCCCATTAGCCCCTTTGCCCGACCGCTTTTACCACCCAGTGATAAAAACCATTAAAAAAATAATAATTTTGTTTACACAAAATTAATTTGTTGTTTTAAAAAGAAGTTGATGATCATATTTCTTCTTTTCCGGTTGCAATCACAGTTTCGTCTATCTACTTTAAAAGCTACGAAAATAAATAGTTTACAAGACTACGTTGTGTGACTTAAATGACGTCACACACGACAGCTGATGGTTTTTGGTGCCTTTGCCATGACGGGTAAAAATTAAAATATGAAAATATTTTTTTACAAATATGCAAGTACTTTGTTATTTTGATAAACATTCAAATAAATTGTGCATGTCTTACGTATTAAAAAACAAAACAGTGCTCGTCCAGAGTAAATGACTACCCTTATGTTAAGCTTAAGATTGTTAAGTTGTATCCTCTGGGCTATCTCGGTCCTTATCTGTTATTAAAATAAGCGTCTGTTTCAGTTGAGCTATTGCGGCCAAGATTGTCAAAGGATACCGCCATCTTTGTGGAATATGTATGGAACTAAAGTAAATTATCTTGACCTAAGGTAAAATTATTATTATTGAAAAAGTGTCCCGCTGGCTGGAGGTCAGCTTTAAATGCATTTGTTTGATTATATTCAACCGAACAAAGTTAGATTTATGTTAAATTCTATTAAATAAATATAAAACTAATCACCTGACCTATCTACTAAGATGTGGGGTCCCTACGAGTGTAAGCACACGATTTAATAACGTTTTTTTATTATTAATATAACAATTAGTAATGTAGCGGTAATGGGCTCGCGAGACTTTTAGCATTTAATTTGTATTTTTTGTTATTCCGATACTT
This sequence comes from Nymphalis urticae, assembly GCA_905147175.2. NCBI lineage: Eukaryota > Metazoa > Arthropoda > Insecta > Lepidoptera > Nymphalidae > Nymphalis > Nymphalis urticae. Next base: position 12,006,963 of record LR989983.1, read on the forward strand.
AAAAAAACATTAATTTTTTATCCTCAATGCCTCAAAGATGAAATGATAAAACTGCAAAGTAATATTAGACAATGTTCCTTTTTTCGCGCTTATCTGATTTCGCAGAGTGGTAAACGAAACTTACTAGGTTTTTCTATATAAAACTCGTACTGCCATAGTAAATACTAAATATCATCTTTAAGATTAAAGCACATACTGTAGAAAAATAATTAATATTTTATATATTCTATGTATGATATTATTATTTACAGCTACAATAATATTGAAACTTTAAAAGGTCTGGAAAACTTCAAAGGATTGGAAGAATTAATATTAGATAACAATAAATTAGGCGACACTGTTACTTTTCCACACTTACCTAAATTAAGGACTTTATCGATAAATAAGAATCAGGTAAAACTTACCACATTACTTTAGCGTAAAGTACAAATAAAATCATAGTATTGGCATGTCTCATTTTATCTAGATATTAACTTCGCCACGCGGGGAACACCCGCGTTAGAGTTGGATACACATCCATGCTTGTCATACAATTTGCCGGATTGTTTAACGTGTATAATTACTACTACAGCTTCCTCACAAAATGGATTATCTAAAGCAATAATTATTATATTTTCAGATAGCAGATTTAGAGAGATTAATAAATGAAATAAATAAGAATTTTCCTTCACTTACATACCTGAGTCTTTTAAGTAATAAGGCATGTCCGAACCAACTTTCTGATAATGATAAAGACGACGCAGACTACCAAAGATACAGGTGAATTACTAAAACTCTTTATCACTTTGAAAACTAAGATCATCGAAAGATAATTTCTAAAAAGAATTAATGCAAGATCTCTTCTGTGGCCTGTGTAATATAATATTATGCTTATATTATTGTATATAATGATTTTATTTCCGCTAAGAATATATTAAAATAATCTACAATGTCAATCAATCCATTTTTTCAGATATTTCGTACTTTACAAACTGCCAAATTTACGGTTTTTGGATTCAAAGCGAGTTTCAACGGCAGAAAGTAGAGAGGCGGCCACGCGCGGCGAGTTTATGCGCGTGCGCAGGCCTGCATGCGACACAAATTCCTCTGTGATATCGCCTACGGGCACCAGTATGAGGCCCTTACCTGTGGACCTAAATGCATTGGGGAAACATAAAGGTTATAATGTTATCTGTTCTAATATTGTCGCTTCTAATTTTATAAATCATTGGCATTTTGAGACTTATTTACATTATTAAACTGTTGTTTCAAGAAAAGTAATTGAATACAAGAGAATGCTAAGTGAAATAAATTGGTTCTCTGTTTTTAGGTGCATATGGAAAATGCCTTTATAAATATACGGGCAAGCATTCAGAGGGTAACAGGTTTATAGTCAACAGTGATTTATGAGACGTTATGACGTTGGTAAGATGGAAATAGATATTTGTATAATTATAATGATATACTATATAGATACACACGCAGCAGTGTGATAGATATATTTACTTGTTTAATTCCATTTGTACAAACTTGAAACTTATATCAATCTTCCTGCTTATTGTGTTAACATAATACTAGGCAGTGGACATGTGAATTCTAAAGTAAACGATAAAAAAGTCCTCAATACATTTTTCAAATTATCTACATCATACATTTTTATTTACAACTAGCTATCAGTAGAATGAGGGTCTATATATAACGTTTATATCGTAATATATTATAACTATTGTTTTACGCACCAGCTCTCAAAATACAATACATATTTTTGCTGTAGAAATACTATTTTGTTAACATTCTTTAGTATTATTATCAATGTCACCAAGAATGTTATACGGTATACTTTTTGGTGAACTTGTTTTCATATTAAATTGATATTTTTTTGTTTTTAGTCATAAGCGCACATTTTATTCAAATGTAGAATATTTAAGTTTATTTCTAAAACTGCCATTATAACTGTGATCGCTGATACATAATATTAAAGTTGAGTCAAACTAATGTTGTTTGTTTTATTTTCACATATTAATCCTTAAAAGATGCTGAATCAAAATTCTTCATTAAATCAGACATCCTACACAAGCAGTGCTTTTTCAACGTTTTTTGTAAATATTATTTCAAAAAATAAATTAAAAATGAAACTTATTATTTTGTACTGATTTGAAAATTCTATAAATGTTATGGACGATTGATTTCCAAAAATATTAATCATAATGTCTCGTTCATAACCTTAAATAAATGAACACAATTTTGACATCTGACATTTGACATGACACAATTCCGGAATCCACGTTATTCTTTATCTATCTGGTGGAATTTAATTATAGAATGCAATACCTTATCACAGTGTGATTACAGATAAAAATAAAGTGTTTATGTCAGAACCTCTCAAATAATAAACTATAAAGGCCTGCGCAGACGAAACTTCATCGCGAAGGACGAAAATCCGCGCACTGATACAACAAAGAATGTTCAGTCCATGACACATACAGCTGTTGGAGTAATCTACAAAAAGCGTTGTAGTTACATGTCTCAGGTTTATTGATCAATAGAAGACCTTAAAAATATTTTATCTTATATATCTGAAGGAATAAATAAAACACAAGAAACATAAAGGTACAGTCATAAATTTATTTATCATAATACGAATTTCGTAAAACTTAGGAATGCAATGGAACGGGACAATGTACGTAACATAAATTAAGTACTTAAAATGTTCTTTATCATACAACATAAACTCTGGTTTATCTTATAAACCTATGTGTGATATTTCGTTGTCCCGACAACTTTATGTACATTTAAAACATCTACAAAATATTTATATGTATATACATGAAGAGTTAATAAATGCAATTATTGACGTGAATAATCAATCGCCTCTAAATTTCGCATGACAAGAATTGACAGTAATGACTTCGTACATTAAAAGGTTTTTGCATTTACCTCATTCTACGCCTAGTCCTAGTTTTAGCAGTGGTACATAATTATTCATGTTAAATCATCAGTACCGATTTCGTTTAAATCGAAATTAATCTGTCATTCGCGTTTGTTTTTTTTTAAAGAAATTCAACAATATATTCAAAGTATTTGTTTACGCGAGCGGCGACCTCGCATATCTAATGTAACAATATAAAAATATGTCAGGTACACGTATTTCAATCGACTTAAACACTCGACAGACTTATAAAACGCGTTATATGAATAGATAGTGTGTCTCCAAGCAGTAGTGGTTAATGTTTTGTTTTTAAATAATATATACAATTCCGTTACATATTTTAAATGTTTCTATCATATTACACAACGCTCCGAGGTTACAGAGCAAAATGAGTTATATATTCAGTCCATGGCCTTGTTTGTTAACATTTAACCTTATAATCTGTCTCGCAACGCTGTTTCTAAAAATGTCGAAACATGATCGTTCCGTATTTAAGAAAAAAACAAATACGTTTTTAATCTTTGATATTTATTTAAGTGCTTTTATAAAACCACATTCGTTAAATACTTTTGTCAAATACTACGCAAAAAAAAACAATCTTTTTTGTATTTTAAAATATTCAATTTCTGTTTTAAAATATCATGTAAGTTAGCAAAGTTTACAGAAATAACTATGAAATATTTAAAACAAAAATAATATGAAAAGTATTCAAATCATGAGTTTACGAAGTAAACTCTGCCATACACTTCAAATTTAAATTAAATGTTTACAAATAAGACGACGGCGAATAATACATTTCCAATTCGATATATACGAACTATATAGTAACGACAGATTGAATAGTTTTCATAAAAACAAGTCTACAATTAAATTTACAAGTATCCAATACTGTCACATTGACGCTATTAAATTTTGTACTACCTATGTTATATTAAATGTGAATATTTAGTTTCTATACGTTAGAGTTTTGCGTAATAAAAATTCTATAAATGTTTATTATGTGACATATTTGTGCACTATTAAAGCCATTGAAACAATTTACATATTAATTTTAGTATATGCGTTAAGCAATATTTATCACAAGATAACCAAAACTACATACTCTAAAGCGATACTAAGCGCTGTTATATATATAGAAACCATCTGATATAAATAATTTAACCGGTTGTCTGTAAAACTTTGACGCTAAATAGTTAATTAGGCACTAATTATTATTATTATAAAACATAATTTATCGTATAATATTAAAAGTTATTATTTCAATTTTTATGACATTAATTTAGTAAATTACAACTGAAGGAAAAAATAAACATCAAAAACGTAATAGGATAATAACAAAAAAATGTGGTCGCATTTATATAAACAATGGATGGTACAACACAACCTTAAAAGTTCATGTTACATACAAGCTATCATTACAGTTCCTTTATAATAAATGTTATAATCTGTATCGAATGTAAATATTAATTATTTATAATCTACATGAAATAAATACAAAGATATGTTTGAAGAAAAGGTACAAATATGAGGTTATACGAAACCATATGGACATGTATGTTTGTACAAATATAAAAATATATTAACTACATGTAAAATATGGCCTTCATAATAATTACGCGTACCCTACGTATTACAAGGGAACAGTGGTTAGTCAATAACGAACTTTACCTATTTACGTTGAAAGCGCATTATAAGAGAATAACAAAGACTATATTTAATACTGAACTTTAATTTTAATATATATTTTTTTTAATAATGGAAGTTTATTAATGTCTTATTACATATGAGTAATATAACAATTTATATATAAAATTAAAGATCAATACTAATTGATAACCGCAATGTGCGTTGTGCATATTTGGCCCTAAGATGCCATAAGTATGTACACTGCTTACGAACATGGAATGTGCAAATCACAATAGATGATCACCATGACGGTACCATCTATTTCATCACAATCTTTTTAACATCTTTATAGATGACTAATTCAATTTACACTTGCGAAAAGTAAAATAAAATGGCACGATTTTTTTGTAATCAAAATTGACTGCTGATACTTAATTTTGAACGACTTGCATCACAAATTTACAAAACCCTACGGTTATAAGTACCTACATTTAATAAGAAACCGTTTAGTGTGAAACATTTCATTATTTTATATTTTCATAGAGTTCAAATTCAAACTTCATACGAGACAAAAGTACTAACTATTAACTATTCCATACTCACACTACCACGATTACGCAACCATGTTGTTTTAAAAACTAATAAATATCAACAATATATTCTTCCGAATAATTTAATTAAAATCGCTGCATATCATGTGAATTTTAACATTTGAATATTAAGTTTTACCTCTCGCTGAACGGTTTCTTATTTATGTTGAGTTAGATTATATTCAAAGTTCGTTGACATAAGAGCGACCAAATTATAGACGAGATAGTTGCACAATAAAATGTAGTTTATCCGCTATTTTGGTCGCGACGACAGAGATGCGAGATACAGAGTTATATTCGCCTAACCTACAGTCTGACGTCATAACCTCTTGTATAAAATTCAGACTACGTAGTAGCACTTGAAAAACAAAACAAAATAAAGAGTAATATTAAAAATTAAAACATTCTCAACAACGTCTTACATAATATTAAAAATTGAATTACCCTACAATAATCTTATCTAAGGCCCTTAACCCTTTCTTCTAGAATGTACATGCGGACTTAAGTACAGATATCTCATTCAACCGTCAAGGAATTTATTATATCACAAGCGTTCATAAATATTAACAATTATTGTATAATGACGTCATCAAACCGAATATTAAGCATTAACTGCATAAAGTACACAAAAATTGTCACCGATAAATAAGGTACTATTTTTAAACAGTCAAATTATTATCATATTTCGTCAATTAGTAAAAAAATACGGGATCCTCACGCCTGCGTGGTACTGATGTGTTAAAAAAAAACCACACTTAGAATATATAGACACTACTGTGACATGCAATCGTTCTAATTATTTTTCTAAACGAATGCAATTTTGCGGTAATTGTAATATTTATCGCGTTACTAATAATTCTAACCTTTATTATTAGGTTTCATGTCGAATACATCCGCTTTTACTTAATTGTAATTTTAATCCACCTCGAAAGAATGTCACCAGTTGCGACACTTACATTACACGTTACATTACACTTGTGTGACGCAATGAGCAAGTTTTTCTATTTCTGACTGCAACGCTTGACGCTTATCTGACTCCTGTTTTAATTTATGTGTTAGATCTTCAATGGCAGCGTTAAATTTCGCATTTTGTACTTCTAATAGCTTCTCTAGGTTTAATATCTGAAAATATACATAAAGGGTTATAAAAATATATATATTATTTAGTACTTATAGTATATTTTTTTTAGTTTAAAGTTTGTTAGTTTTAAAAGTTTTTTTGATAATATTAAACAATTTTTGTAAGTATTAATTTACTATTCTATAAATATGAGATCTGCATATTAAAAAACGTAACATATTTTATGGATGTAATCTACAAAAACAAATATCAACTTACCCTGTCATTGAGCTGAGCTATTAACACTTCTGAACCCTCAGCCTTATCAGTTTTCAGCGAATGGAACCGCCTCTCCAGGGTGCCCGAGCTCATGGTTCTGTCTTCAATCTTTTCACTCGTCTCCATCACCCCGGCACTCGACTTCTCGATGCTGAACTTACTAATCGAAGTGGTTTCACTCTGTTTGTCGACGAGGGACTGCCTGTCGGGCTTGTCGGGCTTGACGTTCGGAAACTTGTCGGAGTTGTCGTTGGTGGTGCGACTCGACGCGCTGGGCGCGGCCGGCGCGGGGGGTTTCTTGATCTCGTCTAACATCGAGATTATCGTTCGACCTGGAACATCATGTATACATTAAGATATTAAAACTTCCTCGTTCGTTTTATTGACAAAACAATCTAAGTTGAAAACCATAGTAAGGAATATGGCAGTTTTACACTCGTAAACCACGTAAAGCTTTTATTACTATTCGATAAGGTCCTAGGTTTGTGGAAATATATAGTCTTTGAGATTGATTAACTAAACTTAATTGAAGGACAGTATTATTGGAAGTTTCATGCCAAATCAAATCCAAAATAATTCTTAATATAAGTAACAAACGTACCGGCGGCGGTGGGAGACTGCAGCGTGGGCGGTTTGCTCGTCGGAAGCTCCGGTGGGACGTCTTTCTTAGGTTCGGTAGATTGGCGCGATTTCGTCTGAAAGTACAATCTTCATGATTGACAACAAGTTGACAACTATGTGTATCAATCGCACACTTTAATTTTACGATAATCATATCAATAAACACATTAACTGATTACATGAACAGATAATTAATTATTAAAATATCGCATTAATATAAGAATAATAAAACAAAATAAATATGAATGGACAAAAGGAATATGCTTATCTTTAAAAATAATACAAAAGTAGCAATATATAGCCTATTCCAACCACAAGGGAATAAACCCAAATAAACAACTTTGACTCCGATATCAATTGACGCGATATCATTGGTCGAGATCTTGTATAATCTATGATATTCACTATGTCCGCGAAGTTTAATTGGAACTTTGAGAGTTAATGTGGTTATAACTAGTTAAGTGGAATAGTGTCGTGTTATAAATAAAGGTAAATTAATCAAGAACTGTTTATAGTGCGTAATACAGCAGAACAATTAGAAAATCGCATGCAATTTGTAAATATTCGATTTGTTTCTTTATTCCTACTACGATTAGAATAGGGTATATATATATGTATGTATGTATGTTAATATGTCAAAAGAAATAATTAAAAATAAAAAGTAATTTACCTCTATACTGAGCTCTAAACTCTCAAGCACAGATATTCTATTGCTTATCGATGAAGTACTCTTCGACATTTCCATGGAATGTGATGATCGCTTCTCCTCTAGACCGCACTCCAGAATTCTGTAAAATATGAAAACAAAGTGTTAGAAAATTCACTCAAAACCATTTCTTAGGTTATTTCCTAGTAACGGTTCGCCTGTTACTAAGATTATTTTTTCATATTTTAGCTTTTCTACTTCTATTCTCATAACACGAACAATTACATCACGATTGAATCATTTAACGATGACCTTGGAAAATAATTCAATGTATATAATTATAACGGCGATATTAGCTATAAGATATTGTGTCATGGTTTAATGACTAATCTCTATCAAAATACCTCTGATTATCAATAAATCCATCCTGGCGCAGTAGCGGAAATTCGTACAAGTATCAAGGATTTGATTTCCGTTCTGAATATATTTTTTTTAAATTTTTATTTATTATTTGTCTATTTCGTAGTATCTATAAGTTACAGAATGTATAGTCTGTTATTATCACCTGTCAGTGCTACCGCCGCCCGCTTTACTGGCAATACCGCTAGCTTCAGAAGAAGTAGACACTGATCTAGATTTCCCTTCAGACCCGAAGCTCGTCTTCTTCGCTTGGTTCAACTTCAACTCCTCCATCCAGGGTGCTTTGTGTTTTTCCCATTCACGAGTTCGAGGTTTAATCTCCTCCGCTTTTTCAGGCGCAGGCTTTTCTGACGGAACTGAAGATGAATTCAAACATTTAAATAAACTCATTTATAATAATTGTTATTTAAAGAAAATAGTCGTTTGGATAGATTACATTATTTTGTCGATATATAACAATAATAACTTTTATTTTTCTTTACAAATAAACTTAATATTTTTGCTCTAGCTGAGTAGAACAGAGACTAATCTGGAATCGTTGTGAGAACCGACTAAGGCTTTTTTTCTTAATAGTATCCATCAAACGAGCACGTAAGCTCACTCATCTCACATCCAACTCAGTCATCTATATGGTGGCACAAAGCAAATAGACGTAGATTGTTTTTCTAAAAATTCATATTAGGAACGTTGGCGTCAGGCCGTCTAGTCTGTAGCAGCTCACACGGAGCGCCCGATGCAAATAATAGTGTAGTGTAGTGTAGTGTAGTGTAGTGTAGTGTAGTATAGTGTAGTGTAGTACCCTCGTGTCCGTTGGTGAGGCCGAGCGGCGCGTCGTCGCGCAGCGCCTGGCTGGGCGGGCGGCGGCGCGGCGCCTTCACCCTGACACACACACACGCGGCACAGCTCGTTATACTATACATATATTATTACACCACACAAACATGTTGACTATTCTTTTAACGGAAGACATGCAGTAGAAATATCGCTAACCAATTCAAAACCCACTTCACTGGTTGCCTATTATGGCTATCACGTTTGTCAAGACATTACAAACAATATTTACAATAACAGAAAATATTTAAAACTACTATTTGTACATATTACTTGGCCAATAAAAAAAACGAACCAAAAACACATACATAAATAACTCGAGTCCTCGAAATCTAAGTCTTTATCGTATCAATAAATGAGTCGGGTCTCACCTGCCAGCCCTTGGGTCGTTTAAAATTGAATTCCTTTCGATGTGATCGAACGTATTATTGGCTGCGTTCACATTGGCAGTGCTGTTGGAGTTGGCGCTGGCGTTGGCGTTGGCGCTGGCCTTGCTGGCCGCGCTGCCGTCGATGCGATCCCACTCGCCGCTATTGCTGCTTCCACTTGACACTGTTGTTGATGATTTTTCTCTGCAAATCAATAATTTTACATTTGATATTAAAATAATCTTTTAATGTAAATTAAATATTTTACATATTTTTTATAGAAATAAAATATATCTATTTGGGGTAAAAAATTCTATCACAGTATGAGAAAGATAAACGTGAAATATAAGATTACTTAAGATAGTTTGAATATAACTCACGCCTTCTCTGATGATGGAATAATTTTGCTCTTCAATCCGCTGAACAACCCGCCCACGCCTGAGGTGGGAGTAGGACTTTTCTTTAATGGCACTGGAGGTTTCTTTATCTACAAACAGATAATAGTTTGTATGTATATTTATTTGACACATATTAGCACAGCACACACACAGCGGATTAATATATATTTGTTTCTGAAAATATAAAATATATTATAATTAACGAGTGTAACTGCTCAACCTCACCCGATAGACAATAGCGCTGTAATCGTTATCAAGCAGCTAACTACGGATCCTGTCGTGTCCCTGGCGTTAGTTATTACACTCGCTCACTGTTATTCAAACCAGTACAGAGCAAATTAACTCCTTATTTGGCAACTACTAGTGTTTTAGTGAATTTGTGATTTTTAATGAAACAATATTTTTATATATTAACATAAATAATAAGTTATATTTTGTGTATTATTACAATAGCTTAATAATATATAATGAGAAACTCACATGTTCTAGCGTTCCATCTGTAACCGTTTCACTTTGTATAACTTTTTCCGATTCACTCTTGTTTGTGTGCGTGACTGTACTTTGTGCGCTGCTTTCTTTGCTTAATGTATTTTCCTTGTGCATGCTGGAACGAAACAAAAATAATATCAGTTTAAATCCATAATATGTCTGAAACGAATTAAACTATTGCATTTATTAATATTATTATACAGTGAGAAAATATATTCAACTTATCTATGATTAAATTTTGTATACGGATAAATTTACGATTTTGATTAGAAGTTATGTTAAGTATTTATAACATAATGGTCCTAGAAATATCGTAGACATCAACACCATTTGAGACAAATCAAAAGCATTGTTGGTACACAAAAATGATGTGTTTGATTATTGTTGATGGTAACAGACGTATCCAGACTTCTTGGTTATCTTATGTATGCGTTGAGTGCAAAAGTTTTTTTTTGTTATAACAGTAACAGCCTGTGAATGTCCCACTGCTGGTCTAAAGCCTCCTTTCCCTTTTTGAGGAGAAGGTATGGAGCTTATTCCACCACGCTGCCCCAATGCGGGTTGGTGGAATACACATGTGGCAGAATTTCAGTGAAATTAGAAACATGCAGGTTTCCTCACGATGTTTTCCTTTACCATATAGCACGAGATGAATTATAATCACAAATTAAGCACATGAAAATTCAGTGGTGCTTGCCCGGGTTTGAAACCACGATCATCGGTTAAGAATCTCGCGTTCTTACCACTGCGCCATCTCGGTTTTTTTTTTGTTATACATTTGTGAAAGTCTGCTTATTTAAATGTTTCTCGCAAAACAGGAGTGCAAGAATGCTAACTTCAACATCGTTTTATTTCCCAACTGCAGTGTACACTACATACAATTTTTTTAATATTTTTCTAGGAAAGGTTTTTAACATACCTTACTTTAGAAGTAGTCAGTTCTTTGACGGAGGCGGTTTTCTCGCTGTACTTGTTGAGTACGGGATACAGTGGACTTGTCTTCGCAGGCGGCCGATCTGGTTTCTTTTCTTCGACCTCTTGGGCGACTGGAACAATTATATATAATTTATAGATACATGTATATCGTAACCTTGCATTTAAAACCATGTACAAATACAAATTAATTGATTATTATTTTATTTATTTTAAGAAAGTATCGTAAATCATAGCTCTGTAATGCATTTAATGCATACATTGATAACAATGTGAATCTGATAACATATTGATTTCGAAAACTGAACAACAGGCCGCACGCGTTAGTCAGATTTACACGTCCTATATTTTTTTCACAAGACAATAGATGCGTACGACGTCATATAAGAGATTATAATCTCTTGAATGACGTCATACGCAATCATAGGGTTTCATTACAGGGTGTCATCAATATTCTGAACTATGAAATTATAAATTAATAAAATTGTTTTGTTAATATACTATATACTGGTGGTAGGGCTTTGTGTAAGCTCGTCTGGGTAGGTACCACCCACTCATCCGATATTCTACCGCAAAGCAGCAGTACTTGGTATTGTTGTGTTCCGGTTTGAAGGGTGAGTGAGCCAGTGTAATTACAGGCACAAGGGACATAAAATCTTAGGTAACAAGGTTGGTGGCGCATTGGCGATGTAACCGATGGTTAACATTTCTTACAGTGCCAATGTCTAAGGGCGTTTGGTGACCACTTACCATCATGCTCATGATGGCCCATATGCTCGTCCGTCTTCCTATTGTATAAAATAATATAGATATATATATATATATAGATAAACTACGCACGCATGAATGCCCTCCCTCTTAATTTTATATTAAAAATGTTCTAAAAATAAATGAAAATAATAAAAAGGAATAATCACTGACTTATCTGACACACAGTTACGAATAAACGAATTATCGGCAACAGTAGTTTTTGTAAGATAACAAAACAATACGTTAAATTTATTTTGAGGGCATTGAATACGAGCCCTCGTTGTTTGAACGTAAAAGCTAGGAACGCCATTCATTTTGAAGATTAAATATATGTATGACACCATTGACAACATAATTTGGGTTATCGTTAATAAGCAAATTTTAAAACAATATATTAATATTTCACGCATAAAAATTCTAAACTCGTACGAAACTCCTCTCTCTATTGTATAATTAAAATATAATAAATTCATTTATTTAAATACATTCTTCTAATTATTATGTTGACACAAAATATTATACTATGTTATAGATAATATTGCAAAATATTTGTCCACAGACAAGTATTATAACACTATAGATATTTTTATTGATTAAATATGTATATAAAAAAACATGCCGCAATTAATTGTATAGTTAAAAAAATATTTATTCATTTCATTTAATCAATCCAATTTCAAATACAAAAACAAATGGTGGCTTTGCTTTTGTTTGATTAAAAAATGAAAGTAAAACAAATATTAAATGACATCATTACAACGTTATTAAAAATTGTATTTAAATTCGAAGTAAAATATCCTTTTGTTTTACTCTATTTTGTACCGAGTATTGACAAGCTCGATTATTTTATAAAATCGATATCTTTTATCGGTTTGTAAATCTTTTTATTGTTGTGATTGTTTACATTTCAACGCACTGACCTTTATAACAATTAAAATAAGTTTTAAGGAAATAAATATCTATATGTAAATCTGACTGTTGACGCTTTTAGCAGTGACCTGCTCGTTTTATGAATATATATATATATATATATTTTCATACTCAGCAACAATTTTCAACAGCTTTACTTCTTAAAAATAATTCATTTTAATACTATTTGTTCATATTTGTTAAACTTAAATTATAGTAGTATGGAATATAGTATCGATCTCGTATAATATATGCAAAATGCGAAAATATATTATTTAGCATATGTGTACCTATGTATTGAAAGTATAAATAATATAATATTGCAATCGTTTTTGCGCGAAAAACTATTGCAATTGATAGCAATTAACCAAAATTATTGGTGTTTAATCGCGGAAACCGAACTAGTACGTACGCACTACGTATATAGTAGTTTCGTATTTATTGAATTCATTGACTCATTCTTAAAAATAAACCTAACAATGAAGTGAAGACGGCAAAAACTATTGATTATTACAATGTAAACACAAAATAGCGTTGGCAGACGATTACTTACGCGTACACACTTAACGAATTATTAACGTTTAAAACCCATCACTTAGACAACAATAATCATGAATTAAAGGATTCAGGACTTTCAACTTATAGATATAACTTGTATCGTTTTTATGAAAAATATATAAACACAATAAACAACTCACTTTCGGTGCCCATTTTTGGTGCGCACTAAAATTAAAACTAAAACAAATTATGACACGAATCGAATATTGCTTCAACGTTCACTCGACACTATTAAAATACTAAAATACAGCGCTAAGCCACGACACGATGAGGTAAGGTTACGCAAAATCACGACTTGGTCCACTCTCGAGTCGCAACCTTCATAAGAAATGTCAATAGCAGAACATCGTGTGTTATCCGTGTGGGCGGCCACTGCTAATAAATATACGCGTAACACGTGAGACACATAATACACGCACTATTATGGCTTTAATTGGGTTAAACAACGAATTATTGTTTTTTTTACAACAAAGAGGATGCTTTTGCTGTATCGTAGTAAGACATTCAAGTTACATTAACATATTATCATTTACGTCTAATTGATTGCTGCAGTTTGATTAAAATTCTTTAACCATTAATTTACTTTGAGCGGCGAAAAGTGTATCCTATATTCAACGTTATATGGTAATATAAAACGAGTATCATCAAAATTAACATATTGAATACTAACTTTCGCCCGCGGCTATGCCTGCGTGTAATGGTGAGGAAGCAGATGTTGGCTGTGCTGTATTAAGTTAAGATATAAACTATCTCTAGTCCAAATTTTAGTTTCGTCCGTTTAGTAGTTTTTAAGTGAAAGAGAAACAAAGATCCATCCATACTTCCTCACAAACTTTCTCATATATAATATCAGTAGGATTTCTATCTCAGTAAACAATATACTACATATTAACATAAAAATTATTTACATTGAGGTCTCAAAATTAAAAATAGCCACTTTACAGATCTTGACATAATTATATCTATATAATATTAGTGATATACATTTAGGCATATAGATTTACAGATAAATAGAAAAAATATATATCGATATCTAACGTCCACAACGGCTATGCCCTTTGTCGTCCTACGCTCAATAAGTTACATGTACTTTGCTGCATTAATCTTTGGAAGACGATAATAATATTCACTTTTATCGATAAATTAAACATACGATACAAATGTACTTATATGGCTCAATTTTATCGTGTTTAATAATTTGCTTATGTGTATTTTTACACGAAAACGATTTTTTATTATATATATTTAAATAGTATTTATCTCTTTTCCAAGACTCAATCGTTCGTGTCTTTTTGTATTATACGTGTCGATCTTTTATAGCAACGTCTTATTATTAATGAAATTTATTATATATAATATATGTATTTATATAATTGCACGGGTGCAATAATATATAACTATCTCAATAACTTTTACGTGTTAAGCGTATCTTTGTAATGCTTGCACTTAAGATGACGTGATAACTTTGCCCTCAAACAGTGCGGTGTTTTATAGCCATTGTGAAGTTATAGTTTATCTAGCTTTATCGGTGGTAGGGTTTTGTGCAAGCTCGTCTGAGTAGGTTCCAACCACTCATCAGATATTCTACTACAAAACAGCAGTACTTGGTATTGTTATTTTCCGGTTTGAAGGGTGTGTGAGCCAGTGTAATTACAGGCACAAGGGACATAACATCTTAGTTCCCAAGGTTGGTGGCGCATTGGCGATGTAGGCGATGGTTAACATTCCTTACAATTATAATGTCTATGGGCATTGGTGACCACTTACCATCAGGTGTCCCATATGCTCGTCCGCCAACCTATACTATAAAAAAGCTAGGACCCATGTTCCAAAATTAAATATGCTTGAAGACTTGTAAACTTAATAATAAAGATCGTACCTGAAAAAGTAAAAGGCCGTTTTATTTTTAGACACTTCTCATTCTCACAAATGTTTGCGCAATATATTTGCTAATGCTGCTTAAGCTGAGGATGCAAATGCAAATATTTATTACAAGCTAAGTTTCACATACAACTTGAATATTAAGGTAAAGCCTAGTAGTTATCGAAGTTAAGTACACTGCAAAAATTTATGACAACAAATTTTATTTATCACGATAATAAAATATTTGCTGTAAAAATATTTATAATTTGATAAACAAAAGATTAATACTGATACATTCCGAGTGTGACTGACTTACGGCGAATGTTTATCGAAGTTGTCACTCTTGCAGCTAACCTTGTGACGACACATTATTGTAACAACTTTTACGTAGCTACCGACTAATCGGTCACGGATTGAATGATTCTTTTTTTTATTATTTATTTTTTTGGCAGTTAATTTACTTATTTTCGGTCAGTCAGTAAAAAAAAAAATTGAATTACAAAATATTTGATTAATAAATTAATTAAAAAATATACATTAACTATATTTGTCGGCAATTAGGAAGATATTGCCATATATATACAGTACGTTTTATTTACATGTTACGAGCAGCATAAGAATATATAAATTTTCAGTTTAATCGGTGAAAAGTTTCACAATATGACACAAATTAAAAAAAAAAACCGCATATTAAAAAGGTAAATTCAAAAGTTTTTGGAAAGACGTGGTGCGTGCGGTAACATGTCTTAGTACAATATGGAAGGATTAGTAATCGCTTGGCAGATTTATAATGTTGGCGATTAGGTACCCTATATCGTTTTCTGTAACCATGACAACGTGATCGGTTGAGTAGATAAAACGTAACAAACAAGCAAATAATTAAATAAATAAACAAGTAAATTATTTAGCCAAATGTGTCGATTGTGAACCCTGTTTTGATTCAGGTACTTACTGATGAGCCTAATTTTCGTCACCAGTGATAATCCTGTTTATGACTCTAACCTCGTCCTCGCTAAGCCCACTAAAATGTTCAGAGGGGACAATCTTTTATCCGATCTGTCTATTCAAACGAGTTGCCTAAATCGTAGAATTAGCCTGAATCGACATCATAGGCCAGCTTTCGCTTTCCTTGGGTTCTAATACCGAGGTATAGTTATGTAACCTGTGGTCGAACATTAAGCCTGAATGTCTGTAGGTAAATAGACAAATTTGACGAATAGCTGGATGAACTTTCTGCTGCTGCTCTATGTATTGCAGATGAATGTAATAAATGTGAACTTACCAGCCGGTAACAACTGCACGAAGTTATCCGGAAACAGTCCCACTCGCCCGTGCAGCTCGCCCTTCCACCAGCCGCGGTCCGGCGCGTCCTTCGACACGATGTTCACTATGTCGCCCTCCGACAGCGTCAGCTCGTCATCGTTCACCGCCGAGTAAGGGAATAGCACGCGACATTGCTCCTTTACTGTAACAATAGTTAAAGTAAAAAAACCGGCTCATGGGACTTAGCGTCATAGTTCCCAAGGTTGGTGGCGCATTGGCGTCGCCAATGTCTATGGGTAGTGGAGCCCACTTACGCTCACATGATACGCAGGACACAAAGTAATTAATTATAAGATGATCTTTTTATAAAAACTTGATATTTTATAAAACTTTAATTACATAATATTTTAAAAAAATAAAATTTATATTATTTGTGACAACTATTTATACACTGTTTTAAACATTACTACACTTTATGAATGTTAGAATAGTATAACGGGGTACAACTTTTCACGTCTACTCTGATCATTTAATTGTTATCATCATGGATTCAGATCTAACATGTTACGAGTTCTATTTATAAGGTTGAAATCAATACTACATAATGAATAGAAGTAACATTCTTACTATAATCCTCTATAGTTCATATTTCTAATAAGGTTATTCATATAAAATTAAGTCACAAAGCAACATTTAATAATACAATTTTGGCAAAAAATAAATAACTGTTTTACAAATTGGTCTAACTATATAGTAAACAATATAGCTTTCAATTTGATCGAGAATGTAATTGAAAAAAATATATATTTAGAAATTTGGGAACCGAGAAAAAGGTTTACTACTTAGTTATATGTACAGTGAAAACTCTTACACCACAATGGCAAGACACCACTATTATTTAAACTAATATAATAACAATATTAATATATAATATATAAAAAAATAACCAAAAGGCCATTTTAATAATTATAAACGATGAATTATTATAAATGATAGCGTGAATTAACGTCTTTTAAAGTTAAACTTGGTATATCATAATATATTTTTAACAGTACAATAACAAAATCTACAAAACATTTTTTATCATGACGTAACAAAATAAGGCGTGCGGTTTCCCGCAGAGTATAAAACAGTCGATCTTGAAGGGCGGGTGTCTTGTGTGTCTTAAGAGCCGACTAATGGTTTGTTTTGTATTAAGCGCAAATGCTTGCACTTAGCGCCTCGTTAACCCGTATGGCGGAAACCCTCCAGCAAAAGCATTCGAAAGGCAGAACGGCTTCAGGAAGGCTGACGGTGCACTACTAAAACGCAAAAACGTCTCCAACTCGATTTTACTGTAGGTGTCAGCGAATAAGCAACGTCTGCGGCTCCCCAAGAACTATCTGTGACAACTGACACGTAATTTTGCTTCTTAATGGCAAATATTTAAGCGTCAATTGTCTATTCTTTTCAACACTCCTAATAAACTTTTCGCTTAATTTGAGGTGTAAATGGGAATATTAGTAATTGCTTAAAAACGGACATTTCTATTAGTCTTTACGCATCTCATTTTTATAACTATATTGACATTATACGAGACATGTACCATCATTCGGAATCAATAGTAAGGACCGCCGTTGGCGACACACACCCTTTCCCGATCACAGTTGGTGTCCACCAAGGCTCGGCCCTGAGTCCTTTTCTGTTCAGTGTAGTGCTTGACGTTGTCACAGCGAAAGCCCATGAGCCGTCTCCCTGGCTCATGATGTATGCTGATGACATTGCACTGGTAGATGAGGACAAGCAGGTATTGGAGCAAAAGGTGAACCAGTGGAAGGGTGTGCTAGCGAGGGGTGGTCTGATGCTAAATGTTGCGAAGACCGAGTATATGGCCTGTGGCAGTACGGACCCCGAACCCATAAAGATAGGCGGAGAATCCGTTATCAAGACGGAAAAGTTTAAATACCTCGGGTGCGTACTGCACGAGTCTGGTACGATCGACCACGACGTCAGAGCTCGAATAAACGCAGCTTGGGCCAAACGGCGGGAAGTCACCGGGGTAATCTGTGATCGCAGGATACCGGTGAAATTAAAGGGCCTTGTGTACAAGTGCATCATCCGACCAGTCTTATTGTACGGCAGCGAGACGTGGCCAGCTCTCGCGAGACATGTTCAGCAACTTCACGTCGCGGAAATGAAGATGCTGCGGTGGATGTGTGGTGTTACGCGACTAGATCGTATTCGCAACGAGCACATCCGCGGTAGCCTTGGCGTGTGCGATGTAAAGGATAAGTTGCAGGAAAGCCGTCTCCGTTGGTTTGGCCACATTAGCCGCAGACCGCCAGACTATGTTGGGAACCGATGTCTGGACTTTGTTGTCGAAGGCCCCAGATCCCGCGGCAGGCCCAAGAAGCGCTGGCTCGATGTTGTGAGGGACGATTTGAGAGAGCACGATCTCACTAGAGACGACGCTTTAGATCGGGCAAAGTGGAGGCAAAGATGTAGGAAAGCGGACCCTGGCATTTCTAGGCCGGGAAAACGCTAGGAAGAAGAAGAAGAAGATACTTCTGAACTTTTTCATAAAACATTATTGGTACAAAACAAAGGAATTACTATTTCTAATTAATATTCGTATTTACCGCATCAATCAAGCGTATGGTTTGTTAGGAGTAGGGACGACAAAGCCCAACAGGTCAGGATAGAACCTACGAATTTACATCCCTAGGCAGCCCGTAAACCATTGCGCTATTGAGGCATTATTAGACGCCGAGCGATGAGTCAATGTTGAATGTTGACGCATTATCTTAATTCAAACAATAAACGTATAGCAGACTCAATGAACTGAATTATGTTCCTATTTAGTCATTGAATCAATTCGTATTAGTAACACCAACCACTGACGTTTCACACCACGCAAGTACGTTAACCCGACCAATTGGATTGAGATTATTACGTTCTTGAATTCGGTCCGAACGTCATCTATACATATATATTATAAACACGAAAATTCCTCTGTTTGTACGTTTGTTACCTCATAGCGCATTAAGCACTGAACTGATCAATGTATAAAATTGGCTTAATATAAAGCCATAACCGTAACAGCCTGTGAATGTCCCACTGCTGGGCTAAAGGCCTCCTCTCCCTTTTTTGAGGAGAAGGTTTGAAGCCTATTCCACCACGCTGCTCCAGTGCGGGTTGGTGGATTACACATGTGGCAGAATTTCAGTGAAATCAGACACATGCAGGTTTCCTCACGATGTTTTCCTTCACCGTAAAGCACGAGATGAATTATTATCCCAAATTAAGCACATGAAAATTCAGTGGTGCTTGCCCGGGTTTGAATTTACGATCATCGGTTAAGATTCACGCGTTCTTACCACTGGGCCATCTAAATCTATATCTCAGAAAATCTAAAAAACATGATTTTAGACATTTACTAAATTATTATACTTAATAATCGTCAGTCGAATATTACATTTTCATTTGTCTCACACAAATCATAAAGCGACTTTAAAAACTGACAAGAATATTCTGGGTTTTTTTTATAAAAAAGTTGTGATGTTACAAAGTTGATTGTATTTTGAATCATTGTATCGGCCGCCGTGTCGCCGAAATAGGTCATTAATGAATACCTATATGTAACTCACCCGGCTTGGGCGGCAAGGCCGGCGCGGGCTCGGCGGGCGCGGGCGGCGCGGGCTGCGCGGGCGGCGGCTCCAGCATCACCACGAAGTTGGACGGGAACACGCCCGACCGCCCCGCGCGCCGCCCCTGCCACCACCCCTCCTCTACCTGGGCCCGACATTGAATTCTATTAATCATATAATCTCTGCTGCAATACATGAACCATTCAATATGACTGATGGAGATCAATTTTTCTCCTACAACTTTTCATTTCTTTCCCGACATCCTTTTATTAAAAACGATGAGAGCAAGAACAAATATATAATTACATTAATATAGTGTTTTAAAAAATTACATTTATAAATACACACGCACCCTAAAACCTGAGTTAACAAGAAAAGTATCTCAACAGGAATCTTGTTTGTTATTAGTTACACAATATACATACAATAATATGTATGATATATGGAAAACATGAATGATTCAAAATATTTTGTTCTTGGATATGTGGTAATAACAATAGAATTAATATTCAATGCATACCTCTCCTAGTACTTCCAACACGTCCCCCACACAAAGAGGTAACTCATCAGGGTTAGCGGGTTGGTAACTAAACACTGCCCGACAGCGCCCTGGCACCACACCTGATCTATACACAACACAACTCATTGTTAATTCTAAAACAAATTCTATCAATCTTTAAGGTAACTAACTACTCTAGTTTTTAATCTTTTTTTTTTAATTGTACTAAATATCACATTGACTGATTTCTGTCTTCCTGTCATTATTGATTTGACATTCGAAAGAAAACGACACAGCATTGTTTAACTAATCACTCACTAGCAGTGTTTAATATGTAAGACCGTATAATATAAATTTATAGACTTTATTAGGATAATAAAAAAACACATTTACTGTTGGCTTCCGATGAAGTTACGAAAAGAGAAAAATATGGCCCCGCTTTTAAATACTAACTTAGTTAACTTGTATAGAGCTTATAATTTATCAAGAGACAAGTATTAAAAGAACTAACAAACTTGACTAACATAGCTTGCAAACATTATCAAAATCTTATCTAAATTGATAAGATAACATGCACAATCATTATTATTCTACTAATCGGGAGATATTTAAGAACTAGTCACTACAATTCAATAAAATTAATTGATAGTATTCGAGTTTAAAATATCTCTTAACCCTGTTCTTTAATCTTGTCAAAACAAAAATTCAGTAGATTTTTTTTAACATAGCATATGTTAAAAAAAAATTATTAAACAAGTAGTATTTCATCATCATTAAGATTTTAATTTTCTGATTTCCAGGCATTATTAAAGTAATACACACTTACATATATATATATATATATATATATATATATATATATATATAAAAATAACAGCAACTATACTATTACCAAAAACTGTCATTTGTTTTCTATAAATTCCCTCCAGTCTTAAAATTGTGAGAATATTATACAGAAAAAAACAAACCTTGCATTATTATGTTCAGTCAGGACGGAAACAAAGTTATCAGGAAACATTCCACGTCTTCCTTTCAATTCTCCTTTCCACCAGCCACCTGGCAGTCTTTCTACTTCTCTTAATATGTCACCGGGTCTCACGGTCAACTCGTCTGGTTCTAATGCATCATATGCAAAGTTGACTATACAAGACACTAAAAAAAAATATTTAATAAAAAAATTAATAACTCTATAAAAAATAACAATGTAACTCATTCATGTAGACTACAATAGTTAAATATACTATATAGAAATCAGTTTCTAAGTATTAATGAAATATTTCTGGAGTTCAGACCTGTGTATAATTTTAACTAAATATAATAATTTCACAATTTTGTGACCTTTGGCACTGAGAGCTACTATATATATTGTAATTTGTATTAAAAAAACTTATAAAATAAGATCTGCAAAAGCCACATTTATTGTTTACATTTTTTTGCAAGACTTATAATATTCAATGCAACTAACAACAAAGTAAGCATATCCTTGTAAATAAGATTTTAACTAATCAAAATACAGTTCTTTAGTTTCATATGTAAAAGTATATATTGCAAAAGTGCTTACAATGCATCTATTAAATATATAAATGTATATAAATATTGATAAGGAAAAATTAAAAAAAAATAACTTCTTAAAAATTTACATAAATCCTTTTTTATATTGCATATATATTGAGACAAAATATGATAAAAGTAATCAATGAAAATTTATCAGTAGAATAGATATTTTTATTTATGTAAATTTAAAAATTTGTAGACCAATAACATTGAAAATAAAACATCTAATTAAATTAAAATAATAAATCTTTAAAAAAGCACTCCATTTTTGAAATTGTTATTTAAATCAACAAATTCAATGCTGTTTTTAATTAATAAAAAATATTTTGTGTGAGTAAACTCTTAAAGAAATGTCATATGGTTTGTTTATTAACATTAGCATGCATATGACATCACAATGCCATGAAATGATTCATACCATACGACAAACTTGGCAATACTCAAGAACACACGTATGTTTTTCAAGTATCTTTTGTATGTATATGTTAAAATACACCAAGTATTGAAATACACTGGCTACTCAATGAAACGCATGTACTTCCGTAAAAGAGTAGGTGATTGACCTGCATGAATATTACTATGTATATATATGACACATAAATGCTTAAAAAAATATTAAAGAAGGTGTCGTACTGCTACCTAAATCATGTCTAAGTTACAGTTATTCATATACAAACAAGACCTAAGCATTACCTACTAGGACTGATGACGGATACTTACCCTTTTGATTAGCTATAGACTCCATTTCAACAATATAAGTTTAAAATCACATCATCTCATTTCAACAACCGTCTTATATCACATGTACGAAACTATGGTTCAAATAAATTTTATTCCAATCAAACGAGGGCGACTACGAAATATTTTCGATTCACGGCTCACGTCAAATCACATTTGAGAACCCAACACATATAATACCAAAGTTGCCAGTGTAAAATCGTAAATCATAATATTCATATTCAATCTGCCCATTACTATATAAAATATTTATGCTTATTAATATATATATATATATATATTATAGTATGCACACACAGCAGTTACTAGCGCGCGCAAACTGCAAACTCAAAAACGTCTCAATTGTGACGTTTTTTTGTAACGGTTATTATTAGTCGCTCATTGACGACGAACGTGATCGGTGGCAATAATAAATTAAAATGCTGCTTTGTAAATACATACATACAATAAAAAGTGTACCAATTAAGACCTTAAAACTAGTCTACACACTAGACAACACATACCACATCTTCATCATCATTTTCGTCAGTACGGATTTAAACCAAAATATTACACATGCATGTGACAGGAGCTAAAAAATAAGAACTTAATACAAAATCAATATGTTTCCAATTTTCATTTCTATAATCTTTATTTTTGTATAATATTGTCTTTCCCCATACTTGATTGCCTTTTTCTATCGTTCTATGAAAAATATAATTATATAATAGCATTGAAAAGCATAAAATTATAGTTGAATCTCCTCGTTTTGCCTCCGAATTGTCCCCACCACAGACAAGAAAGGAAGGAAACATCTCAATTCGATAACTACAAATAGATGGAACTATTTCTCTAGATTTGACAAAGTGAACGATTAACAATCACGTTCACGACTCCTGAAAAAAATATCACATTTCTCTACTTGCTTGATTCACGAACGATTCAAGTTTTATTAAATTACTGATAATTCGAACCGCTTTAAGTTTCAGTTTTCACGTTAAGATCAGGAGTTTGTGGCCTGTCCCGCAAACTGCATCGGATAGAGTATGTACATTGCGATCTAATCAGGATATCATTTTATTGATTGCGATATTTAGGTATTATCTGGCGATGATTATAGCCTCCGAGAATGATGCTGGAATTTACTATTCGCTCTAACGAGGGAATTTTCTCCAGGTCAAAAGAACTGTATGGGTAGTTTCTTTCATTGTGAAGTCCAAGTGCAAATATTCTCACGTAATAGCTTAGCTGGTGATTGTTTCCTCAAATCTGGTATTAAAGTAATATAAAGAACAATATGTATTTCAAATGGATAGTGGGAATGAAAGATCTATGTTAAATGATTTTTTTTGCACACAGGTGTTTACTCCAGCCTTTGGGACTATGATAATTAATTAGCAATTATCTCAAAGCTGGAGTCATTTGTTAATTTTATTTAAAATTCTATTTGATTACCTAAATACTTCTCAAGCCTCTTGTAATTTTAAATTATCCATAAATAAAAATGTTATTCACACAATCATTTAAAAGCTATATTAAATATGATCATATGAAAAAACCACGAGGCACGGGAGTGTGTTCACTCCCGTGCCTCGGAAAGCACGTAAAGCCGTTGGTCCTGCGCCTGAACTCTTTCCGGTCGTGTCGGATTGCCGTCCCATCGGATTATAAGAGTTAGGGAATAGAGAGTGCACCTGTGTTTGCGCACACACTTGTGCACTATAATATCTCCTGCGTAGTTGGCTAATCTCTCTTGAGATTGGCCGCCGTGGCCGAAATCGGTCTGGAGGACATTATTATTATTATTATTATTATAAAAAAACCTAATTCAAATTATACAACAATACAGTACCTTCATTAGGTCTGTGACCTGTGAATTCACCTAACACTTATACTTTGGATTTTATTTCTTGCTTTAATCAGGGAGATTGGCTATCGCCTTAGAGAGAGGGGATTTGACAGTCGCTCTGGGTCCTACCTGGCGCAGAGGTTGTCCATTGCCGTACAGCGTGGAAATGCAGCCTGCATTATGGGCAGCTTTGCGTCGGGTGGGAACCAGGAGAGACTATTTTAAATTTGACTTTGTATAACAATTATATATTATATTCATTTGTAATTTGTTTGTCAACTGTAATTATCTTAAGTTATATCAAAGTTTATTGTTTTATATATATTAATATTTGAACTATTTGTAAGTAATAAACATTTTATACATTTAGGAAATGGTTGACTACTGTATAAAATAAAACATATATATTTTATTAAGATCTCTTAACATATGATATAATGTTTAGCTTATTTGTGTATATGACGTTTTCATTGACACAAAATGTTTGGAGTAAATATAGTTTTCATTTTAAAATGGATAGTATTCAGTATAGGATTTTTTTAATCCGAAAATAAATTCTATTTAATTTTTCTATTTAATATGAAGAAATTACCCATACTATGGCTTTTTGCCACATCAAAATCTATTGTAGTAAGGAAGATAAAAGGGAACACAAAACTTCAAAAAGTAATTTCGACAATATATACACTATTTAAGAATTGACTGAAGAAAATAGATAAATATTTTAGTCGTATCATTATGAAAATAAAAGCAAGTTATAAATTAATATATACATTGTGCACTAAGTATTTTATAATTATTAACTGTGTAACTTAAATTATGTCAAAGAAACTATATGTGTAGTTTTAGTTCTTCTCAAGGTTTTTCATCCCTATCTTGAACAGTATTTCTTGTTTTCTGTCAGATTCCTGAGAATTTAAATAACTCTATATTATATTGATTAACAAGGTTTATTCACAAATTATATTACACTACTAGCATAAAACAATATTTAATTTTAATTTAATTTTTTAATGGGCCATTAGAATCTGGAGGAATTCCTAATTCTTCATCTGACCAAGTGCTTGGATCTATGTATGGCCATTCACCCTGCAAATTAAAAAAAAGTATTACAATAATATACTACTTTAAAGTATATGTAATTTATATATCATTAAATATAACTTTCATAAGTTTGTAAATTGTGTGCAATAAAGGATTAATAAATAAATATAACTTATATTAACATTGAGGGTTTTCGGCAACTATGTAATATAAAAATAACTGAAAAATATGTATATGTAATATATTACTGAAGAGTTATTAATTACTGCTTCATTTCTACATTTAAGCCATAGATAACTTACATAAATATGTTCTGGTTCTGTAGCAATATGGTACAGGATCCACCACCAACAAATTCCTCCAAGGACTTCAGCTAAATAAACTATTTTCTTTGATGCTGGAGGAGGAGGCACTCGGTAGGTCCAAACACTTAAAATACATATAATTTTATGAATTTCATAAAGAAATATCTTATAATAAACTATGACTTACTGTTTAATGTACATCGTTTTTTAAGTACAAGTGGTTTGACTTACAGATCTTTGTATAATATATTTATACACAATTTAAAGGAACGTTATTCTTTTATATAACGCGTATATATCGTTTATGATATCGATATATATATATTTATCTTATAAAAACAAATTTCTTGATATTGTAAAATATAGCACCTAATGACATAACAACTGATCACGATATGATACTAACCCATGGCTTCCATTTCTTTTGACTTGTTTTATGTTGGAAGAAGCATCTTTCAATGCTTTTGTAAATAGAGCCCTTGTTAGAAGCGTGCGTCCCAACATTTTATGTAAAATAAATATTTAGTTTTGTGTTAAGACTGTTTTAGGCTGATAAATCTGAAAATACGGAATTTAAAGCTGTCATAAGACATCTGACTGACAGTGACATTACGACATATCGATAGCATTTTTTTAGAGAGGTAGTTAGGCAAATAAACGTTACAAGTTATACCTTATTTTCTTTAACAAAACGCTTATATAAGATATTATTTGTGTATTACAATATTTATTTCAGGGAAAATATTGCAATGAACATAATTAGCCACCTTTAACAGTTATGGTTAGAATCATGTTTCTATTCTCTTTGGTTAGTATCAGACTCCATGTCCCTACACATAGGGATCTTGAAACTTGTGCGTGTATAAGTAATGTAGACCCTGGGTGATGTCTATTAATTATAAAATATTTTAGTGCCAGTAAAAAATACTTAAGAAGGTTAAAAAAGGCAGGAAAATAATAAATATTAATAATAACAAATAAATATTATTATTTAACAAAATATTTTAAGCTTATCTAATGACTATAGACTATACTACATACAACAATTTAAATAGCCACATATATTTATTTTCTATTAGCTTGATCTTGACAACAGGGTTGGCCTCCACTTATACCATCGTTTGTTATTGCCGCATCATTGTATGGAATATTATCAAGCTTAACTGTGTCTTCTGTGATTTTAGCCTCTGGAATAGAAAAATATAAACTTCTAAATTATCTTTTTTTAGTTCATATTCATTCAAATATTAGACAAATATACTAAAGGTTAAGGTAAAGGTACTTCAACTTGCCGTTGCCCATAAGTTATGTCAGATTAGTAGAAGTAGACCTATATGAAAAGATATTATTTATAGGTACTTTAAAAGCAATACTTTTTAAGACCTTACTGGAATGAGTAAAACTTTTGTTTATACTATATGTTTATTGGAACAAACAGATAAGCATTCGACAAAATCTACTAGATTTTAACATTAAAAGCTTTTCATGTTCAAATTTTATAACTTAAAGGTATTAATTTATGTATGGATACAATGACAGGAGCTTGAGATATGAATACAATAAAACATATTTATTCATACACAGGGCCAGCTTTGAGCATCTTTGCAAAAGATTCCATGCAGACTCGAGCTGTTGTATATTTTATATTTATAGAGATATTAATATGATATTATGCAAAACTAAATTTGTTGATTCCACCTTCTATAAGGTTGACTTGTTTTTACGTTGTAGAGAATGACAAATTATGTGAAATAAAAAATTTTTAGGGCTAATAGTTCCTTACCAAATATGCCTGGTTTGACTTGTTTTGCTTGAATTACTTGAGTTCTCAGTTCCCTTTCCACATCTTCTCCAAATTTAATCATCTGTATAAATTTAAAAAATTTGGTACAAAATTGCAAATGTGAAATGATTTTTATATTTACTACAAAAATAAACTAAATCATTCATTATCAATCAGTCATTATGTAAAACACGTTTGTTGTAAAATATAAATGTGGATTTTGTTCAAAAGTTACTTCAAAAATTATTAAAAACTTGTTTAATTTGATTTTTTGTGTAAGTAATTTTATTCTTGTTATCCATTTATATTACCAAAATTCAAAATGTATTCCATAAGCTCACCGCTTTTATTGCTTCTTCATTTTCAACATTTTTATTTTTATGATATTCATCATTGATCCTCAACCTAGCTGCAGTTAAGGCTCGTTCGTCTCCATCAAAAACTCTTAATCTAGTGCGATGTAATTGTTTGAAGCTTTTGAGTACCTAAACAAAACTTTATTTTAAATAATAGTCTCCTATAGTAATTTTTTGCCTCATGTAATGATAAGATATTAGCGTCGATGACATTAAGATATTTGATATTTTCACATTTTCCTCTGTTTCAAATAGAAACGATACAAGACAAGAAAGCAATGTAAATATTTCAATAAGTAATTTTTTACTGATCATAACATTACCATTCTCTTTAATGAAGTCATAATTTAAATATGTTGAGAATTAATTTAATAACATATAAAAGGGCACAACATGGGCTTAAAAGACTTAAAAAATATCAAAGAATAAATTGAGTCGTAAATACTTATTTGGCTATTTATAAATTAAACTTTTATTCCCGCTTACTGACACAAGTGCAAATGACATTTGACAATTATGACATAATTACCTAATGTTAATGATATAAATGACACACTATGGTTGATTTTGACTATTAACACTTGAATTGGTTCAGGAAATTAATTCGTGGCCAGCATTACCAGAATTCGGCGAAGGTGCGTTTTGCGACATATCAATCACATCAAGTGGTTTGTGGCAAACTTAATTCCCGAATACCATATTTGAAAGTTGGATGCTAAATGTGGATAGAAAAATCATTGTTGACCGAATACAAAGATTTTATCGCTAATGTTTGACACTAATATTCGGTAATGTGGCTGCAGAACTATAATTTACGCAAATACAATTCAACGACGAGGCAAGGAAGCGGTTCATAGTCGAACATCATTTTTTTTCATTATGGTCAATATATTTATAAATCTATTTATAATTAATAATTTATACAATACTTTCAGAAGATAAAACTATATTTCTAGTAACAATCAAAACTACTTTTTCAATCCATCTCATCTAGGCATATAAAAGATTGTCCAAAATTTAGTTTTACCAAAAAAAATAGTTTTATTGCGATGTAAATAAGTCTCTATTCAATGTGTCTCCAATTCTTTTTTGTTTGGTTTTTGTTATGAAAATAATTATTTATTTTCACCAAAATTCCACAAATTATTATGGATGATTTTATGGATCATCGAAAAGTAAAGCGGGGAAAAACAAAAACAATTGCGTATTGCACAGGGGATGTCAAAATATACCTTGGCAGCACTGATGATTGTATTTTATCTGTGCTTTCAGGTTGAGTTTGAAGTTTGATATCATTTAATGTTTATTGTTCTTGCATTTTGTATTACTTATTATGAAAAGGGAATGGAAGTGGACTGAGGTCTTATTTGATTTTTAAGTTATGTATATTTATTTTTTATAAGGAACTGTGGACATAGTTGTTGGATATTTTTTATGTTTAATTGCAGAATTTTATAGGTGTGATTTATTGCTACTGTAATGTAGGTTCTCAAGTGTGAATTGTGAATCATTGTGGTGATATCTTCAGACAATTAGCTAATTTGCAGTTTCCGGTAAGAGAAAAAGGATAATATTAAATTATATCTTGATATCTTTTGCTTTCTGCTTTTTTGCTTTTGCTTACTAATAAATTTCATAAGCTTGTGCTCAACAATGTTTATTATACACCATTTGTCAACAAATTAAATTTTTGTTTTACACAAAAAGAATTGTCAATAACAATGTTTTATATATATTTTATAATTCAAGTGTATATTTAACTATTATCTATAACATCTAAAACTTGATTGATATTTTGCCTAGATTGCTATAAAAGATTAAAAAATTAGGTCAAATTATGGACATTGATTTTAACTGACCTTATCTACGTTTTTGTAATATAAGCATTTATCTTAGTTAACATAGTTAATAGTTTCTTATTTGATTCTGTTACTGACCAATTTTTAAACATTTGTAGTTAAAGTAGTCTAAAATTTAAGGATACTGTGACATCAAATTTATATTATTTTGTTGGCCAGACTTTTTTTTGTTGTAAATTAATTAAAATATATCTCATTTAAAAAGATTGATAAATATTGTCAGTTTCTTGATCTACAAATGCAGCCAACTTGTATTGTGTAATTATCTAATCTCTATTATACTATATTAGATAATAAAAAAAATAAAAATATATTAAAACAGTGTATAGCTGTTATATTTCAATAATACAATAATGAAGGTTTTATTAAAATAGGTTATTCTATAAGAAATAAAAAGTCAACAACATGATTATATAATCAAGTGTACTACTCTATATCATGCATGCATCATGCATACTCTATATCTGCATATTTATGTTGTTTCATTGTAAGGTAGTTGGTAAGAAAAAAAAATTAATAATGTCATATTTATATCAGTATGTGACATTCACTTCAACAAAGTCCTTTATCTACGACAAGATAGTTAAAGATACTACATAATAAATAATAACCATTAGAAATTATCTTTACAAGAGATAAAGCTGGTTTCCTTTATGCAATATCTATTTTATTAATAATAAACAATTAAGTAGGATTTTATATTATATTGTAATGAATAAATATGAAATTTAATTAAAAAATGAATAAATAAAATATTAATTTATTTATCTCTGAAATGCTACTTGCATTATTTTCATTTTTGATCTTTTAATATTCAAATGAGTATTAAACAAATTATTATGTAGGTTTATTTTGTAAAAAATATTAATAATCAATCTTAGGTTCTGTGTCATTTATAACAATAGTAGTGTCTTACTATAAATACATAATTATAAAATGTATGAATTTTAATAAAACAATCTGTTGACTTTTGATCATAGGTTACATTAGTCATACTATCACTGTTATATAAATATAAATAATACTACATGTACTAATTAGATATTCAACTTAAAATTATAATACCTCACTTTACTGGAATTTATGAGTAATTTATTCCACATATGGTGACCAGATTTCTATGAAGCATTCATAGATATTTTAGCATTACATTTTGTTCATATGATTAACATAGAGATCAGTACATAAAGATGACACATCTTTTGCTTGGTGCTGAGAGTGATTCTCAGTAAGCGTTCATACAAAACAATATATTTTGTACACTGTTCCACTGTGTCCCATTGCGGATACACAATATTACACACAGCAAGGCAATAATATACTTTGTAGTGTTACAATTTTACCGTATTCAATAGTATACGAAGCTTTGCCTGTTTATTTGTTTGAAATAATATAAAAAAAAGGAACCCGATTTTAAGAGAACTCTCATATTACCATTGTTTGTCATTATTTTTATATATAGATTAGTGCCGACACATAATGCAAAGGAATAGTAATAATAAAATAAATGAGATTTTTTATTATTATATTATGAACTTGTTTAAGAGTTTACATTATCGATGTAATTTCAGAATAAGTTTAAAAAAAAACGCTGATGACACAATTACACATAAACCATATTACCCTTGTGTTGGAGAAAATTTGCCTTAGGATAATTATTAAATCTTCACTAGATGAGGCACTAAAATATCTTAAATGAACACACATACATGTCGCTTTATTTTAAAATATTAACTAAAGTAGTTGTTATTAAAAAATATTTAAAGTATGCATCAGGTTTGCGGCGTATAAAGACGATAAAAAGGAAATTATTGGTGTCGTGAGCATAGGGGAGCCAAGCACAAAATAAATTTTAATTCAAGTTCATTCATTGTTAAACATAAGGGCGCATTTTCATTGGTCGATAAGGCCCGCATTCGGGGTGCGGGAGATTTCTGTAACGCATGCCATAGGGCCCGCAAAGAGTTTATCGTTTTCACTGGTCGTCAGAGCCCGCATACGGGGTGCGGGTGACTTCTAAATATTTAATGATTTATTATTTTTATATTTCATTATATCACCCGCACACGTTCAATCGACCGAGTTATCGACCAGTGGATTTCATTGGTTGTTAGCTCACATGCGGGTACTCCCCGCAATCGGGCTAACTACCGACTTATCGACCAATGAAAATGCGCCTTAATGTTGTTTTAAGAAATGCGAGAATTCTTTACGTAAACATACACGGAAAAATATTGAAGGTAAAACAAAACAAAATTCGTATCAACAATATAATTCAGATGTTTATTAAAACTACTATTTATTTACTCGCAAGCAACGTTGTATATCGTAATTCGAACTGACTGCGCTCAAACATTTCTTTTTTCCTGGTAATTGAATGTTTTATCATTGTTGCATCCGGGATGAGATGGTTGACGTGTCAGCGTTATTCGTCCGTTGTCTGCACGTTCTCGCAAGATAAGTTACAACCTTACGGGTTATTTTTAATGCGCTCATTTAAATAAGTTTGAGGCGAACAACTCATGCCAGATACTACTGTTAGATAATTCAAGTAAAATAGCTATTTTTTATTTATTTTATATTAATTAGTTATATGTGATAATTATCTTACTCATAGACATGTAAAGAAATATCGCAAATACTAATGTAACGTATGTTAAAGAGGTTAGTCAGTGCCATACCCACACGTAGTGACCTGTTTAGCTCATAACGGTCATAATTGTTTAGCTCTTCACTACCGTCTGGTGTTTTGTCAATATACGTGACAATTGGATGGAACGCGAGAAGCGTTTCTGTTTAATATGTTTATGTTTACAATACACATACTCCGATTAAAGAATCAGCCAGTGAGTGACCTCTTTAAACTGATTAGGTCATCTTCAATGTGTCTAACGAAATAATTATAAGTACA
Organism: Nymphalis urticae; assembly: GCA_905147175.2. Lineage (NCBI taxonomy): Eukaryota > Metazoa > Arthropoda > Insecta > Lepidoptera > Nymphalidae > Nymphalis > Nymphalis urticae. Next base: position 12,039,978 of record LR989983.1, read on the forward strand.
ATAGAGCTAGGTCCTTTAAATTGTTGATTATAACGCGAAGTAACTGTATTAATAAAATGACCACTATTTGTCGTACACATAATTTAACGTTCATATTTCAACCGAACAGTTGTTATATTTTTCTAGAGAAAATTGGCAATCACATATTTTTCTAGAGAATTGACAATCAACTTAAAACTACAATAGGATTTACTAATTGAAGTAATAACTACCACCGGTTCAAAGACGGAAAATTAATCACCAATATCTGATAAGAAATCGCTTAGAATAAAATCCACTATCCAGTACAAAGCAATGCATTCTGGGATGGTACAATACCGTCCCAGAAGTGCGTTTATCGTCCCAGTAATAATTACTATTCTAAGGGAAATGTTGGGATGAGATGAATTAATTTTTATTAGAAGTGTAACGAAAGCAATAATAACCATACATATATTTTTTTGTTTCGTTTAATTTTTTCGCTAACATTCAGCTTTAGGTAGATTTATTTAAACAAATTTACAGCAAATAATCGTAATTAATTTGACACAGCGTCCATACTTAGTAGTGTTATGGATCTACGTAGCTATTTGTGGCGTAAAACGAGGTAACCTACTTATATATATTGCTTTCACTATTCTTTTTAATGTAGAGTTGCAGGTATTTCTTATTACTTGTAACGTTAATTGTTGTTAGGATTGTCTAGATTTCTGTATTGGGCGTAATTGTTGATAGGTTTACCTATTGACATGTAAGTGCAGATGTGCTCAAGTGCGAATTAAGCCAGTATAATAACAAACGAAGTATAAAGAACGAAGTGGCAATTTAATCAACCGCGTTTCATGTAACCGTATTTAGAAATGAATTGCGAATACCGAAATATTAATCAATGGTTTTAGAATTGATCATCTTACTAGTTATTCTTAAAAATAAAAGTGGTTAGCTTCACAAGTTTGCAGATTCCGAAATCGTGGGTTCAAACCCCGGGTCGCTAGTGTTAAATTTAATTGGGGTTTTCTGTTATTGTATTATAACTCTCATTTCTCGCCCGGGATTTGAAATTTGTCACTTTTCAGTGTTGACACCCCTGGGCCTTAAAAAGTACGTATTACGCCTTCGGCTTTGCGCTTGAACTATAATATTTGTGCCGTTGGCTAGACTCCTTTGAGAGTTACTGTCGTGTCCGACATCGGTCTGGATAGCATCATATTCGTAAAAACTAACTAATAAATAAATTATCAATGCATGTATGTGAAAGGGCAAATTAGGTATATTAATTAATTATAAAATCAAATAATTAAGCATAAAAAATGTGTTAAAGAAATAAAAACAAATATTTTTCCCTACTATTGTTGTATGTTCATAATAATATGAAAATAAAATAGCAATAACATTTTTACTTAATGTATCATACACCGCAATTACCATTGAAAATGATAAGACCAGCATATAAACATAATATTATGACACATCGCATGAAGTGCTTCCGAATACTACCGATGATAGATGCGCAGCGTCCGAGTTCCAGTAACGATTTCCAACAGCTTTTAACGATTCACTCATATTTATATTACGTTTTAGATAAACAGCAGATAATACATTTTTAGATATTATTTATTTCTATTATCTGAACCAAAATGCCGTGTTTCATTAAAAGTAATGGCGGGTCTCATAATAATTAGTTAATTTTTAAATTTAAATTTTAAATAATTACACGAAATAAATATATGTATATACTAATGTACTTATAAATACAAGAATGTATTTAATATGATAAGATAAAATTAGCAATCCATCCTGGCTTCGCATGAGAAAAAGTTAATGGTTTATTTTGCCACGTTTTTGTGAATAATGAGATTTAAACAAATATAATCAGTGTCGAGCCAAGCGATCTATTTCTCGAACTGTATTGTATCCTAACTCGCGTCCTGCATCTTTTTTCATTCGAACTTTTAATATTTATCAAAATAGTGATAGCGAAAAGATGGAGAGAATTTGTTTTATGTTATTAAATAACTAAGTAAGATGAATATTTTAGTTGATAGATATTATAATTATAATAATGGTGATGTTGATGATGATGTTGATAAAAGACAGACCTCGTCCATAAAGTTCTAAAGTTATAGTTATATGTATAATTTTGTTGAAGTGGCATTTGGTTAAAAGCTAGAGTGAACTAAAATATAACTGTTTGCAATCACATCGTACTTAGTATTTTTAGATTCAACCCACTCATCCAGTTCGAAGTAGGTACGCGTTCTGTACTACTGCAATAAAATAGTCTTTATAGCAAAGGCGAGTGGGTCCAATTTCCTTTAATGCTATACAATTATTGTTAGTATTTCAAATTATACTATGAAAAAAGTAAAGACAAGTAAAGCAAAAATATTGCAATGTATATGAATTCTGTCAATTAATTTAGCTAAGGAAAAATTTATTGCCATAACTGACAAGGAATGGAGAAATGTTTATGCTATTTATGAAAAAAAAAATAAGGGTATAGATGAAGGTATACATACAATATCAGAATGAATTATTATTAAAATCAATGATTTATCGAAATAAATGGATGACGAGGATTACTATGTAATGTCAGGAGTTAAAGAAATTAATGATTAAAAATGACGTTTAGTATGTATCATAATAAAAATCTAAAACTTTTATTTATATAATTATCTACTGACAATTCACTACAACAAACGCGAAAACGTCTACAAGCTGATTTGATCTTCTGTTAAATTATTTAATACATTTCCAAAGAATGCAAATAATAATTAACTATCGATTACAAACTTTTTTTTTAACAAACAATTAAAGCTTAAAAAAATCTAACAACGTGTGTTTCGTGGTCATGAAAGCGTTAAATGCTTTTTCAAAAGCCATGGTATTTATTAACTTTCTTATTCTTTCTCACATTATTGTTTTGACGTTAATAGAAGAAGACAACATTGTTTAACTAATCACCCGCTAAACAACGTTTTTAAGTAAAGTCGTTGGACTTGGTGCAGTTTATTTACCGTTAATAAATCATTGGACCAAATTTCAGATAAATATAAATAAGCAACCAAAACTGTTGAAAATGTACCCATTTAAGCGAACTGTAACGACCGTACAGATTCGTACTATTAACAAGATTACTTTGGTTATGCTTTTATTGTTGTCATAACAAATTCGGATGGCATGATTATTTTTTGAGATATTTTTAATTGCGTCAATGTAGTAGACAAAGTGTATAGGTGTTGTATGCTACAAGAAATTACAGTAAGCGTCGCCCTGTGCGGGCACCATCAGAAATGTTTCGGAAAATCGGAAAATAATTCCTACACTAAGTGATTAGTGCTAAAAACGATGAATGTTTGGACCCTCATCATGGCCTTTACGGTGCCAATTACTATAGGTCGTGGCTGCCTGTTAGCCAGTGCCCTAAAAAATATACTTCAACCTAATTATTTTTTAGTAAGTTCGAAAAATCTAAATCGGTTTAGTATCAGTAAATATATTACACACTACGTTTTAAGAAACTCCTTTTATGATGTTAACAAAAAATTGTCTTTGCTCTCATCATTAGTCAGCGCCAATCCTTAGCAAGGTGTGACAAGATGACTCAGTTTTCTTAAAATATATTTTCTTTTTTTAATAGAGAAGTACGACGCTAGATTATTTTTCGTTTGGATTTTTTTTCACCTTTCATTAGGCCGGCGTGAACTATTACAAAAAGAAAGATTTTGCTGTTATTATTAAACACTAAATAAACAAGAACAATTTAAATTTAAAGTATAATGTTGTGTGGCGAAAGACAACACAGCGCTGGTTATCAGTTGGTCCCTCTACCTCGGAAATTATGCAAAATCAATAAACAATTGATTTTACAAATGACAACAGATAAAAATGAGTGTTTATAAGATAACCATTCGTTATATTGTAAAACAATGATTTTGCCATTTGGAATCAGATGTACAAAGCATTGTTATTTGTCGGAAGAATAACTTGCGAGTGGACGAGCGTGCAGCGGATGCTGCCACCAGTAGCCTTCCGTTTATTTGAACAGTTCTTTCTTCTTTCTGATGACGTGTTTTTCCTAGTAACTTTTATCATAGTTTTATTATCTTACAATTGAAACATTTACAAAAGTTTGATAGGACCTAAAAATCATATGTATATATATCGTTAAAATATTTTTTTAAAGATAAGTTTATATTTTTTATTTTTCTTTAAATTTCATACTTCTATTAGTATGATGCAAACTAATGATCCATTAAACGATTGTTTACGCTTTATTGGCCGTTATTGTCATTATCGCGTTTTTGATACTATCGGCATCATTAGTAAAGTACACATATATTGTATGCAATACCTAATAGACCATCTGTATACGTATGTCCACGATGCGTTTTGAGACGGTGAGCTTATAATAATGAGATTATTATGGACGGTATGACAAATATGTCGGGCGTACCGATATAGTCAGGGAGAGTAAGCTTTAAAGTTATCAGTATATTAATCTTATTTTAGTTCTAAATATTAATGTTCGTATAAAAATGTCTATTGAGTAAATAGCTATATTTTATCATTAAAAATATTTTATCGTAAGCAATATTCATACGATTTTTTTTATTTTACTGCCAAGATTTAGGTGATATTAATTTTTTGACAAGCAAATTTAGGAACGAGGTCTTTGGCATAAATAAAACCGTAATAACGGCAAGTATTACACTAGGTTTTAATTTATTGAGCAACCTTGAATATGTATTGATTTAGTAGTTATACAGTTAATTAAAAATATATTATTGCGCGAAATACATTCTTTACATGAATAGTTACAAAAACTAGACTGAACATTTATTTGACCATGAAGTTACAGTACACAGTATTACAGTAACAGTAATTTAATGCATTAGATAATGTATTTAACAACATATATAAGAATCTGTGACGAAAAAAGTTTCACGCACACTGCGTAATATTTATATTAAGTTCAACGAACTTGGTTCTAAACGTTACCTACATATAATTTACTCACTTTATAAAACAACCAGTTTGTGTTTGTGCATACCGATGCAAATTATTTCAACCGTTATATTACTTCTTGCGGTTTGATTTTTCCTAGTATACGATGTGATGTCTGTTTTCTGTATAGAATTGTATATCAATATATATATCCCCTTTTTCATCCCCCTTTTTTTTGGACCAGGAACCTCGCTGTCGTACGTAGGACAACTCAATAGTTTTATCACAATCGGATGAATACCTTAGGAATGCATACAGGACAAACATACGAGCATTTATTTTTATATAAAGAAGAACATAAAAAATAAAAAGATGTGAATAAAAACAAACGTTCTGTGCAGACGTTAGCTCCAGTTATTGACGATAGTGAAACAACGAATTGGATGCTTTGCATATCTTCAAATATATTGATAAGTAAATTGTATTTTTAATAAGGGGTATAATCAAATAATATGTACATTATTGAGTTTGGTGACAGGAAATAAATTAGCTTATGTGGGATGTTATTTTGAAACGTGTTCTATCAGCGTAACTTTAGGAAAATAGTCCGTTGTATAGCTGTGGGACATTTATGGGCGTATATATCGCTTTACTCACCCGCAAATATTCCGCTCAACTTTTACGATGGAGTAGGCGCACGTGGTAAACGTACACGTCACGAGAAATCTAGAGTTGTTTAATAAATTATTGTATATATTATATTATCATCATCTCATAATTTTCATTATAAGCGAATTAAGACTGCCCTTTGTTCAATACAAGAAAGTTTTACATTCCAAAGAAATAGAGGATTATTAAATAGAAATTTGAGATCATAGAGACGGATAGAGTCAGATACAGTGTTATAGATACTGAGGTGTCACCACATATTATGTTCCTGAAGATGTCATAATAAAAATACTTGAATCATTCCCGTTTATTAAACTCGTGCGTTAGTTTAATACATTATAGCATAAGGCAGCGTTGTAACTATGTACATAGTTTACGTCACGGATTATTATTCAGACTTCACTGACCTTGAATGGTTTTAGCGGAACTTTGGTTACGCGAATAAAATCAAAGAGCTAGAATTCCTTGAATTTTTCTCCTACTAGTATACAATATATACATATAATAAAATAGTGTACCTACTCAAAAAATAGTATAGTATATATACATGTATGTCATCTAAGACGATATTTTTATAAATTAGGATGTTTAAATAATTATTATTATTGAGGATGTAATAGCAAAGCATTTCGATTTTGAAAAAAAGCCTTTTGGATTGGCATAAATAAATAGAAACAACTAGCTAGTGTCAGGTTAATGTATCGATAAATTCAGATGTGATTACAATCGTGCTGTTGGTGTGGTAAATTAAATTAATAACAAATGACAATTTAACAAGTACGTTTTGTGATTTTCTTTACTTTTCGTCTTATTTTTATACTAAAAATTGCGTTACGCTTTCAATTATATTAAATTTTTTTATCTCTATGTGGGCCATGCTTATAAGGTCGTGATTCTAATATTATATTACTGTATGACATATTTATTTCTCCTTTTTACTCCGGAAGCTTGAAATTGTTCACGGGGGACAGTAAAACGTCTTTCTCAATTGTCAACATAAACGAATGACACGAAGAATAAAAGATTGTCAGAATTTTAAATTAAACAATGATACTTTAAAACATTAGTATGCAGAGCAATATATTAGTTTTCTATTTTAGTTTAACAAATCATATATTTGGCTCGTATATGTCGTGCAATGAATATTTAATAGAGTAATTAAATTGACACTTGTTAATATAAGTTTCTTTATTATTTATGTATAAGATAGTGTAGTAAGAATTCTAGATAATATTATGAACTACATTATTATAATATGACGTAAAGTTATTATGTTTTGTCTCGGATTTCAAAAACAGTCGCGGCTGCATTATAAATCGCTTTGTTTGACCAAATAATTGATGTATTTTCAAATATTAAAATACGTCATTCATTATGAGAACAATTAAGAATATCTGTTTATTATACGTAAGAGTGTGGACAGTCAACTACAGTTTGCCTTATTTTACTATACTGTGAGTGCAATCGTAACAGAAAAACCAACGGTCTTACTTATAAATGTTAGTTAAACAATGATTTTACTTTGTTATTATTGGTTCGAAATTCGAAAGAAGAGGACATTGTTTCACTACTTACGTGCTAAACAACGTTTAAAAGTAAGGCCTCAAGTTTAATGCGATTGACAGATCTCGAATATATATATATTTATAGGAATTAAAATTGTCTTGATGACAATGAAATGATGATAATATTTATATATATATAAATATTATCATCATTATATGTGTCAAACATACTTGACCTTGCCATTATTTATTTATAAGACAATTTTAATTCCTATAAAAAATGCATTAATTTATAATTTTAAACATTTTCTTTAAACTAAAATTAGTCCTCTTAACTTGTGATTTGGATCTGTAGTTTAAAGAGATATTGTAAAACAGTTCAAAGTAAGCATAATACAAAAACAATTGAAATGTATTATAAATAAGCAAATAATTGTCAAACAGCAAATTTCTTTATACTAGCCGCTCTTTAAATGGTAAATTTATTTCAATGTGTTTCAATTCAATGATATAAAAACTTGTAGATACAATCAATTAAAGAAAAAAACTCTTCAGGTTTATATAATAATAAGTATTTGTTTGAGTAAGCCTGTTTGGTTTAGTATCTTTCTTAGATATTCTACTGTCAAACAACAGTAGTTCATTTAGACAGTATCGCTTTTGTATCACAGTTTAAAGTTAAATTGAGCCAGTGTTATAGCAGCTATGACATATAACATATTTGATCACAGAGTTATGTCCTTTCAGCACTGATGCTTGCGGGAGGCGACTTCTTCTCATCGGATACTCATTCTCGTCTATCTATTGTTTAAAAAGTCCGAGTGTCTAAATTATTGATTAATTAATAAAACAAATAACATTTGGCTAAACAAAGAGCATTCACTAAAAAAATATAATACTATTCGATTGATTCTATATTTTCATTCAATATACATATTATTTTTCCTTTGTTCTAGACAAAGCAATTCATAATTTGCCACAACAGGCAACGAGAGGAAAGGCTAAACAAGCGCTGAATGCATATCGTCACGTAAACGATCGCAAACAATACATTTGTTATGGAGTTGCGGTTTAGCGTTGTTTGAACGGTAGCCGATATGTGGAAGACTGTTGTTTTGCTGTCGCTCGCTGCAACAGCCAGCGCCTTGCTCGAAGGACCAAACGTTTGCACCAGACAGGAGACGTGAGTATCCTTTATGTAACTCTTCATGTCTTTTACTGACTATTTATTGTAAACCAATTAGCAATACAATTCTTAGGTCTTCGGTCTTGTCTATTTGACAAAGATTATTGCCTACAAATGTTTTTAAATATTACTACATAAATTGTAAACGATCTAGATTGCGTGCTGTTACGATTCTTTGTTTTAAGGTTGAGAATGCAAAAAGTAAAATTTATAAAAATCAATGTAAACAATGAAACCTTATTTTGTGTCAATCATCAATATAGAGATGTTGTTTTAATTAAATGAAGCTTTAAAAGTAACCACGTAAACCATAAAACTGCTAAATGTTAGCCAGACTATTAATTGTTGCAATATTTTTTATTTATAATACCGGACATAGACCCATTGGCACTTATAATGAAAAGGAAATATTATCCGTTACATCGCCAATTTACCACCAATTTACGTTTGGAGCTTATTGCATTTGCTGGTCCAATCGATTTGTTGAATAAACACGTGGCAGGTTTCCTCACGATTCCTTGTTATATTAATACACAAATAAAGCGTATGAAACCTCATTGGAGGACTATTCGCTTTTATATGATTGCTAAGAATGTATAGACTATTTTTAGAATTAAATAAGTTTAGGTAACGCAATTATATTTATTAATTATTCAATATTTATTACCTTATAGCTATGTGGCTATGTGGTTACGTTTTCAATTTTCATTTTTAATTTTCAAATATAAATTCAATTTTTAGATAAATATGATAACATTTGTTTAAAAATTATATTTAGTCTAATCTCAAAAAGCTTTGAGTGGATTTCGAACAACAAACGCATTACATTATTGCAGATTATATAAGTTGTATTGGCCCGACATGCGATTGTAACCCTACCAGGTATAGCAGCTTTATGTTCATATATTCCAAGTATCGGTTCTACTATTCTACCAAATAGCGGTTCTTATTGTACAATTATATTATTTATTTAGTTTTCCTTTTACTCGTCCATTAAGCTTGTTACGATTCGATTTGTTTGCGTCATTTAAATGCAAACAAATGCCTGATATCCATTGAGTCCCTTGATATAAAAACGAATTTACCACAAATGAGTGAATTGTTTTCTGGTAAATTTCCCTGTACGTACATAATATATGAAAGATTTTAACTCAGCAATACTGTTTTATGTAACACTGTATTCACTGAATCAAACTTCTATAGGCATCTTATAAAATTAAAATTATTTACTTTACTTTTATGTGTAATGCTTCTATATTAAATAAATGTTCAAGTAATATCTTTGCACTTATAAACAGATAATTGTATAATAAAATGTATCTACTAATATTTGTAGTTTATATTTGTTTAATATAAATCCTGTAACATATTCAACGTATACACTAATGATATTATCATATAAATCGTTTACCGAATCGATGTCATTACAGTTGATAAACACAATCGAAATCAATAACCAAATAAAGATTTACACGGTGGTAAGGAATGGTTAATATTTCTTACAATGTCAATGTCTATGGGCGGCAAGCGACAACCATTACCTGAGAGTAAGTAGTCACTAACGCCAACAGACATTAGCGCAACGGTGCCTTCATCGCCAAAGCGCTACCAATCGTTATGTCCACTTTATTAATAGTTTGTATTGAAAAAGGTTTTTTAAAAATAATTTTGTTGAAATTCATACAGCGCTGCAGCGGTGTATTTTACTATTTTTTCGAAGTGGATTCTGGCTTTCATTTCGATAGTAATTTTCACTATAATTATAACTTTATAATAAGCTCATATTGAATGTCAGTGTACATAACATATAATTTTTATTTTAGTCGATAAATGATAATGGTTAAGTTCATGTTACACATTTTTACTGCGTGTCCTTATCTCCTTTCGCTGTAATACAATCCTATGTATGAGTTATTCAGTACGGAGAACAATTAACTGGAATGAGACTGTAAATTTAAACCAATTTTATATGTTTAGGTATACGACAACAATCAGAGTATCCGAGCAGAAACCATATCAAGTTAAAGAATACGCCTGGTGTTTCAATGTACCCCCACGATGTTCCAAATACAAGATCAATTTCAAGCAGGTGTTGAAAACTCAGACTCTGGTGAAACAGAGACCAGTCGAAGAATGCTGTGAAGGTTACGCGCCGGATTCCGAGGGGAAGCAATGTGTGCCTGTGTGCGTCGAGTCGTGTGTACACGGGAAATGTGTGGCGCCGAATACGTGTGCGTGTTCGCACGGATATGGGGGACCCGCGTGTGATATATGTATGTAATATTTTTTTTGTTTCGCTTCAATTTTTAAGTCAATTATCGTTATTCATCGTCATAAACAATTGATCCTTTACAAAATGAGGTCGCAAAAAAATGTTTTATGTTGCTGTTTTATATATATAGTATATATATGTACATGTCTTCTGCTCGCTAATAACGTCATTAAACGTCGTTACGCGTTTAAAGCATTACTGCATAGAATACTGATTTATATGTATTTTATAATAATTATTAATATTTTCCTTCTATTACCACATTATTCTAAATATTACATTTTTAATAAATACATTTATTTGAAATAGTTCTGGCGCTATTTTTTCCAGTAATATTCTAGATCGTTCAGCGTGTTCTATCTATCTATATATATATATATATATATCTATCTATATATATATATATATATATATACAAATACAAATTACAGTAACATATATATATATGTTACTGTAATTTGTATTTGGCTGTATTGTATTGAAATATGTGCACATTTTCAGCTTGCCCCGACGGTAAATGGGGTCGTAACTGTCAAAATGAGTGTCGCTGTATGAATGGCGGCACGTGCGAGCCACTGACGGGCGAGTGTGCGTGCACGGCCGGCTGGCGTGGCGACGCGTGCGAGAAAGCCTGCGCGCCGCCCACCTTCGGCGACAACTGCGACCAGAAGTGCCAATGCAAGAACAATGCTACGTGCAATCCTGCTAGTGGAGCCTGTGAATGTATTCAGGGTTACACTGGGGCTTTGTAAGTTTTTTAAACGATACCTGATCTGATGATGTTATATATTTTAAAATTTGTTTTTAAACCTAGTTCCCTAATTATATTAGCAGTTGGTTCTTAATAATTTTAAGGGCAATTTTGTCAATATTATATTATTTATCTTTATTTAGTCCATTTTGTGATACACTAAGAATGGTAAGTATTACTACTTAACAGCCTGTGAACGTCCCACTGCTGGGCTAAGGCCTCCACTCCTATTTTTGAGGAGAAGGTTTGGAAGGAACGCTACTCCAATGCGGTTTGGTGAAATATGGTGGCAGAATTTCAGCGAAATTAGATTCATGCACGTTTCCTCGCGATGTTTTCCTTCAGCTTCAATCACGAGATGAATTATAAACACAAATTAAACACATGAAAATTTAGTGATGTGATAGAGATTGAACCTACGATCATCGGTTAAGATTCACGGCTTCTAACCACTTGGCCATCTCGGCTTTAACACTAATATTAATTTAGAAATTTATTTATTACATTACATTACTAATATAATTATTAGAACACGAACTAAAGTAAACCATAAGATTAGGTAGGGACTGGTAGGATATCCGTTATTGTACCGCTAACCCAAATTATTATTGGTTGCTATGATTCGGTTTGAATAATTGTGCGTCAGAGTTTTGTGTGTGTTTGTTAAAAAAATGCACATGAGGTATAATATCCTAGTTTCCATGTTTGACATTTGCCGTTTAAATAATACTTACATATTAGTGACGATGTTTGTAGGTCTTTACCACAAACCACCAGCCACCATACGTTCGTTTACCAATTATATAAATATCTAAATGAAATAAAATAAAAAGATACCTCACCGACCAATATAAAATAATTCAATCGTCTGTCGAAGGTTTTATCATCTGTAATAGGATGTCTGGTATAATAAATTGACCGATTCCTTTGTATTGTTATCTGCTCGGGTCAATTTATTTATACCTTTGTCTTTTCTTAATAAACACATGTAAGAACGGTAGTAGATTACGATCCTATACAGATAATATTAATTGAATTTAATCAACATGAACATCATATGTATATACTTTTGTGTTATATATGATTAGAAAATTGTTATAACAAACGGACTATTTTTTTCAACATTAATTTGTAGAGAATTTATTAAAGAAGTTGGACCTTTTTTACATTCTACAAGTAATTATAGTGAATATTTCTTGACCAAGTCGGACTTACCGCTCGCTAATTTCTAATATTTCTATCCTTATTTTAAACTTAGGCAATTTGTTTAAAACGAGCTGATATATATTTGTGTTTTTGTTTTTAGATGCGAGGAAATGTGTCCGAGCGATGAGCCATGTCCGTTGAGATGTCGCTGCCAGAACAATGGGAAGTGCAACTTCTTCACTGGCGAGTGTGAATGCACGGCCGGCTGGACCGGGGAGGTGTGCGCTAACAAGTACGTATTGTATCAATATATGTATATGATTGAAATGATTTTAGTTAAATAAAGAAAAATTAAACAGAGCTGTTAAGATTTCTACGATTAATTATCTATTCATTATACTTTCTTCGTGCAGATGTCCCGCTGGCAGATGGGGCGATAAGTGCGAAAAGACTTGTGAATGTGCCAACGGTGCTGGCTGCCATCATGTCACCGGAAAATGCCAATGCGAAGCTGGTTTTACAGGAGAAAAGGTTTAGTGTTTTTAATATTTGTTCTCTTTAATTGATGCTTCCGAGCATTTGAGCCGAAATGACCCAGGCAATTGTAAAGAGATGTTATATTTCCTTTTCGTAAAAAAGGGAATATTAAAGGTGACTAAGGAGATCTTCAAGCACAATTCAGTTTAGAATGTGTTGTTAAGTGTGTGTGTATTCCGAGCGTTTGACGACGTGACCGTTAGTATTAATCGAGCGCGTCCCGCCCGCAGTGCCTGGAGGCGTGTCCGCTGGGCACGTTCGGCGTGGAGTGCCTGGGCGCGTGCGCGTGCCTGCACGGCGGGGAGTGCTCGGCGCGCGACGGCTCGTGCGCGTGCCGGCCGGGCTGGCGCGGCGCGTGGTGCGAGCGCCGCGCGTGCCCCGACGACACGTGGGGGCCGCGCTGCGACCGCGACTGCGAGTGCAACCCCTCCACTACGGACATGTGACTATTTATCTCTTTTAAGGCTGATCTTTTAAGGTTTGGCAAGATGACTCGAAATCACATTTTTATTCGCATTCAAGACGATCGGAAACGATTTTATGCATCGTGCCGAGTAGCCTGCTGTAATAGATTTAAAACGATTGAGTATCAGTAAATACTCTTCTTGCCCGGCTTGTGTGTGAGCTATGTCTTTCCGCAGGTGCGACCCGTGGACCGGCGCGTGCGAGTGCTCGGCGGGCTGGGTGGGCGAGTTCTGCACGCGCCAGTGCCCGCTGCTCACGTACGGGAAGGGCTGCCGCGCCACGTGCCGCTGCGAGAACAGCGGACACTGCTCGCCCGTCAACGGTCGGTAGTCGACGCTCTGACTCTCTCAGACCAAAGACATTATTGATAATAATTTATGTCTATCTATTGTTACAGTCAAAAATGAGTGTTTTTTTAAATATAATTGTAAATGTAAACTATTTAGCTGTTGTTGGGTACACTTTGTAATGCTAACTTGTTTTGAGTATTCAACCTTCATAACATCTTGATATCTCACGTGACGTGAGAGATATTCGAACGAAGTACGACAGATGTCAGTTTGATGGATTAACATCGCCATAGGTTCGTGCCTGTGCGCGCCCGGCTACCGCGGGCTGCGCTGCGAGGAGCCGTGCCCCTTCCCGCTGTACGGCGACCACTGCGCCGACACGTGCGACTGCCACAACAACGCCACGTGCTCGCACGAGACCGGACAGTGCGACTGCAAGCCCGGGTCAGTTCGCAAAATCAATTGCACTCTCGTTCCTTTACTCTCATAATCCAATGGGACGCTGGCCAAACGAAGACAGATCAATTGCAAGACCCCGCTTTACGCGCATGACCTACTACTGAGGTTTAACTGATGTTGATTCAAATCTCATGATCTGCAGTCTTGTACGGCTAGCCAGTGAACCAAAGAGTTAAGTAGGAACAAATAACTTATTATGATAATATATATATCATTTAGAATTAAAATGTAGATTATTAAATTAGACTATAGACCTTCGATCACTAATAAGAACTAGATACACACTCCCGTACAAAAATCATTTTAAAACTGTCCCTTAATGTTTTTGTAGTTGTAGTTGAAATAAAACCACATTAATGCAAATTCAATCTTAAGATCATCACTTAAAGTTGTATTCACAACTCATACTCATATTTACACACACACACATATTTAGACCGACAATAGCTGGTCTACATACATTACAAATTCAACCTTACATTGTTAACTTAAAGTAGAATTTAAAAAACGATAAAAAAAGAAATAAAATTTTACGAGGTAGGCTCGCCGTTAGCACAAGGACGGAATGGAGCCGAATTGTTCAATATTTTTATTTTCATACTCAAATTTGAAATGCATTTTTTTTGTAATTTAGTCAAAGGTGTATTTTGTGTTTTAAACATAATTTATTATTAATAGGGAACGAGATTAATAATCAATGAAACTAAGATAAATATAGACATAATTATTTATTTACATAATGAATCATCAAAATCAAAATATAGTTACATATTTATCACTTTCTACAAAATGCTTCGAACATACAACGCTTCGTTGGGTCGGCTATTATAACAGATATCCACACCGCACAGGATCTTGAGGAAAGCTAAAAACCATTATAAAATCTCTCATCTTCAATTTAATCACAAGTAGTCAAAAAATAATATCAAGAAACAAAACTGACTAAGCAAAAATGTTGCAATAAATCTTTAATTCTCGCTTTCGAGTCGACGCCAAGCCTTTAGATGGTCTAGTATAAACAAGAACTTGGCTATAGTCGGTTTAGTTCATATAAGTCTAATTTCAGAGCCTATTATAATCTTTCAAAAATAAATTTGAATGATTCAAAACTGTCCATTAATCACGGTATAATCGGTATACATACATAAAATAAAAATCGATTCAAATTGAGGAGAACCTTCTTCTACTTAGTCAGTTAAAATTTAAATCAACAATATTTTACTACTATATTTATAGACACAGTAAAGAAGTTAATTTAACAATAGAAATGCATAATCATATTTTTCATAAAATCACAAAAACAAAAACTAACACCAGCGTCTCCACCAACCGTGTTCCATTGTTGTTGAAACAACCCATGTAACCCGAACAATTTAAGTGGGTACGCGATAGTATGAATAACACGTTTATCAAAAGTCTTTACAATTGTCATGCTTTATATCGCGTGGTGTCTATTACGATTTAGTTTTTAAAAATGTTTTCCTAAAGAAAAACCATTATTTACAATACAGTAATAACAATTATATAATGGTACAATTAATACTTACCAAAAATATGAAACTCAATCCTTTTTCGGCGTCCTAGACGTGTGATTTCTGCATTTTTGAAAGAGCACTGAGGCGTGTTTACTGTCGGCGCGTCCGAATGGTACTAAGTTAAAAGAGCACCCAAATGTTCAAATGGGTGCTCATTCGGTAAGGACGTTTTTTGAAGCCGATTGTGTATCTAGTTTTTATTAGTGATCGAAGCTATAGACTTATAAATGCGAAATTAACTCTGTTTGCCCCCTCCCCCCCAACATGTGGGTTAATCCATGGGAGAAAATTAGTATTACATATTTAATTATATCTAAAAGTTATTTTTTTACTTATAGTTTTGATGGCTTGAAATGCGATCGACCGTGTAATGGAAAAACGTTTGGCCATAGATGTCTACAGCCGTGTGATTGTGAAAACGACGCTCCCTGTAACCCTATCAATGGTATGTTTTTAATCTTACACACAATGGTAGAAATATTATTAAAAATATGTTTAAGATTTTATTAAAAATATAATATTGAAGTTATTTATAAGAATTAACATTAAAGTAAGTCGGTTGAGAATTTGTTAGCAATTTTTATGAAAACAATAATTAGCCGTTTTTCAGATTAATAATTAGATTAATATTACAATAAAACTTTACGTTCTGAAACATCTTCTTTGAATTTCTTTTTGAAATATTTAAAACAATTATAAGCTAATAATAATTAGTGTAGAGTGAGATAGAAATAAAACGAGTAACAATGCACCGCGCTAATCACTAGTAACACCTGTAGTATTTTTTGGTGCGGCGACATCGAGTCGAGTCTCGAATAAAATAAAAACAAGGAGTGAACATTGAAATACTTGAATATTTTTACCCTTTAGGCGAATGTGTATGCAGTCCTGGATACGAAGGCACGCGTTGTGAGCATCGCTGCCGGAGCGGCTTCTACGGACACAACTGTTCCTTGCCCTGCGACTGCTCCGCCAACGCCGTCGGCTGTCACCACGTCACCGGGGCCTGCATCTGTGAGAGCAGCTGGAGAGGTCAGAGTCAATCAAATAGCCCTTAGTTTTTGTACTTTTTGTTCTATTCCCCAAATCTATGTTTAAGTTATACTAACTTGTCTAGACTTACCTTGGACTCACTCAACCACTCACGTAATAAATAATGGACATTAAAAAATTTATAGGGTTAATATAGGAATTCGTTTTGTATCTGTTGTATGGTTTGCTTAGAAACCGGTTGATATATTGGCATATAAAATACAAAGCACGTAAAGCCGTTAGTTTTGCGCCTGAACTCTTTGCGGTCATGTTGAATTGCCGTCCCATCGGATTATGAGAGTTAGGGAATAGAGAGTACACTATAATGTGTCCTGCGCAGTTGGCTAATCTCTCTTGAATACATAATGAATATCATAGATATTCAAGATCTCGACCAATGAACGAATAACGTCAAATCAATGTCTATAGTTGTTTATTTCTCCTTTTGTGGTTGGAACAGACAATTGGCATAGTGATAGCTTCATGTTTGATTGCTGTAATGTAAGATTTTATTATTAAAGAAAATGTAAAAAAATATATCCAATAAATTCTTTCGCGATGCAATCCATTACCGACATGTGTATAAGTGTCGTCATGAATGTGAAATAAAGTACGTTAAGTACGAGATTGAAGGAAATAGCAATTTTTACACAACCGCGACACAAATATTTATTTGGCAAAGGTCTGACGCTGACTGATAATACAGTCAGTACGTTTTAACGTTTTACTACTACCTTACTACCTATCTCCGTTTTGATCAGACGTATTTTATATTCGTAGTAGTTAATCTGTCTGTCTGTTACCGTATCCTGAAAAGTTCTCCGAACCGATCGTGAAATTTAACTCAGAGATAGCTTAACATTTGGATAAGGACATAAGGTTGTATATTAATAAGGAGCTTAGGGGAAAATGAATTTGAAGCCTATTAAGTAGTTAGCACATTAGTAGTAGGCTAAAACATTACTACGATAGAACAATATCGTTGAATAAAGTATTATTAGTAGTAAGTATTTATTTAATCACATATAGGCTATGTTCTCATGTGTTAAATTAGATAATAAATTCATAATTGCATCATATATTCATGTGCAGGTCTTTCTCGAAGGATTGGTACGTATGAAGGACATAAAAAAACAACTTATATTTAATTTATTTTCATTTTTTAACAACAGATGTTATGCAGAATACAATCATATACGATACATCGTGCGATAAATCTAAAGCGAAATCTTATGAAGATATCGATGAAATTACCAAAAACATACTAAACGATGAGCAAGGGTCATATCTGCAAAGACGCGGCAAATACATCAACGGAACTGAAATTGTGAACAATATATTAAAATCTGCAAACAGCGACGCTAATACTATATCTCAAGATTTTTTTTCTAAGAGTAACGTTTCTAAAATATTTAAAAGTAATTGTTACGCCATGGAAATGAATACAGACAGATTCATGGCAAACATGACCATTTCGGATTTAAGACAAGTTTTTCATAAGTTGAATATTAAAAAAGCGAAGGCCATTGTTGTCATTGTTGATGCTGACATATCAACTCTGTGGAGTGTCAATATTGATAATGAATCGGTGCAGTTCCATCACTTGTATTCGGGACACGGTTTTATATAGATTAAAAATAAATAAGAGTGTTTGCCGTTGTTTTTATTTTATATTTAAAAGTACACTGTAGTTCAACACACCTTTCAATATTTTGAAGTAGAAGTCATAACATATGTATATATTGCATGTAATGTGTAAATATTAATATATGAACATGTACAATTTTGATGATTAGCATTATTAAGTTATTTTGGTTTTGTATATGTTTATATTGGTATAGAAGTTTTCTTTTTGAACGATGATAAGTAATTGTCATATAAGTAACAAATATAAATCTGAGAGCGCGTGTGTCGCAGGCGTGCGGTGCGAGACGCAGTGCGCGGCGGGGCAGTTCGGCGCGCAGTGCTCGGAGCGCTGCCCGTGCGCCAACAACTCGTCGTGCGACGCGGCCAGCGGGCGCTGCCAGTGCGCGGCGGGCTGGCGCGGCGAGCGCTGCGACCTGCCCTGCGCGCCCGGCACCTTCGGCGTGGCCTGCAAGCAGACCTGCCCCTACCATCCGCTGGGTACCCACTCCATAGCCATACTTGCGTTGAAATGTTGCCCACGTTTTTTTTTTATATGGGGAGGTGTTAACTAGGTTCGAGACGGTCATTCTGCTGCTGACCTCGGGACTTGATGAGGAATAGATTATTCTGTTTCGTGTCTGCAATTGCATTAACCAAATTTATACTATAGAAAGATAACTCTTTGATTGAATGTTTTCTGCTCGATTTTTCACTGGACTAAACATAATTAATCTGCTAAAAAGTTTAAGTTTCTCTCTAATACATTAAAATCAAGGAAGTTAAGAAAAATAGACTACAATATATCTATTGCTTTCAGTCTGTATGAATAAAAACACGCTACGGAATGTGCTACGGAATGCACTAATAAATGACACAATCAAGTAGATTATTTACGTTGACATCTGAGCTCTCTTGTATTTTCAAATAATGGAGATTGTTTAAGTCAACATTCTAGAACAATACGTATAATTGCACAAACACTCGAGCCACCGTAATACTGTTTACAAACAGTCGCTAACTAATCACGTAACACGTAGCGGGCAACTCGACGTGCGACCCAGTGACGGGCCAGTACTCGTGTCCGAGCGGGTTCACGGGCGTCAACTGCGAGTACCCGTGCCCGCTCGGCACGTACGGGGAGGGCTGCAGCCAGAGGTGCAACTGCAAGAACGGCGCGGACTGCCACCATGTCACCGGTAACCCTAACATATATGATTTTCGAATAAAAGTTGATCGACAGTCGTAATATGAATGTGACCTCGACCGTATCGCCCGGAGCGCAGGCGCGTGCCAGTGCCTGCCGGGCTGGCGCGGCGCGGCGTGCGGCGCGGCGTGCGGCGCGGGCTGGTGGGGCGCGGGCTGCACGCAGCCGTGCCGCTGCGCGCGCGGCGCCGCCTGCCGCCCCAACGACGGCTACTGCCGCTGCCCGCCCGGCTACACCGGCAGCTACTGCACGCAGTGTCAGTACCCGCTTTATACTTTTGTAATATACCCTGGTCGCGCTCGATGCTAATTCCAGTGTTTTATGAGTACCGATTCGATTAATTCATTTTCAAATTATGTCCATAATTCACGAGTTTGAATCTTTGAAAGTGATCTCTGTTTGGTTTACAGTGATCTTCATCTTTACATATTGCTCATTATATGCATTGACCTTTATAACATGTACATTATTTAAAATAATTTTAAAAAGGAAATCAAACTCAATAACTGAAAAACCTAGAAACCTCGTAACCTACCTTCGGGTCCGGTACCTTATAATTTGTTCATCCATTAAAGCAATGTTGAAAGCAGCTGAACCAGAAGCTTACTAAAATTAATTTAATACAATAAATAATGTCAAGTACATTTGCATTTGTTGCCGTCTGCAGTCTGCCCGGAAGGCTACTTCGGCGATCATTGCATGGAAGCGTGCAACTGCTCGTCGGTGGGCAACTGGGTGTGCAACCCTGTAAAGGGTTGCGTGTGTCACCGCGGGTTCATCGGCGAGAACTGCGACCAGACCGCCAGCGACGCCATCGTCATCGACCGCGCCAACGGTAAGTACTCGTCCGGCGCGCTAACTCGTTGCTGTGTCAGTCTGTGTATGTACGTGTCGCATGTATGTCGGCAGGCGGCTCCAACGCGGGACTGACGGCGGCGATGGTGGTGTTGGTGGGCGCGTGCGCAGCGGGTGCGGTGCTGCTTCTGCTGTACTACCGCAAGCGCGTGCGCAGCCTGAAACGGGAAATCGCGCACGTGCACTACACCGCCGACCCCGGCTCACAGCCGGACCAGCAGCACTTCGACAACCCGGTCTACTCGTTCCAGAGCTCCGCGCGCGCCGAAGACTCTGCGACGCTACTCAATAACGCGACGCACATCTTCAACAACCTGGGCACCGGCAGTAAGCTAAACAACGCCACTCTGGAAAGGTTAAGAATGACAGCGACTTGCTCTAATGGAAGTAAGTATCGACGCGGTGACTATTATCGAATCCCCAAACCCCTTCTGCATCCGATCATAATAACAACAGAAATAATTTAAAAAAATATATATTGACATTAGTCGAATCCACATTGCAGGCTAAGTTAATAAGGCTGTGTATTTGTGTGTTTATTCATAATCGTTATGAATGTGTTTCTGAGAAACATATTTAATTAATCACTTATGCTTTTAGGCTATGACCCAATGTCACTCAAGAATAAGGACGCCGATTTAACTAATCCAAACTTGTACCATTGCATAGATGAAGACAATAAGTTGGACCACGTCTATGATGAGATAAAGCACAAGGAGGGATTCGGTAAGTTGATATTACATATTATTAAAAAATATATATTACTTCCTATGTTTGTATAGGAAGATCAAGAGTGAAGTAACCGCTTCACTGTATAATTTGTATAAATAATAATGCAGAAAAAATGTCTAATCTTATAGAAATGGAATACGACCACCTGAACTACACTCCGCCGGCGAACACCTGGAAGCCGCACTACCAGCGGATGAACAACGGAGTGTGCGGGCCCGCCGCCGACGCGGCCACGCCCCCCATCCCGCCGCTGCCCAAGCTGCACGCCGCGCCCGCGCCGCCCGCGCCGCACTGCCGCCCCTCGCCCGCGCCGTCCCCCGCGCCGACCCCCGCGCCGACCCCCGCGCCCGCCGACGCCGAGCCGCGCGACGTGGGCCCCGCGCCGTGACGCTCTGCGGGCTCGTTCTCGTTTCGTAGCCATTTTAACTCAGTATAATTCTAAATTACAATGAATCTGAAGTCGTTTTTAGTAATTATTATAACTTTGTTTTAAAATTAAATTATCATTATGCGGTTGTGATTTTACGACAATATGTAAACAATATTGGAGTTTCGCCGAAAATGGAGTAGCATAGTCTGTCGCTTTACCGCGGGCTCCTAAATTTTTTTTTTGATTTGGAAGATATATTAGTCGAATTAAATTATATTTTGATACGCCTTTTGAGAGCTCCTTTTGGATGATTATATTGTAAAAAAGATGTATGTTATGTAAATTACTTTACCGATAACGATTTGAGGTGTATTTTGACATAAAAAACCTAAACGTTAGAACAGTTAAAAGTGTCTTTACATCATACATGAATAAGAATTTATAGTAAACGGGCAATTAAACATATCTTTGTTACATTGTAAATATTGTAGATTGTTTTGTTCCGTATTCAAGTACTAGAATTAATTTTAGATATAAATAATAAAATTCAAAAGTAATATCGATTATATATTTAAAATAACTTACGCCTAACGTTATTCTTTCGGCGAGATTTATTCTACATTTAAATGTAAACAAATATACGATAATTAAATAGAATAAAATATCTCGTGTGAAGAGTACTTCTTCAGCAGTCTATATTTTTAATTTTTTTAAACTCAATTTGACCATGGAAACAGACAAATTTACACACGGCTCTTGTATCGCGTGGAATATTCCGTAATTTTCATAGTTTTGTCTCTACCTCGAAATGTATTAAGATGTATTTTTGTTGCCAGACAATTATTTAGTGATAGTGAGTATGGGTTACATAAATTAACGCATAAGTCAGAAAAAGGGCGTTCTTTAATTATTTTTATAATATAAATAAATTTTATTTTGTTTCAAAGCTAAATAATGTTATTTTTGTCACCGTTTTTTGGAATATTAATAAATTCTCAAATCAAGTATTATCAAGTCATACAATAATTTTAAGCGATTGCGTACTACAAATTTAGTAATTGTGATTGGTTATATATAGCGTAACAATGCACGCTTTAATATAATACGGTTCGCATCAGATGATACTGAACATTTTTGTGTTCATCCCCAAATTATTTAAAATTAAAAAATCAAAAATATTTAGATAAATCTGTTGATAATCGTATTTTTTAAATTACGTAAAAATCATTAAATTTTAGAATAATTATTATAAGTTAAATCAATATCATGGATGGCACCTGTTACATTCCACTGATCACAATCCTTTAGGTGACACTTTTTTTTTTTTAAATATGAATATATTTTAAATGTTGTCTATATTGTATAAATTTTATCATTTTATTTTAACATAATTTCCGAAATTAGTTTCAATTTATTGTACATGTTTTATTTATGTATTTGTAACACGTTTTTTTGACATTTTATTAAAATTATTTGAAACAGTAAGTAGAGTAGTTATGTTCATTAAATACATCAGAATAAGAGATACTCAAGAGATAAATCTGGGTATGGGGGGTTACAGTATGTTGTCGTTTAAGCGTTTTAATATTTTTACTCTTAAATCGTAACGGATAGTATTCAAAATAAGAAGATGAAATAGTTCAGAAATGTAGTCTCGTTTATTCAATAAACGCAGTGTATTTGGAAAGGTGTAATAAATACGTATTTTTAATTTGTATGTAATATTAGATATTATAAGCGTTCATAAAGATATGTTTGGGAACAATATAATTATTTGATGAATATAATTTATTCAAAGAGTTTAATGTGTTTTATATTGTATATTATATAATGTTCGTTTCAATACACATATCCGATTCGTCAATAGTTTTTGATATATTGTTGTACGTAATTTACTATTTAATGCATTTCTGTTAATAATTTGAAATCATTCTATTTGAACAATGTCACTTAAAATTTTTTTGAAAGTGAGTTATTTAATCGTATATTTGCAAGTTATTATTTTGTTCCCATTGTGTATGTTTAAGTTATAAGAAGTTGCTCAACACGTGCCAATAAGGTAACATCGACGAATTGTGATTCATACTAGCAGCTTGAGATGGCTTCATCTTGGTTCGAAATTGTACGGTTTAATGTGATCGTATTTCAATTTATTTTAGTTAAAATAATTATATTTAACAATAAACAAAGTTAATCGAAATATATCGGCTTTACTCATAAACGTTGCTGAACGCCTGTTTAGCTAAACACGGATTTTTCTCTTCCTGACATTATTGAGTTAACATTCGAAAGAAGAAGACAGAACATTGTTTAACTAATTACCTTCTAAACAACGTATATAAGTAAGGTCTATATCTTTATAGTTGATTGACGGCAATCTGGCGTAATGTCTTTAATATTTATTTAAATATTTTGACTCATATAAATGGTATCCCACATTTATAAGCGATCTCGAATATAATCATTTTTTATTCAAAATTTATTATCATTTAAAGTCACTGGTGGTAGAGCTTTGTGCAAGCTCGTCTGGATAGGTACCACCCACTCATCAGATATTCTACCGCAAAATAGCAGTACTTGATATTGTTGTGTTCCGGTTTGAAGGGTGAGTGAGACAGTGTAATTACAGGCACAAGGGACATAACATGTTAGTTCCCAAGGTTGGTGGCGCATTGGCGATGTAAGCGATGGGTAACATTTCTTGCAGAGCCAATGTCTAAGAGCGTTTGGTGACCACTTACCATCAGGTGGCCCATATGCTCGTCCGCCTTCCTATTCTATAAAAAAAAAAATTAAAACATTAAATTATTTATGATAAAAGAGAACTGTAAAAATTTTACTACAATATATAATTGTAGATTGCAAAGCTGATCTAAAAAATATTTTTTTTTTTATAAAATTAAATTGTGAAATTTTCTAAATATATTATAAATGACCCGTTTTTACGTTTGTCGCATTGGCGTCTCGATGGAGAAGGGGGACAAAATGGCTTAACTTGTAACCCGTTGTATTTTATAATATAAATATTTTAAATGTCTCAGACTCCTTTTTGCTTTCATCTTTATTTTTCACTCTGGCCATAGATTTGTAATATTAGTTTGGCCTATTACCTTCATACGTGCCGTTTTCGCATTTAAACATAGGAAGTATATATATGATAAAGAAGCCTAGGAACGAATCGATTTCATATTTATTTCTATCTAATTCTAATAAATCATAATTTCTAAAGTATATAAGCACTCCATTTTGTCCCGTCTTGTCATAACCGGACGTTATTATATACTGCCTAAGTTGTTGTAATTGATATTAACTCTAGATAAGTAGTACTAATAAATGTGAAACGAGAGTGAGAACGCATTGTAAATGTATTATATTTTCATGATATTCAATGACGATAGTAATAATCATATCAATTTATACTCATCATATTAAAATTGTACTTTCTTTTAAAAGATCTCATAGTCAGATATGTAAGTGCGTTCCCACTGTCTTGTTTTAGTAATTTATACATAATTGTAAATTGAGTGTTAAGTTTATAGTGTACTACTAAATTATTATTTTAATTAAAAATTAAAATCAATTTTTTAAAATATATTTTAGTATTATATTATAAGCACAATATTTGTAACATTTTAACCTATGTGATATAAGAGAGTATAGGGTAGATATATTTAAATAAATAATCTGTACTTCTAATTATACAGAAGTTTTATTTGTTTTAAAATTTTAAATTGTTGAATTAGTTATCGAAGCCTACTTTGAAAAACTAACGTGGTAATGAAGAACAAATATTGATTCAAGTGTCTCTTCGATCAGAGCCCGTGGATACATTGAGTAAATATTCGCCATTTATTACATATATTCCTTAGTAGTAACTGATGCGTATAACACAATTTCTTTTAATAATTCACGAGTGACAGTTTTGTATTTTAAAAACAAAAAGTAGCTATGAAGTTGTTTGGAATTATTTTCGCTTCTATGTGCATACAAGTAAGTTATTAAAAAAAATGCCTTTTATAATATTAGGGTTACCAAAATAAAAAATAATAATTTCAGGTTTCTTCATCACTCCTTGATGATTTCCGAAGTGCTATATATAACGTTGAACGTGGTTTTGGTAAATTACTAACGGATGTCGTAACAGATGTAAAGGATACGATACATTGTACCATATCAGCAGTTGAACAAGTTTTGGTGTTAAACGGTCTTTTGGACCAAACTTCTAGTTACAGTTATAGTTGTAAAGGTGGAAGTAAACCAATTCAACCACCACCCCCGCCGCCTAAAATTCGAGATCAAAGAAGTTTGCTTGATGATTTTCGAAGGTTGAAACATTCTAATCGTGCCCTGGACTATCGTAACTCACCAAGACATATATCTATGGAATTGGGAAAGTCTATAGCTAACGTGAATAAAACAATAAACGATATTCTAGGTCACCATAAAGCCAATAGCAATTTAAAACTTGTATCTAAGACGATGAAACAAGAAACTAACCGTTTAACTGAAATAAGTGAAATACTTAAGCATGAATTGGAACATATATCGAGTAACATCAGACTTGAAATACGAAAATTGCTTTTTGATCGACAAGAATCTAATTTTGAATCGGTTTGGGATGAAATTAAAACATTACACGACATTCAACAGAGAAGTATGAATGACACAGAGATAAGTGAAATACGTAACATTTTAGATAAGGTTGTGGACAAGTTGCATTTAAAATCTGAAAATAAAAAACAATTCGGCCGCTATAATTTAAATCAAATAAAAAAAACACTAGAAAAATATTCTGACAATAATGAAAAACCCATCCGAAATAATAGCGATCATTTCGAAAACATTACATTATCGTTTACAAAACCGTCTACAAAAATTGCGCCAAAAACTTTTAAAGACGTTACCGAGACAGTATTTAATGAAGAGATAAAAAATACTAAAAGTTATCCATCACATTCAGGGCAATCCCTATTTAATTTAAACCTGAATACATTTGACTATTTTACACCATTTTCGACAACAGATAATAATAGTATGAAAACCATAGATGACGCTAAGAAAATTATTGAAGACAGCCTACATACCGATAAAGTATTAAATAATTTTTTTAATGAACATCGAGGAACCACTAATGTATTTAGTAATCCTGAATTATTTGATTTTAGTAACAATTAAATTTAATGTATATTGAATGAAACTATATTTCAGTTTAACACGATTCTTTAAAACGGTATTAAAAAAAGATTAAAAAAATAGATTCGTTTTTAATGTTAACTCTGATTTATTACTTTGTAAGTAGCTTCATACGCAAGGTAATGTTTATATTTAGTTTTGCGATAGAAAAACAGTTTCTTCAGTGTTTTGTTTAAGAATCTA
Organism: Nymphalis urticae; assembly: GCA_905147175.2. Lineage (NCBI taxonomy): Eukaryota > Metazoa > Arthropoda > Insecta > Lepidoptera > Nymphalidae > Nymphalis > Nymphalis urticae. Next base: position 12,066,914 of record LR989983.1, read on the forward strand.
GTTTATTTTTTTAACACAAAGGCTACAGAGCTGAGTCTACTTGCCGATTTATTTATATGATGATCCCATTAAAGTTTAGAATCTATTTTGACATCAAGGAATTATTTTGAATATAAACATCTAGTGCATCTCAATTTAAAATGTATATTACTCTTTAATTAAGCTCTTTTATTAATTAAAGTTATTAGTTATGAATGACGATTCAAAAGCGCCTCGCCTACTTCTGAAATTTAATTATTATTACTTTATCTTTTGTCCTGACCTAATTTCGCTTATGGCTGCCAGTCACAAAGCCTAACTATTAGCTCAGGAAACGAGGAATGTAATCGTCTGATGTCACATGTTACTGTCATCTTCCTAAATTTTATTTAAACTTTCCAAAAAGGCATTTTAACGAAGACTGGAGTGTGCTTGCTTGCGCCAAAGTAACAAATGAGGCAGCGAGGTAAGAAATATTGGACGTCTGCTTAAGTAATAATATTAAGTGATGATATTAATGGGTTTTAACGGAAAATAAATAATTACAACCACATATCTTATAACGGTTTTATTAACAATATAAATAGATAAATTACAAATTTACTTTTCTACAATTGAGCTGCGCTACTCTACTGCGAGCAGTCCAATGTGCTTATTATAATATACTCTAGATATAAGATGTCATTTTTTCATTCCCGATGTGGGCTTTATGTATACTATGCACCACCATATATGTAGGTACATACATAGGAATCGAATCTTGGATGCGTCCGATTAAATATAAATAATTATATTCAATGTTTATTTTTTAAAGTTAATGCTCATTTACGTTTTTTTGTTAATATTTAGGATGCAAACAAGATTTGAGTAGATTAATGAGTGACATTAAAATTCTAAAACAATATAAAGTTTACTATAATCTGTTATAGGAGATCACATGAGCATTGAATATAATATCTATATGTACATAATCATGTACATATTATAAATGTATATCCGTCGTACACAAAACACGAAAGGCTTTTAAACATAACAGGTTTTTATTCGATTTTATTTTTTTACATAATTATTTAGTGATCATTTTTAGTTATGCATTGTTTATTTTCAATTCCTTTTCGAAAGATGGCTTTCGTATGCCAAAAGCGTATTAAAATGTTAAATATTAATATTATTACAAAATAATTTAATAAAAATAAAAAATGATAGCCTTGAATTGTCTTGTGACTTGTTCCTTGCTAGTGAGGACTCACAACAGTGCAACATTTTAATTGTAATCTAGACACTCGTTGACAAAATTGAGCAATTATCACCTAAATAAAATCTTTATATTGTACCTACTTATTATCATAAAGATATTTCTTAATTAAAGTGAAAAAAATAAGTAAAAATCTAATGTATAAATTACTGGTACAAATATTCATAATTGAATTCGAACATTATGTTATATTATTATGATTTATTTCATAAAATAAAAACTAATTAATATTCCTGTTTTATTAGTGTGATTTTTTTGATTCATATTCCCTTATAAGTAATAAAATCGATATATTTAAGTTTTCAATGTACATGTTCTATTCTACGACAAAGATAGTAAGTTGACACCGCAGAAGAGTTGAAGATATTACGGCTCACGCACTCAATACAATATTACATAATAGTAAAGGTATAACACGTATTTTCTTAATCTAGACGATAAGCATCATATTAAGAAGAAGTGAAAAGAAAATAATGGATAAATTGAGAGTGATTTGTCACTTGAAGTGACTTTTAAAGATCCTAATTGTTGATAGTTTTATGACTACTACTGCTATGATATGACTATCTATTTATACGAATATATTTTTGAACACAGACAATATTAATTTGGTGGTTTTCGCTTTTACCTTAAATATAACAATGACGTAGGTTTATTTTACAAGTACTATTTTAGCAAACAATTATTCAAAGGACATATAATATATTCTAATAATACGCTATTATAAGCACATTGAATCCCATATCTACAAGCTATTTACGTAAACGAGCGTCTTTTAAAACATTAATCTTTCAGTGTCATATTAAAATTTAAATGTCTAAAAATAAATACATTTATTTTTTTAATTTTCATATTAAATGTTTTTATTTAAAAAAAAAATAGTTACTGTAAAGCATGCGACGATATGATCGGAGAGTTTTTGAAGAAATTAAAAAAAAACATTTGTTGATGCAAAAGCAAGGGTGTAAGTTAATTTATATAATACTACTTCACTATCAAATATGACATTATGGTACTACGGAAGTAAGATATAGATATAAGATAGAAGAGAACTACTACACATATCCTAGAGTAAAATACGTGTCGTGGAATAGAACAAGTGCCGGGCAGGACGGGTGTGCGTTAAGGTCCGATGCTGCGGTGACCGTCAATATTTATGACTGTAATTTGTTTGCTGTTTAAGCAAACCGTTTTGTTGTATTATATTTTTACAACACGAAATGCATAATAAAAGATGAAATAAATAACTTACTCGATGATATTGAGCAACATACATTTATGTCAATCAACAATAGGTGTCTTTTTATGTCTATTAACAATACCTACGTGAGGTATACTTTATACCATCAATTTTATTACACCATCGTAATACAAACAAATTACAGTATAAGATCAGTTGTAGCGACTGTAGTCCATTACGAAGGCGGCGGACATCGGACTAAGGACGATGTGGCGATTTGATTGAAGTGCTTATCAATCGGCACCCGGTCATCGTAGAGTGTGGGAGCTTGCAGGATGATGCCCGCCGTCCCGACTAGGACGGCCAGTGTAAATATCCATAGGAATAGACGATCAAGCACCATTGCCACGTATTTCCAATCTTCTTTAACCTGAAATAAGAGTTAAAATCTTTTTTTGGAACATTTACGATGTCGCCTCAATAATAAATACGAGTCCATAATGAAAGCTTCTTCACGGTTAAGAAACTTATATTATTAAATATTTAACCAACACGAAATTTTCTATGTACCACTCATATATACTTTTTTTTTATAGAAAAGGTAGGCGGGCGAGCATACGGGCCTAAGATTTTATGTCCCTTGTACCTGTAATTACACTAGTTCACTCACCCTTCACACCGAAACACAACAATACCAAGTACTGTTGTTTTGCGGTAGAATATCTGATGAGTGGTTGGTACCTACCCAGACGAGCTTGCACAAAGCCCTACCACCACTCATACATCTGTATGAGTAAAGTATTTTTCTGTGAAATTTTTTTTTGCATACCTTACTAATCGTTAAAGAATGCTCTTAGTGTTAATTCAACAATGTCATATAATTTTGGGTTGTGAAAAAAGTATTAAGTAAATAGATTATATGATGGATAATAAAGTAACATATTTGGCTGAAATTTTATTTTCAAAACGGCAAACGAGCTGGAGGGTCAACTGATGGAAATTGACCTGCAACACCCGAGGGCTTGCAGGTGTGTTACCGGCCTGACCTAACGTCGAGAGGAGTATTATTAGTGTCGTCTAAACTCTTGTTTTTTTTGTGATTCTTGTATTTTTCTTGAAAAACAAGATTTCCACAAAATATGTAATTGTATTATGTACAAAAATAAACTAGATAAATAGATAGATATTCCCAAAGTATATTTGGCTTTTAAACAAACAGAATCAATTTTCTTTTTTCAGTTTTTTAGTACACAGTATTGCATCCATTCGTATCAACAAACCTTAATTAAATTTTGCGCCAAAACGTGACATACATTTCTAACACTTTAACACAATACAATTTACCCAACGAAAAAGGGATCGTATTTCATTGCATGTTTGCATTACAATTTTGTTTTGTATCTTTATTTTATTAACTTATTTAAATGTAATTTGTTGAAAATATAACAAATGCACTATTTTATAACTGTTTAAATTCAAATGTATATAGGTAAAGTTCGTTTAAATTCTACAATAAAATATGGTTCAATAAATTGTAATGAAAGTCGTAGATATGGCTATTTGCCAATTTATACACATTTTTAAAAGTTACTGTTGGTATATACTTTTGCTAATTTTTCATTGTTTGTGTGGACAATGCTGTTCTACGCCACATATTTAAAAAATGACGATCTGATAATTTCGGTACACAACCATTACTTCATTTTTAAAATTATCTTCCATAAGGGTTGAATTTTAGAAATCAGTTATATAGCAGTTTTTTAGTAATATGTCAAACTAGTTAAAAAGTAGTAAATTGTTTAGTAAGGATTAATTTAAAAAAATCTTTAAAGTATATAACAATACAATTAATGAAAGAATAACATTGTTTGTATTTTAAAGCCATACTTTTATATCCTAAGGTATTTTTATCTGGCTCTAAGTAATAGTAAAATTTTAAAGATATAAAAAAAAGTCTGCTAGTCAGCCTATTGGTAACTATTGGTAAAATTAACAAAATATGTATTACGTTAAAATATAATAAAATAGTAGTAAGTCACGACCAAGTAATATATTATTGTTTAATACTAGCAATTTATTATTGGCACGTCCCGACTTCGCACAGATAAAATAAGGGATTTACCGGTTTTACGCTCTGATATTATTTTCAATTTATCGTCTCGGGCCAAGCGAATCAGCTTGTAATACCCCACATCTCTGCCTTAAGTGCTTATTCAAATATGTTTTATATTTAATTGCAAAGTATAAGTGTATTTTTTTAATAGTTAAATATTTCTTATACATATTAATAGTTAATTAGTTATTATTTATTAACATGCATTGCTAGAATTATTTCAAAATATATCTAATATAGAAATAGCTTATGGTGCTGACTTTCCTGACTTTCCTGAGTTCAACAAAAACTTCCAAAACCAAAGAAATAAAATATATTAAAACTACAAACAAGCAATTATTCTTTGTTTTTCTTTATTACAAAGACTTATCTTACTGTTTCTTGTTAATGTATATTTATATATTGACTATAGAAAATCCTGATACAATACCATTTTATTGGAGACTGGCAGCGCTCCAAAAGCATGTATTATGCAACTATTATTCAGGACCATTAACCACCATCGACCATAAACAAATACTTTTAATGTAGGTTTACCGTACTTCCCTCAATGTCTGTAAGGCTTCGCGCGATTAGGTAAAAGGGATCTCACTCATCATTTATTCTTGCATAAATTATTATACTATGTTTTGATCTGTGTTATGATTCGAAGAGCGAATGAGCCCGCGTTACAAGAAACGGTTCTGAATTATCATCTACCAATGGATATTTAAATATATATTACTATTTATTTTTATACATTATCAATATGCTGAAGTAAGAAATGTTTGTGGAAGTGGAAAGTTTTATAACTATACTGAATTACTATTTAATTTCAATATAAGAGTACTCGTACCTTAGTTGAGTCTTCAAGCATCCTTGTGTGCTCAGCGATGAAGCGAACGCAAAAGCAAGTTCGATGCACCTCTGGTGGGCATGCAGAGTGGCTGAAGCCGGGCGGCGGCTCTGGCACGGGACTCAACGCCTCCTCCTCGGGCGCGGCTAATGCACCGCCCTCGCTGGAGCCATGTACCACGCAACTTCCCCCGAAACGATTGCTTTCACCCAATCTGCAATATATCATTCAATTAATTGTCCTGGCTTTTCTAACTGCTGGGCAGGGCATCGTAGCTTGATCATCCCTGTGGTATTACTTTATTTAATATATATATAGGGGCAAAGGGAAAGGCAAAGGGGATGCGAGTATATATATATATACTCTGTTAATGTATATATATATATATATACATTATACATGGCTCAGATCTACCGGAAAGTTTTCTGATGGTTTTGTTTGTCCCAATTGATAATTATACAATACAAATTAGACACTTGCTTCTGACAACAATCACCTGTTTTGAAGAAAAACCGGACATAGCGTTTAAAAAAAACTAATAAATATTTTTTCAACATTATTTATTGAAACATTTAAGCCACTTTTTAAAAAGAAAAGACAAAAGTATAATTTAAATTTGGTTAAAAAGGCGGAGTCTGAAGTTCCTAGTCCAATCCCCAGTACGGGTAATAAAATGCAAATCCGATTTTTGTTAGTGCCTAGTTAGGATGTCAGCAGTGCACTTCTGTAATGAAAATTCTCGGAAAGCACGTAAAACCGTAGGTTCCGCCGCGAGAATTCCAATTCTTTAAATAGTTTGGAAGTCTTATAGATACATAATCCATACACATAGTTTTGTAACGTTAATACTTAAATATAAAAATAAAATTGAATACTTAAATATACATATACAATTTCAATCGTGTGCTAGATATAACACATAAATAAAATAAAAATAAATTTGAAAAAAGTTTTTGTTAAAATTAAAAAGCATACATACAATAGGAATCCATGAAAGTTACATTTGAATTGTAGTTTTTTTTAATTTGAAAATGGGGATTAACAAAATGCCGCTTAAAACCTGAATGCTATTAGTATAAAATAGGGCCGGGCCGTCCCGCTTATAAAGTGACAGGCTAAAACTTTTCAGAATATAAAGAGGGCTAAAGATTCATTAGCCTTTATTAAAACAGACGATAGAAAACTAGAGCGGATCGCTTAACGAAAAAGAAAAAATGAGCAAATTTTATATTTTCCTGTAATTCATTTTCTCATCTTTTCATCTTTTATTTTTAAGTGAATAATAATAGACAAACCGTATTATGTATTTTCTCCGATAAAGCAATTAATCAACTTTGTCAGCCATTCCCCGAAGGACAATGTCCTATTGGGTTATATTGTTCGCGAGAGCTCCTGTTTTGTGATTCTCGCATAAACTTTTCTCATAACACAACAAACCCTTACCATACATCAATGTAACTCTGGGTAATGTATTGTGAGTGGTTTACTGTTTCCTTATATATATTTATATATGTGTATTTTTATATATATTAAAAATAGTAAATATGCAAAATTTCATATTGATTGGTTAAGTAGTTAGTACGTGAATGTGTAACAAACAAACTTTATAGGTATATGTGTTTTACACTCGTACTGACCCCGATTGCACATAAGTCGTGTGTGTGAGGTCTTCCTTGCTGGGCGTGCGAGTGAGGGGGCGCGTGGGCGCGGCGGGCGGCGGCCACGCGCCAGGCGCGCAGCAGTCGTCATCCGCGGCCGCCAGCCGGTAAGGATACAGAGGCCGAGCCGCACCGCCGCAGCGTACCACCATGCCACATGGTGTGAAGCGCGACCTGAACGAAGGTATACGTAAGCACAGTCTTATTGTATAAGTCGATACTTAAAAAAGGGCACAAAATTTGAGAATATGATATATTCTCACTATATTAATTAAAACGAAGTAATATGTATAGAAAAATGTATAATTCTAGTATTATATAAATAATAATATAGTATAGCACTTAACTAAAAAATCTGGCTATATAAGTACGAGTATATAATTATTGAGTCTATTTAAGTGAATACTTTTGATTATTATTATTCTCCCAGGTTACTAAGGAAATCAGCTATAACTATATTTTATACTTCGACAAACACGTCATTTTATTAAACTTTTTAGAAAACTTGATTCATATTTCGCTAGATAGTTTTTTTTAAATAAATGTAAGTTTATATCAATTACACTAGTTATTTGGTTCGTAATCAATAATTAACAAAGTTTCGCAATTGATACTGTTTTGGCTTATATATCACGTTTTAAGATATTTATATTGTAATATCTTGCAATAGTAAATTGTTTATGTATGTTTCTGCGGAATGTTTAAAGAGGCCGAACCGTATTTAAAGCTCCCTCAGAAAGCTATTTACGTAACGATCTGTGGCCGCAGTGGCAACTGACTTGTCTATTGTATCTCTCGTCATAATAGTAGACGAAATTCTTAATGGAATTACTCGTACAACTGCCATTTATTAGAACACAAATGCTCTTTCCAAAAGCGATGTATATTTTTTTTTATTTACTTAACAATTAAAAAAAAAACTATTACGAATGAAAAGTCAAATTACTGATCTTGTTGTTGCTGTGCAATCTCTATTTTTTAAATTTCGTAATCCGATGGGACCTTCGATGGAGAAACTTCGGGTTCAAGACCAACGCCTTCACGTACTTTGCCAGGATGGGAGCGTAACATTGTACACTTCCTAACTTTCCTAGCAACAGTACCCGGACTGGCTTATTGTGGCTACTGAGAGTTCCTTGACAAAAAACCCTATAACTTTTTATTATAGTCCGATATGGTATTGGAGCCCCGGACTTCGTAATTTGCAGACGTATTAGATAATCATTAGACTGACGAAGTAAATTGCAGACAGAAAAAATATTGCAGAATTGTTCTTAATTCAGATAATAATGAATATTAGTAACTGTGTAACTAAATAGCATATTAACAATAACTGATACAAGTTTAAAATAAGAATTCGAAGTTACACTTAAACAATTTTTTTTTTTTTAATAACTGTTCTATTTTTTATTTTATTTTTTATAAATAAATTCTTGATGTTCACTTTAAGATTAGTTAGCTAGATTAAATTAAAATAAACTTGTTCTGTTCTATCTCTAGAATCTATTTTATAAGAACTTGTCAAAGCGGGGTTGTTTTAAAATGCGAATGCCTATGTAGGTTATGTTTAAGCCTAACTTTTGAGTGTACAAAAAACGCTGACAATGCCCCGAGAGTTGATGCATCATGCATGCATTGGGTTCTTTTAATACTTTGTATCGGAATATACACTAAAATATATATCAAATCTAGTGACTATATCCTTCTCAAATGTAGGGTTAAATAAGACAAGACGACACCAACGACACTTCATTTGTCAAAATCAGTCGAGACAATTAGGTTACGAAGCGTCCCAACGAAATAGAAATACACACATTATTATATATATATATATATATATATATATATATATATATATATATATATATTAAACTATATCTTTCTAGAGCAGTCGGCTAAAAGAGATAGCGAGAGCGCTCAAAAAAATAGGTTCCGATATCTTACTTTTTTATTCTTTATCCAATATATAATAATTAACTTTTTATTTATTTGTTATATGATATAAACATTGATTGTAATAAGCTTGATAATTAAATATACATATGAATTAAAGCCTTATGGTAGTGGCTAGCTTACAAGGCTAACGGTTCGATAAAGAGTTATAGTTAGGTATAGGGTTTTTCTGCCAAGAAGTTTTAGGTAGCAGCCTGGAGTTTCGAAGTTGGTAATGTTTACATCCCCATCAAGCCCTTGATACTGTGCTGTGCGTGAACTCTCTCCGACCCTCTCGGATTAGAGTTTCATCGGATTAGGTGTGCGAATACAGAATGTACTTTTGCTTCCACACACACGTTCGAATAATCGTTAACTATAATTAAGAATCGTTATATATAATTAGGAATTGCTACCAAAGTCAGAAGTACATATTTAATGAAATAGGTCTAAAATGAGTGCCTGCTCTCTATGCATGTGGAACACTGGGTAAAATCTTTTAAACCATGATATAATCTGTTACAGAAAAATAACCTACATAATGTATTTACATTTACAGCTTATATGGTAGATATTGTGATTCTCTTCTCTATGAAGTAAAAGTAAGTCTCTGTGATGTAGAAGCGATTCTTTACAGGCTCGCTTTTTAACGAAAATTATAACCGTTCTTCCTTTTATACGGACATTAGCACATTGTTGTCGGCTACTAAATAACTTGTTAAATAAAACACACTTTATTTAGTCTTCTAGACTGGTGAACTGAAGGTGTGACTATGTTTTTTTAATATGTCTATGTCTGCTTGTTACTTATATTCTACTCTTTCGGAAACAAATATTGCCTTATTCATTTCTGAGCAGGTAGAGGAGATATTGAAGAACTGCAAATGAAAGTGCTTTGCGTGCTGAGGATGACAATGGAATACGTATTGGGGCCACACTCGATGAGTTAATAGATTGAAAGAACCGAGAACGTATTGGGCGAAATAGGACGTGCGGTGCGATATACTTCTACTAAACACAACCCGCTACGTATAACTATGAATGGACTATTACACAAATTTGATTTATAAGAAAAAGGAAATAATCTGCAGTTCTATTCAAGAAAAACGAGTTGTTTATATTCAATAAATAAATTAATTTGAAATGAATATAAACTTTTTAATTACAACGTTAAACTATACGACCAAATAACACCGTTAAAAGTAAAAACCGAGTGGTTGCAAAATATAGGTTATGAAATTTTATCATAGACTTATATAATTTTATAATAAAGCTAGTGTGAAAAAGCTTGTTTAATTAATTTGATCGTTGAACTTTGACCGGCAAAACGTTAAAGCAGCCTCAAGCCGAATTTAATTCACATACCTTAAAATTGTGTTAACCCAGCTGGCTTAAGCTTATTACTGTTAAGATGTAGAAGTTTCCCGGTGCGGCGATAAATATTTAAGTTCACCGTACTTCAGTCGCCAGCAACTTGTAATTAACTTGTAGCTGTTAATTTTGTTATTAGAATTTAGACACAAACAAATTTATGTTGAATATTGTATATGTATTTTTACAATACAATACAAATACTAATTATAAATATTTAATTTTACTTAAATATATCGATTTAATATAATTTTGCCCAACTAATACAGGTATAAAATATGACGACGAGACTATCCTGGTGAGCTGGCGAGCTTTTGAGCTTTGATCTCTGTTGTCTTTTTTGTCGCTTTTATAAGTCATCCGAATATTTTCTTAAACACATACATATGAATGATAAACAACATTTTTTAAACATTTCTGAAAGAAGTGAAGCGAAGGAAGCTATTTTTAAAATGCTGAGACAACACAGAGGCTAAATAAATAATGACATTTTCAGTGGGTTTTCTTTACATTACCTTTAATCGAACAATTTAGGTCTGTCGCTTAGGCACAGTATTCATAATAATTAAATAAATTTATCAAAGAACTTGAACATGAACCTTACGGAGATTTTAACATGCGAATCCATAATACAGTTACCCCATTTTTTAACAAATTCAAGGAACTACATACACTATCAATTGATAGCGTTTCATGGCAACCTGATGAGACGACCTATATTTTTAAAATACAAACGATAAGTAACTATTTAGCTCTCAAGCTCAATAAACATCTAGTTTTCGTAACGCAAGTTGAACTAGTAGAACTTGGTAGTGGCTATGATTTCTATTGCCCGAACGTCTTTTGAAAAATTGTCCACTCAGTTTCAAAAGCACAATGACGTTTTGTTCAACGATAGATTCGATCAAACGGGACAAAAGAATTGGATCGACCGAGGGCACTTAACTGTTCTTAAAGTGAAAGGTTATCTTACCTCGTTGTATCGAACTTATACTGTGGTCGTTTCATAAACAGCAGCCGCGGTAAGATGTGTATGAAAACGCGTTTCACCCACGGAGCCATTCTGTGGGTCTGTGGCGATCGGAAATGGACGTTTAGTACCACAACTGTGACGCATATGCTGTAACAAAATGGGTGTTATTAACTTTTGTCGCTCGTTTATAATATATTTTTGTTATATATAATTATAAAGTAGTTGTAGAAGCAATGGGATTCAATTGATATTCTGCCTCATTCCAGAACTTTTTATTTTTTATTTATTCGACACATTGTATAATACTAAAAATTAAATCTTATAAAAGCATTAAAAATGACAACATTTTACCAAACGATTTGATAAGTAACAGCTCATAAATGTCAGAATGCTGGGTAATCTTTCAACTCCCCTTAATTCAATAAAGGAAAGCAATTTACTTGGTGGTAGGGGCTTGTGCAAGCCCGTCTAGATTTGTTATGTTCCTGTTAAAAGGGTGAATGAGCTATTCACAGTATGATTATGCAAACAATGATAATGTAACAATATTAATCATTATATAAAGAATAGTGACATATATCAATTAAATACTCGAAATAAAAATAAAATAATCATTCCAAGTTTTCGTCTTAATAAAGTTAATTAATCGCTCGGTAATTAATTGGACAGGTATAAGCATTTTTAATAAAATTCCGCAGTCTATATGAGTTGGCACAAAGCAGGCTTTATTAATTAATTATAAAAAAAATCTTATTAGTAAAGCCTATTACTGGTACTGAATATTCGAGTATATCAGACAAAAATGCGTGGATTGAATGATAGCTGAATCTCGTGCAGGAACTATATATATATCGTGTTTATGTAATAAATATAAATTTGCATTTCTGTAATAAAAAGAGTAACTATTTAGTTCTTGCTGGTTCTTCTCGGTAGAATCTTTTACTATCGAATATTTCACTATCGGACGGCCAGGCAAATGCGACCAAAGCGCCATAGGTACACAGTGGAAATTCATCACTCCTGATAGGTACAACGTTGGTGTCTTCAAATCCAGAGTAGACAGGTTTCTTATAGGCAAGCGTGCAATATCTTAGAACGTGTCGATATTTAACACCAGGCAAGTCAACGGTCAAGTGTAAAAAAAAAAGAATCCATAATCTGAACTGGTGGTAGCGCTTGACGTTCCTAAGTACTTGTAAAAGTCTGTTTGAATAAAAAATATTTTGATTTGATTTGAGTGTAACTACAAGTACAAGGAATATAACATACACAAGATTGATGGCATTGACGATGTAAAGAATACTTAAAACTTCTTACGGCGTCAATATCTATTGGCGGCGGTAACCATTACCCATCAGGCACCAATTTGCCCGTCCCTATACCTATTTTCATATAAATGCTATTTATATATTAAATTGAGAACATGTTCATGTTACATATTAATGATTACAATTCCAACACACCACCAATCTCCATCTGCAGTTTGGCGTAGGAGCCTATCTAAATGGTCGCAGTTAATCAAGATGTATGGCCCTAATCCTACGAGCGGTAGGGATAAAATTATGTTCGGGCCGCCCGAATGGCTGAGTAAGCAGTTCACTTATTTACCTCATATGCGATACGAGGGATATCTTATTACGACACAACGTGATCGTATCACGAGTTCTATTATCGAGTTAATTATTATCAATGCAATATTATCATGGGCACTTAACGTGGATTTGAATTGTAAATAAAGTCTGATTCGAAGTTTATCTTTGTAACACAATCACCGAGATCCAAATCTCTTTGAAAAGATAACTACAGTGAAAGTTGAAAAGGGGCTCGGCGATTATTATTTTCTTTGAGTACAAAGTTATGCAATCAAATATCTGGTTTAAACGTCGAATTCTAATTTATATGGAAATTCAGCGGCCTGTTAAAGCGCCGAATTCAGCTATCGGTATTTAAATAAGTTTTGTGCGAACACGGTGGAGTTACGTTTGGCGTTGGTATTTTGATGGCACGCAGCTACTGTTACGTTAAAATTAAACTAAACATTTATGGTGAAAATACTCCGTTAAATTCACGCAATATTAACTTAAAGCTCAAAACCAAAACTTATCAAACTTGAGCTCAGTTTTGTTATATTCCAACTCGATTTGGTTCCTGATGCTCGTGGTGGCCTATTTTATTTTCAATTACATTAACACTTGAAGGAAATTACTATTTCTTACACAACAATGGCATATATATGTGAAATGTTAGTATTATAACTAACTATTGTAACTATTATAGCTTTGTTTTGTTACAAGATCATGTCACCGAGTCAACTTCACGCCCGGGTCAAGAATAACAAACCCTAGATTCTACACAAACACGAAATACTAAATCGTAAATAAACGCTAGCCGACAGTGACCCAATTTGCTTGTATTATTTTTAAAATATTATATTATTTATATTGTAAAATGAATTCATTGAATTTAACGGCATTTTGAACAAGGTTTTCAATGGCAACAAATACCATCAATTCGACTAAGTCCGAAATTGAGTCATATGAACATATGGGATGTTCATTACATCGCGCATTTAAAAAGCACAAAAGATTAAATTTGAAATCATTGCGGGATTTAAAAGATTCATGTTTGTTTTAAGTTTAAAACAATTTCGATACCCTAATATAATGTAGAAATTTGACTGACTGCTTGTTCCTATTTCAAAATGTATCAGTAAAATATTGTTTGAAATTTTTATGTCATGATTTAATTCCGTTCCTTAGCAGGGTTTTTCCTATATGTGACATATTTTCTTCTGAGTTTTCAATTATGGACATATTCAAGTATGTTTATGCCATTCCTCGAATGTGCCGAACTTACATTACTGAAGCGGCCCTTTAAATTGAGGAAGATTGCCACCTAATATAAAGAACATCACTCGTCAACGTCACGGTTAAGCTTAGTCTGCTACAAACTGAGCTAAGCGGTTAGTCAGTAGTTAGGGTCTCTGCAATTGGCGAAATGCACGATTAAGCATCCAAGCGATCCCTAAAACGATTGATAAGGGCTGAAAATGAGAAATATGTCCTGAACCAAATGTCGTTGGTTCTTCCGATGCTACGTTGTCTGCATGACCTACAGACTGTTCAAGTGGAATGTACACGCCAACTGTAGCCATGCATAAAATTTAGTTTATCTAGTCAACTAGTTTTTCTATTTCTTTTAACGTTTTATAGTTTCTTACGTACATAATAGTACGTTATTAGGTTAAATTAAAAATTACAAAAGACGATTTAAGTTGATATTTCGGAAAGTAATATACCTACTTTATTATATTCCATAGAGAAAAATTGATTTATGATTAATCGATTAACGTTAGCCGGTAAAATATTTAATAAACATTTTATCAGTAACACATATTGAAACAAACCCAAAAATAGATCGTCACTAAATGACAATGGAACATAATGATAAAAAAATTTTTGCAGTGTATTATTAGCGTTATTTACAAATGTCAAGGGAAATTTCGTTAATCTCTCATTCTTTTGTGATAGATTGACATTCGAAAGCAGCAGAGAATGCATTCACTATTTACAGCATGTATAAGTAAAGTTTAGTACGTTTCAAAAAATTGGCAGAGGCGTTGTAGTATGAATGCCTACTTTTAACCGCTTTCAAATTAAACTGATTTATATATCAATATTATACTGATTTACTCAGAATAACAATAATGATTTTTAAGTAGGTTACATTACATTTTCGCCTGGTATTATGAACGAAGCCAGAAAGAGGCACAAATCGAAACTGATGATGAAAGTTTAGAGCCAGACTGCTCTATTGCCCATTTAATATAGAATCTTCAGCAAAGAAATTCAATATAGCTATGAATAAAACTTACATACTAATGCTAAAATAAAGTTGCTTAAAAATTATCGCTCGTTCTTTTCATAGGTTTGACGGTGTTTGTGTATAATGACTACAGTAAAATACATACTATACAATATATACAATTTAAGAAGCTCCCTTTTCGTAGGTTATTTATTCTTGGTATATATCCATTTAATATCTGACGGTTATTATATAATAGATACACCGTTTAATTATGTATGAAATATCTTACCTTATAGAAACTAATATCATCGCGAAAATAAGATACTTTCCAAGGAGAGGAACGACGAGTGACGTCGGTGGTATGATTTCTACCACCAGCAGGAAGAAGACGTGGAGGCTGATGAGAATCGAGATGGAAAGCGTTACCTTTTGACAAAAACATTTAATATTAAACACAAGAAAATTACAAATGTTAGTTATTTAAACTTTTTAAAAATTCTGAAAAGAAACACCAACGAAAAACAATGACGAGCCGGTTGGTGTGGTTGGTAGATACTTGCCTTTCACGCCGAAGGTTGTGGGTTCGATTCCCACCCAGGACAGACATTTGTGTGCATGAACATTTATTTTTGTCCTGAATCTGGATGTAATTGTCTATATAAGTATGTATTTACAAAAGAAAAGTAGTATATGTAGTATATCAGTTGTCTGGTTTCCATAGTACAAGCTCTGTTTAATTTGGGATCAGATGTCCGTGTGTGAATAATGTCCCAGGATATTATTATTATAATTAAATACTTATTGTATCGAATAAGTGTTGTCATAATATATTTAATAATGTACATACATTCTAAGGTCGAATTAAAATATAAATGAACTTCAAACGATTATTTCCGATGATTACAGAGCAATAAATTCTGAGTATTTATTGAGTGTGATATTACACCAAATGCTATTATGTAAAAAATATGTAATAAATAAATAGTATTAAAACAAGATTGAATTTAAATGTTCTAAAAAGAAGAAAGTTAACTTTGAGGAAAAAGAGACCCGTTATTTATTACATTATACAATTGTATATAATATTAAGCGTGTCACGACAGAATACATATGTAGGTAGTAGAATAACACAAGTACAAATTTATGTATTTGTATAATAAAAAAAGTAAACATGAATTTCTCAACAAGTCCTTTCGCGGTTAGCGAGCAAGTAGCAAGACTACATTTAAATTTCTGTTATTATATAACGTTATTATTGAGCAAATATTAAAGAAATATGATTGTTTTTTAAAATATATATTTATCTAATTAAGTACATCTAGAAGTTAAATGTATAAAGTAAGAAATAATAGAAACTAAGGTAGAAATATTCAATTAGTTTAATATTTCACAGATCGAGGAGTGATATTGTTTTATTTTGTGTTATTTATATTGCTTACGGTTATAATAGCGTATCTTGAGTATTAGAACTCCAATTATTTATGTTTTGTTCTATTTGAATAAACGTCTTTAACTTGGAATACGGAAAAGGAACACAACACGAATACAAGCCTCAATGTATGTATCGTTATAAAAGATTGAATGTAACAAAACGGAACGATACTAATTAGCATTAGTAGTAGTATTAATACTTCTTACCTTTTCGCCGCTGTCTGAAGGCAAGTAAAAAGTGAGTACGGTGAGAAAAGAGATTCCCATGCAGGGTATGATGATGTTGACGGTGTAGAAAAGGGTTTTTCTTCGCATCGTTATATTGAACGTGATGTCCAAGTAAGGTTCATCGCAGCACGTGTAGAACTTCTCATTTCTGCATAAAAATATTTGTGTATTCAGTATTTATTAGCACATGTTACTATTGTTGATTAAGTGCCTCGTTTAATGTATCGGTTAGCATATAAGGCCGCAGACCCTATAAGGCAGAAGCACAGGTTTTTTTCGAGAAATTCTTAGGAGTTGTTTGGAGTCCGTAAGTTGACTGATTTATGGTTTTGTGACTAAAATCGCTTAGGACATCTCTATTATAAGTTACACATATCAAAGATTAACGAGACGAGAGATAAGTGTTAAAGTTAATTTTTGCGTAGGTAAACATTTAATTAAGACTTTCTTAAGTTTGTCTTTGTTCCATTACATATAATATATGACATAACAAAGAAGTTTATATAAAAGTTTGATGTATTTATAATGAATATTCCTCTATATTATTACGTCTAGAAAACGTACATAGTTATATAAGCTTACAGAGTATCCGAGAAATAGCATTCATATTTTAGATGCGGGGTGACCGTAAATTTTATATTTGATGACGAGGAAATAAATACGCATGCAAGAGCAATTTTGTAGAGTGTCTCGTAAAAATATTACAAGGAACTAAAAATAATTCCTTCAAAGCAAAGTAGGCATTTTAATTTCGAATTTATTACATTCGTATGTTTCACTAATTACTTGTCCTGATATTCTGGTAAAATTAGGGTTATACTTATAATATCAAAATATTATAATGTATAGCAATTATTATAATATAACTATTATTGGGTGAAGCTATTTATCCGCTTCGACTTTAACATCTTATCGCACGCTACACGTCTTGTTATAGATTTATTTAAATGTCTACTATCTCTAAAATTAGTGATTGAAATTGCAAAGTGTAACTAGGAATTTATACCAACAGAAAACGCTTGAAATTAAAATGTGATTTATTAAGATAATTATTTGAACCGTGTGTCAAATAAATTGAATATGCTTAAAGTTTATTTTTTTCTTTACTGTGTCTAGTCAATTTAATATATTTCTATAAGAGTTTATAGTATTTATTAGGGACAGATTTTTCTGAAGACATTTTGGCGATGTACAAATCTTTCAAACAAAGTTTTCTTATAACTTATAGTTTTGGCACAGTTCGCTTGGAAAGCGCTCAGACCAACAATTTTGTTTCCGAGTCAGAGATATAATGTGAAAGTTCCATATCCATCGGATAAATAGTTTTTGCGTGAATCTTGAAGATCATAAACTTATCTTGTTAGAATATTAGCGTGTTTCAACATAAAATAATATTTATAAAAGCAAGATAAAAGACGCACTTTTTAATCACACGAAATATTAACAAATCCCATAACACTTTAACATATTATTTACGATCTGCTCTTAAATTAAAGTTAGCTTAAGCGTCAATAGCGTGTCCTTACATCGCCAATGCGCCACCAACCTTGGGAATTAAGATGTTATCTCCCTTGTGCCTCTAGTTACACTGGAACAGCAATACTAAATATTTCTGTTTGGCGATTTGATAAGAGGATAAATTGTTTTGAAAGATCATATTTAATTTACGTGAAAAACTTGACTTTTAATTTTCATTGTCATTTAAAAGGGTGATTGATGTGTTTATGAATATCGTATCGTATTTACAGTTTCGGAGATCTTGTTTTGAGTCAGTCAGTCAGAAGTATCAGTCGTTGGCATATTTTCCGATATCCTGGGTTTAAACCCCTAATTGGACCAACAAAAATACTTAATACTGTCAAGAAGTGCTCAGTCCCGCAGTAGCAGCGGAGTTTGAAAGTTAACATTGTTAACACTTCCGTGCCTAAGAAAGCACGTTAACCGTTGTCAAAATTTTTATACATAAATTAAAGGAAAAATTGTTTTCACTTCTTATAAAGTGCGACGACTATAAATAAAACAACAATCACACCATCAAGCCACAATCTCAAAACCACGTAGAAGAAGTCTACGTCTCGTAGCGCGGTCTACGCTAGCTAGCTTCTTAAGCCAAAATGAAGTGGGTTTTAATTTCAAAATATATTTATCGAATTTCAGATTAAATATATAAATACAATTATTCACATAAAAGTAAAGTATAATATGTATGTTTAACTTTTTTGTTATTAAACTATAATGTATTTTAATTCAGATATAGGTCTACATTAATAACAAGATTTACCATAATTAAATAATATTTAGCAAATTTAAATTTTGAAGTTTTTGTTTTGACAGTAGTGAAATCAAATGTAAAATAAAAATCAAATGTAAAATTTTACTAATGATTAATTTTTAATTTATTTCTTTCGATAAAACACAGTCACCTTTAAGCTCCAATATTTTAAAATACTTTGAATGAATTTGGAACACGACAGTTGAGTAGAGAACAAAACAAACATTATGTTAAGCCGTTTGTACAGGACGAGCGAGGTCACTTCGCATTTTAGTCTCTGTAATAATAAAACACATGCAAAGGACAACGAAGGAATGAGATGCTTTACTGAGATTAATTTTTTATACGACTTTTTAGATAATGTTATGTAGAGATATGAATACATTTATTATATTTTTGATATATATGTAAAGAAAAATTTGGACAGCGACTTTGATAATAATTATTAATATCGCTGCTTCAATAACAATATTATGTTGATAATGTTTATATTTAAATATCAAGTCAAGTAAAACTCGCGGGAAGAGTTGTGCTATTACAATGAAAACAACAATATAAAACAAATGGATAAAATAAGTTTATTTAAAATATATATATATAAATATATATATATATTTAAAATAAATATATATATATATATATATACATTAGCTTAAACTGTGTTGTCGCCATCACCCAAAGGATGTGAAAAAAAATCAGCTGAATCAGTTGGGCAGAACTGGTTTAAAATTCTCTAGCAAGACATGACCTACACATATCATCTAGTTGAAGTTATTATACACAAAATTTGAATTCTCTTTAATTATGTGAGTAGGCGTTTCTAGTATCCACTAGGCCAATTGATCTATATATTTCTTTTTTTTTAATTTTAGTTAGAATCCTCGCGTGATCTTCGTGTATTTCTTTAATATCTTTTCAGCTACATTGTTAATGTTTTCAACAAAATATGTAATATTTATTTTGTAGTATTTTTCTTACCAAGTCTTTTAATTTAATATTCCAGATGCTTATGATTTTTTTTTAAATTTAAAATCAAAAATCAAACACCATTTTTTTAATACAGTACAGTTTGTTCCCTACCATATATTTTGTGAAGTATTGAGCTGAAATAATAAGAGCTTAAGAAATCATAACAAAGGGCGGGTGGAAACGTGGTCTATATTGCGAGATATTATTGAAGCACTTTTGTGTTGCAATTTGAAATGAACAATGAACAAACGCTGTGCGATGAATGCCACTGTAATGGATATACAACGTTCTGTAATCACAAGCTTTGTATTTAAGCATCAATGTTATGGTCAAGTTAACACAATGCTGTTGATCTCGTATCTTTACAAACTAAAATACATACTTTCGTTCATTATTTCAAAAATATTGACTTATGATCGAGTAGCAAAACATATATAAATATATATATAAAACACATATGTTATGAAACTTACGTATCCACATATGTGTAAATATATATTATCTTTATTGTGCATTACTATGAAAAGTAATTAAACGTTGCATATTTCAAAATCTAAAAAGGTACTTTCATGCAAAATGAAAAACAGTGCATTTATTTTCTGTTACAACTTTACCCTTAATTATAAGTTGCTAAATATGACGATTGTAATAAATGTAGCAGCGAGCAATATGCAACGTTAAATTCACTTTCACTTCGTTCATTTGTATGGTATGGTATACCATAAAGCATATATATATGAACAAAGTGAAATATACGATGAAAATTATGAAAAATAAAACGTCAACGCTGTTAATATTATTATTTGATTTATTATAAATGATACTATTTGATTTATTATAAATAATTATATGCAAGCTGAATTTTTGTCCGTATGATATGGCTAAATCCGGTGCTACAAAAAGTATCGGAACATACCCAAAATAGTTTAGGGCCGATTTAAAAAATAAATAAAATGCATTGTCCCATTCATTTTATTGAAACAGGTTCGAGGTTTGATACTTGGGGAAGTTAGACATAATCGAAACATTAGTATTAGAAGATCCATCATTTTGTAAATCCTATATAATATTGTGATGACAAAAGTCTGTGCAATCTACATACCCACAATGTTGACATCTTTGAGCACTTTTTGGAGCTGTGTTATTAGGATCCTATTGGAGGATATTGTAATCTCTAATTACAGACATGTATTCATCACATCGATGAGTCACAGAAAGAGTCAAACACACAGTACAGCAGCTCCTAAGAAGCCTAAGACTGTTTAATTGAAGGATTTTATTCATTGATTACAAAAAATAAATAAATAGACGTGTAAAACTATCCAACAGCATTTGAGATGTTAGTATAATTTTTGAATCCAAATAGACTATGAATTTGATAATGAAGTCAAGGGATCCATTTTTAGGTCAAAGGCAAATAATATATTTTTAAGGGTTAGAAAAGTTAGTATCTCGATTTGCGGAATGTATCAAAGTTGAGGGTAGGTGTAGGTTAAATATTTTGCCTCGTTTCAAAATTAGATAATATAAAGGAGAATACTTGTGTAGATCATTTAATTAAAAATAATTTAAACAAATTCTTAAATTGGCCTTTAGGTAACAAAGAGGGGAGAATTCAAGCATCACTTCCGATACGGTTCGATGGTTTCGGTGTACGCAAAGTTTCAAGGGTTCATTATCAGCATTTTTATCTTCTGCTATAAAATGTACACCAAATTTGTTTACCCTTCATAAAGTTATGCTTAAGATAAATATTTGACAGAGTCGAAAGCAGCATGATCGTATATGTAAACATATATTCTTAAGCAACCTTCAGAATACTCGTATGCCATTCAAAACCTTTCTTAAGTTTTTTCTGTGTAGTGATAGAAAATCTGGCTATTGGTTTCAGCTCTGCCACAAATGCAATTTGTGTCCCATTATTTAATTCAATTTATTTGCTTTAAACACAATATACATGTTTAGTCATTATATTTATGACATGCAAATATTTTAGCTTAAATTATAAATTAAATATAATATAACATAAATTAAATATAAATTACATTAATTGTGTATTCAATTTATATATTGCGTAAAGGAAGGACTTAAAAAGAAAATGGCCACCGGTAATTTAGCGTCCTCTTGAAGTACCGGATATTTGCGACATCGATTTATTAAAAAATTATACCATAGATTAAGTTTTATTATAAAAGTAATAATAATAGCCATATAAGTATATTAAAAAATTTAATTAATTCAACAAAATAGTATGAAATATATCGTGCATTTTAATGGTATTTTGTAGAATTACTATCTTTTACTAAAGTTAATTAAATTGTCATGATGTACGTCGTCGTGTCTTTCATTTTTTGCCGTTTTTTCAGGACGAGATAAAACCTAATCTCATTTACGTCGTAAAGTTATCCTTGCTTCGTATATCACAAAATGAAAAAGGCGTTACTAAGTTAACATGGAAGTATTGTGTAACAACGGTACTTTTAATAAAATAAAATCGCCTAAGGAATATTAAAATTTAATTAAAAAAGTTTTATCTACCAATATTAAGAATATTAAGAAGCAAGGTAACAAAAAAAAAACAAATGATAACAAGAAAGAACAAAAATAATCATGCTCATCTGGAAGGTATGGTAATAATAACTTTAAATTCGGTCAAGTTCAGCATTCAATGTTCAAAAATTTTTTTCAATTTTAATTTGGTTTTTTTGTCTTATCTTTTTTTACTTAAACCGCTTGAAACTGGCGTAACACTTTAATTTTTCTCACATTGTGTTATAAATGGCACATTTTATGAGAATGTAAAATGCTAAAACTTATCGTTTTTTTAAACAAAGATCATGGATCTAAACTAATTATGTCATATTAAAAAACCGAGTGTCTGATCACAAGAATTTAAAATCCCATTAGGAAATATTTTTGCGATGAATAGCCTGTTTATAAATTGTATAAAAAATTTTTCCACTCCTACTCATATAGCCTTTATTAGTAATCAGAAACGTCAATAATATCTGGCATATTCAATTGGTATTTAATCTAATAAGGGGCAGGATTAAATGGTTTACGTGCCTTGTTTGTTTCTATGCTTTGCGTGCGTCAGATCCCGGCAGAGCTTCGGGATTAGCGGCCATATATCTAGCCACTAGAACAACGAAGTAGTCAAACGAGTAGTACATCTGTTTGTTCACATAATACAAATTAACGCCAATATAATAAACTTTTACTGTCAGAAGTACTAAAGAATTAAAGAGTCATCGGTGAAACCAACGATTTTCAATTCAATAGTACGAAGTAGGCAGGGCCCCGTTGGCCTAAACTCTGGCCTGCTACTAAGAATTTCTCGTCAAAAAACCAAATAACTTTTTATTGACCTGAACCGGAGTTTGAGTATAGGTCTTCGGAAATCTCGACCTTATTAGCTATGATTAGTCCTAATATGCATAGGGTAATCATGATAACAAACCTTACAGCAGGCACCTCCAGTATGTCCCATTCGACTGACATGTAAAACTCGGAGAGGTCTACACCGACGGACACCACGTTGCTACCAGCCTGCTCATCCATGTGCCTCAAGTCCACCTGTACACACATTCTCATTCCAAAATTTAAGCGAATTTTACCAGGATTGGAAGCGAAGTTTGTGACGCTAACTAATCAAAACCTTTTGTATTTATTTTCCTTGAGTAACATTAGTACATTTACGAAATTGCAATGAGTAATAACTTGAAAAATTTATTATAAATTGAGAATACTTTTTAATAGAGATTAATAAATTATTATATATGTTGCAAATTAATCAAAAATCACATTTAATTTAAATATTCGAAGCATCAAATATAAAACACTTAATGTAAAACACACAGCAAATATACTGACATTTAACTATCTGGCATAATTTTGAGTGCTATTTATTTGAAATTAGCTTTTAAAATCATATTATAGTTATTTAATATTTACGTTGAGCAAAAATATAATACATTCTTGATATCTTATTTTTTGTTACGAAGTGTCTACAAAATCTATCTGATATATTTTTGCTCATGCGTAAATAAGTTTACTTATTTTATTTATATTTTCTTAATTTAAATATTAATAACACTTTATTATTTAGTTATTTTATTTATCAGATACATGCTCCCTGTCACACAATGTGTAGGTACCTAAAAACCAAGAATTAATTAGTGATCTGTAACAAGAGTTTATGACATCGACTTCCTTTTAGACGCCTTTCGAGATAGTTATTACTGAAATCATACCACAAAGTGTGTCAAGTACCTGTATGGAATCGCTTTTAGTTCATTTTTTTAGAACGACACTGAGCAACAAGTTCTCGAATCATGCGAAATAGTAACAACGCGAAACACAACACCTAAATCAATTTTATGAGCTTTGAGTTTTTAACGAGCCGTAATGGAGGCTGACCCCTATTTTTCTTTAATTCTCATTTGCATCAGCGTAATATCATCTACCAGGGTGGACTCCATTGTGTGTAACTCGTCAAAAAACAAGGACAACGGAAGCACCGGCTCCGCCGCGCATGTGTGTGTCGCGCGGGAACGGCGTGAATCCGCGTGTGTGTCTGTCGCGTGGAGGCGAAGCCGCGAGGCTATCCATATGTCACCCGCCTCATCACAACAACGGCCAGCAGCTAATCACTAACACAAATCAGTATCACGCAATGCAGACTCTATAGTCTATACTAAGCACGGTCGTTGTTGCTGTGAGGCACGGGCTTTGTTCTTGTGTAGCGAGTGCATGCATGACTGTGTCGTCGAGTGAAGTCGATGTCCATATTTCGCTTCAATCCACGAAACGGCCGCTCTAATGTTGACATCTATTTATTTATTGTGTATCGTTTTAGTCTGTTATAGTTTTGTTATGATAATGACTACATGCAATGACCAACGACACCGAATTCATACAGCCACTAAAGTCGCTAATAGGGAAAGGTATAAAATATGCAATAAGATGGGCGTTAATGCTCCAAAATATAACGAATCAAAATGTGACGGTTATCTTTTTCAGACGTCGTGTTGTGCTTAAGTTGTCCGCGTGTAGTTTAGTGTAAAGCTGTGTAAAAGACGTGGTTACGGTTTGCGGCTCTCGGCCGTTGTGATCGGGAATGCAATTGGTTTGGAACTAAGCCGGAGACATGCAGTGTGTGCACCGTGTAACACAGAGGAGGCATGCAGCAAGCACTTGTGTTAGCTGTTTGTGTTTCAGAAAGTGTGTATAGGCGCGAGCGGAGCCAGCTGGAGAAATTAAACGGGACAAAATCATTCCACGCTACGAGTCAATCTAATATTTTAGATCATTGTAAATAAGCTCTAGAGCGGAATGATTTAGTAAAAGAAAGGAAATTGGGTAAGGATCAAGTTAAGTGACGTTGCATCCCATATCACCTGACATTTAAAATTTTATACCTTTCCGTGTCGAGCGAGGAAGGCCGATCGAACTAAGTGGAACCGATCGGAGATATTCTGGAGCATTCGTGGACACGCACGTTGACAAACTGCTACTCCACATACTTAAAAACATCACCATCGCAAAGGTTATGTAAACTTGCAACTTGTTAATGCTAAAGAGCGAGACATAGGCGACAAGCGGGCGGCGGCTTGCGTCGCACGCTCATCGCCTTTCGCACTAGCACCGACGCGAAAAGTCAATGTTTTAACATTATTATCATACCACACAGACAGAATAGTAATATTAATTACACGACGAAAAACGAGCCAACAAGCTACTGCATGGACATGGGCCGGAGCGGCGGGCCCTACGCTACAGCCCGCGCGCGCGGCGCCAAGCGGCGTATAGCGGGGCGTCACCTTGAAGCCGTCATACGTCCAGCTGCCTAACTTAAGCACACAGGTTTGCACGTCGTAAGGAAAGAACTCGACGTCGATTGAGCAGGAGGACTTATAGACTGCAGGCGGCTGCCACACCACCATGCCATTGTGGTACACCGTGGCCTTGGTCATCAGTGTCACCTCGTAGTTTCCGTCGGCGCTGCGGACAAACAGAGTGGTCAGCCATAGCGATGGGAGACCCGGTAAATTACCTTGAATCCGTCGTACGTCCAGCTACCGAACTTAAGAACGCATGTTTGCTCGTCGAAGGGAAAATATTCCACATCTATTTCGCAGGAAGACTTGTAAATAGCAGGCGGTTTCCATTCGACCAGTCCTTGGTGATAGATGGTTGCCTTGGTCGCCAACGTTACTTCGAAGTTGCCGTCGGCACTGCAATATTAACGCACATTACACAAGCCGGCACGGGCCCTACGCGTTAGCCCTTTGGTTCGCGATACTGTGTTTATCTGTGGCGTCGTCGGTTGTTTCATCCTTGTATGTATTTAAAAGTGTAAATTGATACCTACGTACGAGTATCAAAATGTAACATAATATTTTTGTATACACAGCAAAAACTTTGTGAACTTGTGTTTCTGTATGTACAAGTGTGGCTACGTGTTAGTAAAGTAAATAATAATAGTTAAGTAAATGTTTACAGTGTCAGAATGTTATACGTATTTTTTTAATTATGTTAATTAAAATAATATAATTATAAAGTTTAACATAGATATAAATTACAAATGATAAAAACATTAAATTTACGATAATAAATTTAATATTTAGGTATTAACATATACGTGTAACGTGTACTTTGTATACGTGTACGTGTGTTTAACACACGATTAAGAGAAAATAATAATAAATGGGAACTGTTTAGTTAGGAGTAGGAATAGAGTAAAAGGTTCACATTTGAAAGATACATGATCTAAGAAGGGAGCGGCCGGAAATGAGCCACGGTTGTGCCGAGGTCATTTATCAAAGTCCGCCTCTTCATGCGTCACAAGACTAATCGAATGCCTCTTCAGAATTATTTCTAATCGACCTCCACTGAAATCATCGGTCATCATTATAAATTAATCAAGAAATAAACAACACAATTTAGAATATTTGTCTATAATAAATCATAAAATGAAAACACATTATAACACATTAGTCATTTGTACGTATCAAATCGTCCACAGCCTTTAGTGTACAGTTCAAAACATCGTCTAAATCATATTTAACGTCACTTATTAGTTTACTGATTCCAGATTTCACTCTATCGAATATTAAATTAAGAGCCACAAAC
This sequence comes from Nymphalis urticae, assembly GCA_905147175.2. NCBI lineage: Eukaryota > Metazoa > Arthropoda > Insecta > Lepidoptera > Nymphalidae > Nymphalis > Nymphalis urticae. Next base: position 12,094,051 of record LR989983.1, read on the forward strand.
GTTGAATCACTTTTGACCTAAAAATAAATAAATATTTATTAAGCATGAAACTATTACCTACTATTAAATATATTAGTTTTGAAATCAAATTTACCAATTTAACTAAAGTATATGACATTAGCAACGCTAATATGATTTCATGACAGTAAATATTTAACAAGCGTTTAAATGACTGCGTTACCGACGCGCTAATAATTTACGACTGGTGAATAACCATGAAACGATACGAGCTGTTATAACATATTACATACAACAAATATTTAACGTTATACATTTATAAATGATGGGTTAGTGCTTACATCATATTAAAATGAATTTTCAATTAGTTGTGTTAGAAACCGACTCTAAAATTCATTATTGTTTAATGTTACACGAGAAATCGCTCACCAAGTTATAAACTTCTTCAAATTAGTTAAGATTGGAAACTTTTATCTTTTAACGAGTTTCAAACCGCTTATATAATTATGTATGTTTATTATAACAGTCAATTTTAGCGACAAATAACAATACGCTTTTCATTGTAAATAGTATATAAAAAACAGTATACGTAAATAAAATTTAGGTAACAATAATAATTTTTAGGTTTATAATTTGAAAAAAGAACTCAAACATATTTTGATTAAACCCTGTTTCATTATAAATGAATAAAAAGGTATATTATAACATTTAATTCAAAAATTATCTATTGGATAGCATAAAATACGTCGAAAAGAATTTATCAGACTTTTGTACTGCCTCGTCGATGAGGCTGAAGGTCTAATAAAGTGACGTATCTATTTTAAGGACGCAACGATCAATAACGCATTCAAGCACAGATAACGGGAACTATGAAAGCTCTAATATACTTTGATATAAAGCCATTGTTATATTTGTGTGAAAATTTAAACTTTAGTTATTTAACGTGTGTCTTTAAATTATTATTATTAAGTAGCGATTAAGTAGCGATGTGTATGAATATGACGAATAGAGAATATGTGTAATATTATTTATTTCAATCTGTAGGATCACAATAAAATACTAATAATAATGGATGAGGGAACTGGTTTCTTAAAGCGTGTTTAATGTTATTTTTGTTTTGGTACTTAATACAAAATAAAAATTACTATAAAATTTTAGAACATTAGTTTAATGTATAATGAGGGATATTATATATATTTTAATTGCATATGGAGAAGCGATACGGCGTACCGGAGGGAAGAATACTAAACTGCTTGTGATACGGCACTTCGTAATTGTATTTGTTTATTTATTTTAGTTTAGTTTATTTGTAGAACTTTGATTCATCGAAAAAAAAGGCTTTGCTACATCAAAATGCAAAATGCTATAAGAACTTCGTTATTGCCCAGATCTAAGCCAAAAACAATTACAATTATATATTTCGATAAGGTTAGTTAAGTTGCACTACTGTTTTCAATATTTGACATTCAGTTGAATGTTTTTAATCATATGATAAGGTAAAAATCGATATGTACTTAAAATAAATAAACTTACGTTAAAAAATATTGTTATATTACATTAATAAATAGGCAAAGACAAAAGAGTTCAGTACCTTTTTCTCCACAGTTTCTCGAGCAATTTTCTTTTGTTCGGTAGCTATTGAAAACTTAGAAAAATAGAAATAAAAAAAAGAAAAATATATATGAAACAAAGAAATTTGAAGAAAACATATATTGGTCAAATTTCGACTACTAGGCGACTAGTTATTATAAAACGTTATAACAATCCTTAGACATGTTGTGTCTTAATTGCAATCTATCTATAATACTATCTTATTTCGCAACATGAAAAGCCTTTGAACAGGTATTTATTATTTTGTTTTACTTTGTACTATCATAACTGTATAAGCATATTATTATAATTATCAAAGACTTCCACTTATGAAAGTAAAAATAAGAACAACCGAACAAAGCAGGTTTGTAGATGTACCGATCGCTTTTCCAGCAATGTAAATTTATTGTTTAGTTAAAAATTTAGTTATCAATCGCAAGGCGTTTTTTATCTCACTTGTTATAGAGCACGATGTCCGGTCGCCATATGTGGTCGGAGGGCACGTGCAGCATATGCACCCCGCCGTACTCTCGCGGCTCCCAACGCAGCTTGTAATCGTACCACGACTGCTCCACCCACAGATTTGTTGTCATTATTTGATTCTTCAAATTCTGAAAATATTTTGTATTGTAAAAAACACAAAAATAAATCGTTTAAAAATTTAACTGAAGGTTATATTAAAGTAATGAGTGTGTGAAAATCAGAAATTGCATAAGCCAAGATGAAACTTTGATACATGGCGTTCCTCAACGATGTATACTGGGTACAAAAGTTTTTTCTCGTATATATCTCTATTTTCTTGCAGATCAGTGCAATTCGTTGTTTTGAAAAATGTTAAAGGTTCACATTTGAATGTTTGGATGTTTGTCTACAGCTAGACTGTTTTATTTGTTTCTAGGTTTTTTGCCTCAAAATAACATCGAACTATATTTTCATTAATTACATTGGATAATTTCATTCTTTTCTTGCTATTTCTGTGGTCTTTGTGAGTAGATTGTCTGAGTGAAAAATCTACAATTTCTCTCTCTGTCTATATTTTATCTATCACGATTGTTTTGCAGTAACATATTCTTCGGAAGGAACCCGCCTATTCAGTACTCTATCATAATGGTTCGCATGCTGTGACATGTAGCGTTAGCTATAATTTGGATTATTATTATTATGTCACGTTATTCCTCATTTTAATAACTATCGCTAACTAAAATATCAACTACACTCGCATAGAAACACCCAGTGTTAATTATGACAATTGGATTGTCTATGGTTTAACGAAATTAGCTGTCTTAATTCGTTTAAATTGTTAAGAGTGCGAAAAGCGAAATCTAGTATTCAATAATAATAGTATTTGAAATAGTAAGAAAATCTGTGAATATAATTTATAACAAAATTAATAAATATGTAAATTTTTAAGCTAATGTATGTTTTTATAATATATAAAATTAAAAAAACAAAAACAAAATACGAATTACAAATTTATAGAAACACACAGTCTAAAAGATTGTAAATGAATAAATTGTATTCTGCTTTTCAGAAACAATAACAGATTATAAAGCGAGCTTTCGTGATCATTTTGAATTATTGGATTTTTTTTCCTAACTTTTTAAATTTATTAAACGAAGTCAGGCGAGGAACATGTCACTTGACGGTAATTTGCTGCCTTTGTCCCCAGAGAACGGCATTTAAATATATGTAAAATACTTCTTGCACCAACAATGCACCAAGATGTTATATCCTTTGTACCTAATTACACTGGCTGACTCTTTATTCATACCGAAGTATTACTTTATAAATGTGTTTTCACTACCGCTTGTCTATGACACGCAAGTTTTTTGATGCAAGAATTGGCGCAAGACATTTCGCAACGAATTGATTAATTACTTCTTGCGTTGTGCTAATATATTCTGTTGAATCACGCTTTGAATATATCATATGGTCTAAATATGCGTCCAGTTTAAGTAATACACTACATCATTTTTGGTATATTATCTATGTTTCATTAAATTATTATTATCTTAAAAATGTAAAGGTTAATTTTGATTTCTTATATATAAAGAGTTATTAGTATGTTTTTAATACGTTTTATTTGATGAAATATGGACATAATAATGGTCACCTTACCAAAACTTGACTACCACGACCAATAATAACAAAAGACAAAAGCCAATGTCCTTCTTTGGAGATCAAGCTTGCTTCATACCAAATTTCATCAAAATCAGTTCAGTGATATAGCTGTGAAAGCGGTATTTTATTCAATTCGATCGTAAGATGGAGTTAAAACAATAATTGTAGAATTAGAAATTACTGCCAGCAGAACAAAGTTAAATACTTAAATGCGTTACCTACCATAAAAATACGAGACCCGTTTTGTATTACGACATTCATTTTATGCAATATAAAGAAATTATAGCTTGAAATAATCCTGAGAACAAAGCGCTTTGTTTGAGTTTCGTGTTTTACTGGACGGAAGGCAGCTGTGAGACTATGTTCACAGATTTTATACTTTACGGTTATTAATAAAATTTACACACTTTTGTGGTTTAAATACGGTTTATATAATATTAAATTCTTTTTGTTTTGAGAAAGAGAGTTATAAGTATGATATTCTACGATTAGTAATTCAAATGTTTTTATTACATTAATTGTTTATTTACTAGTTAATAAATAATTGTATAGATAATAAGAATTTCGGACAAGAATATAACTTGTTTCTTAATTTTCAGAGCGCGATATATTCCGTAGTCAGGTTTTAGTTTTTAAACTTATTTTTATTACAATTTTAGTTTTTTAAATAAATAAGTAACGGATTTTAAACAGAAAAAAATCGATACATTATATATTTTTGATGCAATAATTACCTAATTAATAATATAAAGTTTTTGCCTATGTTCTATGTAATACATTTCAAAGTGCTTGCAACTGCCGGGCTTTAGAAGTTACCTTTTGTTTGCAAGTAAATTTTCGCATTACCATACAGAGCGTTGGCACCGGGAGTGTTAATACTACAAGTCATTAACTTTACCACCGAAATTTACTCTCATAATAATAATAGTAATAATAATAATAATATCCTGGGACATTATTCACACACGGCCATCTGATCCAAAACTAAGCATAATAAGCTTATACTGTTGCCGGTGTGGGTTGTTGTTAACATATGGGACTTTGAATATCACGAGTACTCTTGTATTCAGTTTCTTTCAGTTTCTATGAGTTTCTCGAATTTTGTGCGAAATATATATTTAAATGTTTTTGCAATAATGGGTAATTGTCTAACTGATAGCAAGTCGTTACCGGCGGGAAAGTGGAAACTTAAAAACGGGTAGCATGGCCAACCAGATACACATTAATTAAACAAATAAATAAAAATAAAATCCAAATAGTCGGTTTTTTGACAAATGTTACAATGTAGCCTATATTATATTTCTTTATTATAATATTCATTCGTCAGATATTATAACTCTAAGCTTAATAAAGCTTACAAAAAATTCCATTTAAAAGCGGACCGCAAAGAAATTGCAAGGTATCTAAGCTGTAAAAGTCGAATGAGAAAATTTAATATTCTCATCTTTAGCAGAAAACGTAGAATTGAATGTTTAATTAATTATACTTTAAATATGATTTTAATGGAGTCTTCTTCGGACGCGATGCTAAATTCCAAGATATTTAAGTGCATCATTTCAAAATTAAACTTTACTTTGAATGCAACATCTATCAGACAGAGAAACTAAGTAGAGATACTTATTTTCTTTTTCTGTTTGATTCGTACAACACAAAATTTATTTTTAATTAATATTAATACTATTCTCAAAATAATTTTTTATAAAAAAACAGTAAACGTTATTCTGACAGGATAAAATACTTATATCTCCATTAACATTGTAAGTTACTTTAAAGTATCTCACGTTAATATTGTTAATAGTTAGTAATACAATAAACGTTACTTTTATTTCTCTCCGGCACGTCGGAGGAAAAATCACAAAGACGGGTAACTTTTTCAACTACAAACTATTTTATATGTCAAATAGAAATATATCAAACTAAACTTGTAAGCGAAAATCGAAATCGCATCTTCTGAACTAGAAGGCAATGACCACTTGGATACAGACGGTCATTGCATTTCAATCTAATGAAGGAAAATTGATCGATGGCACGGCAACTTGAAATACGATTATATACGATGGACGTTAGTTTTCAATCTCTGAACATAAATATATATTTAACTTTGCTCTATTTACAGAACGTTAGTAATCGAATAATGCTAGAATAAGACTTGAAATATTATTGAATAACGAAGACAACATTTTTGGTCTCCTACGTTAAACTTTGTTTTTATTCGACGATCACTAAAGTTTGAAACGACTTAATTAATAAAACAAAGCTTGTTGAATAGCTTAAATTTAATTTGGAAACTCTTAATTAGACGTGCGCAACCAAGTTAAGTGCTGGGTGAAGTGAATATGTCACATTCTAAAGGTTTGATTACAAAAAGAAATAAACACGAATAGAAGACACTAAAGTTTCTTCATAAACAGGGAGCGTTTATCATAATTTACCTTTCATAATTTTCAAAACATTAAGCACTCAGGGTAAAATCTTGAACCAATATTGAATCCATTATCGGAATAAACTCTCCGGCAAACACATAAACCTATGCAAACATTGAATTTGTACAAAATAATATCAGAAGTAATCGTGGCATGATTATTTCTGATATTATACTATACAAATTCAATAATATTTGGTTAAAGTCAAAGTCTGACAGGAGATTGTTTATACTACTATTACATTTATACTACGCATTAACATTTTAATTCAAGAATTAAACAAGCTATGAATGTTTTATGCTCTGATTTGTATCCGTCAGAATAGCGGGTGCATGTATTCCAAATAGATCCAAACTATAGTGAATAAATGTATAGGAAATATATGTAAATGTATTAAACTTTTTCATAAATGTAATTTACCGTATGACGTTTAGAAAAAGTTACATTAAAGTGAGCCGCCATTCTGCTATCAGGATGGCGGGAAATTATACATAAATTAATGTTCTTTAATAAGATATTACTAAATAAATTTACGTCAAGTATGCTTATGGAAATATAAAATTAAAATTATTTTGTACAAGTTTTGATATTGTATAACAGTTGTTTCTAAACCTAATTATAGTCTACGTTGATAGTTCAATTAAGCTCATTGACAAGCATAATATGAATAGACTCGATTAATTTACAGCCTGATTTAGCCTTAGAAACAGTTGCATTCTAAAAAATAAATATTTATAAATTAAAAATGATAATTGCTCATTATATTATTATTTATAGTCATTTATGGTCATTAAAATGTTTTAAATTAAGAACGCGCATGAAATGCATCCAAGGAATGTTTATTTTAATTAGATTTGTGAGTTTAGAGTATCTCCAGCAGGCCTGACGACAGTGGAGGCGATCCGCAGCCACTCAAGTAGTCGTTGGGTAGCAAGAAGAAGCGGCAAACTAATGTATATGCTGACGCAGGTGCTGGACCGGACATGGCTCTTTCGTTAAGTACCTGCACGGAATAGCGAGGCGGGAGGTATCACCCTCCTGTCACGAGTGTGAAGTGTGTTTCGTGGGGGCCCCAGAGGCAATCCCTGATGGCTATAGTCGGCGGAGATCTACTCTGCCGAGCATGATTAAAGCCATGCTGGTGCTGGTTGGAAATGGTCTACTTTTGCAGCAGTAGAAACGGTGAGTCCCACAAACGCCCCCCCCCCCTTTATGTGGAAAAAACGCGTAAATGCCTTTTTCTAGCGAAAAAAAAGATAAACTACTACTACTAACTGCTACTTAAACAAATATTACAAAGCGCAATCACACTTAATTTTTTCCTCTTCTTTCAGTGAAGTAGTAATGCCTGATTTAACCAACAGACATTTATTTGAAGTTCCCGTGACATGCGACAGATGTGGTATTTCGTGAAAAGAAAACGTAAAAAGTACCAATAGCTTTTTTTGGATATAAATGAAAAGGATTTAAAAAAATGCTAATGTCATGCCTAAATTACATGTAACTATTTAACTATGTTGTTTTGGACACAGCAACCTGCAACATTTAGAGTATATGTACATAAGAAAAAAAATTCACATTACAATTTACATAAATTAAGTCATTTCTATCGAAAAAAAAATGTTTTAGGTAAGTATTTGATCACTGTCAACCCTTCTAATAATAATGTTATTATATACATACAATATTTTATCCCTGCCAAATCAAGTAGGAGATTTACAAATTTCCTTCATATCCGCTCTTAAGTGACGTATATTACGTTTCTCGATGGCATTACAAATCCACACACAGCCCCGTACATTTTAAATACACGTATAGATATCGTAGATTACTAGAACAACTCGTGGTGGAAGGGATTTTCGTTCAGTCAACAGGGTATCGCTGTACCGTTAGTGAAATTATAAATTATTCAGAGCACAATTTCGAGAATTTGTGCTCGCGTTCTATCACCACTATTTGTACCGCGTTTATAATCACATTGATACAATTTTATGATGTTATATAACAAAATGTTAATAAATTCATAGCCTAGGGCTTAGCATCAATAATATATAGTCAGCTATACAAAATAATCAAAAATGAAATATGTGGCATAATAATATGTGGCATTAAAATATAAATATAAACAGAGATAATTATTTACATCCTTGTCTTACAACTGTTACTCTTAAAGCTATCAACTTTGTAATGTCATACCCGTTTATTGTCGTTTCTGGCCTCCTACTATTATTTTCATTTTTATTAGGTGATTTTTTTAGAATTAGAATAGGAAGTCGGACGAGCATATGGGACACCTGATGGTAAGTGGTCACCAACGCCCATTGACATTGGCATTGTAAGAACTGTTAACCATCGCTTACATCACCAATGCGCCACCAACTTTGGAAACTAAGATATTATGTTCCTTGTGCCTGCAATTACACTGATTCACTCACCCTTCAAACCGGAACTGAATAATACCAAGTACTGCTGTTTTGCGGTAGAATATCTGATGAGTGGGTGGTACCTACCCAGACGAGCTGGCACAAAGCTCCAGCACCAGTAATGATGATATAATTGATTATGATATATAATATGATTTGTTGTTGGAATGCATAAAATAATAATTGTATCATTTAGGTAAGAGACAAAAAAGGAATATCGTTTATCCAAATAGATTGCTGAATATGACGATTTCCTATAAACTGAGGCAAATATATATTAATAACTTATATAACTTACTTGCGACCATTGGTTTGAAGAGTTTCATTATTGTAATATCATGAAAAAGGATGGCAAGATGAACATTTTTAAATCTTGACAATTTTAATCCACAGCTATATGCTTTCTTTTATATAGAATTTATAATCTATTGTATAAAATAGATAATATCGGGCACAAGTTCACACGATTTTTGGCCATCCTTTATTATAATTAGTATTTCGCGCCGAATACTGTAGCGGAATGCTTGAAAATAGTATTTTTACCAATTATTATAAAAATTTTAGACATACCAAAATTATTTTAACATTCAAAAACATTAAGACGAAAAGGAAACATTAAAACGATCCAAAAAAGTAAATTATAACAACAATTAACTTCAGTGTAAATAAGCTATTTATCTTTTAAAGTTAAATTATTGCGGAATTATTAAATAACAAATACATTCAAGTTTGTCTTAAATTCCTTTAAAATGTTGGAGTTTAATTCATAAATTCAAGTCTATGTTAAGCCTTTAAAATTTATAATATTGCAGCCATAGCGGCCTATCTCGATGGAGTTGAACTGCGCAGGACTTAGTGCTGTAGTGTGCGCAAACGCAGATCTAAGGTTCACTCTTTATCTGAACTCTCATAATGCAACATCGTCAGGCAGTGGATCAACCCGCTTTATGTGCCTGCCGAGGCACCTGGCAAACCTCCAACTTCCACCAGACTGCTACTGATAATTTTTTGACATAATGACATAACTTTTTACTGGTCCAACCTGGCAATCAACGAACAACGATTGTTGCACAATAAAGTTCAAAGTTTTAAGATGTTTTATTGCCTATATATTTACCTTAGCATAAAATATAGTCAATTAAAGAAAATCTTACCGGATGTAATGTATTTTCGTGAAAAGTCTTGTGCTAGAGAGTATCGAATTAGCACTAGTACTTGTACAGTGTAAGCCCTGACTTTTATATAAACAAAGAAATTAATATACACGAGTAACATTTATTTACATATTTTATTACCTTTTACTTTATTTGTTTAATCACACAGAACTTGGCTTACGAATATGCGTTATCAAAAAGTGAAAGTGAAAATGGGAACAAAACATTTTATATTGAGCTACGGTTATAGTTAAGTTTTAATAACACTCGACCCGAAAAAACTACGGTCATCGGTTAAGCGACTGTGAGTTTCAGATCGGGAAATTTGTGCAATTAAATGTTTTGACTTCTTGTTATAAAATTCAGTTATTCACATATAAAGATCAGGACTTGTCGAATATATGCAAAAAATGCTTTGTTATTTATGTAAAATAAAATATTGTTTTAGCCAGTTTTAAATTGATAATTAATATTGATTATTCTTAATAGCTCAGAAATGGTTCTAGCAAAATAGAATAAAACCAACCATAATATTTCTGCTTAGCACATTCATCGAGTATTTAGCGCCTCAGTTTTTGACTTCGTCCAATCGACTGTCAACGTATTCAAAATGACATTATTTGTTTTAAACAAAGATATTTTCTATATTGTCTATGTATATTCTATTTAACATACACAAGTAAATTCGTGATAACGAAATATATACAAACCAATGGAAATTTTACGTGATTTAATTATTTAACAATATTTCTTTTCATATATATAAAGTGATTAATAATGATAATAATTTTTCATAAAATAATTGTGATGATTAATACATAATATTTATTAAATTCACGCCTTTTGTTCTAAGGAAACAATTTAAATTCTAAAGACGGTCTCAATTCCGTTCTTTTGAAATGCCCACACTGCATTAACCGTTTATTATTCTCTTCTCAAAGATCGTTCGTCTAAAGCTTTTTGCGAATAAAAAGGGTTAAAAGTTTGGTTTATACTGTAGAAAAAAAAAACATTAAAAAATTGTTTTGACATAATTTTGACCACTTCCATAAGCTGCAGTCGCAAGATAGTCTAATTTTGTTATATCTTAATAAAAATTGACTCATTCCCCACTGGTATGGAAGCACAGTTTGGCTTAGAGATAAATAAATAAGAGAGAAAATTAACTGATGAATTTTCAAAAACCTTATTGTAATAAATATATTTTAAAACTTCTTAAAAACGAACTAAATGGAAGTTATATAAAGAAGTAATATATAGAAGATAAAGAAGAACATAAGAAGAACCTAATAATATAAAGAAGAACAGAAATAAAATATTGTAAACATATGTTACTGAAACATAATCAATGAATATTACAAACTATTTAAAAAATAAATAAAAAAAAGAACAAATATATTAAAGTTAGACAATTTCAGTTTCATGTTGTAGACTGTGAAAAGAAAGGCTTCATAATATACTCGTACTATTTTATGCTATTAATGCTTGATAATGGTCGAGTCCACTCACCGCAGCTGGTCACATTTTCACACGCTACATTAAATAACAAATAATTATTATACGTGGCTTAACTAATCTACCAAGTTTAAATAAAAATAAAAACTTATTGTTATATTTAATACACATTATAAGTTTTACCATAATAAAGAATTAATAATATTAATAAAAATGATTTTAATAATCTCTAACTGTTTTTACGAAAATATTAGTTTCAGTAAAAATGAGTAAAATCATACAAAAGAGTTGCAGTGTTTAAAGCTGGCTCGGAAGCTCTGAATTGAAGGATTTTTCTAAAAATGAATATTTCTGTAGAAAATAAATGTTTCAGTTGAATTATTTTTACACATATGAAAATAAAATGTGAACGCTGAAGTGTCGCTTTTAAAAGCGGCTTAAATATACTTTTCATTTGGAATTCATTGCATTCGCTAAGAATAAATTGTGCGTTTATATATTTCATGAAGTGTTTTGGAATTTAATTTATATTATAAACTTTATAATTTATTTTGTTAAAACTAATATACTATAATTAATCGGTTAAAGGGTGACTGGGTCAAAATATTTATTCTTCATAGCCAAATTGCGGTCTTTTTTTAATGATTAGCCGCAGTAATGGCCGCCGTGTCGCTCTATGAGCTTCAATTGCCAACTTAAGTATTTTTATTAAATACGTGAGAAGTTACGAGTACTATATACATAAAATTACTTGTATCTTCTTTACGCGTTTAATTCTAATCAGATTTGTTTTGTTGACAAACTTCTATTACAGGCATAGTGTGCTCTTGGGGATTTAGATTTAATTAAACTAATATAAATAAAAGGAATTGTTTTTTTTTTTTGTTTCTTTCTATGATATGGATTCGCGCAATATCGGCTAATCCAGTTTAGAGAAAACAGGTTATAGATGTAGCTTATTATTAATGTATTCGAAGAATCGTTATTGTTTTTTACAAACATTTTATCAAATGTAAATTACTTAGGTAAACTTTTTAACGGCTTTAAGTTATTATTTCTTCAATATGTTTAAATTGAAAATATATTTCTAAATTCATTTTATACTGATTTGTTAGAAGCAGTATAAAGTTTTTCTAGATCGTGTATCGTTCTAACGTCAAATCTATTAGTCCAAATAATAACTAATTTTGACTTAACGTCATCCCTAAAACATATTTAAGTACTTTTTAGCGAATGAGTTATTATTTTATGTATCACATTTTTTAACCCCAGTACTGGTAAGACTGTTTATAAATGACAAATGTATTTTACAGTGACAAAATACATTGTCAATACACGTAGAAGTCTGACTGGCTATACTGATTAGTGCACAATATTTATGTGTGATTTGTAGCCAAACTTAACGTTACTTTTAACAAGTCTACGTTGAAATCGCCACATACAACATTTATTTCTTTTACAAATAGTTTTACGAATATCCTCCATAGACATCTCAAACAAACTAACGTCTCCTGAGGTACACGCAAACTATAATATATATTAAATTTAACATAGGATAGTTCAACAGGGCGTTCGATAAAAAGAGCAAGTCTATTCCAATGGGAGTAGGAAAAAAGGTAAAGAAAACTTTGACCTTGAAGTGACATGACATTTGAGTTAGACTAGTGAGGAGGAAATTACTGAATGAGTGGGTTAACAAATGAACGATAAAGTAAGGAATTTTATATTGTATTGTTTTTATGCGTAATTTTATATTATTTTTTATAGAATATATATTATATAGAATTCAGGTAAAATAAAATAAAAACAATTATTAAACAAAAGTTTTATCAGTTTCCGTTTCTGAGCTCGCAACGCAAAACTCTTATTTTACCTTATAAGGTAAAATCAAACTATCAACTTTAAATAAACAACATTGAAATATATTATTTAACATTCAATTTTTTTTAATTATATTTCTCATAAATATTGCAGATAATCGTACACAAAACAAACCCATTTTTTTTGTACCAACGAACCATACATCAGATACTCTCTCGTTCCTTGTCAGATATCACTACTGGTCAAGCAACATGTATCGAAAGGCATGTGCCGAAGGTTTGGGTAGTTTTGTAACATATGTCTTGCTTATGTTTAAGGCCTACTATAAAAATATTAATTATGATGATTATTCGAGTGGATCAAAACGCCGTTTACCGACATACCACCCTGCATTTAATCCTATTAATTTATTATTAAACAAAAATTAATTAATATTTATTGATCAATTACTTACATGCTTATACGTATAAATTACACGATAAATTAATCAATTGAGTTTTATTTGATAATTTCATAAAAAACGTACAATCATTTTATATTACAACTAATCAGTATAGGCAATTTGGTTTAGAAATAACCTAAACTTACATATGTTTTATAACATCAGAACTGGCATAAAATTTATTTAAATTTTATGTTTCCATGAAAATAAAATTGACGTACAGTTTAATCTTATTTAAAAAAAAAAAGTATTATGGAAACGTCATCGTGACATCAGAATGGTGGCTCACTTTATTGAAACTTATAAATATAACGTTAAATAAGCATACGATAAAGTGCTTTTATAAAAAAAGTTCCGTGGAATTATCGCATTTCTCGTATAGTTTAGATATGTTTGAAAATCACACACCATTATTCTGAATTTATCGTATGCGGTTGGGTCACTGAAAGAAATTTCAAATTAGCACAATGACTTATGTATTATATGCCCCTTGTACTACACATTATTTAGATCTTAGAATTTTGTGTGTTTATTACACACAAAATTAATAATTAATAAAAATAAATTAAAATTCACTTTAAAATCACTTAATAATTTTTTTTAGTGTTTCTGTGGAATACATACTACACATTAAAAAAATTATCACTGGCGGCTCCATATTTCAAATAACAATAATCTTCTCTATTTAATCAATATTTATACTCTATACAGTGCAAATACTTTTTGGGTTCCATAAAATAAGCAATTAAAAGTATAAAATATTACTTTTGTACCCAGGGTCTCTTATACTTTAAATGAAAAGCAATAACAAACCATTTTATAAGTGAGTATTCTTGCTTGTTCAAGGGTTGGTAACCGGATACGACTTTGACATAGTAACGATGCTCTCTTCAGCAATTATCTTAAAGGCATGATCGAGACATGTTATTCGCAATTATCCGCCCAATATTGCTTATATGTTTCGATGTACAAATCTAAACATGAAATAGATATTATTACGGTCAGAGATGATTGTATTACAATGAAATCGTTCATCGCCCTCTTCTCTACAACATGCGTGTAAGTTTTACGACGGCCGTGATGCTAAGGACACCGTATTAAATCGATCATAAACACAACGATCAGACATTTAACCAATCGCCATCCTTTGTAATATCAAATATCATCTATATAGTTCGGTACATTTTTTAAAAGTTTTTGTCGTTGGTCTAAATTGATTTTTTTGTGAAATTAAATGAGTTTATAATGTTCACCGGTGGTTACTTTAGACATAACTGCCATGAACGAGTAACACAATGACTTGTGCTTGGTTTTAATAAAAATAAGTTGATCAAATTTTTTAATCCTAATAGATTGTTTCAGAGGATTTTCTAGGATACCTTAAGTCTACCAGCTTAAGAATATTATTTTTATATTTGTATTTTTTTTTATAGAATAGGAAGGCGGACGAGCATATGGGCTACCTGATGGTAAGTGGTCACTAAACGCCCTTAGACATTGGCAGTGTACGAAATGTTAGCCATCGCTTACATCGCCAATGCGCCACCAACCTTGGGGCTTAAGATTTTATGTCCACAAGGGACACTGTGATTACACTGGCTCACTCACCCTTCAAACCGGAACACAACAATACCAATTGCTGCTGTTTTGCTGTAGAATATCTGATGAGTGGGTGGTACCTACCCAGATGAGCTTACACAAAGCCCTACCAGCAGTGTATAAGGGATTACCATATTGTCTTTCAAGCTATCTACGTGTTTCAATATAAATCGAGCGCTTTTTAATGTGCCCGACTTTTTTGCTATTCTATGGTCTGAAAGACTAATGTAGTCAAAATTATATTAATTACTAACACTGTATCGCTATATGTTTTTATGGACGAATCTGTATTATTGTGATTTTAACAGTTTTTACTATTGCCTAGTTCATCTTTCGAAGACGATCCTTGTTTACCGTGTGACGTATTTACTTTCATTTTAGATAGATTTTGCAAAAAATTTACGTGTCATGAAAATATTTTCTGCTAAGAGGTTTCCACTTTCCCACTTTCGTTTCCAATGTTTTATCCATATCCGTTAAGACTAATGGTGCTCAAAAATTTTCGGGGACGTAATCAATTGATAATACAGTTTATTTTGCTTTTATACAAAGTCAAAAGTTTTAGATAAAGACGATATAATGCATCACTTTTAATTGACTTTCTTTTTACGTTATTATAACAAGTAATAAAACATATATATTTTTAATGTACTGTATTAATATTCTCAACTTGCTTGCTCATTATGTTATTTATATTCTTATATTAAAAAAATCCAGTGATCGCTTCCCATAAATTTATCAAATATTTATAGAAAATATAATTTTTAGCTCTTTTCATATAAATTAAAATAGTTATATATTTACTAATATATCTATAAAATAAAAATCCATAAAAATCTTATTGAAAACTAGGGAATCAGGCTGGGATTCGGGCAAACGGTTTTCCAATAATAGCTGGAAATACTGGAATGAACCGACTCTTTTAAATTTTTGAGAGTTTTTAAGAAGTCTTGGAGAAGTCCCTGGTTACGCGACATTTTCACTATTTTGTGGTGACTGTAGATTAGTTCATGTAAACTTATAAAGGCAAAAACCGACTGAAAGGTTTTTGAAATTTCATGCTTTAAAGAGGGCTTAAAAACGCCGTAAAAACTGTGTTTTACTCATAAAAAGAAGATTTATTCGCTACGATTTCACATTTCTAACTTCGAAACTGACGATCTTCTCGATATTTTCATCGCTTATTTAATTTCGGAGAGAAAGGAATTTCATTAAAAAAATCATGCCAATCTCCTGGTGGAGGCTCTGTGGAATATGTCAGTCAGTTAAAAATAAAATGTTTTTAATTATATTATATGTACATAGTTGAATTTAGAAAGACAACTTGAATTATAAGATAAATTAAAGAAAAATGATTTCCGGAAGATGAGAATACATTGCAAACGATCGTGAAGAGGCGGCTATTAGGTCAAGTATTCGGCACATGTTTTGCATAATGGCCATCGATTTATAGCCTGATGGTATATCAGGTCTAGATTTAACTTCTCGTCTCACTCTGAATATTAATAACTAGTTACATGAAAGACGACTTAATTGCATAATTATATTTTATGAATGATGCTTGTTTGTAGTTGTTTTTTTTAATACGGCAATATTAAATGAAATATTTTGGTATTATGTTTTACAAAATAAAAATACATTTATTTATAACATTAGTTAATTATCTACTTAACTGCGATATGAAGTTACAGTTTATATATTTAAGATGGTTTGTTATTTTAATTGACGGCAACTTTCTATAAAAATAAAACACTTGCAAACCAACTCGATGGGATAACAAAAAATACACTCACACATATGTATATTTTAGTTTAATATTATTTCTTTATCTTTGTCAATGAATACTCACATATAAGCTTTCAATTTTTTTTTAATGTGGCTTTCTAACGATTAACACTGACATATCCTTTGTCGAGGGACCGGAAACACTTTTGAAAGGTTACACAAACACCGTTGACTTTTTATATAACTATATAAATATTTATCATGTGTTAATAGACATGAGACGTGAATTATTATAATTCCCACAGTATCTTTGGTAGGGATATATGTCCGGAATTCTTAGGTTGTAACTACGATGGGAATCCAATGGCGAAATTATCTACAATTTCCGTATACGGTAAGAATTTGATCGTTATGGTGCCAAAACACGTACAAAATTTAGTTTTATAGATACTCGTATTTTATATTTTAAGCAGAAATAAAATAAATTTGAAATGCATCCATTTCGTACTAGCTCACGTACATACATGATGAGAGCCAGGCGACATGAAAGTCGCTGGTTCGATTCTGTCCACTTCTACCCACACCTAGACCCTTTATAGTAATATTTGATATATTTAATATGTAGTAGGGCTTTGTGCAAGTTCTCCTGGATAGGTACCATCAACTCATATTGTACCGTCAAACAGGATATTACTTATTATCA
This sequence comes from Nymphalis urticae, assembly GCA_905147175.2. Taxonomy (NCBI): domain Eukaryota; kingdom Metazoa; phylum Arthropoda; class Insecta; order Lepidoptera; family Nymphalidae; genus Nymphalis; species Nymphalis urticae. Next base: position 12,111,465 of record LR989983.1, read on the forward strand.
TTGTGTTTCAGATAAAAGACCGAGTGATCCAGTGCAACTACAGGCACAAGGAAGATAACATCTTAGTTCCGAATTGGTAGCACATTAAAAATATAAGACATGATTTGTATTCCTTACGGCGAAAATGTCTATGGGCGGCGGTGACCACTTACCATCAGATGGTCTATTTGCCCGTCCGACTATCATGATATACAAAAAAATAGTAATAAAGTGACTTTAAAACATAATTCTACATATAGTTCAAGTTCGATATCGTATTTTTTTCCCAAGATAGGCAAAATTAGTATACATATGATGGTCGATCTTGCGAATGACTAATTTTTAACCATTTTCAAAAGCTGTTGTGGTCAAATATTCCGGTTCATCACAGTCCGATGTGATGCCAAATCCGACACGAATGAGTTCACGCGTAGGACCAATGGCTTAACGTGCTTTAAGAGAAAAAGAATAAATACTGTCAACTTACAAACTCCATGTGGCTATCGTGGCTTTTGTTAGGAAAACACAACACCTTTTATGATTAGAACCTTAGATATGGATACAGGGCCTCAGGATCCGTAGTCTTATAACTATCCAACGGTACACCAACGATAAATCAACGAGGCAAAAAAGAGCAGACTCGTATTCATAAACGGGGCCGGATTTAAAAGCTTAAGCCCTGGAACGAAAACGAAGTGGAGGCCCGGAATAATTGTTGGACTTATATTATTTTTTTCATATTTTCAATTATTTATACCAATTAAAAGTCATAAATTGAAAATGTTTTAAAACGTACTTTATAAATGATGTTATCTTTTCCTATCTTTAAAAATATATCATATCGGGCCTTCCATTTCCTACGGATGTCCCCTAAACTCGGTTCTTTTCATAAATTCACTGACATCATTTTGAAAACACACAATCAAAACATAGGCTCAAACCTAGAATTTTTACAACCTTGTAATTCTGAAATCAAAATGGAAAGTTACGAGATATTTCTCTCCATGGGCAAGGCGCTCAACATAAACTTTCGTGGTTTCTGTATTGCCATAATTTAATCGTTATTTGCTTGTTTGTATTGTTAAATAAAAAAATGTGAAACTAAATACAAAATATTTACTCGCTTTTTTAATTTATTTGAAAATATTACTACATAAAAAGTAGAACAATGCCTACATTTGTTTGTTGTCGATAATAGCGAATAATATAATTTCTGAAATTATTGTCGTAGCCTATCAGCACGGAAATCAGCTGAGTTTTATTAAATCTTATATACCTTCTAACTTAAGTATATACAAGTGTTATTCTTTATTACAAATTTGATGTAATCCATTGTAAAGATATTTATTATACAAATTTTCTTAACCGAATCAAATTTTAAAAATGATAATTTTCTATCATAGAATTGCTTGCTACATTTATTTGTGTAAACTATTATTTTTTCATTTAAGTATTATATCGAAATGTATTAACTTAAATGTAATCTTAATTAAACTAAGAGAATTCAGCTTTCTAATCTTATTTCACATCGAGAACCGACTTCTACGGACATTAATCGAATTAAGATTGAACACTTTAGACTAGTGAACTATAAGAATTACAATTTATTTCTAAATTACATTTAGGAATGTGAATTACAAATAGATTTACAGATAAATATATGTTTGAAAGAAATAATGTAATGTAATCAATTTTTTTTTTAATTATTAGGGTAAAATATGGACTGTTCTATAAATTTTTGTATTTATTTATTTATGAATTTAGGTATGGAGGGTATACCAATCCTAAAGTTTACGAATACTACGGATTCGCTTGACTAACACAAATAATTGTAATACGAGTATGTATAATTCAGCACAAGAAAACAGTGACATTTTATAATCCTATTTTCAAATGCATTAAAAATAATTTAAACTAAAAATGATACAATACAAGCATTATTTTTTTATATGTCTTAATAGACACATATTTTTATTATTCGTATCAACTTCTAGAAGAAAATGTTTAAAAAAGACAAAAACGTATACTTTTATTCGATTGTCAGAAGGTCGGAATTTGCGTTCAACAATAAGTTATATAAGAAACAAAAAATAAGCACATAAATGTTATTATTGTAATTTTAATATTTTGATAATATAATGGCTTTTAAATGTTTTCTCTTTATTGCATTAAATGATAGCAGTATAATCACTGTTTATAATCTGGACGATGCGATACAGGAAACATCTCTCTCAGCGATGACAATCAGCGGTTTCAACATTAAGTTATTATATATGCTTTTAAATAATGTGAAATGCGCAGGAATAGTCTAGACTCTAGGGAGTTGTTAAAAACTGGCAACTTTGTATATGTATTATAGTTGATATAATTTTTTTATAACATTGACATCTGCCAATAACTTTCATAATCGGATTGAAAGTATCGATCTTATCACATTCTTCGTACAATAATCGACAAAATACCAGAGAAATAATATGTAACGAAATATGATTATAAAATTGTAGATATTAACTTCAAAAATGGGACATGGGTTGCTATCCTCATGTCTTATATGTGTATTTTATCACATTTAGATGCGACATTTTAATAAAAAGTCAAAAGGACATTTGATCCAATTAAATAAAATCGAATTAGTTCCTTTTTTCAAATATATTTTGCGGTTTATTACTAATTGACTATTTATTAGTTGAGAACTTATTTACAATATACCTAATATTTTAAATAAAATCAATTATCAATCTATTTATTAATTAATCGAATCGATTGTTTTATGATTAACTAGGTTTCGTCCGCGCCTTCACCTAGATTTTAGAGGAGGAGGGCCTGGTGTTAGATCTATTAAGTAGCCTATGTCCTTACTTGGGGTTGAAGTTGGTTTCATACACAATTTCATCGAAATCGGTTCAGCGGTTTACTTTGTAAGCGTAACAGACAAACAGACAACTTTTGCATATACAATATTAGTATAGATTTTAGGAAATCAAATGAGCGAAGCTACTGTCAGAAAAAAACTCGTTCCCAATCATGGGTTCTAAACGCTATATCCCGTTGTGTATGTAATTGTACTCTAAGCCAGGCTCATCCTTCAACCGGAACACGTCTCAATCACAAAGTCCTAACACCAATAAAAATTAAATATATTAATCAATGACAATATTTCTAACAAAAAATAACCTAATGATTAATGTTTATGCACTATTTAATTAGCTATGTGTTCGCGCGACAAAACCACTGCACTAGTCTAGTACTTGCCTAGAGCGATTGGGAGAGATTACCTAGATTAACTAGATTTTTGCTTAATATCTTTAAAATATAAATTTCAAAATGTTGAAGTTCAACACCAACATAGACACTAACATAAGACCTAAACATTTTATTATTAGAAGATATATTTATAACTTAGCTTATATGAAATAAATATATATATTTCATTTTATACAAAACTTTAGATGAAGATCACTTTGAAAATATAAAAAGGTTTCGTTGCGCAACACACAACACATACGTCCGCTTGCTACTATATTATAGGAATGCAAATGATATCAAAGACGACCGCAGTTCCCCTCTCTTCGGAAGATTTATAGAATGGGATTCAAAATACATAACGAGAGACAGCGCGGCGTCTTGCGAGAATGGAGATATGAAGACGCGCGAAGACGACACTTACTGAATATTCCCACTTCAAAGCTTTTATAAGATTTGAGTAATACCGCTTTGTTTTGCAGAAAATGGGTCGGTAGTCGTGATTTGTGTCTATTTAAATTCCAAATGCGGCGCGCAAGTGCAACCAAGTATGCATTCGCAATGCACCCTCGGCTGTCGATTTGGGTCAGCGGAATTTTACGACTAATAATGGAAAACAAAGTATGTTTACATTTGCTTTTATAGACTTACGACATCGATGAGTTGACTGAGTTTGAGCTTAATGCAGACACGAAGGACGTCAGTGGTGTTGACGACGGGGCGCACGAGTTTGTTATAGTTAGAGAGAAGATCATCGTAGAGACGCTTGGCGTCGGGGTTGCCGGCGGCGACGGCGCGCACCAGGCAGCAGGCCGCCAGCCACCAGACGAGCGCAGCCATCAGCTCACGGGCTCGATCATCGTTACGTAAAGGCCGCGGAGGCGGCGGGTGGCCCGGGCGCGGCGCGGTACCGACTGCCGGTCGACACGCCTCACGCCCCGCGACCTCTCCGCCCGCCCTCGCCACCTCACCACTCGCTCCCTATCAAAGAATCGTAGCGTCCTCCACTGTAAACTCTTTGCTATTTTGATCAGGTTCCTTGTAATTCTTACTAAGCGTCAACATCTTTTCGCGACGCTATGAATTTCAAATATCATTAAACTGTTTAAAATGAATTAGTTATTCAAGTATCGCCCAACTAAAACTAACTAATAAATTAGCGACGGAATGTTAATGTGAAATAGTTTTTTCTGTATATTAAATTCAATAAATTACCCCATCCACATTATTTAATTGAAATGGTTGTTATCGCAAAAACTATATTTATTATTAGCAAGTAATATTGTTTTAAAAAAAGTAAAATAATTAAATAAACTTACAAAATATGCATTATATTATTTTATTAGTATATTATTTAAATTAAGTAATTCTGCGTCATTTTAATAAAACAAAAAATTTTAAAATTCATGGAAAAATAAAATATTATGAAACCTAGTTTATAAAATGTGACATAATAGCCATTTGTATGTGTCAGACATTTTTTTTTCGTAGAAATACCTTTTGTAATAGTGAAATAATGTCGTCTTACAAGTTCAGTAAGAGATGTGTAAAATAATGTTCATTTATTTCCAGTGTAATAAGCCGCGCGTCGATCGTCAAGTTTGGTATAACCTAATAAAATAATAACGATATCATCAACACTCAACGGAAATGATGTTATTTGTATAGAAAATCATATTATTGTGCCGGCAATGAGAATTAGTATCAAATGAAGTCTGCTATATTTTACCAGTGAGCCGAGATGGCCCAGTGATAAGAACGCGTGAATCTTAACCGATGATCGTGGGTTCAAACACGAGCAAGCACCATCATCTCGTTTACGGTGAAGGTTACTGGTGGTTGGTTTTTTTAAATATTGAATAGGAAGGCGGACGAGCATATGGGCCTCCTGATGGTAAGTGGTCACCACACGCCCTTGGACATTGGTACTGTAAGAAATGTTAACCATCGCTTACATCGCCAATGCGCCACCAACCTTGGGACCTAAGATTTTATGTCCCATGTGCCTGTAATTACACTGGCTCACTCACCTTAAAAACACACGGAACACAACAATACCAAGTACTGCTGTTTTGCGGTAGAATATCTTATGAGTGGTAACTACCTAGACGACCTTGCACAAAGCTCTACCACCAGTATAAATATTTTTCTAATCAACAGAGTTAGCAGAGTTTTGTTTAACATTTGTTTATGTAAATGCAAAGATATGGAACTATACTGTAGTCCAAGAGATACGAACTAATCCACTAGATACGAAAAAGTATGGTTTTATTTAAAAACAGTATATGAACGAAACTATTTGTTAGCAATACCTGCCTGCAGAATGTAAAATAATCGTAGATTCAACTAAATGCCCATTTTGCTCAACCAGAAAAGCTTTTGTCCCTAAAAATACTTAAAGCAGGAAGTTAATTCAAGAAAGCAACCTAGTGTGTTTTAAGCAAATAATTAAATGTACCTCATACATTGACAATAAAACTTTAACCATATTCTAATCTTTCGATATGTCAGATGAACAAATTAATAAGATTATTGAGCCTTAGGGCAACTAGAACTTACTTTTTCTAAATTCATATCTGTCATATACTGCAGTTAAATTAACGTTGTGTGAAAATAGCATCATTAAGCAATAAACAATAAAGAGGTTTCAAATTCAAATCGAAGCATCTAAAAAACTGATGCGTCGATTTAAGAGTAAAGGAGATTTTATGACCAAAACATTATAAGGTATTCTTTTTACAGTATATTTAATGTTTTTAAATTTTGAGCTTCATTAATTGTTTTTTCACTTTGCTTAATATTTTTTTGATTTTTTAACAATCTAATTTTCCGAATGAAATTTGTATTTAAGAAAAACTGTTTTTCCGCGGGCGAAAGATATGATTTAATTTTAATTTTAATAACCATATTTGTTAAGATCTAAGACACCATAACATTAAAATTTAAGATAATTTTATAATAATAAATAACTCCACACATTAGTGATCCACCCTTAAAGCCAACCAGATCTTAAAGGCTTTTATTTATTTTATTTTTTTTCGCTGGTAAAACGCATTTACGCGTTTCCCCCACATGAGGCGGGGGGCATGTGGGAGTCGCCGGCGCTGAAGGCGCCGGAATACCCACTAAAGACCTCTTTTATTACAATGAGGTTATAAATTTTCACCAAAAAAACTGGAATTCCATATTCAACATCCTTATAAAATATTGTACCACAATACGGACAAACAACATCTATTTTTAGTTTAAACTATGGTATACACTTTTGAAATTAATAAATATTTCTTTGATGAGATGAAAAAGGGAAAATGTATATTAAAGTTACATTTGTCGTTTAATTGAAACAAATCTAATTAAAATTTAAATTACATAATAAAATTATTCAATTACCATTACTACTTCATAGTATAGTAAAATATATATGTATTATTTATCAATATGCATTTGTATTCAGTAATCTCATTACTATTTCAGTAATTTACAAGGGATAAATAGCTATTCAAATTATCCAAATTCATGTATAATAAGCAAATAATTGAACGTGAGCGTACGTGTATGCACTATACCAACAGGAGGTAAGTATAGTGTATAGCCTTTGCGGTCAGTAGGTTTGCCGGCATCGTTGCGATAAATTTAATTTCTGAGTATCGTTAATAGGTATCCATATTATTTTAGATAATTCAATAATTACTTATATATAATATAAGTAAGTATAAAACGTTAACGCACAAAATAGTTTCAAAAATAGAATAAGTTTTAATTCGTCTTGCCTCTACTGGTGACAGAAGTGCTGGTTCATTTTTCGCCCAAAGTATGGGAATTGCGATTCAAAGGAATAATAATAGGTTTCTTGCCTCGGTTCCATGCGGACATGATTTCTACATTAGCTATTTTTAATTTTTATTTGTGTATATTTAGGCTTTAAATAATTCTTATGTTCAATTAAAAAAGTTAATAATAATTTAAAAAAAAATAAGTTTATGATTATTAGTATACGTTGTTATGAATGGAAAGTAAAAATTTGCAACCTTCAAGGTATAAGCGATTTATTCATTGAACAATTAGCTTTACTGTCGAGTCAGGCATATAACATCAATCCTTTGAGACTCTTTTGTTCAACGTTATTGAATCATAAATTAAACCGAAAGTATTTATTTCTTTACATTTTTTAGACATTTCCTTTCAATAACTATAAATATATCATTAGTTTTACCCTTTTGTATGATATATGTATAGACAAACATTTTGATATTTTTTTTTAAAATAATGCAACGAATATAATTTACTGAATTTGTTTTATCAGTAAAGAACATATCGCGTAACATTGCTCACTTGGCAAGTTCGAGAATCATTAAGATTGATTACTTGGCAAAGAATCCAACATTACTCTTATGTATACATACATGAGACCAATTTTAGTAAATCCAAACAAACCATCCGAATAAGATCGCCATTAATTCTTCACCTTTCTTGGGTCTTGCATTAATTCGGAATTGTATTTAAAATCATGTTCGTATTTTATGAAATCGTATTTTATGAAAATGTATTGTAATTTATAATGCTAGCAATTATTGTACCTGCCTGACACAGGACAAACATATTCTTATTTTACTGTGTATTTAGAAAACTTCCTGTGATTGCTTGTCATTTATATAACCTAAAATTAACATCACTGGGTTCAACTCGGATCTAACGATTTTTTATACTTTTTTTACTTCGAGTAGTTACGTGATAGACGAAGCGAATTTAGATTTAATTCAATCTTCAAAACGAAACATGACATGTGTGAGAATATATGTAGTGTCTGACTAATAAAGCGTGAGTAAACTTTAATTAAGAAATTAAAGTTCTAATTATTCCCAGTGGTAGACGCCATTTATTTCATTCATTTATTCATTTTACTGCCACTTATGTCAGAAAGTTTCAAAAAGTTTTCTCGTTATAAACTCAGAAAAAATAATTCAGTTTGTCAGTTATTTAAAAATTATTCATGCTCTTCATACGTTGATATAATCGATATAAAACGAAAACATATAATTACCAAATATTAAATACGTTATAATATTTTGAATACATTGTATATTACCTAAATATTTCCATACTCAATTTAAAAAAAATATGTTAATTACTAAGTACATTTTTATGAACAAAAAACAAAACAGGTCAGTCAGCCTTTCGCATATTTTCGTTTGATTATTCAGAGTAGTCTTTGCTGTTGTCACTCTTTTTGTTTTATGAACATGCTATACCTATTGTTATGCTAAAATAATGTGACATTATATTAAGTTATCTCTAAGGTAACTCTTTATATTATGCAAAATATCCACTAAACACACCAAAACCAATTTATTAGTCATTTCTGTATGATCTAATATGAATAAAAATTTTAAAATTCCCTTCCTTCCTCTGGTTGTTAGAATGTATGCATGACTTGAGGTTATCAGCACAGTTGTGTTCGTTATTTCAATTTGCAATAAGAGTTTACAGAAATTGTATAGCACTGATTGGAGAGATTGCCTTTTTTAAATCATTGTTAATACTGGAGTATAAATGACAACGAGATACCCCCATTACACTGGCTGCCATTTTGAATTTTTCGTTTATTATTACATATATATAAGTTTTTTATAATTATAACATTTTATTTAACAAAGATACGACGTCGAGATCAGGTAAGTATATAATCGCTTAATATTCAGTTCGCATATTAAGCTTAATCTACGCTATAGAACAAGTAAACCGAAATGAAATGAAATGAATTATAGCAAAACACCAGTAAATTGGATAAAAGGCTTATCCGCTAATTACGAGGAATATTATAAAACTTTAATAGCGCAATGGTTTACAGGACGCCTAGCGATGGAACGTCGCAGGTTCGATCCTAACCCCTTGGGTTTTTAACTTCCCCGCTCCAAATACAAACTTTATGCTGGTATGGAGGGATAAAGAGTGGTCCAACTTTATTAAATAGAAACAAAATGACTATAACGAAATTATATAACGACAAAAAATATATTGACAGCTTCACGGTTTTTTGTAACTAGTATGACATTGCATATGATATATGTCATGCATGACATTATATACTTATTATAATATTTGATAATAAAATAGATATCAAGATTGTTGTGCTATTTAGTTAGGACCCGGGACCCTGGCCTGAAGCCATCACCACCCTCTTATCAGAGACTAGCTGCCCGTCCTCCCTTCTTAAGGGTAACATATCCAGAATATATCCAGTTAATGTATAACATCAGTTACTAAAGTTTCGCAAACATTTCATTATATTTTACCAACATTTAAAAGTGTTACGAAGTCAGGGAAAAATAAAGATGCTTATTTTTGCAAATCACTCTTTTTTGTTGCAGAATTTATAATTATAAATAACTTTTATAACAATATAACTGGTTGTTATTATACAGACAATTTAACTTTGCGTAATGAATCATTCCCTCCCGAGCAAGGCATTTATATACCCCATGCAATCCCTATCACTATCTCCACCTCTCCTCTACTCGCCTCACACTTCACACCTCTACACTAGCGCCTCCTCTCCAACACCTGCTCCTCACTTCACTTTACTCGTTACAAAAGATTATAATTGATACTGTGAATTATCCCTAGAAAATATCGCGACGTTATCGTGGGCATTTATTTTGATTATTATATAAGGAACAATTTATCTTTAAATACATTATATTCGTGTTACTTTAACTATTCACGCAGCGCACATCGTGGAAGTTTATACACATATAGTCTGTGTCTAGCTGAAATAATGCACATTTCAAATGGTGAAAGATTATCCATATTACTTATATGAAAATTATAGGTACTAAACTAATTTACAACCACAGCTTCGCCCGCAAATTAGGGGCTCAAGCTCTATGCCAAAAGCGTAACAGCCTGACAGAATTACTTTCGCATTAATAATATTAGTATAGATATGGAAAATATATCCGGAACGGAGATTACTTTCAGCGTACACACAAACTCACTAAATTATCTTTATAATATTAGTAAGTATAGATATTAATGCACATGTTTGACTTTTTTTTAGTGTTGTTTGAGCTTAGTGGGAATAATGAATATGATTGTGTTTTCCAACATAAATAACATAACGACCGAGCGCCCATAATTAGAGAACGCTGAGCGCTTAATGAATTAGCTGATTCATTTACAATGCCAATGGCTATGAATTAAAATTATTTATCAAAGACAACTTCTTATTTATTTCTTGTTGCCGATAGTGAATAATAGCTTAAAAAAATAAATAAATAAAAATTACACTGTATATATTAATGAGTTGTTTTTGTTTCGGATATATTACATGATCTAACTTATTTTATAATAATAATAATAATATCCTGGGACATTTTTCACACACGGCCATCTGATCCCAAATTAAGCTTGTGCAAAGCTTGTGCTATGGAAACCAGACAACTGATATACTACATATACTAATTTTCTTTTTGTAAATACGTACTTATATAAATAATTACACCCAGACTCAGGACAAACAGACATGTTCATGCACACAAATGTCTGTCCTGGGTGGGAATCGAACCCACAACCTTCGGCGTGAAAGGCAAGTATCTACCAACCACGCCAACCGGCTCATCCGCTCATTTTATGGTAGTGTAGCACCACCTACCTTATATCCTATGAGTTATCACTTACTCTGTTGGTTGCCTGGAAGAGATCGCTATGTAGCGATAAGGTCGCCAAAATTGTATGCTGCTTTTATTTAGGCTGTATCCATGTTTTGTATTCTTTTTCTGTTTGTGGTGCACAATAAAGTATAAAGTAAAGTACAGTATTTTATTAGATTTGATCAGAGAAGATAAACTAGATGCTCTTTGAATGTTTTACACGGAGACGTATTTTGAAAAATTATTGATCCCACAGTGCTAACGAACCTCAGAAAGTGCTTAATTTACATTTCTTTCGAAACTGAAATATCAATCAATTAATCAATCAATCAACAGCCAATCATTGTCCACTGCTGAACATAGGCCTCTCCCAAGGTGCGCCAAAGCTCCCTGTCCTCCGCCTTCCGCATCCAGTCGGTGCCCGCCACCTTCTTAAGGTCATTGGTCCACCTGACTGGAGGGCGCCCTACGCTGCGTTTGCCGATCCGCGGTCTCCACTCTAAGACTCGTCTGCTCCAACGGCCATCGCTCCTACGACATACGTGACCAGCCCACTGCCACTTCAGCCTACTAATTTTGCAAGCTATGTCGGTGACTCCGGTTCTTTTCCGGATAATCTCATTTCTGATCTTATCCTTCAAAGATACTCCGAGCATAGCTCGCTCCATAGCACGCTATTAGGAGGCAAATATACTAGTCTACCTACCTATTTGAAATAAATTAAAAACAAAAAAACTTATCAAATCCACCATCCCGGATAAAGATAATACCAAGAAAAAGGATAAAAAAATTATAAAATTTTAGTAAAGAATGATATAGTTTTTTTGATACACTCAAGTATTTTCAGTTACAGACGAGCGAAAAATGAAGTCATTAATGTGGGTTCGTTAATAACGGAACAAAATCTTTGAGAACCTCAAGAGCTCTTCACTCGTTTGTTGATATAAAAACCAATACCGGATGTAGATATTTTGTATATATTGTGTAGGGGTCTCGTAAAGAATAAAACATTTCGCACAAATGTAATCTGGAATAGAATGACACGTATTTTCATTTCTCATTTTTTATTATATTCGAGTAAGTTGTTGTAGTTACAACTTGTTGAAATACAACTTAGTGAATCACTTCAATTATGTAAAAAGTAAATACGATTTTTCTTATCTTGTAGATGTAATATTGTTTGTAGCCTCTAAATAGTATTCTTGTATATATTTTATTTAAATGACAGTGGGTTGATAAGGTTTTTAAAAGTGTTAAATATTTCGACTACTGAATATGTAATCATTATAATCAATAATAATTATGCTTTTCTACGCCTACTATTTTTTATATAATATGAGCTAACGAATCAGTATTGTAGCATATACGTTTAATTAGCTAGAGCGATATGATTAAAAAAAGCTAAATTCTCCAAAATAAGCATCGAATTTTTGGAAGACAACTCTTAACACACTCTATCGTGAAACGTCACTAACATTTCACGACTGCTAACATGTCCACGTAAAGTGACATCTAGCGTCAACATAAAATACTAAAACGTTCTCTGCGTTTGTGGCTGAAAGCTCGTAGTTCTTAAATGTGCCAATAAAACGTTGGTAGTTGTAACAAAAAAATATATAATTCCAATTAATTGAATTGCCTTATATAACCGTACCGTATTTCATTTAAGTAATCAACTGAACACGAAACATTTTTGAAATAAGTTCTAAAATTAAAACTGAGAAACATAAAGAATTGTTTTAAAATAACACATTAAAATAAACGAATTAAACAATAAGACACCCAATATCTTTATATAAAATGCCTTCTACTTATGTTATTTGAACTTAAATTAATATAAGTGGACTGTACGGTACGTTTTTTAGGTAGGTAATAAGCGTATTTGTTTTTTATTGTTTAATACCAAGCAATATTTTAAAATATTTTTATTTACTTGTTTTATGTGCGAACGTGTTACATGCCAGTATTTTGAAACTTATAAAACCTTATACAGTGAGTGTCCACGTTTCGGCGCCGTAAGTCATAACAGGCAGGACGCACTGATACCCTGGTCTTAAGTGACTGTGGGATCGACGATTCAAAAATATGACGCAACCTCCCGAATGCTGCCCAGCCCAAACGTATTCTTCTTTTGACCTCCTTCTCAAAATTGTGCCGGCCAAGTTGTATAGTTTGGCCCAGGTAGATGTATTCCTGCACAACCTCGAGTGGAGAGCCATTTACGACAACCGGTCTCGGGGATATATGTTGGTTGATCATAATTTTGGTTTTTTCTAAGTTCATCCGCAGACCCACCTGTCTTGAAGAATCGCTTAGGCTGTTTAGCATCTCTTCCAAATCTTGCAGAGTTTCCGCCATGATGACAATGTCGTCAGCAAATCGCAGATGTGTAATGTGTAGGCCATTTATATTAATGCCGCGTCCGTTCCAATCGAGCGTCTTGAAGACGTCCTCCAATGCATTGGTAAAAAGTTTCGGGGAGATTACATCCCCCTGTCTTACCCCGCGATGCAATTGGATTGGTCTTGTGCTCTGATCTTGTATTTGGACGGTCATGGTTGCGGCTTCGTACAAACACTTTAACACCTGGACATACCGAAAGTCTATTAGGCATCTCTGCATCGATTCCAGAACAGCCCAGGTCTCGATGGTATCGAAGGCTTTTTCGTAGTCCACAAACGCTAGGCATAGAGGCTGATTATATTCCTCGGTCTTCTGTATCATTTGCCTAAGTGTGAGTATGTGGTCTACGGTACTGAAGCCTTTTCGAAACCCAGCCTGTTCAACGGGTTGGAAGTCATCGAATTTTTGGGCGAGACGATTCGTGATTACCCTCGAGAACAACTTATACGCGTGACTTAAAAGTGAAATGGGGCGGTAGTTTTTCAGAAGAGCTTTATCACCCTTCTTAAAAAACAGCACCACCACACCTCTGCTCCATGCCTTTGGTGTAATACCATTTTGGAGGACGGAATTAAAGATCTTAACCAGCTCTCTCAGAACTGGTGTTCCTCCCGCTTTAAGTAATTCTGAGGTAATTCCGTCCTCCCCTGGAGCCTTGTTGTTTCCAAGTTGTTCGAGAGCAATCCTAATCTCGCCCAAGTCGATGTCGGGAAGCTCGTCAGATAGATGGCGTGTCAGTCTGGCTCTTGGGTCATCCGCGCTGTGGGACTCAGGTGGAGGCACTTGTGATGAGTATAGATTGCTATAGAACTTTTCGACTTCAGCTAGAATCTCTGGTTTTGAGGTGACGGTTGTGCCTTGTGTTGTTCTGAGTTTTGTCAGGTGACAACAGGAGGTATGCGACTTTGCAAGTACCTTTGAGCCCCTATTGAGTGCTATAGCATCTTCAATATTTCGGGTATGCGCTCGTCTTGTGTCACGCCTTATTAGTTTTTTAACCTTCCTGTTAAGTGCCTGACACTCAGATGGCGTCATATTCTGTTGTTCACGTCTTCTCGTCATCTCGTCCAGAGTCTCGCCTGAGAGCTTCGACTTACGTCCATTGCTCCTTTGTCGAAAGTGATTTTGACCCACCACGCGAATGACACGTACCAGACTGTTTGTGGCGTCGTCAATGTCCTGCTCGGTTTCCAACATGGCGAATCGGTTCTGTAGTTCCAGCTGGAAGCTTTCGCAACCAGCTTCGACCTGGGGCAAGGTTGGTCTAAGAGTCGACTTCATTAGCCGCGATCGTTCGATTTTAGTGTTAATATTCAGGGTGCCTCTTACCAGGCGGTGATCACTTCCAGTGTTGACCCTGTTGATCACGGATACATCCCTGAATATTTGGCGCTTATTGGATAGAATGAAGTCGATCTCATTCATTGTTACGCTATCGGGGCTTCGCCAGGTCCACTTCCTTTGGGGCTTTTTCTGGAAAAATGAGTTCATCAGAAATAATCCCTGAGCCTCTAGGAAGTTTACCAGCATTTGTCCCCGATGGTTTCTGTTCCCATAGCCGAATTTTCCTACCCTCGATTCACTATCTTCTTGTACTCCCACTTTGGCATTGAAGTCACCCATAACAACTGTGTAGAAGGTACTGGTACAAGACATAGCTTTTACTATGTCTTCGTATATGGCTTCGACTTCTTCGTCAGTGTATGTGGACGTTGGGGCATACACTTGTATAACCTTCAAGGCATACCTCTCGGTTATCTTTAAGACAAGGTATGCCACCCTCGCTGACACGCTGCCAACCTCCATAACATTGCTTCTGAGTGACTTGTGGATCAAAAAGCCTGGACTGGTCCACAAGTTCAAGGTCGCTCAGCGAGCTATGGAACGTGCGATGCTTGGGGTTTCTCTGGCAGATAGAATCCGAAATGAGGACATTCGCCAGAGAACTAAAGTCACCAACATCGCGCGTAGAATTAGCACGCTGAAGTGGAAGTGGGCTGGTCATGTCTCCAGACGCATCGATGGCCGATGGAGCCGACACATGTTGGAGTGGAGACCACGCTTAGGCAAACGTAGTGTAGGACGCCCTGCGGCAAGATGGACCGACGATTTGAAAAAGGTGGCAGGTACGGGATGGATGCGGGCTGCCCTAAATCGGGATGGTTGGCGTTCTATGGGGGAGGCTTTCGTCCAGCAGTGGACGGCGGTAAGCTGATATATATAAAACCTTATAACTTATACAATAATTATAACTTATTTTCATACATATAACAGTTTTTCGTATCGTTCAGTGTTATGCATATGCTTTTAATATTAAACGCAGTTAAGTTTTTCTTTAATTTCTAGTGCCTATTTATTATTTTTAAGTGAATTTTCTTTATAGATGATTACTTTTTAGATTATTGATATCGATGTATTAAATTTTTAATTGAGTTTAAATAAGAATTGTATTTCATGAATAAAATATTATTGATGCTTTTCTTAAACTAAAGTTAGTTATTCTCTTTCATATAAAATATACTTAAAATACTTTTTATGAAAGTTTTATTTAATATATTAATATTTGATACTCAATATATTAATATTAATATTGTCTGAAGTTTTTGAACTTATAATATTTAATAGTTCGTTTATGAGAAATAAGAATTAGTTGAAATATAATTGCCTCTAAATCCTTAGAAGTTTGCATAACAATTAAAAAAATAAAATAAACCGGTAATTCGTATTCGTAGATATAGAAGATTGCTATATTTTAAGTACAATAGAAATTGTTGTATAAATACAACTATTTTAATAAAGATTATTGTATTATTAAGCTTAAAGAAAAGATAAAAAAATAAAATGAATCGTATAACTCGAGGACTGTGGATATTTTCCTTGTACAAAACAAATCTCTAAAATATACGATATGGAACTCAAACATATCCATGATACGGATTTTATAAAAGTCAAAGCGAATTTCATCAAACGAAAAGAACTCCAAAGACAACACAATTGAATGGGGAAAAAAGACCTTACTACCTTGCTTTGTCGACATCGTTAGACGTCAACTCGATTTTTTTTTAAATATGATCTTTTAGTTTTTGCAACAAACAAAGATTCTACCGGTATTATTGTTTAATAAAAAACTAACTTTACTAAGCTCGTCTGGGTTGGTCCGACCCACTCATCAGATATTCTACCACAAAAAAACAGTACTTGGTATTGTTGTGTTCCGGTTTGAAGGGTGAGTGAGCCAGTAAAATTACAGGTACAAGGGACATAACATCTTAGCTTCCAAGGTTGGTGGCGCATTGGCGATGTAAGCGATGGTTAATATTTCTTAAATTGCCAATGTCTGTTCCGGTTTGAATGGTGAGTGCGCCAGTGTAATTACAATTACAAGGGACATAACATCTTAGCTCCCAAGGTTGGTGACGCATTGGCGATGTAAGCGATGGTTAATATTTCTTACATTGCCAATGTCTGCTCCGGTTTGAATGGTGAGTGCGCCAGTGTAATTACAATTACAAGGGACATAACATCTTAGCTCCCAAGGTTGGTGGCGCATTGGCGATGTAAGCGATGGTCAATATTTCTTAAATTGCCAATGTCTATGGGCGTTCGTGATCACTTACCGTCAGGTGGACAAGGTTTGCTCGTCCGCCTACCTATAATAAATATATAATTATAGCCCATGGTCGTTTATACATCATCCCTACTTTATCTTATTTTACGTCAAGGAAATTTGTTAACGAATTGTTAACTGATGTCCAGTTACTATATTCAACAAACGATACGTTTAACTTATAGATGGTAAAATAATCTAAGAGGCGTAGTTAAAAAGCGTTTCTATAAAACACAAAGTTTCGAAGTCGCATATATGTGACTTATTGGAACGACTAACGCCTTATTATTTAGTCAAAAATCGTCGTTATTAGTAAATCGGTATACTAACTATTCGTTTAATATAGGAGGAAGTTGTCGATGGATGGAACACCGATGGCTTAGATTAGACAGATGGACGCGCGTGCCTCTCGTCTTCAGTAGAACTTTATTAGTAGTTCTTATCTCTCTAGATCTATATTCTTTAAGCTATATTTATTGAAATTCAATTATTATGCAAATGAAATTTTTAGACTAAGACAATCGAAGAGCTCATAAAAACGCAAATAACTATCATATGTATGTATGATTATGCACTTAAGTTCAGAAGAATGCAATAATTATAGCTTAAAGTATATAGATCACTATTTATATATAAATTTAACGTAAAAGGTTGTTTAGACATGAGGATAAATATATCCCATTAGCAATCTATGCAAATAACGAGAGCGATTAAATTATGACAACTGACTTGTTCGAGATAGATTGACTTATAATGGCGTATACTGAGAACACTTCGCTTAATTTTCTCGCTTAATTAACTTGAAGCGATAAAAATATTTTTTTCAAATTTAGTGATATTAAATAAGTAGGTAAGTAGTTTAGTAATAGGTAAGTTTGAGGCTTCTACTTCAGACACCCTTGAATGGACAGACTCTTGTGGTATCAAGCCTACTTCAAATATGTGCTAGGTTCCTATTCCATGTTTTTACGCTCAATCTATATCATGAAACATGAAACACAATTTTAACGTTCGATAAACACAGACTTCTCATTTATCGGATTTAATATATTAAGCACTTTGTAGCAGTTTTGTTTTTTTTTACCATTATCCTAGATTTTTAATAATTTGAATAGTCAAATGCTGGGGCTAAGGCCACTTCTCCTTTTGACAAGAATGCTTGAAACTTATTTCAGCACGCTGCTTCAGTGCGGGTTGGCAACGTTTTCTTGTTTAGCGGATTCGATCCTAGCCATTGGATTATTATCGTCGCCATTTCTAAAACAAGGTTAGAGTTAAGTGGAGGAGAAAATACACACATAGCTATATTAATATTATTATAGCTATTTTTTAATAATTTATGTGTAAATTTTTGTAAATTTGAACAGAAAAATGTAGAAATAATGTAATATTCAAAAATTACCGTTAGTAGTAGTATATTAAAAAACATAATCTAACGAATATGCACTCTAACATATTCGCCATCCACAAGGTTTGCGCTATAACTATTTCGTTTACTTACCGTACCGTAGTTTTAATCGACATCCAATTGCATTAGTGATTCCAAGGTCAATCAATCTTTAACCTGCCTTATTAGTCTTTATTAACGGTCCTTATAGAGAATTTAGCTAATAGCCCTTTTAATCCAATTTAGGTATAATCCGAAATCGTTCCCTAGGGCAAAACTACATAATATACGTACTATGAGCCATTATAATACTTTTAAATTGAGTAGTATTCTTAAAACACGACAAGACTTCTTTGGAACTGCACGTCTTCGCAGAGGCAGTAACTTTGTGCCATGAGGAAAATTATATTTTATGTTCTAACTCTCATAATCATCATGTGTATAATACATAGTACAGTTCACAAAACCCAATTTTCGTCTCATCGAGGCACGTTCAGACAGATTCAGAAAAAATCAAGTAGTTTTCGTATAAGACGACAGATACACACACTCACTAATCAAACATTTCGTGAAATTGATATTCGTAACACTAATAGTGGAAACGAGTCGAAGAGTTTTTCTAATTCCAATAACACTTTGGATAAAAAGTATGTACTAATTCAAAGGTTTAAAGAAATGTGGCCGGTGTCTCAATGGACCGCGATTGGATACTTTACGGAGGACTATTTGAACTTGATCAACGAACATTGGCTCCAGTTTCCACCACCCAGTGAGATTGTTCAGAAATCTATTGGTGCTATTTATATCATTTTCGCTACGGCCGGTTGCTGGGGGAACATAGTCGTTATCTTCATGTACTTAAAGTAAGTATTTAATTATTCAAAACGCTTAATTTTTGTTCATTTTTAAACGTGTATCTGGCAAATCTAGTTGACAAGTAATGAAACAAGGTCTTCATATTCTTTTGTATTGTATTATAAATTGAACTAAATTAGTGAATAAAAAGTTTCAATGTCTGGGAAGGCACTGACCCCTATGATACGATTATATAGTTCAGGAATCAGGACTCTAATGAATTATGTAATACTGAGTCTTACAAATAAAGATTTCTTTCATAAATTTGATTTGGCAAATGTATCTACGAGTAGGTTTAACTCATTTGGATATAAGTAGGTGTGCGTTGTATTCGTTATTAATAGTATAAAAGGCTAATTGTCAAATATATTTATATTAATATACCAGCCGGTTGATCTAAATAATACTTGCAGGTAGCTATCCTGTCTTGTCTTGTAACTAAGATATTTGTTTAACAATTCAGAAATGTCTAAAGAACAGTCGTTAGAGCTTTTTCTGAAGCTTGAAAACTTGAAGCAGTTCTGCGATGTTATTTCAAAAATAAACTTGCTACATCATTACTATAGGAAAATATAAAACCTACTCGAAAACTAAATGGATATGATTAATGATTAAAACTGGTATATTAGTTTTCTTCGTTTAACAATTATTATTATTACTAAATTCAAAATAAAATAGCTGATGTGAATTTTAACCGTTAATATTTTAATATAATCTTTTCATAATAATTTTAAATAAACATAACACACACTGAGATATGCATTCGAAAAATATTAACCTTAATTTAAGGGAGTAGGATAAAATCGCCTGGTATACAGATATTTACTATTCGGGAAAATGATTAAATGATTTTATTTTGTAATATTTTGTTGAAAAATTTACTAATTTTTTCACTTGTGACCGGTTATATCCGAACATGTAGAAACGAGCCGTTTTACAGTTTACACACGTAACTTGAAACGTTCGCTTACTAAAACGGGATTCGAACCCTGCGTTCCTGTATTCGAGAAAAGATTTATTATATTAAGCTTACGGATAGTGGAATTTTGTACGAGGAATAATTCATAAGCGTTAAATAATATACAAACATTAAATAAATTGTTGAATTCGTGAGTATGTGACGTAAAAGCATACAGAACATCTTTACCGATTCGTTACTCGTAGCTCAAAAACAATCGATTACAGTTGTGCAATAGCGAGTCGTTAAATATACAGTAAAGACGTGTACTGGTGGTAGAGCTTTGTTAGTGGCGCATTGGTGATGTAAGCGATGGTTAACATTTCTTTCAATACCAATGTCTACCAATGTCTTGGGCGTTGGTGACCACTTACCATCAGGTGGCCCATATGCTCGTCCGCCTTCCTTTTCTATAAAAAAAAGCTCTTCTACGATTTTAATAGTTACTAAAAACCAAATTTTACAAAACAACTATTTGTAAATATATGTATATATAATTTTGTAAGTATAACGGATATTAAAACAATAAATTTATAAGGAAACACTAAGGATCAGTTCCACCATTCATCATCCGGTTTTTATAATCTTTGAGCTCAAGAGTCCCTTCAGGATGTTTTTAATAAAGGAACAACTTACGTCACAACGTATTCTCAACTAAGTATATTCATGATAATATTGATCATTTTTATAGATAAAAGATTGTTGATCAGGACAAGTAAAAATCAACTTAAAACATTGTATATGATAACTATCATAACTTATAACTCTGATAACTTCAGATATGATTTTAGACCGTATGTATGTTTGTATGTATGTTCATCTATTCAAGCATAACTTCTGAACTACTTATTATAATTATTCGACAAATGACGCATCCTTATAAGCTTCTTGATCATCTGTTCGTTATAGGCTATGTCACTCTAAATTCAACCCACCAAAGCCTAGAGGACGTGTTGAGTATCAAATGAAATGGCTTAATCAGCATATTTCAAACATGTATATTACCTACAGTACATAAAGTACAAATAAGTACAAGTATTGTGGAAATTAGTGAGGATAAAAAAAATTGATATAAATAGTAACAGCATATACAAATAATATAAATGTATTTTAACTATTAAATGTTTTATTTATTTAAATTAAGCTGTAATAATATTTTGTACCGATTTTGCGACAAACTTTGTATTTTGATGAATAAAAAGCTATATAATAAAAATTGATAGAATTATTACTTGGAGAGCCAATATTTGGAAATTGGACAAGTATATTTAACAGTTTCTAGTTTTAACTTCTATTAACAGACTTATGACTGCCTGCTTTATTTTAATATAACTTTTTCTATGATCTTAGAATTACACTTATTGGAATAAGAAATTATAATGAAACACATGGATGACGTAATAGAAAATAAGTAGAACCGTTAGCAAGGGGCACGCAACTCCTAAGTATATGATTTATTTTAATAAACTTATTAAATAATAAACTTTAGATTTTATAAAATATATATATAGTATATAACGCATCACACATTTTCTAATAAAATAATTAAAACACATATTTTAAAACTAAAATCAGACAACGAAAAGAATCAAGCTCTGAAAAGTCTATTCTTGTGTGCAAACTTTTCAAATATATAATCTATCAGTTGACACTTTACATATTCATTTTAATTCAATATCTACATAAATATAGTAATGATCAGAGGATAGCAATTGTCGTACGCCTCCTCAAATGAAACCCGTGTTTTTCACCCTTATTTGCCTTTCACATTTCTTATTTGCTTGATAAGCAACAGATCTAAATGATATAACTTAACGTTTATTAGATATCCTGAACCATTTTAAAAATAAATAATATATCTATTAATTATAATCACTTCATGTAGATAAATATTGCCCAACTAACAAATGCAATTCGAGTCATTTTAGAAATATAAAGGACATTAAAAGGAACGCATGAAAAAAATGCAGGGCATGTTGTATATTGCCTTAACACTATACGGGTCAGATCGGTTGAGGAATGTTCATATCTCATTGATTAAAAAATAGCACGGGGTAATATCCTTATTTTATACGTGTGAAGTCGTAACAGGTAGGTATTTAATATAACTTAAGCAAACACAAACTTATTAATATTTTATACGTTTCACTGGCATACAAAATAATAAACCATAAAAAATATTATAATCACACAAAATATAGAAAGATGTGAAATGATGACAAATTATATGACATCCACCACCCAAAAATAGCGCATGGATCGAGACTATTCGGGATGCAAAAGCCACCTCGAGATAACATTCCGCCGCGGAAAGCAAACGGGACGGTCGCGCTTCAAAAATTGCTCATTCTTTTCGCCAAATCATAAGTTTGTAGACAAAAATATAATGTCTCAGGCTATTAAAGTTATATTATTTATGTTTCTTATGGAACTGGAGTGCTTAAATGTTGATCGCTCGATGCAAATCAGTAATAATAATAATAATGCAATATATATAAAATTTAACAAAATACAACTAAAAGACAGTGTTATTAATTATTTCATTTCTTTCAACTCTTTTAAATGTAAGGGTGTGATTTCGTGGCGTTGTTTCAATTTGAAAATGTGGAAAAAACGTAAGAGAATAAATGAAAAAAAATATTTAACGCAGAAGTTGATCAGATCGAGGATAAAAAGGGTTGCAAATGAGTTTGGCGTTGAATATGACTTCCACGAAAATATTTCACAAGAAGTTACAGCAGAACCAATAGAATCGATGCTGGTTCAAAGATTTAAGCAGAAGTGGCCATTACATTTATGGCGTCAGATCGGATTCACCGATGACTTTGTGAAATGCATCAATCCCCACTGGATGCAGTTCTCACCACCTAACCCCTCGTTATACTATGGAATTGGTGGTATATATATTCTGATGGCAGTAACGGGTTTCCTTGGCAACTCGATCGTCATATTGATGTACTGTAGGTCAGTATTAGCATAATCAACAAACATTAAACAACGATTGTAATTAAAGCCAAATTTTAAGATTAATATACTTTTTAACTGGTTTTTTTTTTGGAAATGGTAAACTTACCATTTTTTCCATAATAGTTTATTATATTTGAGTAGAATTACAAATTATAAAAAAATATTTAAACCTATGCAAAATCTATTAAACAAACATACAAAGGTATTTTAAATTTACTTTTATTTTTATAAATGTTTGTAGAAATTTCTGAGTTAACAACAGTTTAAGTCAGCAACAGCAACAGCAACAGCAGCAACAGCAACAATTTCACAACATTGTTTCAAATTTTGTTGACAAGTTGAAGCAATTACAAAGACTAAGCTTGTTGACAACACAAAAGTTGTTGATTTTACTTTTATGAAGTAAAAGAAGCAATTCAGATTGATAACCTGTATGTAGTAGGTATACACTTGAGAAAATACTTACAACTACTTTTAAAATAAAGCTCCGTTAAAAAATGAACCGCAAATCCATCGCGCAATTAACCGGTTTACCTATTTAATTTATTGTTAATTTAATTATATAGGTTTACGGTAATTCTTATGTATAAATTTCAAGTGTATAATTAGCATAACAATCTATGAAAAAATTGATGTAATTTGGTATGCAGCAAGCTTGAACAGCAAGGAAGGACATGGGCCATTTTTTTACTTAATACTTGACGTCCTTCCTGCACTATCGCGCGAGCGAAACCACGGGCGAAAACTTGTTTTAAATAAAATATTAATTCGTTCTTTTACAAATACTAGTTCTGTTCTAGTGTTAAATTATATTAGTTAACTCTAAAATTAATGAGGAATTTCAGACAAAAAATGCGCATGTTTGGGCTTAATATATATATATAGCATGTTTGCACTGGGCATAGTACAATAGCCCCGGCCACTGTACTATGTTCCGTTATATTAAACACATGACCTTTGTTAAGACTTAAGGTTTCTTTTACGTTTGAGATTAATCTAGTTTACTTACACTGACTGAAGGAAAAATACCTGTTTATTGCACAGGAAATAAGATAAGACAAATTGAACTTCTTCGATTAAAAACCTATGTTTTTTTAATCGTAGGTAATAAAAAATATTTCGTGTGAATTGTATCATATACGAGATAGTCAATGATATTGTGTTTTATATGCACTTGCATTGTTTGATAAGAGGAGGGAAGTGCATTCAGAGGGCGCTCTCTTGTTATTGATGAGTATTATGCTACGCTCCCTTTTATGAACCGTCGAGAGCTGTGTAGCGAATAGATTTACAACGGACTATTATTACTCATTCATTATCCAATATAAGGAAAGTCCTCACGTGCTTGTATCGATAAATATACCAACAAAAATGAACCTTAAAAAGCACTGACGTCCTAAATGTGTACTTAAAAATTAAAGCATAATCCATACATCGCATAAATCTGTCACAAACAGCAATAACGCTTTAAATATCACTACAACACATATGAATGTAGTACAAGTATAAATAGTAATTCAGGAGTATGATACCTTGACTCAGTGAAGCGTGTAATAAGATAAACATATGTACGTATAGAAAGATATCTTGCCTGTGGAAAAGAGTATAGATAAATATATTTTTGCTGAAAGTTTTTAAAAGTTAACATTTAACAAATTGTAGCTCAATAATTTGCCCCGAAGACACGTTTTGTTCTACCAATAATTGAGATAACTTCACTTTACAAAGAAGAGTTAACAAAGCATTTTACTTTTACGTTATTTATGTCAAGTTATCAAACAAAAGTCAAATAATTAATTAAATATAAAGTTGCAAATGTCAGTTGTTTTATAAAAATATATAATATTTATTTTGAATCGCTTTCTTAACCCAAGGACCTGTGATTGCTATATTTAATTGTTCTTTTTAAATAAATTATAATTCATGAAGGACAGCATTACATGTTATAAATAATAATTTCACTAAAAATAAAATAATAATAGCATTAGATTCTGTCGAAAAACTCAAAACAACTCTTTTTCATAAATTAAATTAGGAAAGCATATTAATTAAATATATATAAATTCCCCCCTGACAATCAATAAAAACATTTCCCCTTTTTGTTTATCATCTACCTATATAATCTTGTGTTATAAACTAAGAAAACTTTTTGTTCGAATGCTAAAGAAATACGTAATTTTGATAACAAATATAAAATACAACTATTATAAAATGAAGCCGAGATGGCCCAGTGGTAAGACCGCGTGAATCTTAACCGATGATCGTGGGTTCAAACCCGGGCAAGCACCACTGAATTTTCATGTGCATTCATGTTCAATTTGTGATTATAATTCATCTCGTGCCTTACGGTGAAGGAAAACATCGTGAGGAAACCTGCATGTGTCTAATTTCACTGAAATTCTGCCACATGTGTATTCCACCAACCCGCATTGGAGCAGTGTGGTGGAATAAGCTCCAAACCTTCTCCTCAAAAAGAGGAGAGGAGGCCTATAGCCCAGCAGTGGGACTTACACAGGCTGTTACTATTATAAAATATCTTTTAAAAATACAAATTTATATAGAGCATATAGTTTTTTAGCGATATTGATTTATGAGGAGAAAGCGAGGGTTTAAAATTAAGCAATGCATCTCATGAAGTATAATTAATTGATTGATTCATTGAGTACACGCGTAGGATAAATTACTAATATAGTCTTTTAATCTGTACTTTTTACAAATTTTTCTAATAACTGCTTTATGTTCAATTGAACCTTAGCCAAGTTTGTTTGTATAGCTCATTATAATAGTTGGAGTAGTCTATTGCTAAAATTTTTAAGAACTGAGTAGTACTCAAGACTCTTTTCTGCTATTACGTGAATTTTAAGTCATTGATTAATTTAATTTAGGTCTTTGTATTATTCTATTACTAATAGTTATTTAGCAATAGAAAAAAATAGCGTCTATTGTATACGATTTTTAATACACGAAAAAACACAGAGATGTTTTTAGATATATTTAGATACACTTAAACAAACCTCGGTGATCCGTGTGGTGTTAACCTAATCCGGAAATCGTGCGAGTATTCTGCAAGTTTGCAATTCAGTTCCTAGATAATGGACGTTCACATAAACCATTCAATGGACTGCAAAAACCGTAGGAGTAAACTATTTATATTCTACTTATAATGAAATGAATGTATGAAATCATAAAGATTAATTTTTCATTTGCATAAAATTATAATGATAGGCGTATTCCCAGAAGCGTTCTAGACGTTGTGATTGGAAAGCCATAACGCATAGTCTTTTACTTTTATTAATAAAAATAAAAGGATTCATATTTATTCATTACAAAAATTAGATATGTACGTTACGTTTCCGGTGATTTTTTCAGCACGAAAAACAAAATGATTACATCACATGAAATATATGTAGACGTTTAATTTAACTTTTATTATTTCGTTTGCGAATGTTCATATATTTCAGTGAAAGAATAAGTTTTTAAATCTGTTGTATACAACAAATATATAATTATTATAAATTCTGAAACCATACAAGTATGAAAATGTAAACAATACGCTAAAGCGCTTTCAAAAGATATCGCTTTATAATCTACATACATTTAAATATGTACATACAGCGTCATCAACTTAAACAGGAAATTATTACAACTTATCAATTTGTTAAGATTTTATCAATTATTTTTTGAACATCTCTGCTAGAGAAAATGAGCATCTGATTAGAACAGGCAAGTAAACCCTATAAATTTATTAATTTTTAGTTGTATTGTTAATTTGTAGAGTATTTACTCATTTATTTTTAGACTACGTACAGTCATTTTTATAATATATATATATAAAAAAATAAAATAAGTATTACACATTCATGGCAAAAACACGCCGTCTAATATATTGTCCTTTGGCATTGTACGCTGGCATTATTGCCTCTCTGCACCGCTAGACTCAGCCTTTGGGCTAAATAAGCGCCAGCTCTTGGGTCACCAGTAGTGTGGACCAGTTTCTTAGAAAGATCTTTTATTTCATTTTTTTTATCAGCCGACCATGGACTAATGTTTCAAAACCCAGCCCCGAAAATTCATATTCCTTGGATAAAAGTGAATATTTGAAGATTTATGTTTTTATTACGATTATATAGAAATAATTTTGTATTATATTTGTTGTACTGTACTCGTTATATCCTTTAAATAGTTCATATTTCAAAAAATGGCACATTATATTTAATCGGAAAAACTGCGCTTATTGAAGTGCATTTTGGTATTTGTAGATATGTAAATTATTTTTATTTAAATATATATATAGTATATAAACAGTAGTAGTGGCCGTGTAGCCGCGACATGGGGGTTTTATTCTAGAAAATCTTAAGAGAAAAAAATCTCATCTGAGTAAAACGGACTGACGGAAATTGACTTTTTATAATCATGAGATACTTTCTTAATTACAACGTTCTGCTAATTGTTAATATATTAAAAGAAAAAACATATCTATTAATTAAAAAGAGGTTCCAATTTGAATTCAATTTTAAATCGAATTGAACAAAATAGAAGAAGAAGAAAATATAAGTATCGTTAAAAAGACTTTTTTAGTACATTAATAATGTTTAAAATCAATTAAGACCATTTAATAACATTAAAGGCATTAATAAATAAGGTAAGACATAGTCTCATCTTATCGTATATTTTAATATGATAAGTATATATCGACAACAAATAACAATAGCAAAGAATAACAACCTTGCTCTACAATAAAATTGATAAATGATCTAGTTGTTTTTCCTTCAAGCTCGAGTGTATTAGTTTTAGGATACAAAGTTATAGTGACGTCTAAAAATTATGAGATATAAACCTTTTTGAGTACCGTTCTTTACAATAACATATGTAATATCTTACAAATTAACCCGACACAAAGATTGACTTTATAATATACAGACACACAGACACGCATTCTAGTTGTTTTTCTTATATTTCTGTTATATCAACAAAATATTAGCAGTAAATTCTATATTTTATTCATAGATTTATGTTATCACTATTTTTGTATTGTTTTCGTGTACTAATTAGCTGGTAGTAATCGGACACTAAAGGTTACAATATTTTTTCCCGCTTATTAGTTTATTCTTTAATCAAATTATCCACTATTAACATAAAAGTTAATAAAATATCATATCAGCTTGGATTTATCCTATAAATATGGAATACTCAAACTTAGAGTGGAAATGAATCGGGAGCGTATCATAACCGTTACAATTTAATAGAATTGATAACGGGTTAACCGGCCTTAGTTTATTTGTTCATAATAATATTTTTATCATTACCGGAACACAAAGATATACTTATTACTTTCGAAGCAGAAATCATTAAAAAGTAATTATTCACTGTTTCCCTAAAATAAATACTTAAGAAAAAGAAATTATATTTAATGAGTATAAGTATTAATAAGTCCCAGTCAATGTTACATTATGAAATTAAAAAAATATTAACATAAAAAAGTTATTAACTAAAACTTTTTGACAGCTTTATCCAATTTTTTTGTCCTTTACTCGCATTAAGAAGCACCTTACAGCGTAACTGGTAAAATTTTGAAAGATTTAAAAATTAAGACCTTTGTTACAGATTACTTGACAATTTAATGTCGTAATTGTGGTAAAGAGCTTAATTTAACTACATACTTATGTACCTATGACGTTTAGTCATCTTTCAAATAATTTAAAAACGAATAATACATATTTGAAATTATGTCCTAATTGGGAGCGATCGTACGATGGCGCGATGCGTTTTTCATCTCACGATCAAAGTGGTCGTGCGATGACCGAACAGGTGTCCTAATAGATCGCGGAATGTCCATCGTGTGATGCCGTCGCTCGATGGCTGGCGCTCACTCCACTTTAACGATGGCTCTTTACAGAGATGCACAGTCGGGCAATGTTGCTTTAAAAATTGCAAATGACATTGAAAAAAGGAAACGTAGACAACATAAAATACTTTATAGATCCAGGAATCTGCGCGGTGAATTTTTCAACCTTTATTTTGATGTACGAAATAACGAAGAAGACTTTTACGATTATTTGTCCATGTCAAAACGCGCGTCGACGCATCGCGTAGGTAACCGATTAGGACACTCAAAAGAGATCTGTTGCTTTGATTAGATGATCGCACGATCAAACGCATCGTACGATCGTTATTAAGCATTTCATGTGCTCGCACGAGTATTTGCGAGGTTCAAATAGGACAATCTGATGAAATCTGTATGTTTGAACTCATCGCACGACGAGAACGCATCGTGTCATCGTGCGATCTTCACCAATTAGGACGACACCTAAGATCCGAAGTAGGGTTGACCCATCATTCGAATCGCACATAAAACAATTTTAACCATATTGGGTATCAATTTATAATTGAATAAACGTCACAAAGCAGGCCCACGTGGCCTGTGGTATCAAAAAATTAGACGAAACTGACGCTGATTTTTGTTCTGTTTTTTTTTAATAGCATGAGACTCGGTATGCGCAGTACCAAAAAAAATTAGCAGTAAAAAAAACTTAAGAAAACAATAATTAATTGAAGATAGTCATTTCCATATTTTATTGGACAACCTAATCATGACATGTTTATTTCATTGTAAAATTTAAGAAAAAAATATCTTCATCCGCTAAACAGATGGGTGAAGATCAATTTTAATTCAGATCTCGTACTATAATAAGAATAATATTAATACATTTCAATCTGAATATTGTTTGAACATTGAATTGACTTACAAAAGTCAACAAAATATTATTACCTATATATTTGTATATGTACGAATTTATATTCATTAAAATTGTAATATCTAGTCTATATACTTAAGCCGAGATGGCCCAGTGGTAAGACCGCGTGAATCTTAACCGATGATAGTAGGTTCAAACACGGGCAAGCACCACTGAATTTTCATGTGCTTAATTTGTTATTATAATTCATCTCATGCTTTACGGCGAAGGAAAACGTCTAATTTCACTGAAATTCAGCCACATGTGTATTCCACCAACCCGCATTGGAGCAGCGTGGTGGAATAAGCTCCAAACCTTCTCCTCAATAAGAGGAGAGGAGGCCTTTAGCCCATCAGTGGGACATTTACAGGCTGTTACGGTCTATATACTTATTTCACAGAGATTATAAACATATGGAGCCCGTGCAACGAACATTTTGTCTAGAAATTTGACGTGTGATGGCGCTGTGAAAGTATTTGTGTAATTCCACTTTTTTATTTTTACATTAAAATCTAATCATTTCGTAACACTTATAATAAACTTTTTCTTATATTATAATAAGCTTTAAGTACATTGAAAAACTAAGTTTATTATTAGTTTCTTATACATTAATATTAAAGTTGAATATAACAAAATGTATATTTACTCCGAAGCAGATAATAATAATGAAATAATGATAAAACTAACGTTTTTTCATAAGTAGAGATTAAACACAGAACATAACCATTATTTTATTACGTTCATTACATAAAATAATATAAAAGCTTGTCGAGAATACATAAATCAAGGAATTCTAAGAATAAATTTATTTACTTTTTATAAAAATAAAATTAGGCATGATATTCTCGCGACAAGCTTTTTATATCATATAAAATTGTATAGTGTAACAAAATGATGAGTTTTATTTACTTCGAAGTTTATTTTCTTCGTTTTAGAGTTAAAAAAAAAAACAGTTTATTTCAATTAAAGCATAATATTGAACGGTCTCTTGCCATTTAGTTAATTTAGTTCAATAAGGATACCTTCTGATGATTTGACCGGTACCGAAGACCTTAGAGCTTTGTAAATAGACAAAGCAATCTTCGACAGTACTGCCTTGCATATTGTGCACCGTGCGAGCCCAGCATAACATAAATTGCAACATGTGCTGCAACCATATTTTGCCGATAATTGCATATAGCTGAACGATGTAACGTGAACACCATATTATAGCAGAGTTTATAACGGGCTAACAGGTTTATACAAAATTTCGTGTCGTATTGAGCGTAGAACAGTTTAGGGAAATTACGTTATCTCTGGCGCCTCCACTGGATCACAGAATTGGATTTTAATGACTCGAGTCATGCAATGTGAACATGTTCATTTTCGTTTATAATTTCTTGTATGATTTGTTTGTTTTTTTCTTATGATTTCACTGCATAAGGGCGAAGCCGCGGGTGAAAACTATTAGAAAAAAAAACGGCCTCTATTCTTTAGAGGGCTCCCAGGGTACTGTGAACCCCCTAGTGACGGCGGTGACTATTGAGAAGGTGCGCATAGCGCTTCTTTCTTCTCCGCGGTTTTCTTCGGCGGAGGAGATCTGCAGCAACACCCTCTACCTGCTCCCACTCCGTGGTCTTACTTCTGCGACATCAAACTTTCACAGAAGGAGACTATTTGCGACCAGACCCCTCGCGTTAATGATGTTCGGTAAGGAGAAGTCTCCGCCAACAACCGCCGCCAGAGAATGCCTCTGCGTCCCACGCGGCACACTGACCCCTCGGACTATTGTCGTCCCCAACAACAACAAATATTGGTAATTTTAATACCATATCTAAAATAGAGCATGAATATATGACTTAAGTTAAATATTTAAAACCTGTTCAACATTTCAATTGTATATTGGACAGGTTGGCACCTACTAAATACAAAATTATATAGCAAGGCATTTTGGACGTAATTAATATTTATTTAGAAATTTCATTGACGTGAAATACGGTAATTGACATTCAAGATACAACATAATCATAATTCAACACCAAGCGTTCCCACTCTATAATATTTTCTAGTTGGTGCTCGGCCAGCCATTTCTTAGCGGGAAGTTACTCAAACGCAATTTGACAGTGATCTGTTGATTCATTTTTAGTACTTAAATGTCCTTTAAGTATTAAAAAATATTAATAGTATAATAATAAAAAACATTCGCTGCATAAAATATCTAAATAACCAATAACACGGTTATCATAAAAAATAACATATTTAAGTATTAAATATCATTATAATTTCACAAAGAGCAATGTAGTAACCACAATTGCTTGTGTAAGATAAGCTATTATGTAATTTCCTTACTGCATCTGTGAAGAAAAAAAAAGAGTTAAGTAAAACCTACAGTCACTTTTTTAATTTTTACTAATTGCATCAAAGTTGACGAACATTGTTTAATTACCTAATATAAAATAGGCAATATTCTAACAAATACATGCAATTTTAAATGGTTAAATTTAATTTAAGCATCAAATAAATCATCAAACGAACGAAATGTCTCATTATTCGCTTGACCTTATCTCATTCATTTCATGTGGGCGCAATATGTTTTACTTTTCCATTTATCTCTCTTTAGCAAACCTCAGTTATACCCTTCTAGCACCGATCCTCCATCACACAGTCTATATAACTTTTTTCGGTCTTTCCCTTGTTTTCTACATTCTTATAGCATGATTCGTCCCATTGCGTTACACATCGATAACGTGATAATTATTTTCTTTTTATATTTTGTCTCGAGAGCTTCGGTTAAACTTATCCTTTTATAGTTTATACATATTCTCATATCGTATTATATCCGTTCTCATCTCCTCAGATATCCAGCTCAATATTCTCATCTCAGTTTAATGCATTGACATTTAATCCATAGTGGAAAATATGGTATTATATATGGGATTCCCCTTATACTAAAGGGAAAAAATTGGGTGTCATATGTAGCCCCTTTGACCAATTTCTAGTTCATCCAATACACCGCTAGATACTTCTATTCGTGGGTTTTAAATTATTACACATTTAACGATGGGATTTGTGTTTGCTAATTTAACAAAAGGTACTCTCTCCATCTAATGTTTCATGTCTGAAAGTAAGGATAATGTATTGAATATATTCATTTAATAGCTACCTCAGTCTTTGTACGCATTATTAAAATACATTCGTCTGTATTTTCAAGTGTCTATGTTATATGCAAACATAATAAAATGTTTTCGAGCAAAACGGTAAAGTTTTTAGAAAATTCTATTGCCGATACATTCAATGTCGTCGCATACTGAAAGTATCTATTTTACGGGAAACTAAAATAGCATATTCGTCTGATGGACTACTTTTGTCTAGACTCTAGAGCTATTTTAATCTGAAACCTGCTATTCCTATTTTAAGCTTCTTTGAAATTATATATAGTCATTTGTTTTTTAATAAGAAAATGTAATAATGCCCATGCAAGTATAAAATAATTACATTTTTAAGCTCATATACAAAAATCATCCACATTATATACTATAATACGTCCAATTAAATAAAACGTTCCTGTTTTATTCACGGTAAAATATATTCCAAACAATGCATTTATGTTTTTCACCGATTCATTACAAACCAGTCTAACCATACTTCATTCTTCTTACGAGTAACCAATGTACTAACCAACAATGGTAGGTGGATTAAACAAAAGACTTGCACATAGTACAATGCCGCTCAACTTTTTTAAGAGATCTAGAAATATAAAATTAAAGTAGTAAGTGAATAAAGATTGCGATTGGCTGAATGAGGTGAAACTATAAGGACTTAGCTGGCATTAGGTTTTTCTCAAGACCACACCAATTAAGACCATGCATTCAGCCTTTTAAATAAAAGCTTGTAACAAATGTGAACTTGCTATAACTAACATCGCAAAATTTGCTCTTGTTATTTAAATAACACACTTAACATAGCTTAACTTAGATCGCATGCGGTCGGCACCTATTCATGTGATGGTCTCAACTCATGTAAACTAAGCTAAACCCTATCTTTGTCGAAAACCCATTTTAGTGTTCAGATATAAACATACAACTATACAGGACACCGCCCCTTTTCCTTAATGACTAATATCAATCTGTAACATCGCGAGTAGATTCGTTTTGACGAGACGCCCAACTTTTCTCTGCGATTACAAATACACTATACTTGGTATAGAGGATTCATGACAAAAAATGTAATTACAATTTTTCGTTAAGAAATAAAATGAGGATATTACTGTTATATTGTATCCACAAGGAATGTTGTATATATTTATGAAAAAAGAATTATTTCGAAGAAGAAATAAAGTTAAATTAATACAAATTAAAGGTACACATTCATCGTAATAGAGGGTATTTCTAGAATAAATAGATAATATTTATTTTCAAAAAAAAGTTATTCTTAAATTTTCTCCAATGTTATGATATTATTCTTTTAAATGTAATCGTTAGCATCGACAATCGATTGAATCATTAGATCAAATCAATGTTATTATTATTATTTAAAAAGAACATGTTTTGTATTATTATTTTTTATTGTATTTATAAGCTTACTAATTTCTGAACTTTTAATTCGTCGTTCACTTCGGTTTACAGCTATTTACGTCTGATATTTCTATTATTTACACAAACACATATTTTATTATTTTATTCTACAATATAGAAGAGTAAAATAAAATATATAAAAGCTGTTAATTTACAATGACGTAGATTAACGATGCTGTGAAACCAGTTTTCGAGTGATTTAGTCAAACTAAGTAAAAAGTTAATCGGTATATTCTAGTCAAAGCGTTTGTCTTTTCAACCGCTTGCTTTTATAAATATGGATATTGTACAAGAAAGCATCAATAAGCAGGTCTAGACTAATTATATTTTATAATACTTAATTTTGTATGTTGTATTTAATGAAAAAATCCGTCTTTCACTGTTTCTTCTCAGGTCAACAAACATGTGATTAAAATCATTCGAAATTCGAATCCAACTTCCCAAGGCATACAAAATAGGACAAAAAGCAATTAAAAATCAATACAATTACTATTACGATAATCACCTCGAATTTTTGATAAGATATCCAATATTATTGGTTTTTTGTTTTTATTCTGTACCAATGTATATTTATTTTCACTACTAGGCAATTTTGGATCCTTTAGGCAAATAAAATTATTGATTTCGTTTCTCAATATATATTAGATAATATAGTTACCCAAAGCAGGTTCAGTAATTCTTTCGTCGGACAATTTATACGCTTTCACAAAAGGAATCCAGAAAACGTTCAAAATCTTTGAGTAGTATGGTTTAAGAAGACCATCAAGGAACATTTGTGAGCTTAAGGTTATTAAAATTACGACTACAGTAGTCTTTGTTATTGAAACGATCGCCTTCAGGCCGTTCCAATACTAAATAATTTATTGTTAAAAAATATTTAACATTTTTTAAAAGAATTCATTTCGATGAATTTCATTCACCGATTCTTATCAGGTACCAAGGAGTTTATTTCCGAAACGGTGTTAGATTCTTGGCTAAAATAAGAAAGTAATACTTCTATAATTATTGAATGAAGTTTTTGAATTTTAATACAATTTAAATTTTGAAATATTTAATGGAAGTAAATTGTGGTTTTTGATTTAAAATGATATCTAATATTAATTTAATTTGAATCGGTTTTCTAAAACTCGTCCAGTGAAGTAATTATTTGTACATATGTATATTTCTTTATGTGTAATTTGGTCTATAGCTTATACCAAGTCGTCATGGTAGATGATAGATAGAAAGACAAATAAACATGTTGACATTGATTTGTCATGATACCATTGTTCGAGATCTTTAATAAATTTTATTAAAAAAATAATAGGACTAATCACACTCGTTATTTATTATTTTGATTTGTTATTAAAGTCATCAATGTCAATAAAACAGTTGGATTGCTATGTTTGCACCTGCTATGTTTTACATTCGTGTTTATAGTTCAATTTCATTTGTAATAAAACTATTCGTTCTTATCTTTAATTTAATATTGTTTTTAGTAATCTGTAGAATACTGATTAGCTGTCAACTGTGCAAGGATGCTCAGGTAGCGAAGGTGGGTTAGTGATACCTAATTCATTTTCAGCATTTGCCGGGAAACAAGCGCTGCTTTTGCTTTTGTCAAGTCCAGGATTATGTTGTCCAATATAACTTTCGTGTATCTAATGTTGACGGGGGTGGGATGTTGGTATTCTAAATTTTTAAGCATCGGCTCGACTTGTCTCGTACTCAACTATGTAACCACAGGATGCGTCATATGCATTCATGAAAAAACCCATTGCTGCTCGCAACTTACTATTTAAATGATGTACACGGAAACTACAACTTAAATATATAATCCATTTTATTCACAGATTTCCAACTATTTATACATACGCACATTAATAATCGTAAACATACGCACAGATCTTCCAAAACACACAAATTTTAGTCGTAGACTAAAGCTACTTAAGCATAAAGAAAATTGTGAGCTTAATCAGGATCTCATCAAAAGTTATTCTTAGATATTGGCCACTTATCAATTAATCAATCTGTGGGACTCTTCTATATTTGTACATATTGACTAGATACGTAATTTTTACAAACGTACGTAATACAAAAAAGTCAAGTTAATATTATTACAATATTATAATTACTTAAATTTTATTATAAACTTGTAAAGAACACAAATTAAAAAAATAGTGCATTATGTACCGCGGACATAAAATTATTTTCTGCTGGTCGGTTGAGGTTTTGTATAACTTTTGTGTATCGCATTCATACAAAGAACAATGGTTCCGTATCGATTTATTCCATATAAGACAAAATTGAAAGTCCGTATACATTTTCAAGCTGAACTGTTGAAACGGTGCTTGTTATTGTAATGGAATATCATACAAAGGAATTGCGATTTCTTGTCGTTTTATTTTTCATTCCAAATGAGAATTTCCAATTTCGATTGTACATCATTTTAAATCTTGTACTGTATTTTTAAATTTATTCATTTAACAATATTATATTACGATCTTTTAAATTCAAAGCTACACTTTAGGTATAACAGTGGATACTATTTTAATGAGTGAGATAGTACATGTATGTTTATTGACAGGTTATGTTACAGTTTTGTAATATCTACAATATTCTAACTTATTACTTATAAGTGTCACAGCTCTGTTTGTTGGTTGTAATGTAGCGCATTATTTTATATCTATACGCATACATACATGCTCTACATATATATACACAACTGCTACTCAATTATAATTATATTTGACACTTGTGCTTTTTTACTTTTACTATACCTTTTGGCTTAAATATTTTTATTAATTCAATAAAAACCTAGACTACCTAGACTTTTTTATTTATCAATGAAAACAATAGCTTATGTTTGTCAAATGATAACTCAATTTAAGGTATACAATTTAAATCAACTTACTTAGTCTATAAAAAGTATAAGTATGACTTTGTAGTCTATCGCTTTGTTTAAGTTTAAGCACAAAATCTTTTAACAAAAATCAAGGGCACATTTTTATCAAGACATTTAATATTTCATTTCACTATTACATAGTTATATATAGTGTACAAATGTAACACACGCTTTATCTTATTTATTATCGATATACTCTACATCTGTTAAACGTCCATGTCTCCTGGCGACAAGACCTGTGAATATGTTGATTTAAATCAATAAAAACATTACCTACTGTACAAATAATATTTATTAATAGACTCAAATATTTGACACATAATATTAAAAAATACGACAAATGAAGAAATAAAACCGCGAACACGGTTAGTTGAATTTGTGTCATTGAACACTTGACATTCAAACAATGGATTTTATATAAGGCTCCGCAGATCAAAAAGAAATGTGTAATATTTAAAGCAAGGGTACAAAATTTATAAATATGTAGAAAGAAAATGAAAAGAAATGTCTATATTTAACATTTATCTGAATATTACTTTTTAAGGATATTAAGTTATAATTAAAAATAGATTCATGAGTTACTTCTTCAACTTTATTATTATTTATTTAATAGTATAGGTAGGTTCTGGTTTGAAGGGTGAGTGAGTTAGTGTAATTACAGGGACTTAAATAATAACTTATTTCCCAAGGTTGGTGGCGCAATGGCGATGTAAGCGGTGGTTAACATTTCTTACAATGCCAATGTCTATGAGCGTTGGTGACCACTCACCATCAGGTGGCCAACTGATTTGCTAGTCCATAGGCATACTTATTCAATAAAAAAAACTCACTTTTGCATTTATACTTAGGATCGCCTAGTGAATTTATGTTTTTAGTTCTAACATTGTTAATAAGTACTTTTTTTTGTTACAGGTGCCGGACACTACGTACTCCGGGGAATATCTTGGTTGCTAATCTCGCTCTAAGCGACCTTATGATGTTGGCGAAAACACCAATTTTCATTTTTAACTCATTTTACCTCGGCCCAGCTTTGGGCAAGTCTGGTAAGTATATGTAATCATATAACGCATCAGAGACTTAACATTAAATATCTTACTAACGATAATGCGATTAATCATTGGATTTCCTTGTTCACTGTTTAATAAGATAAAACGTTAAAATGTAGCTTTACACTATATTTTATTTTATGCTTTTTTGTTATATTTTAATGTAATATTGAACACAATAATAATATATGTATATATTATTTTAGCTTGCGTGGTGTATGGTTTTATCGGCGGATTGAGCGGTACTACGTCGATCGCTACGCTCACTGCCATTGCCTTGGACCGTTACTGGGCAGTGGTGTACCCGCTAGAGCCTCTCCGAGCGCTCACAGCTATCCGTGCTCGCTTGCTCGCCGTCGGCGCCTGGCTCTACGCTGGATTTTTTGCTATGATACCAGCTTTAGACATCGGATATGGCCACTATGCTCCCGAAGGCTTCCTAACGAGCTGCAGCTTTGACTACCTGACTGACGAAATCCTACCTCGCTATTTTATATTCGCATTCTTTTGCGCCGGATGGCTTGTGCCACTCTGTATCATTTCATTCTGCTATACGCGCATTCTAAGTATTGTTGTTGGAAAAAGAAATATGAATTCGAAGAATCAGGAGCAGCGTCTTTCCTCTAGACACGTCAAGGAACAAACGAAACGCAAAGCGGAACTAAAATTAGCAGTCCTTGTTATTGTAGTCATTGCTTTATTCTTTGTATCCTGGACTCCGTATGCCGTCGTTTCATTGTTGGGAATTTTCGGTAAAAGAGATGTTATAACTCCAATAACTTCCATGGTTCCTGCTTTATTTTGTAAGACCGCTGCTTGTATTAATCCTTTTATTTATATAATAACACACCCCAAATTTAAAAAAGAACTCCAGAAATTATTGTTTAGAGACAAATCTCGCCGTATGACGGGTACGTTCAAAACTGCCGCTTGCACAGAAACAAGTAAATTTCATAGACAGAGTAAAAATCAAAGCGAGACAGATGTGGAAATTATAGAAATGAAAGATATTCCCTACAATGACCCCACTTTAAAAGATAATCCAAATATTGATACTATATCGTCGAGGGTATCAGAAAGAGAAGGTTCGCAGAAGTCGCAAAGAAGCGTAAGCATGAAAAGCTACGAAGAGAGTGTCGTTACGCCGCCGACGTGGTATTCGAAACCAGAATTTTCTAAAAAGCAAAGTTTCCATCGTCGTTTGACAAACACCTCTTTTGATCTATGAAATGAGTTTAAAAATATACTTGCGATATATAAATACCACGCGATATTACTATTAATAAATGGTAATTTGTAAGTAAGTAGTGAAAAGAAATATAATGTACTAATTACATAATCACTATTTTAATAACAGTATTATAAAACATTGATTCTTAATAATCAGTATTTGTGTATATGTAGGTACTATACTACTTAATTTAGTTGTAATTACAAATATATCTATTTATTATTTCAGTAGTTACACAAAAATGTATTTTTTTATGTCTGAAGGCATAAAATATAATGATGAAAAAATATTTTTGAGTATATTTATTCCATAATCTTGGTATTTAAAACTCATGGTCAAATATGCCTTATTATTTGTAACCTGTAATGCTAGTTTCTATTTACTGAGTTATAATTTTATCATTAGTCACAAGAGGCCCATATCTATTTTAATTTTTTTATCAAGCTTAAAAATTTTGACTGAACGCTATACTTTTTTAATACCTTTATATATAATCATATATATGTAAACAAAAAGATTTTCCATGAATATTAAACATTGAAGGGCTTTTCACTGTATCTTTAGATTTGTTACTTCAAATGAACATGTAATAAATGCATCTGATACGATTCTCACTTACTAATCTCTATCAAAAGGTAAGAGAGGGCCAATGCAAGCTCGTCTGAGTAGGTACCACCCACTCATCAGATATTCTACCGCAAAACAGCAGCACTTGGTATTGTTGTGTTCCGGTTCGAAGGGTGAGTGAGCCAGTGTAATTACAGGCACAAGGGACATAAGATATTAGTTCCCAGGGTTGGTGGCGCATAGGCGACGTAAGCGATGGTTAACATTTCTTACAATGCCAATGTCTAAGGGCGTTGGTGACCACTTACCATCAGGTGGCCCACATACTCGTCCGCCTTCCTATTCTATAAAAAAAAATCAGTGCTTTATTGATTTATAACAATATCTAACCTTACATACCTAAGTACATGGTACATGCAATATAAGTTAAAATAAATAAAATAGATAATAAATAAAATGATAGAATGACTAGGCACTACCCTTTATATATATATATATATATATATATATATATATATATATATATATATATATATATATATATATATATATATATGTGGATCTGATGGAGAGGCCCCAGTGTCTTTAACTGTGACGTCAGAGTGGCGTGATTTCGGTTTGAGGTGAAGAGGGGAACGCAAGCGGGCGAGCACAGACACCGGCAGGCGCTAGTTTTTACACTTCTGCTTGGACTCTCGGTTGTGGAGGATATCTCATAAATAATATTTCAGTTTGCTCAGTTTGATTCTTTTGTTCTATCCGTATAAGCCAAACCTACTGTGGGCAGCATCGATCCCCACCACTGTCTACAAAAGCAAGCGCTCAGTGTCGCTCGAGACTCTAGTGTCTATTCATTCGCTGCTCAGTCTTCGGTAGGTAAAGTGGTTGGTTAAACTGACCAATTAAAGTCACTGAGTTAAATTTCAGTT
Source organism: Nymphalis urticae (assembly GCA_905147175.2). Classification (NCBI taxonomy): domain Eukaryota; kingdom Metazoa; phylum Arthropoda; class Insecta; order Lepidoptera; family Nymphalidae; genus Nymphalis; species Nymphalis urticae. The sequence goes on from LR989983.1 coordinate 12,152,457, forward strand.
CCTTTGTAGTGTCGCCAATATCCTCACTTGGTATCAATCATGGTTTTTTTTTTAATTTGAAATTTAGTCTTGAGTTTGTACATTTAAAACAAAAAGTGAACCAAGTACGTTGCCACCTGCATCAATCTGTGCATCCACTTCGTATATTTCGGGTGTATTACTAATATCGCTTGATAAAAAAGTCTATATCGATAAAAATGGATCATCAAATGGATGAATTATACACTTTTTGAATGCATTCATAATGTTTCTATAGGAGAGCGCCTTCAAAAATCTTTTGTCTTTTTTTCGCGAACGATCTTTTTAGGTGCCAATCTGAAAATATGAAGCAAACCAGGAATAGCTATCTTAAAAACATGCACTAGTAAATCAGTGGTACCCGTTTAGTAGTTAAAATTTGTGAAATATTCGACAGTAAGAGAATTTATTTATTGTTATTTGTATGTTATTAGATTTGATTGTACTTATTTAAACTTTAAAAAAATGATTTTGAGTAATTAATGTAGTCAGCATTAAACCACTGGTTCATTGTAGACCGTTTATTTTTGGTCTATTGTAATTGTATCTATTTCAAAACATTTGAAGCCATCTCACAAAAACACATACCTACTTTTAAAATGATCATTAATATTAATAAGCAAAGGTCCAAGAAACATAGTACAAGTACATGTACATAAAAATATATAATATTAAGTTACTGAAATAAAAAAGAAAAGAAGCTAACCATTTTTAAGTTTTTCGTCAAAAAACCATGAAAATCAATGTAACGCATACGTTTGACTAGATAGCTTGCTAACGACTTAAGTGAAATAGAACACTACCGAGTCAAGTGTGTATGTTTAAGTAACACAGAATGGCAACATTGCCTTAGCGATATATCCATGGTGGGTCATTGTAGCTGCCTGGTTCATTGATGGACTATCATATCATGGAATAGCATATTATATATATATATATATATTATTAATTATTGCATTATTTATCATAGTCTATTCATTCAATCATTTGTTCTATTACAGGCGACTCTGAATCTACACTGAAGTAAATAAAGTTATTTAAAACACGACATATAATTTTTAAATTTCTTTTTATGTTTGATAATTACGTAGCGTTAAAAGTAGTTTGCCATTAAATATGCAAATTAAAACAAAATCTTCCTTTTGGATTCTTGTTAGATTTACAAAATGTATTAGGGAATAGAAGAATATTTTATATATCTCAATATAACATACATTAATAGAATTCGTGAAATAGCTTTGAACTTATCCATTGTTTGAGCTTTTAGCCTAATGTAAATAAGCATATTCTAACCAATCTACTTATACCATTTGTATTTTCACTTAAACTCTTTCCCCCGCTTCCACGGACGTCAGCTCACTACGGAAATGACTTTCAAATGGATGACTCGATGTTTTTATTTGCTTTCCTTACCGCATAAGTACTTCTAACCAATTTTACTACTTGCTTAAATGCGCACTTTTAAAAGCAATACACACCTCAATTTAAATTACAACAAGCTAAATGAAATGATTCATAATACCGACTACTAAGTATTTTTTTTAAATAAACACATTTTTAATTAAATTTCTATAGAAAAAAATAATAATTACACTAATGTTATGTATTTTTATATAGCAACACTGTTTAAATTATTTTGCCGGATCCGCTGTCAAGTTTTTATTGTCAAACTGAAATGTCATATGTCAACGAGCTGATTTATTTTGAGCTATAACACCATATAGTGAAAAAAAAAAAAGAAAATTAAATCGCTACCGCTACGTTACGTTTTATAAAATATATGGCTGAAAGCGCAGTATCAAAAGTCATAACAAAAGAAAAAACACTTTATACATAGTCTAAGGTTATAATGATTGCAAAAGTTCATAATCGACTACAGTTTTTACCAAAACTTTTTATTAAAGAAAAGTATTATTATTTTCATAAATTTCACTCTAGGACATATTATAAAGTCCTTTTCTTCGGTTCTGACCTAATATCACTTAAAAGCTTACAAAAAGTTAACCAATTTAAGTATGTATTTCTACATGATTCAATATTTATTTTTTAATTTGGATTTTAAAATCAAATTTATTGTTAACATAGAAAAAGTGAGAACCTCATCAAGCAGTTGGATCTGGTTACTGCAAACAGCAGTAAAAGTAAAACTATCATTGAAAAATATGCACAGACAGAAAATATACAATTATTGCAATGGCCCAATCTGAACGTTAAAAATAATGAATATGACATAGGAATTATTGTAGCATTTGGCCATTTAATAAAAGATGATGTTCTCAACAAATTTCCTCTGTAAGTTTTTTAACTAGTTATTGCTATAAAATATGTTTATCAGGTCAGTTCAAATATTCATTTAATTATAGAGGCATGGTCAATGTCCACCCGAGTCTACTACCTCGATGGCGCGGAGCAGCTCCTATTATTCATACACTGCTACATGGAGATGAAATTGCTGGTGTCTCTCTTATGAAAATAAAACCCAATATATTTGATGTTGGTAAGTTCTTATGAATAAGATATGTTGATAAGTTGATAGTTTTTAATAAAATATATTAAAATTTTGAATTCTATTATTATATTACAACCTAAAATAATTTATATATATCTGGCTTTTATGTTATTTTCAGGTGAGATAATAAGTCAGAAAAAAGTATCAATTTCCAAAGACATCAAACTACCAGAGCTTACTGACCAGTTGTCAGATATTGGTGCCAATATGCTTGTGGAGTGTTTGAGAACATTACCCGAATGTCTTACAAAAGCAAAACCTCAAAATAATGAGGGTGTTACATATGGTATTTACTCATAACCAATTGCTTTACTGTTATTTCCTAGTTTTAATAAGAAATAATTGTAAAAATCTTATGTTTCAGCAAAGAAAATACACAAAGGGATAAGTGAGGTCCGATGGTCTGACATGACTTCTAGAGAGGTTTATAATTTATACCGTGCTATATATGGATTATATCCGTTAACCACAAAATTCAGAGACAAACAAATGAAGCTTTTTCATGCATTTTTGATTGACAAAGATCCCGAATACACAAACAAATCTGTTGGATCTCTAGAATACTGTGAGAATACCAAAGCTATTAGAATATTATGTAAAGATAAAAGATTTATATATTTTAAAACACTTAGAATATTAGGGAAAAGAGAAATATCAGCTTTAGATTTTTATAATGGCTATATTAAAAATGTTGCCTTAGATATAAGAAAAGTTGTGATATGTTAAAATGTTATAATGAAATACATTGTAAAAAGAATAAATCTTTTATTACTTTTACAGAACTATTTTAAACTTTATATTACTATAAAAATTAAAATAGAGATACGTGGACAATTATTAATAAAAAATATTTGTATCAGGTACAACTAAATTTTAGTGTATTTTTTTCTTTCTTAAATTCTAATTAATTTATTAAACAGAATTAGTACAACATTAATTTGAAATTATTTACTATTTTTTACTAGTTTTAGTGTAGCCTATGGGATAATTGTTTTATTTTCTCCTATAATTTTATAAGATTATATTATTTATTTTCTCATATAAGTTTATACAAACCTAACCTTATAGGTTTTAGTTACAAGCACTTTTATTTCACTACATATATATTTTTGTTTACGCAAAAAATATATGCTGTTTAAAAATATGTCGTTTTCACAAGTAAATCATATGTATATACATATAAATGAAAAACAATATGAGTGGTTAAATCGACGAAAATAATTGACAAAAATAAATATAATATATAGACAAAACTAATTCGGATTATATAATATGTAAATAATAATATATAATTGAACCCATATATAATAAATAATATTACCAATACATTAAGATAAATAAATTTAGTAATAACATAAAATAAATAAATACATGAATAGATTAGGGTGTAATATAAACAGGTAGTGTGTGCAGCGTCTAGGCGACTCTTACCCTGTAAGGAAAGCATACATAAGTATTTAAATAAATAAAATGTATACTTGATTTTCTAGTTATTCACCCCTGGAGCAAATTATTTAAAGTAATTTAATAGTAACTGTAAATTTATTTCTTCTGAAGGTAATATAAGATAACATGCATGTGTTAGACTATGTTAGATTGTAATATATAATATTAGATGTGATACGAATTAATATTAAATATTACTGGAGAGTATCTATCATTTTTTATATTAATCAATAATAATCTATATTTTTAATCTGGCAACAAGAACATTGACAGATACTCGGCGGGCGGCAGGAAATTGATAGACTTGAATTCTATTTTACGAGTATTGCAGATTGCGTGTTGAGATCTAGTTTTTACACACGACAGTTACATGAATAAAAAAAGCAATTAACAACCCATAAGCTAGGTTTACAATTATAAACGGACACTATTATAATGCAAATCTTTTAAGTTTTCCGCTATAAAGGTGTAAAAGAACTTAGGTACCTAATATTTAACGAATATCATATTTACTACGATACGATTAATATTTGTCTTACATTTAATAATTAAAATAAATGCTATCCCAGATTGATTTCAATCAGTTAATATTTTTATGTTAAAATTATGCAATTAAATATATACTTTTTTAAATGAAAAACAGAACCGTTAGACAACATAAGCCTATGTTGTTTCTTACCTTTAATACCTATTTTTAAAATATAGCAATGTGATTTTCTAACATCTGACATAAACACACATAATAAGAGTTTATTCGGTTAACAATTCCGACTTTCAACCGTGGCAATTAGTAGAAATGAAAGTAACATTCATATTGAATTTTAATAAAAAAAAACGTGAGTGAATATTAAATAAGTATGTCAATTATGAACCTGTGTATAAAATAATTGTATTATTCTAAATAATGACTATGGAGCAAATAAAATGATTTTGTAAATTCATATCAAACAGAGTTAAGGTAACGCATCAAACGAGTAAAACGAACAAAATATGGATTAGTGATATAAAGTATTTTAGTTATTACTAAAATTAGCTTTTTCTCTTTAATTACAAAACACGACTGCAAATCAATATATACACCTTACTTTTATAAACTTACTTGTCACATAGCTATTGTATTTTGTTGTATTCATTAAAATCGAATTATTATATTAAATAAAATTGCTAGTTAGTATTATCACGTTCTTAAATAAAGTTTCACACGCTGGTTTTAAAATAAAAGAGTCATTGACAAATTCCCGAATATTTTTATTGTATTTCAGACTAGATAATATATTTTTTTAATAATTGACCGGAAGATAGTGAAAATAAATTCCAATCCGTTTATTACAAGTATACCTTTACAAGTCAGCGTCGTCGCCTCAGTGCTAAAATGGTTCGATAAAATTGTCATATTTATTAAAATTGTGCAAACCCTGAAAACTGATTTAATAATCAGATTTACTTTAATATTTTTATCATGCAAATACTTGTTGTTTTTGGTACACATGGTTACATATAATTGGTTATGGGGTGTAGCAAATTATTTTATTATTAAAAAAATCTACTTCTTTGGTCAGATATTTCGTGGCACTGGAATTTTATTATATTTGGTATTAAGTTATTTTTGGTAGTCAAAAACAAACCTTGTGTAACAAATTGTTTCGAATCCGACCCATGATATAACCATTATTCTCGTTTATTAATTCAACCTACACAATACATACTTGTAACAAATGCCTCGGATATTTCTGTCACTATCTACAGATCAACAACCTTATAAATACCCTCATTTTAACTTCAATTATGTTAAACGTGTTCAAAGCGAATTGAAAACCAAAAAAAAAACAGTTTAAAACCGAATTAACAATAAAGCCATTTAACAAACGATAAAAATACATTATTATAGTACAAAATCAAACAACAAACAAGTGAATTGCGTGCATCTGATTTAGTTAGATATGTCAGACGTTTTCCAACTTTCGTGATAATATTTTATTTGTTACAATTCAAGTCAATTTGTTAAGCTGCCTCTGAAACATATGTAAGAAAATATATGAATTTATAACTTACCGACCTACGAGAGACGTAGCAGTGAATCAATTTATCAATACATATTTTCCTAAATGCTACTTTTTTGCTAATTTGAATTAAAGTTATTTGTTGGAAAACGTCAATCAATGATGAATGCAAGTGCAGACACGATGCGATCATGATGATGGCAACAACATGGAGACTTCACTCGAATCACAGAGAGCATTTAGGCGCCACTTGTTTCCTAAAATGTTTGTGAAATATATAGTTATTAAATCACACATTGATTATTAATGTCAATACATGAAATGTAAACGACTGCAATCTTATAAAACATAGTAATACAATCCAAAAGTACCTGTGAACAATTATCAATGAAGAACTACTAAATAATTTTGTAAGATCAATTTCAAGCATACTTTGTTTACACTTTACAAAAATTCTATAAAAATATACTTTGCAAACGCAAGATATCGCATTAAGCATCATCTTTATTGAATCAACTGGTATCACCATTTTATACCTGTATTATATATGTTATCAAATATATTTACAACTGGAGCAATATCTTGCGTGTCTATTGCAATGTATAAAATAACTTAGTATCTGATTTTGTTTGATTACTTAATTTTAATAATGAATACATCAGGTCTTCAATTTAATTTTATTTAAACAAACGAAATAAAACATGCAAAAACAAATTATATAAAAATACAAGATAAAATGAAACATTTAAAAATCACAACAGATTAAAGAAAATAGCACTCCAGGGTTTTGATACATTCCCAAGCGGTTAGTAAATACTAATATTTTTGGGAGCAAATCTGCAAAATGCAACAAGTTGTTTAGTTAAATGTAATGTAAACTAAATAGTATTAAATATATTATAAAGGAAAAATAAAAACTACTGGAAAAGTATGATACGTTTGAATTAGCTTTATTTAAGAGTTGTTGAAAATATAGAAACGTTTTCGCTACACGAACAAAGGATAGCAAAGGTTTATAAAAGCACATTATTTAACACATTAGCAAAAATTTAGACGCAAGTTAAATAAATCATATATACATAGATGAAATAAATCGAAGCAGAACTAAAAAGTCTTAAATAGCTGATATAATTTAACTAAATCAAATGTATTAATACAAAACATGATAAAAAAGAACAATGAAATGATTTTTTAGTAAATTTAGGAGAAACAAGACAATAAAAGCTTTGATATATATTCCAATATTTTTAATGAAACATAACATGATCATTTATCCAATAACGGTCCATCTTCACTACGCTAAATAGACATGGAGCAGTGTTTCGTAGTTATATCGCTACGATGATATCGATTATATATTTCCCACAAACTCATTGTAAACATTCTAAACATTCAATCAACTTATCTCAACAGCGACCACTCCATAAAATTCATTTGTACATTAACCGGTTGATAAGGCTTGTGGAAAATATTAATAGAACATTTGATGGGATAATAAAAATATTAGTAATAACATACGTAGAATGTTTATAACACAACATATGTCAGAATATATAGGAAAAGAGAACACATGCTTCACTAAAGCTAACAAAACAGCTGCGATTATATCACATATATATAAGAAATTAACAATATTTTGTGGAATGTTCATACATAACAATACGGTAGACTAGTTACGGTACACGCCATGGAACAAAATCAATAATAAACATCTAATCTTTTATAATACAAGTGTTATAACGCTTCCATATCGTTGCAAATGTACAGGGTTGCCATCTTTGTAATAAATATATCATCAGGGATAAATCCTGGATTAGGTAAACAATAACAATTTCTGTATAAATATAAATGTTACAATTTCGTCGGGAACGATTAATGTTGGCAATAATGGACCGATGGCAACCCTATGAATAATTATCTAAGAACTAGAGCACCTGTAAAATATACATATATGTATTAAAAATGTTATTTACATAGTAGTAACTACTCTGTGTTATTCACGAAAAGCTATTATATCGATCTAACAATTGTAAAGGAATTCGATAGTATCTCTTACATGTGTTCCGGATGGCTGCGGATGCAGTCGATGAAGTCGCTGGGCTTCAGCTCTCCTCGGCAGATGCGGAAAACGGCGGTGAATAGCGGGAATCTGTAACATTATCATAAAATCCTAAACTAGTATCAATGAAGCAGGTTTACTGTAAGAGCTCTTACTGGTTGAAAGTTTAATCCACATTCACTTAACATATCAACAATTGAGAAGAATTTTTAACAATCGTCTCAGAATCACATAATCATACAATGGTCTAAATTTAGTTAGTTGATTGGTTGGTTTTTTGACTAAATGAGAGATTGTGTAGTGACGAGGCCCACGAGGAATTTGGATGGAGGAAGTTTTTAAATGTTTATTTCGTTTTGTAATTATATCACGTTTTACAGTCGAACCAAAGGAAGATTTACAGAGAGGCATATTTCATGTCATCATCAAATTCAAGTTTTAACATAAATACTCAAAGACGTAACTTTATTGAATGTTTTATTTTCGAATTCAAACATTATCTCTTTGCCTTTAATTGTGAAAATAATTATTCGAAATTAAACAACAGGTATGCGATTAAGGTAATGACAATGATTCCGGCTGATGTTTTCATTGACCTTTCTGACAGTCTGGATTCAAGCCAAGAGCAACTATTTTGGTTCATCTTGCAATTACATAACACTTCAAGAGATCACATCTGAACGCATAATGGCGACAACAAAGCTGTACAACAATTACTATATTTGTTGTTACAATAACAATTTATCAGAAATTAAACAATTGTTGGAAATTGCTGAAATTGTTATGACAATTATTTTAATTTCATAAACAAACTCTGCGGTTATGATACATATATGATATATTTTTGGTACACATGTCTAGGACCAGCTCAGAATCCAGTTTACTTGATTGGTTGACATTTATATTTACTGCTCCACTTGCAGTCCTAGTCATAATCTTCTCCAATAAACAATAACGCAATGATAATTATTATTTACTGGTGGTAGGGCTTTGTGCATTCTCATCTGGGTAGGTACTACTAACTCATCAGATATTCTACCATTTACCACCAGGTGGCCCATATGCTCGTCCGTCTACATATTCAATAAAGAAATAAAAAGTAATCAAATAGCTTTATTAGTTTCTGCGCTTAACGCATCCAAACAAAGCTTTATAACGTGAGTATAGATTACTTACTTGTTTTCCATATTCTTGTTGGCAAGCATGTGGTTGACCTCCTCAGCAGTGATGGGTCCTTGAAGCTTCTGACCGTTTAGCATCTCGTCTTCCAACTCCTTGATCGAACGACCAGTTTTCACGAATGCCTCAGCCACTCTTCTATTTCTGCCACCTATGGAATATTACTAAGAATATTACTTACATCAATAGTTTGGTTTTATTCTAGTTTCATTTTTATATTACGTATAAATACTTAATTTTAAGGATAAGCTTGACAATGTTTCTATGTATAATCAAGCTGACTTTTATGTTGTAAAATGTTTATTTACCTAAACAATCACACGATCGTTTTACAAATCCTCCATTACAGTCTGTTGTGACAATAGCACACACAATACTAAACGAATGCATCTTAATTTAATCTTTCAACTGTAATAAGCTGTATGTAAATGGAAAACAAAATGTAATTACAGTTTCCACTACACATTTATTAAACTATATCTATATTTATTATTCTTCCACTATACATATATTTATATGTGGTTATTTGCTTGAATTTTGTTTATTAATATCAAAATATGATGTTTATGTAAAATAAAGTCGAATATCGTCTAATAAAGCAAATGACCTGCAATAAACTTTACGAATATAATCAGTATTAAACATAAACATTGAATAGTGTTGAAACATATATAAAGTACAGGGATCAACTGGTACAAAGTCTGAACTGGTCTAAATATTAATAAAATAAATATGTTTTGCATATTGATACTAATAATAATAGAATAAAACCTTTCGCTTTTTGATGTAGAAAATATCGAAGCCCTGTATCATGCGTTTCAATATACTCAAATCCGTTTAACGTGAAGCGTCACTAAATCACGAAAGAAAAAAAAATCACTAATGTAATTTATAGTTATTAGTTTGAGTACGATATAAGTCGACTTTTCACTTAGGAGACTTTTCACTTAATAAATATTATATATGTAAATGATTAATATGATGAATAATCATTTATATCCAATTGTGAAAAGTTACCTTTATTATATACATATATTTACATGTACCGATACAAGCATATAACCTTGGTAACTTGTTGACTACTAAGAGTATCCGGCTAAGTGATATGGAATCATGTTGTTATGGATTAGTATAAATTTCCTTCTATTGGAAACACTGCTAAAGTAACTTATGCTATTTATATACTGCAATATTTTGAAATCAATACAAACAATTTCAAACAAAAAATCAATTTTTTATCTTGATTGTGTAGTAGGGCTTTGTGTGAGCCCGTCTGGGTAGATACAACCCACTCAACAGATATTCTAGCCAGTGCCAGTGTAACTACAGGCACAAGAGACATAACATCAGTTCCCAGGGATGGTGGCACATCAGCTATGTTTATGGGTGGTTGTGATCACTAATCAGGTGGCCCACTGGGTTAGTAGGCCGCTAATCTAATTTCTAAAAAAATGAATCCTAAAAATCTCTGAGAACTGTTTTAAATTAATATATTTAAGATTTCAAGAATTAGGAAAGGTTTTAATATTCAAAAAAGGGTATGTATAAATGGTATATTTTTTTAAGTAAAAAATATCCAAGTTTTATCTAAACCTAAAAATCTACTCAATCTAACAATGTAAGAATAGTGAAAAAACGTAACGGAACATCCGAAACAGTATGTGATTTGCAAATAAAAAACTTGACTGCAGTTAAGCAAGTATTATTGTTCTCCGTCATTCAAACAGCAAATTCGCGGGAATAGTTATTAAATTAATAATTTCAAAACTGCTAGTACTAATCGGACACGCGCACTAAAGGTTCCGAGGCTGTAATTATTTTCTACTTTTTAGTATGTCATGCGGCTATACTCACTCTTTGAAAATTTCAACCGTCTTGCTATATGTTATAATGGTTTTATAAATACAGTCCAGACATATACATAGGACATAGACATACATAGGCTAACATAGTATGCTATGCTCAGTGTCCACCAACCTCCGTTAGTGATCCCCGATCTTTATTGATTGATTAGATCACTAGTAAAAAATCTTAACAATATTTTAACAAGTACAAATATTTTATCAACAATTTATGACAGTTATAATATTTGTATATTCGGTATGTAAACAGATACTTGCAAATTCTATTAGACTTATAGAGGGTAAGTTATCATAAATAGCATTATGTAGTAAAACATAATGAAACGCTATCAACATATTCCTAGATAACGTTTTCAATAAAGCTTGTAAGTGAACAGATAAATTTAATATTGTGCCCAATATCATAACGATCGATCAACGCGTTACAGAATATCATTAATAACAATAAACGAAATGGGATAAAAACAAAAACTTATCTATGACTTCATAAAATTAAAAAGCGCTATAAAAGCCGAGATGGCGTAGTGGTTAGGACGCGTGAATCTTAACCGATCATCGTGGGTTCAAACCCGGGCAGGCACCACGGAATTTTCATGTGCTTAATTAGTGTTAATAATAATCTCGTGCTTGACGGTATAGGAAAACATCGTGAGGAAACTTGCATGTGTCTAATTTCATTGATATTCTGCCATATGTGTATTCTACTAACCCGCAATGGAACAGCGTGGTGGAATAAGCTACAAACCTTCTATTCAAAAGGGAGAGGAGGCCTTAGCCCAGCAGTGGGAAATTAATACAATACTATAATATTTATAAGCATACTTTATAACTATGATGCTAAAACACTTATTAAAATTGTATGGTAATTTAAGATCAGAAGTCTAAATCGATAAGGGACGCAAGTTTTCAGGGAGTTATATACAAATTTTTTCATACACAACACATTCGTGGAACCCTCGCGAGCTCAACACACACAAGCTAAATAAAATATTTATGCTAGGGAGCTAATATTTATTATTGCAGTTTAATTATGTCAACTATGTAAAAAACATACACTTAGATAATTGTTATTGTATGTGAAATATGTTCAACCTTTGCACTAGAGATGACTGATAATGTCTCACAAATATTTATTGAGTCATACTATTGACTAATTAAGTAGAATAATTTAATAGTTTTATACATTCGTGCAATTAATCAATCTCGACAAATAAATACAAATATGTATTTTGAATAATTGATTATATATAATAATAATAATAAGACTATTCATAATAGGATAAATAGACCGTAGTACTATATTCTTCGCTAGGTTAAATAATTTGTAAGGAGTTACAGTCCCGTCGCCCGTTTGGTGTAACAAAATATTTATGTACGAAATGTTTTATATATGTAACGAAATCCGATATGTATATATGTAATATGTAACGAAATGTCAAGTAATTTTAAAGCAAGTATGGTTTAAAATTGTCACAGAGATATTTATTCTTCTCAAGATTATATAGATATAAATAAACTTAGATTCAGTATTCGTTGACTTTTATTCAGCATTTCATAAAATTTAAGAGTATACAACTATATTAAATAATCTAATTAAATGGTAAAGTAGAGTACAATTTCAGAGTTACTTTCCAGTTCACCACGCTAGCATGTACATTACGTAAGGATGACAGTTTTATTTCAAAATGACGATTCCCAAATGAATTTCGAAACGCTTTAAGAACCGACTTGAATAAAAGGATCAAAAAAGGAATGAAAAGACCAAATTATTATCAGACCGAGCGCTAAGGGAAGCTTGGGGAAAAAACGTCTTCGTATTACAAGTTCAGTACGGTAAGGACGGACAAGTGTCTGCTTCACGGCTATCTATTCACATTGACATTGTGCGAGACATTTGGCAGGCCCCCTTCATTGCGAACGCGATGCCGTAACACTCGACACGTTGAGTACTTGTATTCTAACACAGGCACACACATCGATCATATTGAAAAAATAAAATATGATAACCGCGTGCGCAATGCTACAAGATATAAAAGATACAATTGAGATTATTTTATTTGTATGTCAGTCATAATAAGATAATAAATTCGAGTGTTTTAGTGTGTTACGCTTTCACGTCTTAGCTTCAATCAATTCAAATCAAAACATACACAACATAAACATACTTCATTCAAGAAAGCTCTCGCCAACACGTTTCTAGCGAGCAGTTTTCTACACATGTGTTTTAAATTTATTATTGGGCAAATCTTAAAAATAGTTTTTAAAAATATATATTATAAAAGCGAACACCTTGCCCAACGAAGGTTGAATTGACTTAAAACCTGGTGTCACGTATTCTATTCTATTATCCGATAATGATGAAATTTTGCATACGTATTGGGTACAGAAAAGAAGATATGGTACCTAACACCAAATATAAAGCCACTTTTGACATCTTACTAAGCCAAGGTCACGTAGAAACATTAAAACTACATCCTTTTTATTAGTATTCTCTTCTTACCCTATCTAAAGTAACTGGAAAAATCACTGTCGATAAATCATTTATTTAATAAAATTTTATAAAATTACAAGTAGGGAAATAAATCTGTACTTGTAACAAATCAATAGATTTAAAGATAATAATACTGACCGTAACATGTGGTAATCAGATCAGCGACGCCACATGACTCGAAGAAGGTGCTCAGTTTACTTCCAGGATAAAAGACGTCTACGAACTTGATCATCTCCATGAGACCCAGTCTGATAACCGCGGCCTTCGTGTTGTCGCCGAAACCGAGACCGTCTACAAAACCGGCGCCAACAGCGACAATATTCTAAAACAATATTTGGTTTGATACAAAAAAAACTGTATTATGTACGAATTAAAGCTTACCCTTTGTAGACTATGCTATTTATTATATCAACATTTCTTGTCGGACAATATTGAAAAGTTGCAGACTTTTAAAAAGAATTGTTACACCTTTTAATTTAACTTTCATTACAAAACCGACATAATAGTTAAGAAATTTTATTATTCTAAAAACAAAGATCTGTTAAAATATTGAGGTTACCGTTGGGAAATAGCATAATTGTTGAACGTAAAATGAATATAATTTAAAAAATCGTTATATTCAAATGCTCAGATAATATGTACTCATTAATATATATAATTAAATTCGAATATTATAAAAGTAAAAGTATGTCAGATATTTTTTCATGAATGAATTCGCTCAAACGAATTAAAAATAAATTTTGTATTAATCCCTGCGACTACAAAAACGCGCGCTAATTTAAAAACCGCCATTATTGGTGGACAAAAAATTAAAGTAATTAATTCATTATTAACGCGATTTGTGATTTGTTGAATGTGTTAATTTACATTGTGTTATATATAAATTAATTTCTATGATTTGGTGTTCTATTTTTAAAATGACCAATTCGTTTTTATTGAACCAGTTTCACTTCGGGATACTTAATATACTATATTCGTTTAAATTAAACTTACAGCATACAATAGAAACTACTTAATGAAACGCTAACATTGACCCTTGACTGACAGACAATGCACAGACTAAGCATGTAGATCTCCTTATAATTAACTAGATGACAATTCAGCTCCATAAAGGACAGATTGAAAATGTACGTTTAGACGGAAAAATGTCTTTTCCGACCCCTCGTCAACATGTACCGATGTTTTTTGGGCATCGATTTTAATATGTTTTGTATTAAAGACCAAAAACTTGATCTGTAATAGTCATTTGTAGGTTGCACTTATGAAAGTGGTTTTTTTCGGTGTCATTAAAAATTATCTTGGCTTTGTTTATAAATAATTTATGGCTATAGCAGTAACCAAAAACTGACATTTGAAGAAAGTCTAGCTGCTACTTAAAAATTGCCGATAAGAAAACCCATCGAAGACGTAGTTTCTTGTATTAAGAAATCACGATATTAAAAGTCGATTTATTACATAACCTTCTTATTATAAAAATAAACAATACGTTTACGTAATTCATACTATTCTTATGACATACATAATAAGATAAAAACTATGATACAAATACGCTTGCTCTTAATATTACAAGTATAATATATGTATGTAGTTACTCCAACCAACTTCAAGTTATCCGATTGATTTAATTCTTTACTACAAATACTTAGATACTTATATATATATATATATATATATATTATGTTTTAGGCAGGCGGACGAGCAAATGAACCATGATGGTAAGTGGTCACAAAGCCCTACCAACGTAGTAGATATAGCGACCGTTTATTTTTGCCAATTTTATAACATCTTACACCAGACGTGATATTTTGACGTATGAGTATGTACTAAAACTCATGATAAATTCCTCCTAGTCATATAAACAGAAGAAAATTTAGGTTAGGCCCATGTTAAGGTTAAAAAAATATGAGGAGTGCCAATTTTTTTACGGCGACTAAAATTAAAAATAGATAGGATTTCCAGACTAGGAAAATTGATTGAAAGCTTCCACTTCCGGCTTCGAAAAATTTTAACACACTTGAAAAAATATCTACCTCTGTCTATTTGAAAGTTTTTGTTTTTATAATATTATAGTAAGAAGTATGATACTTGTTATAATTTGTAATGAACGACTCATTTCAGTCATTTGTTCGAGACGTACGACGACGTTTTCTACGAAATTTACCTGAAGACACAGCATTTAAATGTTTGTTATAAATATCTAAACGTAAATTACACATTATGACGTCATAATTACGCACAAAATAAATTGATTGCATGAGACATAATTACCATATAAAATAATATATTTTCTGCTTTGTTGGTTTAAATATTTTAAAAAGGTTGCATTTTGTGGATATTTATTTTAATTATTATTGTAGGTACATTAGAATAACCTAGCTATTTTCAACATGAAACCACGTTAACAGATATTTTAAGAAATCGCAATATACGTTTCAAGACAAAGCTCAATTTACCAAATGGTCATTCGAGACGAGCTTTAGTTGAATAATGAATTGAACATTATTTTTAATCTATATTTCTCAAAAGCAATATTGTTCAACGTAAATATAACTTTGTGTAAAGTGTGTACATAAAAGATTCACAATAAAACAATTAAGTCTCTATCACGTATTGTTTAATTTCATTGTAAAAATAGAAATTATATCGGAGCGCAACAAACCCGTGCCAAGCAAATTAATCGCTGTTAACTATCTCTGAATAACTGATGATAAAAACTTGGTAATTTAAGATTACTATAAAAACTTCGATTCACCTATTTACGAATTACGATTTCATATCCATGATGTTCCATATATTATTAATATATGCTATTTTTTTTCCTTTAATGACTAAATATTTTTGTATTATTTAATATTTTAATTTAAAGTTGAATATAATCACGTCATCGTGATATCACTACTGTAAAAAGGTCGTATTAAAGTAACTACGTATACATTAATTTTTTTTCAAATATCAGCGAGAAAACTGAACAAGAATCGACATTAAGTGTGTTTACTTTAAGAAAACAAATGAAAATTACATTGGTTGTAAATAACAACTTGAAATAGATAACGGTATCGCGCAGAAATAAGAAAAGCAACATACAAGTTGAGAAATAAATTACTTCTAATTTACTTGTAATAAACATCCAGGTCATGAAATTTGAAGGCAGTTGTAGAACAAATTTTGGAGACAAATTTAAAAGAAAACGGACTAATTATATCAACCTAATATGTACTATGTTTTAGTAAATATATACTTTTTTTACCATAACAGTTATTTTAAATACTCGTATCATTACTTTCATTGACCCTTTTACGCTGACTGCATATCAGACACCTTAAACACTCGCATAGTAAGTATTTATTACTAAAATTTAGGTACAAAAATATTCATCTATTTTAAAATACATTGTGTCAAACATCCTATCAATATAAAAAAAAAATATGTTTATTTTTAATTTAAATTACCGCGCCCGAACACTAATGATACTTCAAGCTAAACCTACGAATAAAAGTCTATAGTGCTTGTAACTAAGCGCTTATAAAAACATATAAGATATACATTACAAGCATTTATAAACATTTTAATCACCGTCTTAATTAAAAACAATCAATTAATTCATAACAGAACATGAATACGTGGACACTATTTAAACGCGAAAGTGATTTCAAGTTCACGAGAATGAAGTACTAAGACGTTTATTATAATAATGTAAATACATGACAAATCAACACGAGCGTCTTCAAACTTTACGAGTATCTTATCATTTTACAAGAGCTAACGTGGGAAATAGATATAACTCCGTATTATCATTCACTCTTAATCCGTTAATTTACGTTAATATTTATAAAAAAAAATCTATATTAAGTAAAATATAGCTTTTTAAATTATATTTTGAATAAAGAACAAAAATCACAATCACAAAATTAATATGGTGAAATCAAAAAACTGATCCGTTACGTTTATTTAGTTACGCGGTTCCATAAAAAAATAGCTTGTGACGTTATCCGTCGTAAATATACATTGAGTATTAATAATTGAGATATGTAAAGATTGTAAATAACATTATAATTGCACTCCCGAAATAAAGACAGTACAATACATCAGTTTGTAACGATTAACAAGTTACACATTTAACTTGGCAGTTGGCACATACCTTCAAGGCCCCGCAGATCTCGACCGCGTCCTCGTCGTCGACGACCACGACCCGGAAATACTCAGTCTGGATGATATCCCTCATCATCGGAGCTAGCATCACATCGCGACAACCGATAGTCGTCTCGCAGAATTTCTCTTCAGCGACCTGAGGAATGAAGAATATCTTGACGCTTCTGATCAACATCATCATCTACCTGTGTAAAGGACCAAAGACTCATCGCTCGCTTGTTAGAGGTTTTACTACTAAACAATAATACCTTACAGCGTTCTGGTACAACGAGAAAGTTAACTGCGCAGAGGCAGATTGACAAATGTACCGCTTATCATAATTATAAGTTCTATTAAACTTCTATTAATATACTTGGAGTAAAACTACATCTGTAAGTATATCAAAAGCGCAATGCATAATTTCTATAATTAACTTCGATAAACAAATTTTTATCTCAGTTCTATTCTATATATGATATTGCTGGCAGTAGGTATTTAGATGACTATGATTATATTCTGCATATTTAGTTAAGGTACCTTTTAACGATGCTCATTCGTTCTGAACACTACAATAAGACTATAAATATGGTCTTTAAAAACCTATTATTATCGATATAATGGCGAAAACGTAATTATTGTGAATATTGATTTTTGCATTGGTCGAACGGATATTACTGTTTTTTTTGTTTCATTACAATTCACTTAGGTTTTTTAACCTTAGAGAAATGGGAAAAGTCGAACACATTGATCTCCCACACGAGCAAACATCGCTAACTTTTCAGGTGCTTAATTTGTTTTTATATTGTGCACAGCGAATAGTGTTTGTTTTTATTAAAAGCGATATCAAGGTTTCGGTTTGCTATAAATAATAAGCAACTACTTATTTCCTAGAGTCAAAACTTTCAACGTCCTTTAGTGAATAAGGTCAATACAAGATATTATTTATTTCAACTAATATTATAAAAAATAAGCTGTACTTAATTAAATTTGACAAAAGTGTATCAATTTTTTTAAATATTACCGACCACGAATTAAAAATATGTATTAATCTTTAGAAAGTACACGAAAACAATAATAAGTACATAGGTAATGTCTGTGAATATTTGACTCATACAAGCGATTACAAGGTAAGTATAATGAGCATAATTTGCCTTTGATCTTTGAACTATAATCGGGCCGCACTCCAACGGTTACAATCCAATAGTATCTTTATTACTCGTAACAGATGTTTATTTAGTACATAGGTATGTTGTTACTATACCATACAACAACATACCTTTGTTCTGAATAAACATCTGTTACGAGTAATGAAGAAATATATATATATCGTGTATAAACCCCCGGTACTAATTCGCCTCGTGCTCGGCGATGAAAGAAAACCATCGTGAGGAAACTTGCTCCTATAGGATGAAATTCTGTCACATGTATTTCCACCAACCCGCACTGGAGCCTCATAATTTAATAAGATCCAAACGTTCTCATCAAGACACCCTTTGCTTTCTTTAATTACTTTAAAAGTCTTAATTTTATACAAATTTACTTATAACATAATATGTATAATTTGTAATAGAAATGACAAGAATCAATATGATATACTATACTAGCTTATGCCCGTAGCCTCACCCGCGTAGGTTATTAAAGGACCCATCATTCGTTCTATATATACCACCCTGTCCACCGTGTATTTTTCATCAATAGTTCTATTATTATATCTTCCGTCCGAGATAATATACGTACCAGTTTTAAAGTACAATCTTATATGTGCTTAAAATTTTTATCAAAATTGGTCCTTAGTAGTCTTTGCGTGAAGTCTTATAAGATATAATTAGTATAATAACGTAAGCTGTTATTTAATACACAAATGTATATATTTCTTAATAGTTTAAGTTGTTTATACCGGCCGCTTAGGGTATTTTTTTTGAATTCGTGCTTTAAATTTCTTTCAAGAAAGATCTTGTATCACGACTATAAATTTCGACTTAAGCCTGAACTAAGTCAACTTACTAATAATAAATATTTCTAATTTCTTAATTCCATAAATCTTTGTCTGTGCATATTTGTAAACACAAAATTTGCATAATTTGTTTTTATTCTTATAAAAGATGTGTTGAATATGATTAATGAATGAATTAATAAAGAGAAACTTTTTTTTATTACTTAGTTAAAACTTAAGGCTTTTAATTTCTGCAACATACTTCTATACAAACAAAATAATCTTAACTCCTATATTTAAAATATTGCATAGATTGTAAATGTAACTATAAGTTTCGCTGGATTATTATATATAAATTAAGATCATATGTAATTCTCACCTCTGAAGCAATGTTGGCACCCATTAAGACGGCGCAAGGAATTTTCAGGCATCTAGTAATGATATGCGAGATCAAGTCAATGCCACCGCCCTCCGCAATGTCGAAGCCCTGCCAAATAAAATTAATTAATAACCAAACACATTGCACAACGTTCAAAGAGATTCATAGTCTATAACAATAGCTCTAATGTATGTGGCCCATTTGTAAATATCAATTTTAATTGCATTTTTCAAGTAAACTAAAAAAATACCTAATATATGTTTTCTTTAAAAGTACATAGATGAATCTTGTTATTCATATAAATACTTTTCAATTTTTTTTAATACGTAGGCTGACAAGTATATGGGTCAACTGATGGTAAGTGATCACCAGTGGTCCATATCAAGTACTGCTGTTTTGCAATAGAATATCTGATAAGTGGGTGGTACCTACCCAGACAAGCTTGCACAAAGCCACCACCAAAGAACCAATAAATATATTTAATGTTAATTAATGTTAATTAAATATATTTAATGGTAAAATAACTTAATAATAATGTATTTATTTATACATCTTGTACAAAATTGTCATTAAATATTATGAATCTTAACAGTTGTTTCAATATTTACCTTAATAAGTGAAAGTGCAGCAGCTGTAGGTTTTATTTTACCTAATAATGTAGAGCATATGGTTCGCACAAATTGGTGAGGAACAACAAATATTAATAAGTCTGCATCTTTAGCTGCATCTACTAGCTCTGGTACGGCAACCTGTTTGATAAAATGGTTACTTCTTTCCACTTTTCTAAGTAATGTACAATCAAAATATAAGTAATAATAATTTTAAAATTGAATGAACATAAAGATACGGACATTTATTTAAAATATTTTAAAGTTATAACTAATATATATAACTTTTTTTTTAATATAACTTTTTTTTTATAATTTACTATACAGATATTCTTGACTTAACATATTTTTCAATTATTTTTTACTCAAGGCCGTCTTGTAAAATGTAGTAAGTAACAATGGCATTGAAAGAGTTCCAGTTAGGAAGTAGAATATAAATAGACAACACGAGCCAAACATGTGCCATTTGTGCCAATACTTAATTTTATTTTTTTTGTTACCACACAAGAAAATTTCTAATAAAATATAGAATAAAAGGAAATTTAGTATTCATACTCACGACATTGGCAGGCAGTTTGTGTCCCGGTAAATATTTTACATTCTCATGGGTCTCGTTTATAATCTCTGTTAGCTTTTTCCCTTCAATCATCTCCTCATACACCCACATAGTAACCCTGTCTTCGAAATTGGGAAGGCGTGCTGCATTGCGCCCAACAATTTTAGCAATTGCAGAACCCCTATAGTGATTTATATTATTTATTTGTCATTCATTTTTATTGTAAGTTATGATAGTTATCCACAAGAAAAAAAAATGAAAAAGAAGATAATGGTAACTCGTTTATTTTATTTCTTTCATATAAATGTAATAATTTTTAACTGGTACATATTTATGAAATTCGCTTATTATGTCATCAGTCTTTTGCACACTAAGGTCACGGAAAACAAGATCATGTTATAATTACAAATAATATTATTATATAAATGACTGAAACCTTACCAATTTCCTGAACCCACAATACAAACACGATTCTTTATTTGCCCCTCAGCCATTGTTATGGTAAAAAATAATTTTAATAATATAAATAATGATTAGGATATAGTCAATAGAGCGTAGTGCATAGACGTGCGCACTCACAGCATCAATATTACTACACTGAGGTCTGAGATCGCGTTCAAAACTTATTGCTTCAAATAGCCATAGGTGTACCTAATCCTATCAAGTAACAGCTATAGCAACTGACAGCGACGTTATCGTTATCAATATGATACCAACACAAATTATCAGTCATTTTGCTAATCACAAGAGAGCACAGCAATGTTATCACAGTATTGCCAACTACTGTAAAAAATACCTTAAAACTAAAATGCATCTTTAAGTCTGTATTGATAAAATATTAATAATTTTTTTAATTTAAACTGTTTGAAATAACAAAAATATCATTAAAAGCATCCAATGTATAATTTTTCCTTTAAATGCAGAAATAACTAATAATAATTCTACGTGCTGTCATATTAAAATTAATATGAAGAAATACTTAAATAAAACTATTAGCACCAAATTAACTATTATGTTTTTAAAACTTAGTAAATAAAAAAAGTTCAAAATATTTATTTGTTATTTTTGAAAATCATTATCATCTGTTTTTCTATAACCACGTAAATTCGTGATTAAAATAATAAATTAAATATCTAAAAGGGCTTTCTATTCCGGTCTTGATCTAAATAAGTCCACCTTTAGAAATGACAATAAGGAATCACTAACAAGTGACATTGACGTACATACGTCAATGTCAAGATTCACATAATTCAGTAAATTATCTTATATTATGCTTTTTATCGAATAATACTTATATAATTTCTTGTAGAAATAAACATTAAATCATCAGACAAGATGTTGAAGTAATTATTTAAAGATATCGTAGTTTAAAATATATTTTATAACACGTTTGACATCATATTTCTGTAACAGCCTTAACAATTAACTATTTTCAGATTCGGTATAAAATCAGCAATTCTAGGATCAGCCGTTTATTATACCGTCGATAAAGGTGTATGGAAGGATAGCGCAACAACAAACGAACTTTACGAGGAATTAGAAAAGGGAGTGTCTCCTTATGTAGGAGAATTTAAAAAGCAAATTCCTTATGAGGTACAATATATCCACATGTCTTATATACAAGTTTTGTATTTTTTTATTAACATACTATTTTAATCCTTGTTTCAGCTACCTCCTCTGCCCTCAAATGACAGGTTGACATATTTATTTAAATATTACTGGAACAGTGGGGTTAAGGCTACATTTACCTTTCTAATTGATTTTCCAACTCATGCATCTAATGCAGCAACGAAATCCTATAATTACATTTCTGCTGCATTAGAGCCTGTTGAACCAAGCCCTACCACTAGTCAAGAAAAGGCAAAATGAATTTTTAAGTAATTTATTGAAATGTGATGTCACTTGTTAAATTATTAAAATAAATATGAGATAAAATTAGTTATTAAAGAGATGTGTTTTATTTACAAGTATTTGTCTGGTTGTAAAATATATTGTAAGCTGTTTAAAAAACATGATACAAGAACACATAAATTTGAGATTGTTTGGGTTGAAATGTTTTATATTATTGATAGTTGCATTGAATCCTATACAGAATTGGGTATTAAACTAAGGTGGTAAAAAATATATTTTATTTATTCAAATTATTAATGTAAAATAACAAAAACAAATTAAAAAATAATTTGAATTTTTTTTTAACAGTATATTTTCTTCAGAATAACATTTATCTCCAATATAACCACCAAATGTGATAATTGATAGACAAATTCAGATATTTCTATAAGCAACATTCGTTTTAAATGCCATACTGGAAAATAATATTAAGAAAATAATATATTTTTACATGTCAATTGGGTCTGCAAATGCTCATGTTTTTAGAATTTATAGTATTATTAGTTGGAGGTCAGAAGGCATATATAAATAAAATAACAATTACAAAAACAGGCCAGTCTCCTGTGGCAGTTTGCTTTATTCCTTCTTTAATGTCACTCATCCAATATCTCCCACTAGATTATTATTTCCAAAAATATTCCTAGAGCTATAATGTATTTAAATGTCCAATTGTATTCCTGATATCCTGATACAGAATATATATAGACATATTTATGGAGCTAATAATGTACAGATGCACTGTCATTTTAAAATATTCTCATAGTTGATTTGTGAAATATTGACTTAATTATTTTTTTTTATCCTAATTTTAAAATTAGATTACGAAATAGCTATCGAAAACATAAAAATAATGGTAAATACTAATGTAATTGCACTGATATTTGGAAAAAATTGTGCACTTTTTTTACAAATCACACCAATTAAGAATTTTCTAATTTTACAATAAAATGCTTTCTCAAATGTGAGTAGTGATACTAAGAAGAACTTAACCTGGATGGTATTTACAGATATTTTTTTAATCATTCATTTTGGTGGAAAGTAACATGTTCCTTTAATGATGGGTTGTAAATTTTACTACATAGAATGTAAATTGGTTTATTGTTTTCAATATAATTACACTTAAAAATGAAGTTGTTTTGTACATAAACATCTAAACATTAACAATAATTTTGTAGCTAATTGTCAATCTCATGTTGAATTTGTTAACTGCTCAAATGAACACTTGAGTTTAAACACTCATTGAAAGCTATATTAAAAGGGTAAGCTTGTATTATTAAATTTTATCACTGTTTGGGGTGGTCAGATAATATTGTCCATGTGAGACGTTTTTAGAAAGCTTCTGAATTATATTAAGAGTCCTCAGGCAAAAGTAATTTCAAATGCTAGGCAGCAGTTTCAACTTCCATTGGTTCCTCGGCTCCAGTTTTCTTTTTCTTCTTTTTATTTGATTTTGCGGAAGAGTTCAGAAGGGTCTGTCATAAAATAAAGTAAGTACATTTCTGCTACTAATTAAATTATTATATGTTTACGATTGCTGAAGTTGTTGTAATTCTACTACCAAAATATTCACAAAAATATATTGGCTCAAAAAAATTACGTTTATTTACCCTGTGCTTGTTCAAAACATACTATAATTAAATTTGTTTTGAAAGATTACAGGGGTATAACATATTCAAAGAAATTGTACTATGCTTACATTCAGTTCAGGGTCCTTAATGGTGCGTTCAGTTTTACACTGACTCTTATCGAAGGGGAGTCCCGTGATGCGGTGCGTACCACTTGGGAGCAACAAAGCAGTGAATTTAAACTGTGCTACAAGTTCACCTGGTCGTTCATAAAGCACCTAAAAAACAATAGATGATTAAAACCCTTGATCTTGATCTCATGAGTCAAATAAGGTGAAAGATAAGAATTACTTTCTCAGTTTATTAACACTAATACAGTTATCTATCTACATCTAAGTTATCTGAAGTTCAACTTTGTTTAACAAAATACTAAAACCAAAAAAGTATCAATTATTTTACTGATTATGCTTTTATAAATTTATATTTAATAGTAATTATTTATTTGTATTTGTTACCTGGAAAGGCTCAATGAGTTTGTGGTTAACACATTCAACGACACCAAGTCTTGCACTTGTCTCTTTATCAAAACTACGTAGATTGAAAGGCATTGATCCATGTTTGTTTCTAACCTGATATAATGAAAGAGGATACATTTTATTTTGATTCATATACATCCTATGAAATAACATTTGTTGATTACAGACTCATATCTCAGAATCTTCTTAAGAAATCAAAAAATATGTATATGCATAATTATAATTTAAAAATTTATTGTTTGTAAAATGAAAAGAAAGTATACAAATATAGCTATTTAAATTTTAATTAAAAAGCAAGCCATGCTCATAGTATAGTTTATTGCTTAAGAAAATCGAAACAAAAATCTAGGAAAATTACAATGGTAATAACATAACCATAACAGAACAGAAGATTTTGCATTCAAGATTTAAATCACACTTGATTGGTTACTAAAAGTAAATTGAATAAAAAGTTCATATGAACAATGTTATACAGGCAATTTTATGTTGTGATATAAAAATTTTAAACTCATCACAGTACTCTAAATATGTGTAAATAGACATATTTAAAGTTACGTGATAATTATTAGAATTACATTGACTATTGACCTGAAGAATTGAAAAGTAGATAAAATAAACCTTACCTCACTGTAAAACATTCTAGAGGCTTTCATCTTGAGTTGATAGACTTCATCAGTTTTCTTGTATATTGTACATCTTGTGTCCATTTCACGTCCCTTTATTAGAATAAATTCAGCTAAAGTTAATTTTTAATAGTACATTTCATTAAATAATATTAGGTATAATATAAATTTGTTAGTATTCAAATAAATCAAGATATATTAAATATTTTGATTCAAGAGTTCATACTGTTTTGCTTTTCCCTGAGTACTGCCAGACTAATCATTTTATAATTAACCTAGAAAGAATTCAGGGCAATTACTTGAATAATTTTAACAGCTGTACTACTTACAACACCTTCTCCAGTTGAAATGAGCACATCCATAGCATAAACTTCATAGGTTTCAAAGGTTGACTTCTCATGTTCCTTCCGTTGCGCCTCTGATGGGTTCTGGATGATGCTCTTTTCACCATCAATACGAAATTGCTTTAGTTGATGTGATAACATGCCTTCTATTGGCTTGCATGCATATTCGGCACTTATCTTTTGGACTGCATCTGTTACAGCATAGTTCTATAATAAGAAATATAAAATAAAATTCATCAAATTGCTGAAATCAAAGTGTTTGTTATTTACACAACATTATATATTTACATACATATGAGGAAAAACTAGTGTGTGTTTACCTCATTACCAGGTCTAAGTAACCTCAAGGCGGCTTCACTAGCCAAATGGGCAGCAAGGAGAACATCTGCTGCGCGGCCAGTGACCTCACCGCCACCGACTGCAACTGTGTGTGCTACAACAGCAATGAAACCATCTATGTGGGCACCCAAATCGCTGCAATAAACATGTTACGGAAATAAATATTTTGGTCACACAAAACAATTCTACAAGTCTACCAACGGGACGCCTTAGAGATTGTCTTTACTAATAACTTACACTTTAGCAAGATCTCCCTGTTTCAGGATGTAGTCAGATTCGCTAGGTATAGGTGAAAAATGGCATATACAATTATTTACGGAAACGCATGTCGAAAAAGCAATTCCTTTCTTTGAATCCTTTTCTTTTTTAAAGACTTTAGAAGTTTCTTCAAGCAGCAACCTGTCTCCAAATTCACATATTTCACGCGCAGACGCGTCTGGTATGCATTTCGCAATAACTTGCTCCAAAACACCTGGAAAAGTATGATTTTGCTCAATACCATACCATGATTATGTATCCAGTTAAAATAATGTATTAGTGTGAAATAGTGGATACAGCGAGCGGGACCACATTGTCCGCATGGCGATGACACGCGTCCATTCGACGTATATGTGCATCTATACTTTGACCCTAAGGTGAAATTATCAATATACAAATAGCATTTCACTAAAAACTTACGATTGACAATTTGTCCTGCTAACTTATACTTGGTAACAACCAAGTCTTCTGCAATAGTTTTTTCCACTTCTTTATCGTCAGCCATTTCTCAAAACTGTAGTTTGGTTAGGCAGGTTCAGGTACTGGCTGTTGGTTGGCTACTTAAATGTCAGTCACGTGACCATGACGTATGCGCCTAGAAAATGGCGGGGAAAAATTTCTTTGGGAAAACAACTGAGTTAATTAAAAGAATTTATTAAAAAGAAAAACTTTAAAATATTATATATGTATTAAAAGTTTATTAATTTATTTATATTAAGAACTACAAATCTTGAAAGCTTGGAATAGCTTGAGGTCCACCTTAAGCTATTCCAAGCGTTAAGCATTCCAGTGCTAGCAACATTTTTCCGTTAAATTCAATGTTCAAAATATTTTACGGAGCATAATATACTACAAAATAATATAAAGTTTAAACCTTCAAGAAACTGAAAAATTGGTCAGAGAAAGGCTCGATCTATTAATTTTTTTTTTAAATAATTTAACGTCTTTTGCTTAATTTTTTTTTTACAATAAGCTTTTTCTGTAAATTGAAGTATAGTCTATATAGATTTATTTAATATAAAACATTTAATTTCATGAATAATAAATTTCTAACATATAAAAAAATATATACTATCGCTTACAGCACCAATGCGCCACCAACCTTGAGAACTAAGATGTTATATCCCTTGTGCCTGTAATTACACAGACTTACTCACTTCTCAAACCAGAACACAACAATACCAAGTACAGCTGTTTTGCGTTTGAATATCTGATGAGTAATTAGTACCTACCCAGCCCAGTAATTAGTACCTACCTACCCAGACGAGATAGCACAAAATCCTACCTACAGGTCTTGGATTGGGACTACTACAATCCACTGTCATACTAATTAATCAAAATGTCAAAAGATCTTTATTAATATCGTAGACAGAGAAACAAATAGACCAAGGGGTCGTGAAACCGCGATTGAGACAGAGATAGTTTGTCAATGTGTGTGTGTATAATGTTGCCATAGTAACTGCATTTCCCTGTTTCGGGAAAAAATATTTTTACAGGTTTCAAAACAGGTTACGCGATAAGGGACAAAAGATTTGATAATTCTATCTCTGTCTAAACCATAAGTAACGTAATTTTCGTTCTCTTTCTTGTGTAAGTGAGAAGAAAACCGTCATTGCGTCTATTAGTTTCTCTGTCTACGATTAATATCGTAGACAGAGAAACAAATAGACCAAGGGGCCGTGAAACCGCGATTGAGACAGAGATAGTTTGTCAATGTGTGCGTATAATGTAGCCATAGTAACTGCATTCCCTGTTTTGGGAGATAAATCATTTTCAGGATTTAATTAAACAAAATATGGTTATTAAATTTTACTTTTTAGTTTCTCTGTCTACGATTAATATATAGTGGTTATGTACTCTGTGGTCGTTATTAAATAAAGACCAGTATATATGTATTATCTATGATAAAGACACAGACTATGAATTAATTCATATACAAAATTTCGCATAAAAGAAAATTTTAAAATTTAACTTAAGAATTTTAGACAGTTTCAAAACATAAACGTAACATTGAATAGTAAAACCAAATTAAACAGTGATTTTGACTGATAATCTTAACTCGAATGTTAGAAGTAAATTTATGTAAACTTGAAAATTCTTTGCTGTGAAGTGCAAATGATCATTATATTAAAAAAAAGTAACACAATAAATACTGTGGTTGCATTGTGCAGTACCAGTTACCATTTAGAACATATCTATGTATAGTTAATGTCATATAAACCTTATAAACATATTGCAAATTCAATATTATAGTTAATCATTCATATTGAAAACATTTATAATAAAATTGTAAATACTATTTATCGTTATTAGTTTTACTTATTCAAACAAATGTGTTCATTGTGATAAAAGGCGTACATACATTAAGAAAATATCTTAAATCGATTCTTAATTATTTGTAAAATGAATCAACCTTCAGAAGAGCTCCTATTTAAATTAGACGAAAAGATTAAGTATGGAGAAAAGCTTGTTGAACAGTTGAATAGTATACAAGAGATTGAGGGCGTTTTTAAAATAAAGAGAAAAGTTTTACAAGAAATTGATTTCTTGATAAGGGTTGGTATGTTATGATTATAATACTAATTTATAATATACCTTTAACCAATTAGTAAGCTAACCTTTTTTCTTTCAGTTACAAAAATCAAAGAAAGTTAAAGAGGAACACTTGTCTTGCTCAAATTTACGGCATTTAGGAGCAATGGTTGAATGCGCTATGCGGCCTGGTACTACGTCTGTTTGTAAAATATTCCATGTAAATGATGAAAGTAAACAATTAGTAGACATTATCAGTGATGAAGGCAAAACTTGGACAAAAGGTAACAATGACATGTAACATCTGTTTTCACCAATAGCAATATTTTTTATGACTTTATGGGATTCATATTATTAAAATACATATAATATTATAGTGATTATACTGTAAAATATACTAAAATATTATTTCAGTGATAGCTCGAAATCCAAAGTCATTATCTGCACTTAGTTCAGGCAATGCCTCATATGGTGCACGGTCTATACTGGATCAAGCTGAGGATTATTTAACTTGTGCTAAACTATACCCATGTATGTATCTTTCACCTAAGGTAAGTAACTATAACATTAAGAAGCACTCATAAACTAATTTATCGCTGTTTGCATGCAACTCATGTCTATTAACTATTGAACTATTATTTCTAGTCAACTATGGTTGACTAGAAATAATAGTTCTGAACACGTCAGCTAAAAGTTTGTAAAAAAAAATAAAGTAAAAAAAAAAGATATATGCAAAGTTGGAATAAATAGCAATTGTAGCTGTAATATTTATGTTTTTATTAGGTTGTTTTTGAATTTGTAAGTGGTATTGAAGAAACACTTGCTAATAAGTTAAAAGCAAAAGGTATCATAGTGCAAGGAACAATATTACCTGATTCAAGAAACATTGAAGAACTTGGCGATCCTTACGAGTCCAGTGATGAAGAAATATTTGAAAGGTAATTTATTATTGCTTACCAATCTAAAAAAGCAAAGTTTTAATCTTTCCGTCATATTTTTTCTGATTAAAATAATATAAATGTTTATGGAATAATATAGAAAAAAAAAATTGTGGTCTGATAAAATTGCATCTAGGTTAATTATTATTTTTATTTTGTTGTATTTTTTTTTATTCGGTAAATGATAATCATATCAATAGTCCTTATATCATATTTTATCGTTTGGTTTCTAGAATTATTTTTTTTCGTTTTTGTGTTGAATACTTTTGAGTCGTTATTAAGTTAAATTGTATGAATAATACTACATTTCAACCATTTGTATTTATAATAGTAAAATAATCTTCTGTACATAAGTAAAACGCACATTGCATAATCTCTTATTTAAGGCGCCAAGTTATAATGGAGGATGTATCACAGTGTATTGGAGATCATCAAGATATAAACATATTGAACTTGGATGTGACAGCTATGATGGCATATGTTAGTAATATGACGAATGGATTCTGTCATTTTGTGTTCAAACAAGATGTCCTCACCCAGCAAGCGGCTTGGGAGGCTGAAAGACCTGTAAAACCAATATTAGAAAAACTATTTGAAGGTAAAGCATTTTTGTCCTAATCCATTTTATGTAATCCTTACTTTATATATAGTTCATTTATATTCTTAGCCCTGAAATATTATTTCAATTTATTAGCAATTTATGTATTTTATAACAATTATATTTGAACTAAGCTTAAAATTATGTGCACAGTGATAGTATGATATAATCATTGATATATAACCCCAAGATACACAGTCAGGAACTAAAGTAACACTCGAAACTGTCACCAAACACAATTTTTTTGCAAATTCAATCTTACGCGGATTGCTTAAAATTGTTTTCACAAAGCAGTGTACAAAACGCAATAAAATTTTACAACCGAAATTAGCCGGTAGGACAAGGCATGGAGTGGAGACGAATATTATTTATACTGTTTATCTTTATTATATTTACTGGTGGTAGGGCTTTGTGCAAGCCCTTCTGGGTGTGTACCACACACTCATCAGCTATTCTACCGCAAAACAGCAGTACTTTTTATTGTTGTGTTCCGGTTTGAAGGGTGAGTGAGCCGTTGTAATTACAGGCATAAGGGACATAACGTCTTAGTTTCCAAGTGGCGCATTGACGATGTAAGCGATAGTTAACATTTCTTACAATGCCAATGTCTATGGGCGTTGGTTACCACTTATAATCAGGTGGCCCATATGCTCGTCCGCCAACATATATTATTAAAAAAAAACGACATTGGATTAGTTTTAAAGAGTTTGTTAAATTGAGCTCTAAACACGTATTTATTCTTTTATCTCAGCGTAAATATGTTTTGGGTATGACATGTGACATCAATGAAACAAATATTTACTGGTAAAATTATTTATTTAATTTTTTGGTTCAAAAAGTATTAGTAGAACATTTTATCAAAACTAAGTTGGTAACTATTTAGTTTAAGGTGATTGGGTAGCGAGCTACCAGCCCATGAAACTCAAATTTTTCAAGTTTCAAGGTGTCTATTTAGGGGCACTTAAAACTTAAAAAATATAATTATTTTTTAAACTGACATGGCAACAGCAGGAAACACATTAATTTACTTGGAATAAATTTAGTTTATTGTAGAGTTGTCTTTTTGAATTCAATTTCTGGTTTTCTGTTGTTTTCTTTGCGATATAATGTAAACGTCTGTAAACTTTTCTATAATAGCTTTTATAAGACTAATTTTTTAAAATTCCTATATTAAAAATTATATTATAATATATAAATATTTGTGAAAAACTTTAAAAGTTCAAAATTATTAATTAAAAAATTAAACATAATAAAAAAAATCAAAACAGGGTCATTTGCATTATACGACTAAAATAAAATAAAAGTAGGCTGTTATGCATAGTTCTTTCACTGACAATGCAGTAATTGAAATTTGCCGTATTATACTTGGGCCGATGAGTGAAGTTTTGAGACAAATTAAATCAAAATCACATATTGCGTTGTATAGTAAGTCATAAAATCAAAAACTAATCAATAAACACTTTTGCTTACCAAAAAGATGCTATCTCATCCTATTTTAACGTTCCTGACGTAATATTGTTACAATTTTTCAACGAATTCACTTCGGCATTTTTAACGAGCGTGCAGTGACGCGGGCGAAGCGAGACTATTTAAAATGAATTGAAATGAACAATTCAAAATTGTGCGCTAATTTTATGCGGACGTTTTTGAGACGCTGTGTGTGTATCTAGGGTTTTTTATATATCAATGAATATGATCCATTTATGCTGTTTACTGTTATACACTTAAAAGGTTATATGTTACTAAAAATCATTAAGCATTGTTTAATTTTTGAAATTTTAGGTAAAACGTTAATTTGCTGTAGAACAGCATGGGATAATTTCGAAAAAATTGTTGATACGTTAGGAGGTCCGATGGAGAAAAAACGAACAGCAGACTTAAAAGAACAAATTACTGTGTATGAAGATGATTATGGAGGTTATATTCTTCAATATAAATCTATTATCTCTTATTGCCTTGTATAATTAAAAACTTAAAGTACAACCTCTAAATTTATCTATAATTTCTCTTATTTAATTATAGGGCAGGATGATTATCCCCGACAGAATTTAAAAGTGAGGGGTCATGTTCGATTAAGGTCAAAAATAATTTTCAATTTTGGCCATAGACTTAAAGCACTCACTGTATCGGCAAATGAGGGTTTTGTAAGATCTGCTGCACAACAGGTATGAATATTTTTTCATATAAAATTCGTTAATATCAATTAAAAAATTATATTATATTTCATTGTAATAATACTTTTGTCTTTTATAACTTATCATATGGGATACTATTTATGCCAGATAAATATTCCATGATAAAAAAAATCCTTTTAAATAAAATAAAGGATAATTATGAAATAATATTTAACTAATGAATTCTGTAGATATACATAAGTAATATGTATTACTAATAAAACAGAAATGAAATGAAATGATATTTATTTCTCTCAACACAAGGAAAAATTTACAGGTAAGTTAATTAATCTGACACTACCTGTGAAGTTTTCGGCAGTGTAGGATAGAGTCATATCAATCCGTGTGTGTCATAAAATAGTGTAAGGGATGTTTTTGGTGTTTAGTGTTATCTATTAATACTATTATCTGTTTGGGAAGTTTCATCGAGTCTCAGGACTGTAAATAGTCCCGGACTAGTGGAGTTGTATTTTACAAAATAAACATATCAGGAATACTTGACTAACATTTATTGAACATAAAATCTTATTCCAAAGAGTTCAAATGTGCAATGTACATGTTAAATTCGCAAGTTTCTTTCTGATTTTATATAAAAATCGTTCTGTTTGAGATGTGTGAAAGAAAAATCAATTTCAATCATTCTTTAGAACACTTATTAATCATCATATATTGTACTGTAGTAGAAAGTTTTGTGTCAGTGACAGAAATAAACTTATTATGACCTTCTGTAGATTATATAATCATGATACGATTTTGACGAGTATGAAGAACGTCTCGACTTGAAAGTCACGAGATTATTAAATCTGGCAAAATTGCCATTATTTCGAAAAATTTAACGCTCCGGTTATCAAACCCCAAATAATATCTTCGGCACCAGCTCTTCAATAGCCTGTATGGTGGCTAGGAATTTAATCTTATCAAGAGCAATCCCAAATGAAGACGGTTGTCGTCAAGCTGGCCGCCAGCCTCTACTAAATCCAACCTCTTTATTTGTGTGGTGATGATGAGTTATTACTAAAACAACGAAAGCGTAATAATTAATTCTTTTATTTCAGGGAGTTACATATGCTACCTTTATTCACGAGTCACGAGCTTTAACCGAAGGAAAAGAGACCACAGCTGAAAAGATTTTATGATATAATAATACTCAAATTAAATACATTATTCAGTTTTATTTTAAAATTATATTTTATTTAAACTGTGTGTTGTATATAATTATTACTTAAATATTTATCTTTATCAGCTTAATATAATCGTCCTTTGATGTGATAGTAGTAATAATGTTTATATAAAATATATATATACTATATAAAAAACACATAAAACATTGTATCATTTTTATTAACATTAATATACAAGTTACAGTTAAAGATTATTTTGATATTGAAGTTAAAAATTATAAAAAAAATATTTGATTTGATTATAAAGAAAAATAGGCCTTTACACTAGAAAAATAAATACTTAATATTAATAGTATAATAATAATAAAAATAAATACTTAGTATATGTAAATAATACCTCGTTTCATAGAAGTAGTAGTTTGTATGTACTTTTACTATATAGTATTAAATATAGTAAAGCTTATTTTACAAGAAGTGGTGAGCCCATAGATAATACATATATACTGGTATAGATGCGACACTGACGAATCAGCTATTTTTATTTACCCGTCCTCTTTGTTAGATGGCGCTGGTTTCATAGAGCGCATATATATATATATATATATACATATATATATATATATATATAATAATTAAATATATATATATATTTAATTTTCTTCAAGGGAGATTATGTAAAAAAATACAATAACAAATGTTAGAAAGAATTTTTTTTTTTTATTGTTCAGTCTTTTGTTTAAGCATACATTAATGAAAACAATCACAAGTTGCTTTTAACAATTATAAAATGCTCAGAAATGAAGAGATTTGGCCACCCTATATCTTGTATATCATTTTAGTCAGATCCACGATAAGTGACTTCTGATTCCATTACTTCTGATACAGCAAAAGAAATTCTCGAGGGGATCTTGATTAAAATTACTGGTTAATATGTTCGTGATTTTAAATTGTTCATTTATATATTTCCACATTTCCTTAAAGGTATTTATGTGTTCAATTTTGAACAGATGGCACTTTTTCATACTTAACTGTTTCTGTGCGTCACAATTTTTTACCACCTTTTCAAATGAAATTGATTTTAAAATTGGCATTATTTCATCGCAGAACTGGAAGTGTTTAGAATTATTTTTTGAGACCCCTTGAGAACTTTTGCTGTATCATGGTATGAGTGACCATTAAAAGAGTCATATAATTTATCAAAGACGAGTAGTAGATCAGCAGTGTCTTCACACTCCGCTGGTAAGATTTTGCGTTCTGTAACAAGGAAAGATTATTTGAATTTTCAGCCAATCAAAATTTTTTTTTTTATAATTCTTGCATTTCAATATTAAAAAAATTAAAGTTGGTAAAATTATCAGGTGGTAAATTTAATTTCCTTCACAGATTGTGTGTAGCAATTACGAGCAAATATACATAAGTTACACACTAGACAAGAAATAGCAGCATAATAATTTATTTTTAACTTTTGATTACGCACATATTTTTTCACACATGTTTGAATCAGACAGACAAATGTATAATGAATTGTACCAACCTGAAAGAAATTTTTGCTTTATGCTTTTTTTAGTAGCCTTATCGATCAAAACTGCAGTACCTGTCTCAATAGATTTTTCTGTGGATGTTGATGCACAAATAGACATATCATCTGTAATAATAAGAATTATGTTAGAATTTTTCTCTACAAGTAATCTTTTTTTATAGTTTGAGATGTGTTTCATGTTACAAATAAAAAATATCTAGCATATTATCTAGTAGTGGTCTGTCCCAACTTTATATGGGTGGACACTTTTTTTTTGGAACAACGAGTTGCCTATATGTTTATATAGGTTATCAGCTATCTGTGTGCCAAATGTAATCCAAATCCTTTTCAAACAAAAATACAAATCTTTCTTCTTAATAATATTAGTGTGGATAATTAAGAAGTACACCACTGAAAGTACTATTAGTTACCTTCATCCTGCTTTGCATACATGCATGCTAAGATCAATAAAGAAGTAATTTTTAAAAAGTTGAGTCATAAATTAATCATAAATTATTTTGTTTCTCTAAATATGTTGACAATGTGTGTCTAAATAAAATGATATTTATAAGTATGTCAACCAACTCTCACCTTTCTTAATATACAGAGTTAGAATAGCATTTCTTGTTATCCTGTTGCTTGGTAATATGTAATAATTTTCAAAATGCTTATTGCATAACCTCAATTGGTTATAGATATACATATTTCCTTTTTCTGTAGTATCATTCTCTAACACTGCATTCCAGATTTCAAACCTTTCTACATCTTTTTTAGACTTGGAGAAATGATGCAGAGGACCTGAAATTTAATATTTTTTATTAAAGCCAGTTAAAGATGATAAAACTCATAACTCTTAATTACATGCCAAATATACTGATATCAATTTGCAGTAAAAAAAAAATTGTAAGGAGAAATTCTATACTGATTTTTTTTGTGAAGATAATATGTTTAATGGAAAAACTAGAGAATTCACAATATTCGGCCACTATTTAGTTATTAGTTCATATAAATGGCCAAATGTAAAAATTCAAAATGATCATTCACATATAATCCAATAGTTGATTATGCTGTATTCTGCAAATGTATCAGTCCACTTCGGAACAATGAGCACTGTTTTTTAACATTGCAATGCGTTTTTACCCAAAAGTAAAGAAGGGAAGGCGGAAAGGAAATGCACTGGTAGTTTATATACAAATTGACGGGACTACGACAGTCGTCTTACACACACGTTTATAATTTCAATTGTATTACTTACCTTCTGCATTACACCCGAAATAACAGTTAGATCGTGGGCTTTTCGGTATCTTCGCTATCGTCAGCCTAAAATCGTTGCCGGGGTTGGTCAAGTGAAGAGTATGTGACTGTGTCCGTAAAAAATAGCCAAATAACAATAAAAGAAGCACTATCAGGGTCCGTTAAACGCGCTAAGGTTAAAATAAAAGTGAAAAATTTATATCAAAGCAGAGAAAACAACGCACACACAACACATCGAACCAACACGACACGAAATATTTTAAGTTTTCTAACGTTTAGTTTTAAACTTCGACACATCACATAGTATTGCCATTGCAAAATTGTGATCTTGAATAAATTTATTCGTAGTAAAAATGTAAAATGAATTTGATTTCATTTTATAAACAATGTTTTTATATTGATTTTTCGAATTGAGCTATTTAAAAATAAAAATTTAAGAAAACATGACAATTTCGCTCTGTAGCGACATCTAGTGCAATTCAAAAGTTTTTATGTTACTTAGTTGACTCGTCCTCCATATTAGATGGTGCTAGTTTCCATAGAAAAATTTTTTGCATATATCAGTGGCATGTAATTAAGAATTATGAGTTTTATCATCTTTAACTAGCTTTAATAAAAAAATTTAAATTTCCGGTTCTCTGCATCATTTCTCCAAGCCTGAAAAAGATGTAGAAAGGTTTGAAATCTGGAAAGCAGTGTTAGAGAATGACACTACAGAAAAAGGAAATATGTATATCTATAACCAATTGAGGTTATGCAATAAGCATTTTGAAAATTATTACATATTACCAAGCAACAGGATAACAAGAAATGCTATTCCAACTCTGTATATTAAGAAAGGTGAGAGTTGGTTGACATACTTATAAATATCATTTTATTTAGACACACATTGTCAACATATTTAGAGAAACAAAATAATTTATGATTAAATTATGACTCAACTTTTTAAAAATTCCTTCTATATTGATCTTAGCATGCATGTATGCAAAGCAGGATGAAGGTAACTAATAGTACTTTCAGTGGTGTACTTGTCCCCTTCTTAATTATC
The DNA here is from genome assembly GCA_905147175.2 of Nymphalis urticae. Classification (NCBI taxonomy): domain Eukaryota; kingdom Metazoa; phylum Arthropoda; class Insecta; order Lepidoptera; family Nymphalidae; genus Nymphalis; species Nymphalis urticae. The sequence continues at coordinate 12,190,364 of LR989983.1, forward strand.
CACACTAATATTATTAAGAAGAAAGATTTGTATTTTTGTTTGAAAAGGATTTGGATTACATTTGGCACACAGATAGCTGACAACCTATATAAACATACAGGCAACTCGTTGTTCCAAAAAAATAGTGTCTACGCATATAAAGTTGGGACAGACCACTACTAGATAATATGCTAGATATTTTTTATTTGTGACATGAAACACATCTCAAGACTATATAAAAAGATTACTTGTAGAGAAAAATTATAACATAATTCTTATTATTACAGATGATGTCTATTTGTGCATCAACATCCACAGAAAAATCTATTGAAACAGGTACTACAGTTTTGATCGATAAGGCTACTGAAAAAAGCATAAAGCAAAATTTTTTTTCAGGTTGGTACAATTCATTATACATTTGTCTGTCTGATTCAAACATGTGTGAAAAAATATGTGCGTAATCAAAAGTGAAAAATAAATTATTATGCTGCTATTTCTTGTCTAGTGTGTAACTTATGTATATTTGCTCGTAATTGCTACACACAATCTGTGAAGGAAATTAAAATTACCACCTGATAATTTTACCAACTTTAATTTTTTTAATATTGAAATGCAAGAATTATAAAAAAAAATATTTTGATTGGCTGAAAATTCAAATAATCTTTCCTTGTTACAGAACGCAAAATCTTACCAGCGGAGTGTGAAGACACTGCTGATCTACTACTCGTCTTTGACAAATTATATGAGTCTTTTAATGGCCACTCATACCATGATACAGCAAAAGTTCTCAAGGGGTCTCTAAAAAATAATTCTAAACACTTCCAGTTCTGGGATGAAATAATGCCAATTTTAAAGTCAATTTCATTTGAAAAGGTGGTAAATCGTGATGCACAGAAACAATTAAGCATGAAAAAGTGCCATCTATTCAAAATTGGATACACAACATAAATACCTTTAAGGAAACGTGGAAATATATAAATGAACAATTTAAAATCACGAATATATTAACCAGTAATTTAAATCAAGATCCCCTCGAGAATTTCTTTTGCTGTGGCCAAATCTCTTCATTTCTGAGCATTTTATAATTGTTAAAAGCAACTTTTGATTGTTTTCATTAATGTATGCTTAAACAAAAGACAAAATTAAATATATATATACATATATATATATATATATATATATATATATATATATATATATATATATATGCGCTCTAAGAAACCAGCGCCATCTAACAAAGAGGACGGGTAAATAAAAATAGCTGATTCGTCAGTGTCGCATCTATACCAGTATATATTTAGACAGAGAAACAAATAGACCAAGGGGCCGTGAAGCCGCGATTGAGACAGACATAGTTTGTCAATGTGTGCGTATAATGTTGTCATAATAACTGCATTCACTGTTTTGGGAAATAAATAATTTTCAGGATTTAATTAAAATAAAATGAGGTTATCCAATTTTACTTTTTAATACTTATTATATATTTTTTTAGTTAAAATATTTTTTTTGTTTTCCAACTACACCCAAAAACCGTTGCGTTGTCTGTTTTTGTTTACGTTATCAATAGTTCTTCAGTATCTTTATATGGTACTGGATTAACATTCTCCTCAGATGTTGAAATCTAAAACACTCAATTAAATTATTAATAAAGAATGGTTGCCACATATATTTCATTATTCTATGTTTACCTCTTGACTCGGAATCTAATAATATTATAAAGTCATGTTAAATAATGTTGTCGTTAGGAAAGTATAAATTGGAGAACGATTAAATTAAAATAACATATTAACATATAACGAAGCACTTAAGGTTATTATTGGACTCCGTACTTATTTGTTTATATTTTCGTCGAGTCGATAATTTTTATCGAAAATCGGGACATTTTTTTAGCTGACGCTGGCAGCACTTACATGATAAATAATTATAGGTTATGAATGATAAAAACTGGAAAATCCTATTATTTTCAGGATTTCAATGCAATATAAGGTTCCGTCATGCTATGGCATAAATAAACATCACTGAGAAACTATATTTAGAGACAAAATAGTCGTACTTACGCGTGAAAACACACGCCGGCAATTTTCTTCTTGCTATCACTTTAACATGAAATAATACGACAATGCACCATTATACAACCTTCGATATGATATAAGGATTGTTTGTCGCCCTTTTCACTGGATTTGAATCGTTTTCTAACATAAAAATAAGCAAAAATTGAACAACAAACACAATTAACGCACCAACTGTCAAGTTTGTTTCGCTACTAAGAAGCGAAACAAACACGAAAACTGGTTAAGCGATAAGGGACAAAAGATTTGATAATTCTATCTCTGTCTGTTATAATAGAAAAAAATGATAGCTCGATTTAAAAAAGAAAATTTGCTCTAAAAATATGTATGCTCAAATCAAATCTAGCTGAAGCATGTCACATAAGCACTCTTCTAATACTAACATTGACAGGAAAATTTACTCAGATATAAAAATATAATTGGTACAACATTTTTGAAGTACATAAAAGTCAATTTTTTTATCATAAAAAGTTCTTTTTAAAAATCTTTATTTAAATACTTAATATTTTTCCAACACCCCTATTCCCTAATGTCTTTGTCAAGTGTCAAAACTGTCAAACAATGTCATGTATGAATTCGTTACTTATTCTTAAAATTTAATTTAATTTAATTTTTTATTATGAATTTTATCTATCTATTAACATGTGATTTTTAGTTTTTATTTTATTGTTTTAATGAAATACGTCTATGATGTTTCAAGTAAATTGCGATGAAATTGCTTTGCAAAAACTAACAGAAAATGTTTCTTTTTTGGCCGATTGTTTCGATAATTCTTTTGCATTACAAAGCTCTTTAAATTATGTTAAAGAATATGTCAAAGAAACAAATCATGAGCAAAATATTTTAAAAAATAAAAGCTTATCAAATAAAAATGAGATTCGTAAAGAATTCAAACAAATTTTAGATTCTAGTGTAAGTACTACTGAGATTGTTTCACAATTCAATCAAGATCGAAATTTAAATAAGAAATTAAAGAATTGGGGCTTGCCTCGAGAAATAGCAAACAAATATGAAAATAGAGGCATTACTGAAATGTTTGATTGGCAAGTGGATTGCCTTGCTAATCCTAAAGTTCTCTCAGATTGTCGAAACTTATTGTACTCAGCTCCAACATCTGCAGGCAAAACACTTGTGGCTGAAATATTAACCATTAAAACTGTATTGGAGCGTCAGAAAAAAGTAATCATTATATTACCTTTTGTATCTATAGTTAGGGAAAAAATGTTTTATTTACAAGATATATTATCCAGCTCTGGAGTCAGAGTTGAAGGTTTCATGGGATCCCAGTCACCTCCAGGTGGCTTACAAGCTGTTCATATAGCAATATGCACTATAGAAAAAGCAAATAGCTTAATAAATAAACTTCTTGAGGAAGGAAATATCTCAGAATTGGGTGCAGTTGTAGTTGATGAGCTACATTTACTTGGGGATCCCCACAGGGGATACATTTTAGAATTGCTTTTAACTAAAATTAAATATGTTTCATTAATGCAAGATGATGTTAAAGTGCAAATTGTTGGAATGTCGGCTACATTACCTAATTTGGGAATTTTGGCAAGTTGGTTAGATGCTGAATTATTTATCACAGAATTTAGACCTATACCTTTAAATGAATATTGTTTAGTTGGAAATAAATATTATGACAAAAATGGTCAGTATATTGGATTATTGGAAGATCCAAAAATGTTAGGCATTGAAGGTGACTATGTGCTTTCTCTTTGCCTGGATACATTAAGAGATGGATGTTCTATATTAATATTTTGCATGACTAAGAACTGGTGTGAAAATTTAGCACAAAGTATTGCCTCATCATTTTATAAGTTAGGTTGTTCCAGCAATGAACAAGGAATGGTTTTGAGAGAACAGTTGAAGTCACAGAGTATATTAGAAACCCTAGAACAATTAAAAAATTGTCCAGTTGGTCTTGATCAAGTACTTAAAAATATAGTTTCATTTGGAGTAGCCTATCATCATGCTGGACTTACATTTGATGAGAGGGATATAATAGAAGGAGGGTTCAAGTCTGGAGCTATTAGGGTCTTAGTAGCGACATCTACCTTGAGTTCAGGAGTAAATTTACCTGCTAGAAAGGTAATTATCAGATCACCGGTATTCCAAAAACAAGCAATAAATATTTTGAGTTACAAACAAATGATAGGGCGAGCAGGAAGAATGGGTAAAGATATCAAAGGTGAAAGTGTTTTAATATGTACACCAGGAGAGCAGAAAATTGGTTTTGACTTGATGATGGGAAACTTGGAACCTGTTAAAAGCTGCATTGAAAGTGAAGATAAATTTATGAGAGCCATTCTTGAAATGATTGCAAGTCAAGATGTTTGTAAGAAATCTGACTTGGATTTGTATACTAAATGTACATTACTATTTAACCAGGATTGCATGGAGCATTCACAAAACTTTTTATTAGGAAATACATTAAAAGAATTAGTAAATTGTGAGTTAATAAGGGTTCAAAGTGACGGTAACAATAGCAAGTATGTAGCAACATCACTGGGGAAGGCATGTTTATCATCATCTATGGCCCCCAATGATGGATTGTCTTTATTTTGTGAACTACAAAAAGCTCGTCAATGCTTAGTCTTAGAAACTGACCTGCATCTGATTTATCTTGTGACACCGTATAGTGTCAGTTGTCAGTGGAATAATATAGACTGGTTGCATTTACTTACTCTTTGGGAATCTCTAACAGCAGCAATGAAAAGAGTAGGGGAACTTGTTGGTGTGCAAGAAAGCTTTATTATTCGTTGCCTTAGAGGAACAAAGCAATTTAATAATAATCATAATAAATTAAACATACATAAAAGGTTTGCTGTAAATTAAAAAAATAAAAGTAAATGCACAAATAACAGGAAAAATTACATGGATTTATAATTTTTTTTAGGTTTTACACAGCACTAGCTTTACAAGATTTGGTAAATGAAGTGCCTTTATCAGAAGTATCTTCAAAATTTCAATGCGCTAGAGGTTTTTTGCAAGGCCTTCAGCAAGCGTCATCGACATTTGCTGGTAAGTTTGAACAACGTGAATGGAGCACAGCTTTACAGCAGGGTTTAACTAAAAATGTTACTTATAGGTATGGTCACAGCTTTTTGCCATCAACTGGGCTGGAAAAATATGGAAATGCTTATATCGCAATTTCAAGATCGCCTTCAATTTGGCATACATTCAGAATTGGTGGAATTAATGAAATTACCTTCTTTAAATGGCGTGAGAGCTCGTACTTTATTTGATGCAGGGTTTGAAACTATTTCTAGTATTGCTTCGGCTGTACCAAATATTATTGAAAATAGCCTTCACAAGTCTATACCATTTCAAAGTGAAAAAGAAAGAGAGGGCGATGACGATATTGAAGTTAGGAAACGAAATAAAATGAAAAATATTTGGATAACAGGATTTTGTGGTATGACTACTAAAGAAGCAGCAGAAAATCTTATTTTAGAAGCTAGAAAATATCTAGAGCAAGAAATTGGAGTAGCAGAAATTAAATGGAAGGATATTAAATGTCCAGAAAAAAACAATGAATCAAATGATCATATTTATAATAAATCATATATCCAGTGTGTTGACAATATAAATATAAAAGAATTATCTAAAACTAAAAACGAAATAACTCAAAGCTTAGATGTAAAATTAGGAGCTAAGAGCACCCAGGCTACAGTTAGTTTGGAAGATGAAATTCAAGCAGATACTTTGCAAGTGTTAAATATATGCAGTCAGAAACCTCATGATATTAAAGTAAATAAGGAAGTTAAAATCCTTGATGGCAAAAATTTTCGGAACAGTGTTCCAAATGAAATTAATCAAAACGTCAATAATACAAAAGTGTCATTAAGCCCTGATAAACAAGAATTAGTTTGGGATTCACTCAATATTACGGATGCTTTTTTTGATAATATTTCGAAACTTCCGACTTCAGATAATTTCTTATCACCGAACATAAGCTTTGGTGTAATGACTAATTCCGATTTAGTAGTTAATGTTGAAAATAATGTTTCTAAAAGTATGTCCTCTAAAGATATAAGTTTGTTTTCATCCGATGGTGACAATTCAAGTATTTTTGAAGATAGTTTACCATTTGATTTGTTACCAAACACTATAATAGACAATAAAAAAAGTTCTAGTGTTAAACAAAATACAAATGAAACTGATACAATTGTGGGATGTCTTGATATTGATTCGAAATCAATATTAAATGTTTTTAAATCACCACTAACTGACGTCGACGACGACGAAAATTTTAAATTAGTTTACGAAGACGAGAAAAGAAGTCCACTTCAAAATATATCTGTCATGAATAATTCTCAGGAAAATGAAATCGGAAACACTCAAGAATTTAAAGAAACGTTTATTACGACAACTTTTGTAAGTCCACGCAAAAGACACGCGATTCCGAATAAACACTGTTTACGATCTGTAGCAAAAAAATTGAAAAAGTCCATTTTACCAGAAATCCATTCAAACCATGATACGTTTCAAGTAAAAATTAGTCCAAAATCCAAAAATCTTGTACTACAATTTGCTAATAAAATTGTGAACTGTCACATTTTGCATGAAAACGATAATTGCAGTAACTTTTATCTCATAGAAAATGCCAAAGAAATTTCAATTAATTTTGATATAAACACAAGAGAAATTAAACCTCTTACTAAAATAATTGGTAATAATATATTTGGTGGTACCAAAAACTCCTTTGAAGACATTCAAATCCATACTGAAGAAAATTTGCTCATAAAAGGAATAGCTTTATACTTAAATAGTAATATATGTTTATATTTTGATATAGCGTCCTTAAAAAACTACCTGCCAGCATTTAAAATTAAATTGAAACGGTTTTTTTCAAATGCAAGAGGCATTCAGTTGCGAATGTTATCGACTAAAGCAACTCATTTACACATTAAGAAATGGTTAGAGGAAGATTTATCATCACCATGTTATGATATCACGTTAGCTGAATGGTTATTGGACAGCGATGAGAAGACGTCAAGAATTATCGACTTGGTAAGATATTACGTGCTTAAGCTTTTACTATCTATGTAAGTTAATTATCTTATTCAGGCTTGGGTAAATGTTATTGGATAAATGATTTACGATTACGATTATAATGTGTAATCATCAATAACGATTACAAATTAACTTTATTTGATTATGAAGAGGGCTTGCGAGGATTAACACTTTACTCTTGACGCACCCACTCACTTTACTCATTAAATTGATTTCATTTTGCCTAAGATCATATTAATTAAAATTTAGTATATTTCGTTGGTTTTAGACAAAGAAGTATTGCAATTTAGATTTATTCAATAGTGATATATCTGTCAATGATGAAAGAAAAAAATATAATAACTTAGAATCACACGAAAAGGCGTGTCTTAATGCTTGGTGTGTATGGAATATTTCGGAAGAGCAAGCGAATTTATTAAAAAAGAATTCATTCATTAATAAGACTTTAAGTAAGTATACTTATTTACTTTACCCTATTGCTTGGTTAAAGGTCTCGCCTGTCAGGAGGTCAATTTGGATTTTTTCTACCACGCTGCTACAAAGCAGTTATAGTATAGGTTAGTGTAGGGGTGGATATAGGCTCGTTCGTTCGTTCTATTTTAATATGGCTCCATTTTTGTTTTTCTTTTGTAACAACAGGCAAAGGTTATGTGTATTTTTGTAATTAATTAAAAAAACAATTTCATGGTTATGTCAAATTGTATAAAACTAAGTGTCCTTAATAATTGTATAAAGACTTATACAGCAATTATATATATATCGTAATTGATTTTAGTAGTTCTATTGCGAGTAGCCTCGATCCATTTTTCTTTTAAAGTAAATTATTTTTAACATAAATGAACATTATTGAAATGTCGGTAAAATATTAAAAAAGCACCTGTCCTGGCTACAAACACGCAACCTTCACTTTAGTTAGCGTATTGTCCACGTATTCTATCCACATCGCCGTCTCGACTTATTATTAAAATGATATCAACCAAATAATATCTGAAGATTGTATTTAATATGGTCAAACTTTTTAAATTAAGATTTTAAACAGATACAGAGATTCAAGTGTCCAAGATTCTAGCGGACTGCGAGTACTATGGACTAACTGTGGATAAAGATCTCGCATCCCAACTTTTGATTGATGTGAAAAGTTCACAGGAGGTCCTGCAGAATAAAGCTTTCAAATTATGCGGATATCATTTTAATTTTAACTCCTCTAAAGATGTCGCTAAGGTGAGTTTTTATTTGAATGTATTAGTTGTACTTGTGTGCAAGACTTTTTTTTTATTGAATTGCTACAATTAGTTTATTAGGTATATACAGAGAGTTTCTCATCTAAGCTAAAAATCGTTAAACCTGGACTTATTTTTTATTATAACCGATAATCTTGATGGAACGATATAAAATTCCTTTTTAGGTTTTAGGGTTATACAAAGGACGAAAAATAAGCACAAAGAAAAGTGTTCTTACCGCCCACAACAGTACAATGGCTAGCATCGTTATATATTGGAGGAAACTTAACTCTATACTCACTAAAACCTTATATCCTCTCACTCACCAAGCCATCATATATAGCCATGATAACAGGTGCGTACCATGATTGATGTAGATATTTTAAAAACTCTTATAACATTTACATTTGTTTCATTAAATAGCAAAGACTTTAAGTAAGAACACGAGTAAGCGTTTTGCATTCTAAAACAGTTCAATAAAATTATTCATGAAAATATCGGAAATGCAACAGTCGACGCGCTCCAAGTTGTGCGAGCGAACATGAATAAAATATTTGATTTTCAGGATAAGCCCGTCCTACACTATGCACACTTGCACCGGTCGAATTAGTATGCACGAGCCGAACTTGCAGAACGTCCCTCGAACGTTTTCTATTCCACTCAAATATCTCGCCGCCACAGATAACATCGAACCCTGTGGGGACGTGATAGAGTTCAACTGCAGGAACATTTTCAAAGCGACACCGGGTTGCGTTTTTGTGTCGGCTGATTACTGTCAGTTGGAAATGAGAATTCTGACTCACTATTCCAAAGATGCGGTGTTGACTAGAATTATGTGTTCGAACGTAGATGTTTTTAAGTCAATTGCAGCCTCTTGGAGTGGACTAGCAGATGAACAGGTGAGTAAAGCAGACAATTAATTAACTACGTCACAATTATATAATTTCATAGTTAAACTGGTTTGACTGCCTCGTTGGTCTAGTGGTTTGATGTAAGGCCGCAGACCCGGAGGTGCTGGGTTCAATTCCCAGATCGGGCCAATGAAATGTTATTGGGTTTTTCTGTCAGAAAATTCTCAGTACCACCCCGGAGTCTGGAAGTTGGAAGTGTGTTCACTCCCGTGCCTCGGAAAGCACGTAAAGCCGTTGGTCCTGCGCTTGAACTGTTTCCTGTCATGTCGGATTGCCGTCCCATCAGATTATGAGTTAGGGAATAGAGAGTGCACCTGTGTTTGCGCACACACTCGTGCACTATAATATCTCCTGCGTAGTTGGCTAATCTCTCTTGAGATTGGCCGCCGTGGCCGAAATTGGTCTGGAGGACATTATTATTATTATTATTATAGTTTCATAAGAAAAATCTGTTTTTTTTTTGCTATTTTTTCTTGGTAAAATAGGCATGTATAAATTATTAGTCATTTTAAATGAAATTGTCAATAGTCTTTTTTAAGATGATCTGAAGTAAGAATATTAAAATACGTAGTAACTTTAGTTTTCAAAGGCTAACTAAATTCACACCGATCGATTTCAGTTCTCTGATTTAATTCAACTCCTATATTTTTTTATGTTTAAAGTGTTTTTTTTTGTTATATGTTAATTTAGAAGTGTTTATAAAATAAAGTAAAACTTTTAATTTTAAAGTGTTCTGGAACGAATATATTGGTAAACAGCGCGCGAGTAAACAAGTTTTTAATAAAACGAAGGTCTGTTTACAAAGTCGTGTGCATGAGCTCACTTCGCATACACTCTCGTTGTTATGTATGTTGTTATGTATGTGTGTGCTAAATAAATATATTGCGATTGAAAACTTATATTAGTTTTTTTTTTACATCCTTGCCGTGTTGTGTGTTTTCACATAGGTTGACGACGATTTGAGACAGAAAGCTAAACAGCTCTGCTACGGTATTCTTTACGGGATGGGCAACAAAACTTTAGCGCAATACCTCGACGTTAATGAGATCGAGGCTGCAATATTCATGGACACCTTCTATAATACATATCCTGCTATAAAAGATTTTACACAAAATATCGTGGAAGAATGCAGGAAAAATGGATACATCGAGACATTGATGAAGAGGAGAAGATACTTGCCAGATATTACGAGTAACGTGGCGTCCAAACGAGGTACATGTTGTTGTGTTAACATTTTACTGTGTTATGGGTGTGTGCCTAAAATACGTTTATATATTGGTACAGTTTACACATGCATTTTATTTCATAAGTATTTACTATTTCAATATTTTTTTGTTAACGCTTCTTATTCATTTGCGTAGAGTTAGTAACTCTTTGTATACGATTCGATAATAAAGTCCTAGAAAACGTCTAAATTGCCTATGTTGCTAATAATTTAAAAATCATGTTCTTCTGCAAAAGGTTATTATTTTATACTAAAAGATTAGTGAATTTATCAAAGAAAGCAGATCTAGCGAATGAAACATCCGCCTTTCGGATATATATCATATTGAAAACTCTTATAAGTAATTATGTTTGACAAGAAACTCGATAACTCGATGAGTTACTTTGGCTGACTTTTATAAACTTTGACTATCAATATAAACTATATTGAATAAAAAAAAACCATTAATAAATCAATAAATAAATATTTTGACATTTAAAATAAGGTTACGGAAATGCTTACTAAAATGATTTATTCAAGTATAAATACAAAATATTTATTAATATAATGAAAAAATTTGGTGGAATGACCATATTTGTTAAAGTCATAACTTAATTGTATTTTTAGGTGCAGCTGAAAGGCAAGCCATAAACACTACTATACAAGGATCAGCAGCGGATATAGCTAAAGCCGCGATGTGCGCCATAGACACGAAAACCAGCTCGGACATCGACAAACCTCGTCTAATCCTTCAAATGCACGATGAACTTATATACGAAGTTATTGAATCGAAGAAAGATAATTTTATAGCAATTTTAAAAAGTTTAATGGAAGAAACGGTCCGTTTAAACGTCCCTCTCCCCGTTAAAGTGAAAGTCGGTAACACTTGGGGTGCGATGGAAGACATCCAGTGTTGATATTTGTAAATCATGAAATTATATAATATGTATATTTTGCGTTATAATATAGTCTTCTGTGATATTTTGTGTAAATACGTAATTAAATTAGTTTTTCTAAAAAATGTTTATTCCTTTTACCTCATTTAACGAATCGTTCCTATATAAGATATCTTAAAAAGCTTATAAACAATTAGTGGGTATGCATAAAATATGAACATTAAACAGCTAGCGCAAGTTAGGTTTACAGTGATAGAAATATGTCAAAACTATAAAAAGTACTAAAAATTGTCTATGATCTCATCTCGATATCTTTCATAAGATTAATACGTGAATAGTATATAGGTGTTTATACAAAGACTAAAGACAAATAATAACGATAATACAGGATAGAGTTTGTATTTAAATCTATCGTATTAGGTTATTTTAAAGTTACTGTTTATAATATATTCTGATTTAGAGTAAGAACATTCAAAATTACCATAAAATAAGCATTAAGCTCACGATCAACTGATGACATGAGTAGCGAGGACCGTAAACAACCAAAAGCGTAACCTTACGTCACAGAAATATAAATATGTAATCAATTTAATTGTTGTTTACCAATATTACCTATATTACATAACTACCTTGACTTCCCACGGGTAGAAATCTATACCATATTATTGGTATATGGTATTACTAGTCCTGTCTGTCCAGTGGTGTAGCTAGGTGGATAAGGGCCCCAGTGCATAAGGAAAGAATCGGGCCCTCATCCCATCTTAATCCCCTCCACGAAGCTTAAACTTATATTGGTCTTCAAAGTTATAGATAGGAACAAGAAAAGGAAACAGTGAATACAACTTATGCCTAGTAGGCTAAATCCATACATCGTCTCTATGAGCGGGTAGAATCTCTATGTGTTTAATAGAAGAAAATGGAAATAAATAACGCACATGACAATACAGAATATTTATTATTATAGATGAGACGACAATAAGACGATTTTGGAAAAGAAATTGGAAATTCGGAATACTTACTGAGATTTTCTTACATTGCCTGTCAATGTTTAGTAAAAATTATAGGAAGCTCAACAAAAAAACCACAAAAAAGTTTTGTAATGATGCGGTAGAGAGTAATTGTGTAATATAAGTGAAAGTTTGAAACATAAACAATGACGTGATACGCCACATGAACTAATATTACTACTTACGAAACAACCAAAACAATAATTGTGTTTGATTCTTTACTTAATCAATAGACCCTTTGTTTCTCTGAAATAGTTTTAACTTTTTCGAATCATGGTGATATAACGAGGCCGATAATAATAAAGCTGTTTTATTAATGATTTCATAACTAAGTACCTACATTTACAGCGCATAAGCCACACTTCTTCATTATGAGCGCACCACAACATATTTAAAGTATGCATTTGAAATGGTAAGTATAGTCCAAAATTATGTTTAATAAAAAAACACTTCTCGGTCATCATATAAGACGCAATTTTTTTAGCGTTAACTCTTGAGTCTCCGAGATCGCTTAGAGATCGCTCAAAACTTCGACATTGTTTCGTCACCGCTTGTCAAAACTGTAACTTGGCTACCATTTAAATGGAGTTAGCGATTATCATTGTAGAAACGACTCCATTCTATCACTTTGAATGATTGTCAACTTGTCTACGAGTTTTCTATTCGTTTGTTTTGACCACGTGACTTAACGTTGAGGTGATGTCATGCCCATACATTCGATTAGTTTTCTATTAACGATCAAGATTGTAGAATGTCAACTTGGCGAAAGCGGCAGTAGTCAATTCATAACAAAACGCATCAAACTAATATTTAATTATATTGCTAAATAAATTTATATAAAATTGTCGTTTGATTTTATCTGTTTTTAAACAAAGATTAAGTTACTGTGACTTACCTTTTAAAGATAGATAAGCACATGACGTGGCTCTAGATATTTTATACACTACAATTTCAAATATAGAGTTTTCTTTTATATTTAAATAGTTTAGTTTTTATAACGGAATATTAATATATTAACATAACCATTTGAGTTTGACATCAAAAATTTTAAATTATAGTTTATTTTAGTATTGAATTTGATCTAAATTACTACTACTAGCTAAAACTTTAGAAATTATATAAATATAATCTCCGCGCCATCTCTTCTGGTTTCCAAGACTTTTCCGCTTTTCAAACCTGACGTACATTAAGGACAGAGGTCGCGCTGCGCGCCTACCCTACGCGCAATCAATATCTGCGCGCTACAGCCCTCGGGAAGGCCAGGCAGCTTGTCACCCTCTGTCACGCCAGCCGAGCGACCGACTCGACACATTCCTTACGACCTAACAAGCCTGCTCTCAAAATGATTTATTCCATAAAATGATAAAATACGTGTTTCGTGACTGACGTGGTGTATGCGCGCGATAAACTGCTCGAGTGTTTGAAGTTTGCTATTAGTAATTTATATAAGAATGCATCTACATTTTGAAAGGAACGTAAATGCAAAATGCGACTGCACGATACTATCGCTGTCGTGGATGGGCAAAGTTCCCGATGAGCTGCCTGAGGTGAGTCTATAAAGCTTGCACCTGTTTAAGGAACATAACTATTTTAGGGCACTTAAACATTATGTATATTCTTTCTTATACTAACAATTTTAATTAAATAAAAAAGTTTTCTTTTGTTACTTCATTGTTACTGTTTTAACATACGAGTAGCTATATGTTTTAAATTGTCATGTTAATATTTTCTCTTCTTCAATCTATTTTAAGCTTACTCTAATTCATAGCTTTCTAAAAATATTAATGATACTTAGTTAAACTATTTCGCAAACGAATAAGCAACCATTAATAACCTACGTAACCTGTATGCTCTACTGAACCTGCGCATTATTACACTAGATTAAATTTCCATTATCGTTTAGACTGAATACGATTTGCATGCTCCTAAAGTAATAACCGAATATATGACGAAACTATTTTGTAAGAAAGGATAAATAATAATCCCTTGAATAATTTAGTAATCTGATTAAACAGACGTTTTATTAATAGATAGTCCAAGTGTTTATAAGAATTGATTTTGTTTATTAATTTAATTTTACGTCGGCCGTAAAATAAAATATAATTTTCTTCGATATTTTTAGTCAGATAAATATTACTTTACTGATAAAATAAAATAAAATATAAAACTACCTCCGGCTAGAGATAAAGATTCTATCGATAAGAAAACTAACAGTTACATTATTTTATAATGTATTTTACTAACTGTACATTACCTCGAGGGCTGGACCTTTGGGATGATCCTAAGATTATTAATAAAACGAAGTATTTCTTGTGTAGAATAAAAACAATTTATAGTAATATGCCAAGACATATTACTATGAAAATAACAAAAATATACTACTCAAGCGGTACGTAGGTACGCTACAACTATTGTTGTTATTTTTGGCGTTTGAAATCAAATAGTTTGTATTAAACAAATTTTGAATTAGCAATAATGTTCTGCTGCGATATCAACAATATATTGTCATTGTTATAAATGTTTAGGTTTAATTTATCAAGTACCAGGAGCAAAGATAATGTTTTATGACAAAAAATTGAAAAGGGCCTAAAATTATTCCCAGTAGAAGAGCAAATTTTAGTACAGATTCAGAAAACAAGGACATTATTAAATTCATTGGCACCCGTTAGGTTCGTTTTAATAATTACATAATAGATCGTATTAGTGACTGGCCCGGTTTAGCACGGATACAATTTAATAATGGAGAAAATGGGAAGTACGATTAGCAAGATATTAAGTAATTCTAAGATACGTTGTTATAAATATGTACCCTAATCTGTCATTTGATTATGACAAAGGGTTGCCTAGCTAAATCACGGGCTAACACTGTCATTACATACATACATTTATTATTGATGATAATCGAACTTTAGTTGAGAGAATTGGAAAAATATAGGTTGTCTACTTTCTCTTAAGCATAACTATGAAGTTGCATGATACGAATAGGTAAACAGGCATTATTAATATAGCCTCATCACACACTTATATAGACACTTTTGACTCTGAACATAAGATCTCAAGTGTTATTTAACCAAAACTAATTTCTTCTCTAAAGACTATTACAACAAAACCATCTCATTATTTTGAAAATACTCCCCTAGCTACCTCAGCTTTTCTTGTCTGGGCGGGAGCTCTCAACTATCAGCTTCTTTCTTTGATCGCATACGCTTTCTTCTATCGCATTTAACGTAGAGTGATTCGAGTTGTCAACGATCAAGCTCTTTCCGAACTGTTTGATAGTTTGGCTTTACGTAGAAATGTTGGCATCGCATACGCATACGTATATACGTCTTCACGAATGTTCCAAATAATTGATTGGGTTGATCCTAGCTGTTCAGTTTCACCATCAGTTCAACGGGATGCCGTTTGAATTCAAAATTCCACTGACATCTCGATGTCTGGAAATCCAGAACTTATTTCATTTCCATTGTTACATACATCTTTAGAAATCTAATTTAAAAAAAATGATAAATCGTAGTAAATTGAAATAATTAAAGAATTATTAAGACGTTTTAGCATTAATACAGAAAGCAATATGTTTAAATAAAAAGTGGTCGGATTTGGTATCCCCGGTCAAACGAACATCATTAAAAACCTTTCAATCCTTTATAAAACGAATTGCCTTTGCCTCGATTCATTACACTTTTTAATAAATGATGTGTGGAGAGTTTTGTCTACGAGTCAGTGTGTATGTGCTTCTGTAGGGATCGCAAAAATGTTTTCAAAGGTTTCTAAGTAGTCGTGTGTAAAGCCGTATTAAGTTACGTCAGGTTATACTTAGGTTTGATGAAGAGTAAAGTTAAGATAGTAAATAGTATATATTACCAACTCAAAGTATATAACCCTTATTAATAAAAAATTGTTTATATTATTAAAATATGAAATATATATGTACTATTTAAATAAAAAAAATTGCAATACAAGTAATATATATATAATTTAAACAAAATGAATTAAGGTAGACATATATTGAAATTATAATAATTTTACTAGATACAATTATTCGATACGTAATGATTTTATATGGTACATGAGTACGTAATCATAGTATCATAGGCAAGAAGGCATATGTGTGAAGCCGGCTTAGGTAGGCTTTAAACTCGCTTAAACCGAAGACCGTCATTTGAAAAGCTTAATCCCTCTTCTATTTACACTCCTTGCAGTATATACCGTTAAGCTTTGAATATCTTTCATAAAACATTGTATTGCAAATGCCAATTTTGTGGGACATTCGTTAGTGGTAGTATTTTAAAATGTTTGTCTAATTATATTCTTTACTAGCGATTTCCCGCGGCTTCCCTTGCGCTTAAGTATAAGTAAAGGATAGATGATTGTGTGGAAGTCTGTGATTCTAAAGTAAGAAGCATATATCATTCGAATTTTAAAGTATTTCAAAAGTCCCAAGGACTGTCGATGAACATGGCTGGCATTTACTTTAGTGAGAACTGTTTTCACATGAACAGTTTTTGAGTGAGCTCTGCGAGTAACTTAGTAATTGTAGCCCTAAAAGTAAACACCGCAAACGTAATTTTTTATGTTATAAATAGGCGGACGGACAAATGTGGCACCTGATGTAAAGTGATCATCACCGCTCATAGACATTGCCGATCTAAGAAATATTAAACATTCCTTACATGGCCAATGCGCCTTCAATCGTGGGAACGAATATGTTATATCCCTTTTGCCTGTAGTTACACTGGCTCACTTATCTTTCAAACTGGAACGCAACTATTCTAAGTATTGCTGTTTAACGGTGGTAGGGCTTTGTGCAAGCCCGTACGGGCCCGACTCTTTGTACACAAAGCCCTACCACAGCTTACAAAGATGTGCTATGATTATTAATTATAAATAAAGTTTTCAGTGAGTTGAGTTAAGTTGACTGATAGATTAAAAATATATTCGTACGCTTGCTGCCTTGCCGAACCGAGATGCCGAGTTTAGAAGACTTGGATTTCAACTGAAGCTCGAGCAAGAACTTCTGAATTTTCTTGTACTCAATTTGTCTTAAGAATTAATCTCGTGCTTGGCGGTGATGAAAATCATAGTAAGGATGCAGGTTGTATATGTCGCATAAAAATCGGCAGCATGCGTACCTATTCACCAACTGGCATTGGAGCGGTGATGTGGAATAAGGTCCAAACCTTCTCCTCAAAAGGGGATGAGTCCTTTACTGTACTTAACTTACATTAATAAACCGTACCGTAACAGTCTGTGAATGTCCCACTGCTGGGCTAAAGGCCTCCTCTCCTCTTTTTGAGGAGAAGGTTTGGAGCTTATTCCATATACATTAATAAATAAGGGGAAATAAATTTATATCATTTGACAAATAAAGTATTTGTACATGCGTTAAAAGAAACTAGTTGTGTATTAATGAATTAGCGTATTATGTGAAAACACATAATTTAAATTATACAAGTAGTATTATATAAATATGTCCGTAAAGTTTCTTTCGAGTATGTAATGTAATGGCCTAATATATACATATCCAATTTAGAACCCTATCTTTTATCACGAATTAACTTTTACAATCATTAAAAGGTTGAAACAATGTGTTTTAATCTAAAAATAAATATTTCCAAGAAAATTCGTAATGAATAACGGTGACCGTTTGTTATCTCTAGTAGGGCGGGCTAGAAATATTGACATTACGCAACCTGAAAGCCCTCAACGTAATGAAACAAGAAGTTTTCATCTTCGCTTTATTGAAGCATGAGAAATTCACTTTGACTGTAATAAGCAAAGTTTTATACGAACATAAGTCAAATATATTATAACATATCTTACTGTTAGGATCTATGTGATGATATTATATAGTCTGTTAATGTGAAATTGTCCATATTTCTATCCCTCTCATGGATAGATACAAATTGTACTGATAACAAAAATGTAAATTTTAAATATATCTAACAATTAGGTATATCATATTTTCGTTTTGTTTAGGTTTTATTCGATAATGTAATATAGTACAGATAAATCAGCTCGGAGACGTTTTTGCGTTTGTAATTATTAAAAACAGTTATTAAAAACCGGAATAAACGATTTCGCACTAGCTATCACGTGCCTAGTACAATTGCATGTGTAGCGTTTAGAAGTATGTTATTTATTTATATTATTATTCTTTTCTTACTAATTAGTTCATAATATAATAAAGATATATGATAAAAATGTCACCATTAATGTGAATTCTATAATAACATAGAATATCAGAACGGATTATCATTATATATGTTTTTATCGAATCGAAAGCGAGGATGAGGATGACGACGAAATGTTTGTATTTGTTGAAATTAATGTTTCAGTTTAATATGCATGATTTTAAGTATCTACCTATAAAAAAATCAAATCCTTTATTCAACATTGAAGCATTACACTTAATTATTGACTTTCAAAATAGAAACTACCACCAGTTCGGAAAATAAATATCCTGACCTAAGAAGATAATAAAATATAAAAAATATTTGTTTATTTATTTATCTGCTGACGGTGCACAAACAAATGCTAAAACGTGTCCAAATTGAACTGCAGCAGGCAGCAGATTATAACATTTATTAACAAAGGAAAACAATTGATACCTAATCAATTTAGCAAATGAAACATTTATTATAATATTTAGTGTATTTATTTAGTATTGAATTATTAAATGTGCTAGTTATTACCTATGTTAGTATTCTCAACATAAGTATATACCTATTTATTTATTTCTTAATATATATAAAATAAAAATGTAAATAATTTAAATTATTCCTTTAACGATTTTTATTAACCGTACAAATTCCTGATTGAATCAGAGGCTCGCACTGTCCTGAAGAAATGTTAATGTAGTTAGGAATCGCCTTGATGAAATCTCCTTCACGCTCGGTAACGCGGAGATGGAATTGTTTCTATTTACATCGCACCCGACTGTTTTGATGCAGATGTGAGTTTACTCAATTTACTTAAATTAGTTTCAGTTTAATTCTATAAATATTAATTTATTTGAAATCGTTTGAAATTTATTTGAAATAATTATCATAATAGGCTAAAATCATAACGTTTCATTAGGTAAAAGTTGATAATAGTTATATAATCGGTAACAAAAATATACTCGTAGGTATCTATTTTTTATGACTGACTGGATTAGATCGGGAGTCGACAATTAATAACAAAAGGCATATATTTTAAATTTAAGTGATTTACATGTTATTATATAAAAATATCAAAGCTGGTATTTGGAAAGAAAAAGAGTTAATTGATGGAGCAAATAAAAATGTTTTCAAACTTTATTTTAACAGTTTTGACCTAAATTTCGTGCTGAATTTAGCATAAAAAGACAATAGCAGAATTCCGGTTAGTTTGCTTCTTTTAATTTTGAGAATGTTTTTGAATTTCATCCGAATTTTAAATGTAACAAAGAATGTGTTATTCAATAATATGCACGATAAAAAATGTTTACTAGAAAATATAGCTTTAATACTAATATTTACACAGGACGGTTAAATATACTCTGATTTCTAAAAAATAAAATTAAGCAATACTAAATACTAAAGTGTAAAAAAATCAATTAAGATAACGTTACTTTTAAGAATTTTTATAGAAAAAAACGAGTTCTTTTAACTGTCTTTATCAAGGCTACGATTTACTAAGAATTTATGTGGACATATACAAAAATTGTTGTCCGATAAATCAATATCCTCGTGGGTCCTCGTGAGGTAAGGGATGCATCCCTGTATTTCACGTAATATTCCTAATAGCCAATTACTCTTTCATCTCCGGTCGGCCACTGGAAGGATAGTCAAGTAATTAGGTTTCACAAGGATTGATGTTAAACTGATTAGGTCCAGTCTACGGCACGTTAGTAAATTTGATGCACTTGTTGTATATAACTTTATTATTCTCTTAAAGGAAATAAAGTTAAAACTTGATTTCCTTTAAGAGAAATAATTGTAACAAAACCTCAGGACTATTTACATTCTTATGTGATACAATTACTATTTAATATATATATTATAATAGCTATAAAAAGTTTTTAGTAAAACTAGTTTATTACTATTATTAACTCATAGTCATCCTGGAAACAAAAAGTTTTTATTTAATGTGATGTCCTTAACGCTTACGAAAATTTTAGTTACTAAGACATTTATGTTTTCAAATTTAATTAGTTCATCTGTTTATATTATTGTATTTGTTTATATTGCGTGTATATATCAAGACCCTACTTACTCGTTCCCTCGTTTTTTAATGTAAAGGCATTATACGCTGAACCTAACACCATGGCTTGAACATACTCAGTACCGCGATCGTAGGAATGTACTGATAAGGAAATGTTGTCACAATTTTACAGACGTTCACGTCAGTGAAAATGTCACGAACAGCATTTTATCTGATACCTGTGTATAACTTTATTCCACAAAATATTGTTAATGATATTAAAAAGTATTTATAATTATAATATCATATAAAAATATGATAATAACATTTTGGATTTTAGTTTGTGAAAACATAATTGTACAGGAATATACGTTTTTATGTAAAAAAAAAACATTTTCTTTTAAGTTTTTAAATTTTATTTTTATTGTAGGAAGAAGGATGGAAGCTGAATCGTAATAACTATTACCAAGAGGGATGGCTAGCGACTGGCAATGTACGCGGCGTGGTTGGTGTGACATTCACGTCATCGCACGCACGTCGCCCGCACGAACTGCCACTGCGCACTAATTACAACTTGCGCGGACATCGCTCAGATGTAAGTATTTTTTATTTAAAACTGAATCCGTGTAACAAATTCTAAATATAAGGTACAAAGATAAATTATAACGTTAATAAAATAAAAAAAACACATACAAATTTAAAACGAGGCAAAAAAGTTGTTTCTTTTATATTTAAGTAAGGACTTATTAAGCGTAGCGGTTGTTTCAACTGTTTTTTGCCTCAGTGGCAGATATTTGTATAGACCGTACAATTAGTGTTTGTTGCAGTTTGTCCGCTCTGTATACGGGACGCATTGTTCCATAAGAGCTATTGTTAAACGTTTTATGAAATTATATACCAAAACTTACTAAGGTAATTGAGATATTTTTGTAAAAAATATTTCTATTATTATTTAAATTAGAGCTTAAGTTTATATTTATGTAAATATAAGCTCTAATATTTGATAAACGAACTGTAAAATATGTATAATAACTTTGTCTACGAAAAGCTTTGTAATGTTCTACGCCGTAGACAATTACGTAGCTAAATCTACGAAAAACGTAGACCTCTTATCATATAACAAAAGGAAGAATAGGATTCAATAAAATTTTCTTTTATTATTGTGGACGTTATTTTGTATAGTAAATGTGAAATTATGCCTACAGCTAAATCATAAAATTGCTGTACACAATTGTATTAAAGTCTTGACACAAGGTCGATATAACTGTATTAGAATTTATGAGTATTTGTACGTTTAAATTACATAATTGTATCGCAGTACGTGTCGTGAGGTTTACTAAGCAGATAAAGCTCTAGCTATAAATATAGCCTGAAGGACAAAACTTGGTACATATATTAAGTAATTTTTTACAATATTGCGCTAGAAAGTTTCTGCTGGACTATTTATTGTAGGAAGTAATAATAACATTTAAAAAATGTTGATGCTTAATTTGATACGATTTTGCATTAATATATTGTATAAAGTAACTATATATGTCCCACTGCTGGGCCAAGGCCTTCCTTTCTTATTGATGAATTTGGTTATATGGGACATCCAGGTTTCCTTCATCTCGGAGCTGGAGATGAATTATAAAGACAAATTACGCATATGAAATTTTAGAGGTGCTTGCCCGGGCTTGAACCCGCAATCTTCGGTTAAGGTTTACGTATTCTTACCACTGCGCGTACTCGTAGCACTGCAGAGTATTGTATGTTTTGTGTAAATATCGGCGACTTTCTGAAGAAGAGCAAACAGTTGCAAAACGTACTCTAATAGCATACAGTGGAGCAACATTAATTTTAAATGTACGTGGCTCCTAAAATGTTCCCGACAGTTTTTGACAAGTTGTTTCAGAATTAAAACATTTCATGAATAAACGATTATTTTTACGTCAACAGTGAAGACTATCTATTAAATGTACTTGTAAATTTTGCTCTTAACTAATAAAGAAATATGTATAATATCTAAATGTATTTGTGTGACGTAGTTTTAATTAGTGTTATTCAAAGCTAAAGGCATAGTTGACAATAGCTACTTATAAGAGAAAATTACTTCTTGGCCACAAAACCTTGCCAAACTCGAACAAAACCAGCTTGGAATTTTTCATTGTAATTGAAAATCTTCTGTCTTTACATAAAGCGAACTTCGGAAATTTATTGAAGGCACAAGCTTCATATTTTACCAAGCAAGAAAAAAAATATAATAAATCCTTCTAGTAAGTTCTTGAGGAGGAAAACTATGCCTTTAATTTTAAACATAAGCTATTTGTGTAACTTGGTTGTGTGTAACGAGATCTATCTAATAACTTATTCAAGAAATACTGGGTAGAACTCCACTATTTTCCTAAATCCTCGCGATTCAGAATCAATCCCATGCCTCGAAGGCATGGGATTGCATCACTGCCAACGGTAACTTTAAGCACATAAAAGTGCTTATCCTGCGCTTGAACTCCCTCCGGTCGTGTCGGATTGTCGTCCCATCAGATCTTTTTTAAAGGCTGAAAATAAATATATAAAACTATATATATATAACATTAACTTTAAAAGCTCTTGCTGTTTTTAGATAAATAGTTATATATTTTAATTATAAAATTGTCTTTAATAATGATTTAGTTATTGACAATCGCTTAAACTAAAATGTAAATATAAAAAAACAGAGTTTAACATTTAAATAGATAAAATTATAAGTAAACATACTATGGATATGAAATACTAAAACATACTAGTTAAATAATATGAAAAAAAGTGTAATAAAATCAAATAAATTAATATCAAAATGGTAATTGTATTGATAAAATAATATTAATTGTTATTTATCCTCTGACTATGAGTCATAATAAAATCGTTGGGTGCAGCGTAACCTGAGTAAATATCTAAATAGCATTCATAATGGTATAGCGGTTGTCTTGATAGAAATTTCACGCGCCCAACGATTTAATTTTTTGTCTGATCAATGCCCTAGTTTGATGAGGAGATTAATGTAATGCGATAACTTACCAGTCAGTCATTACTCTCCTAGGACCTACCGAATAATAAAAAACGCTAATAGCGTTTAATACATTATCTACATCATTATTATCTTTATTTTCAATAAAACCGTTTACAGTAACAGCCTGTTAATGTTCCACTGCTGGGCTAAGGCCTCCTCTCCCTTTTGAGGAGAAGGTTTGGAGCTTATTCGGAAACAAACGTTCGGAAAGAGTACCTCATAAGTACCCGAGAAAAACCGGCCATTCATTCATATATTTTATAATTTTTATTATTATAGAAACCGCCTGGAGGCAATCGTATCCCAAGGCGTGTTACTATCTGAATATATATAAAACGAATTTTAATATAAATTATACTTAGACACGATCTTAAGTGCTTGGAATACGAAATTTCAGTTACTGAGAGAGCTTAAATTATTCAAGCAAGAAGCAACACAAGTTATCGTCACCGAACAAATTTGCCTTCCCTGGATTCGACTATAACTGAATCATTAATAGTTATATTTTTCCTTGTTTATTTATGAAAGCATTGTTCTACGAATACAAAATTTGTATAATGTATATTGTAAAGAGAAAACTGTTTCGATCTTACAGCTTTGTATTTGAGAAAATTCAATCTTATAATTTTGCCTTTTATATAAAATTGCTTTTTTATTTAAAATAAATAATACTTGTATTCCTACCGATAGAATGTGATTGGGATCAGCCGTTTTTGTTATTACAAGCGTAAACGGAAACAGTTGTAAAAACATAATATTGTTGAACATATTAACATAATATTGTTACTCTGAAAATGAATATTGGTATGTTTTGTTACGGCTTATTGTGGATCTCGGATGCACGAATTATATCGAATAGGTTTTTTTACTCGTATTATAACAAATAAAAGTGTATTATTGTTACTATTAGTCTTTGTTTATTTAACTATACACTAGTTACGTATCAGTTGTCACTAATTGTAAGTTAACTCACATAGACCTTACTTACATGAATGTTTATCAAGAATATTGGATGAGACCAAAGACAATTTGAGTACTTTTTAAAGATTTGACATATTCCCAACAAAAAGTACGTCAAACAAGTTTAAGTAGAGCGACAAATTAAAGTGATTTATGTATTCTCGTATATATTAATATCTGCTGGTATCTTTAAAGCTAATTAAAGTACAATAATGAATTCATTTTAATGTAATAGTATATTTTAATATCTCATTACAGTTTATACATATTTTGATTGGTCTGTTTTCAGTTTTATTCGCGGTCGTGTTGATATATTATGTCATATAATATGTGAACATGAAAATATAGAAATCACGACTAAGCAAACCAAAACGTTAAATAGGTTATATTTTAATTTCTCCTGTAAAAAAAGAATGGAAAAAACTATTGCAATATTATAATATTATAAAAATGATGGCATATTAGAATTATAAAAATAAGTTTTATTTTTATCTACAATATTTTATTATTTAAACAACAGTTTTATTTACTTTTAATACGTATTTTGAATTTTTGCTACTATGTTGTATGTAGGCGATTTCACGTCTATTTCATTAGTATATAACAACTAGTAATAAGCGGAAAGCCGTGATAGTCCAGTGGATAAAATACGTGAATCGTAACCGAAGATTGCGAGTTCTAGCACAGGCTATGTTTTCTTGTCCCTAATTTATTTGTACATTTTAACTCGTGCTTGACGGTGAATGAAATCCCCATGAGGAAAGGAAACCTTCATGTGTAGGATGAAATTTTGTCACGTCTTTGTGTATACCACCCTGAGAATATGTATAAGTCGCATTGGAGTACCGCGATTAAATAAGCTCCAAATATTCTTTGCAAGAGAAGAAGAGGCCTTAGTCCAGCAGTGGGACATTTATGGCTTACGTTACGTTACGTTTTAGTTTAAATCAACTTTTTATGCCTTAAATTTTTTTTTCTTTTAATAATAAAGGTGATCCTGGTGAAATGGAACGAGCCGTATCAGAAATTAGCATCGTGTGATAGTTCAGGCGTTATCTTCGTGTGGATAAAGTATGAAGGCCGTTGGAGTATCGAGCTGATCAACGACCGCAGTACTCCTGTCACCCACTTCTCTTGGTCGCATGATGGAAGAATGGCTTTGATATGCTATCAGGTAATCTAAACAATTTTCTATTAACTTTTATTATTTTATTTTGTAACTATTTATGTATTTATTTAAATAAGTAAAATTACGTAATAATTGAAGGTGTGTCACCTTACAAGCCTCGTATCGCTTGGAAATCAAAGGGATTCGTCGAAAAACCGACAACAGGATAGTGCCAGCAGGGCTCGAAGAAAATGGAGTAGGTTTACTTTAACTCCAATGAATATCTATACTAATATCATAAATGCAAAAGTAAATCTGTCTTTCTGTCTGTCTGTTTTACTTTAACGGCTAAACCACTCAAACGATTTTGAAAGAATTTTGTATGAAGCAAGCTTGAATTCCAAGGACATAGGCTAGTTATTTACACCTAACGACGCCCCTCAACCTTCAAACACTCGGGCCAAGCCACGGGCGAAAACTAGAAAGTAATAAATTGCATCAGAGAATTAAACTATTTTTAATCAATATTTTAATAGATTATAGTATATATAGGAAAATATTTATCAAAAATCATAAATATTTTCTTTTTTCTAATTTACCAAGCATACTACATATACGATACGAAAATAAATGTCTTCAGCTAAACTGATCTAGAAAGAAATAGTCCATTGTGCTCTCTAAAGCTCGACTGGCGGCTATGTCTGCGTTTCGTAGAAGTTCAGCTATTAATATTAAGCTAGGGCCTTACGCGAAAGTCGAGGTAACTGCTAAATTAATTTCAGCCATTGTTAACTTGCCTATTCATGCAGAGAAGCACGAGAGAGATTTCAATATAATTTTACTCTGCGTGAATATAGTTTGTAAAGTTTCACCGAATTAAATTTTAAATGAAGTAGAGGTAATATGCATAATTTATTACTATAAAGATTTTATTTGTATAAAATATAACTTCATCGTTAAAATTTGTTTTTGACGATTAATATATGGTAAGCAGAAAACAGAATAATATAATATATACCTAACGATTTTATTTATGTATAAAATAGACTCAGAATATTCACACAATGCGACGTATAAAATTAAAATTATCAAGTAGCTTATAAAACGCGTTTTTGAATACATTATACGAACCTAATACTCGTATAAAATAAGATTTTGGTCGCTTAATAATAATATGTTACAAGCACAGTCATTTTATTTATTATAAAATTTCGAAAACAAAAATAATTCAAGTAGGCAAACTTGTTATGCGCTAGGCAGGCAACGCTTATTAAAAGAAATTGCTGCGATCTTATTCTGTTTTCCTCCAACTAATAATGTAACGTGGACAACAATGTTGTAGGAAAAAGAGATTTCTGAAGAAAGAGAAAACTTTAAAAAAAAAGTTGTTTGAGTCAATCAAAAACTTTATAGACTTAAGCTTTAAAATGTTATCTGTTGTTGATACTATTGATAAATAGACGAGAGAGAGAGAGAGAGATAGAGAGACTGCTGGTTAGGACAATGTTGTGTTGAAATATCGCTATACCTTGCTTTTCATTGTTGAGTAAAGATGTTGAAATGATCAGCCAATTATTGTAATCACTGGTACAAATTAAAAATTTAAAGCCATAAAGCAACTCAAAGTCAAAGTCAAAAATCTGTATTCAATATAGAAGCGTTACACTTGCTTATTGACTGTCATAAACCTACCACGGTTCGGAAATAAACACCTCGGACCTGAGAAGAACCGGCGAAAGAAACTCAGCGGGTTTTTTTTTATATGTCATCCTTAATAACTACATATCTTTACTTTGTTTGTCCAAAGTATAACTGGTACGGTCTAAGGGACATCAGTTCCCATATTCCTTGGACAGATTTCCGATTTTTTAGCAGTTTTTGTTTCTAGATTAATATATTGTCCCCTGATTTTATAAATACTTTATATAGTTAAATATCTTATATTTCCATATTTGACTAGTCTTAAACTTATTTTTTTTTTACTAAAATGTTAATGATACTGGTTCCTTGAGAGTTTTGAAACGTAAATAGACTAATAATAAATAAGTTTTTGCTGTCTATTTGATAAAAGGTAGACTGAAACAACGTAGTTACATTTTAGGTCGCAAGATCTCAATTAATATTATTTAGGTACTGGTTTGTTGTATTGTTTTAACCAACTTATGTTTATAATTATTGTGTCAATTTTTTTTTAAATTATTTACAGCCGGTATATAATGTCTATTATGAACAATATGAGGACAAGCTATGTAATTTATATATAGCTTTATATACCTTTGTAGTACAAAAAACGTCACATAATGAGGATCGATATTTTCTTGTAAGGTATTTTCAACTTATGAGACCCTCACGACCTACTTTGATCAAACAATCAAATATTTATCGCACGAGAAAATATTTTTAAATTAATGTTCTTTTTGAATGGGATGAGACAAAGGCTTTTATATAAATACTCACATAGCTACCTCGTTACTATCTGCTTGGGGTGTTGTAGATCTTCATAAAAGTTTTATTACCTTGAACCTTTTACATTTATAATTACTCCTAGCAGATTTGAGCCAGGTATTCTTATATGTCGCTTAAACTATTACTGACAAAGAAAATAAATTACAATGTATTAATATTTTTATAGTAAGTATACAATAATAATTATAAACTTATACGTACAGCATGCTATCTACATATACTCTTTACTACCAATGATAACCTTTGAAACTTTCCTGAGTTTTACAAATATAATGAAGATGAATGATTAAATGAAGAGTGAAAGCTTAGATTATCGATAGTAATATTGAAAAATCATAAATAGGTGCTAAGCTTTATTTTAACAATCGAATAAATTTATAAATTATCTAAAAAATGGCGTTGGCGTTTAGCGATTTTATCATATGTTCACTATGATAGAATCGCCACCGTCATTTGGCGAATTTATGGCGAACGCAACTAGGAAGGAGTTGAGAGAGTATATATGTATATCAAGCTTTACCATCATATTTCTAATAAAAAATCAATATCTAGATGTCTGAAAAAAATTAGTGAATAGGTTTCAGAGGGAATCTGTCTAATTATATGAGAAATCTATTACATTTGTGATTTTGAGGTTAAAATTTCGTTAAGTATTATTTTATTGGAAAGAATAACTAGAAATATTATACAATTCCAAGAAAAACATTTAGTTATGCGACGAAATATTATTTTGTATTCATGCAATGCGTACGTTCTAATCATTTTACGTAAAAGTAACGGTAAGCATTTTTTATAAATAGTAACTTACTAAGTTAAACTAGCAGTACAACTAAATCGCATAACAAAGGTTTCTTATAATATTAAAAGAGTTATATATCTATACAAATAAATTTGTAGTTTGTGGATCAATTTTAGTTGTGTGTATTCGTTGGACTGTTTCATCAAAGTAACTACAATTTTGATAAAATTATTGGTATAGCGATTTTATTTCTATAATATATAATATAATAACCGTCGAAATCAACCAAAGCTTTCCGATATGAAAAGTGCCCAATAGATGTTTTTATTTTAATAACCTCTAAAGGAATATTTAAAAATAAAAATAAATAATTATTATATGTTATTTTACTTTTATTTAAAATAATATGTTTTCGAAATGTAAATAAAAGAGAGCTAAATAAAACGTGAGTCGGTAATTATTATCGAAGTTTTTTGAATACAGAAAAACAAAACGCAATCAGTTTGTATGCATTCGTAGTAAACGAGCGAGCAAATAACTATATGCTCGTGAATACATTTTCATTTATTTTTAGTAGCCTTACTAAATAATGAATACATATATATATATATAAAGTTGCATAAAGTTTATAAGGATGCAGATATCGACGTCCTGGGTTCAGGACAATCATATGTAATTAGGTTTTTCTGTCAAGAAATTCTTAAAAGTTTGAAATTGACAGTTTTAACGTGAAGCCGTTGATCCTGCATCTAAGCTCTCTCCAGTAGATTATAAGAGTGATGGTGGAGTGTCTGTTATATAATCTCGAGCTATATAATCTATACTCTATACAAATAAATAAAAGTGTGTTGACAATTTCAAAATAGTTTTCAGGTTAAAATGGCTATTTGCGACTTTTGCGAATTACCAAAAGCAAAACAAACATTCCTTTTTTTAACACTATTGTTGCTACCTAATAATATATTTTTTTATGTATAATTCGATCAGGTATTATGTAGCTACGTTAATTTTTTTTATGTATAATGAAGATTTTGAAGGGTTTTCGTAACAAATAGAATTCCACACTAGCGAAGCTGTGGTGTTTGCTAGTATATCCTAAAATGTCACTTCTATGTCAAGTACTTGAGAGTAGTAAGAGTAGTAAGAGTTGCATGCGTTTTAATTATTTTTTGCAGGATGGTTTCGTGCTCGTGGGTTCAGTAGCAGGTCAAAGATATTGGTCATCTATGCTCTCACTAGACGCTCGCATCACATGCGGGTGCTGGACCCCGGATGATAGCCAGGTCTACCTCGGCACTGCATCGGCTCAGCTTGTTGTTATGGATGTCCATGGCGCTATGGTGTCGCAGGTCAGAATATTAAATATATTCAAACTCTTATATTTTTATATTTAAACTTTCTTAGATCTTTGTTTTTTAGGTCATTGTTTTTTCATTATGTAGAATAATGATTTTTTTTCAGTATTGAAATAATAAAACAGTTAAGAAATGTTACAATTCATTTAAAAGTTAATTAGTCTGGAGCTTTAATATAAAGTTAAACGGTAATTAAACGTAATGAAAGCAAAAGCTCCGTGTAGGCGAGCCTTTTGAATTTAATTAAAATAATACAGATAAACTATAAAAACGAGATACTTAATTTACGAGATACTTCTTTTTAATGCTCCATTAAAGTTAATTATCGATAAAATTCAAATTTTGTCATCATTTTCCTGTCAAAATAAGAAAACATAACGATGTACTTTATAATAAAACCTCTTTGAATGTAAAACTTTTTTTTTACTTTAAGGTATTTGTTTTCTTCCAATCCATTAGTCCTAGGTCATATTAGAATATTTCGCTTAAATATTCAAATTTATAAAGATAACGTTACAAATCATTATATAATGCGACTAATATCTACAAAGAAAGAAGTAAAATGAAAACATTTTTTAACGACCCTTCTAATGTTTAAAATCACACGAACGTGTTTAAGAGGTT
Organism: Nymphalis urticae; assembly: GCA_905147175.2. NCBI lineage: Eukaryota > Metazoa > Arthropoda > Insecta > Lepidoptera > Nymphalidae > Nymphalis > Nymphalis urticae. Next base: position 12,221,115 of record LR989983.1, read on the forward strand.
ACAGATCTTTGAGAGGGTTAGACGTGACAGACTATAAGTGGTTCGCGGTTGCTAGTATATTGTTGTCACAAACAAAAAGTGATCTTAAAAGATAAAAGTACAAGCAAACTTTGTTTGTACTTATCTCAAAAATGATTTGTCATCATTTAAACAAAACTAAAAATATAGTTGATTCAAGTAGGCTCTTTAAATTCGCGCTTGATGAGATTAAGTCACAGTTAAATCAGATTGGAGATGTTTCTAAATCCGGAATAAACTATTTTGCGCTAACTACCACGTGCCTCGAGCTCTCGCATAAGTAGCGTTAGAAGTGTCATACCATTTTGTGTTTTAATAATCATTTTCTTAATAAATAAGTCATTGTTTGTTTTAATAATCATTCATTGTTGTGATTTGATATTCAAATTGTTAATTGTTCAAGATTGTTAACATTCAAATTTTATTCTTAATATAATTTATATTATGTTAGATGTCGATATTAAAATTATCTAAAAAGTATTTGTATATTTATTTATATGCTGACAGTGTACAACTACAAATTCAAAAACGTCTCCGAAGTGAATTGACTGTAAATATAAAGCTATAAAAAGCAAACGAGTAAAGCAACATGAAACTCAGTAATTACTTACCTACTCCTTTTATTATTAAAAAAAACGTTACATGCATTCATAGATTACGTGCAATTAAATGTATTCATTCTGCATGAAAATGAACAAATATTAACTTCACGAATTTTTATTTTATATTATGTTATGTTAGTTATATATATGGTATGTTATTTATGTATATTAGGTTAATTACCTTTATTATTTGCTATTCCTATTAAACCTAAGACCTCGTTAGAAATAAATCTCATAGTCGTATTGGTTTTGAATTGCCGCCAACTTCCATTTACATGCATGGCCATTGGCGAGCTACTCTGCCAAATTCTGGTTAACAACCTCAACTAGTCTGCTAGGAAAGTAACTTCAGATGTAAACACATATATTTACAAGTGAATTACATTCATCGTGCACCTCTTTTGAAAATAGTTAAACTATTGAAAATAATTTGAACGCTAATCTTAATCTTAATACATTTAAGTGTGTTAGTAAGACGACATTCGTTGTACTACCGATTACAGTCTAGCATTAATTCTTTGCTTTGTTGTGAACACACACAACTGTATTAAAATATAGATTTATCATAAGGCAATAACTGAATTAAGGTATTTTTATAGACCATAGACTAAAAGTATTATTCACTGGTATAATATCTTAACCACTTAAGGAGACGTACCCCCCAGACGACGAAATCAAAGTATTAAAGAACACGTAAAATTATATTTTATTGTATTAACGCTCATTTTGATTAAGGTGCAATTGGTTGCTGAAGGCGGCATAACTTCAATGGCGTGGTCGTGTGAAAAGTTCAAAATGGAGGAGGGTGAAGAAACCGGTGAGAATAACGGGGGTCACGTACTAGCCGTTGCTCTGGGCAACGGGGAAATTGTACTGTTGCGTGGACATGACGACGTTAGCCCGTTTCGCATTCACACTGGCTTAAGAGGGAGCACGCTGGCGATGGAGTGGGCTAACTCTCGGGAATTGCTTGCCGTGGCTGGGACTCTTATTGCTGGTAGGTGTACCAAAATAACTGGTTCAATTATTAACTTGAATAAAATATATAATAGTCGTAATTTGTTAGGAGGCTTACAGCTTACACTCAGCTTTTTCCACAAAATAAAGAATATATACTCTATCAAGTGGATTATTTTAAAGTCGATAATAGTTTTAACGACAAGTTTAGCGGATTTAACAAAAAGAACAAAAAGATATGACGTCGTTTTATATTATTACCTATTAAAATCAAATCAATAATCCTTAACGCTAAAGTAGTTTTTATATATAAAATTGCTTAGCGTCATCGGGTGTAAACGTAAAAGGAATTGTGTAAGAGAAGATTGCAGCTCGGCCGTTGAATAGGTTCTACTTATCTTTTATACGGCTATAACTTGACAATTTGAATAAGTAGACAGCGTTTTGTGACAAATATTTACTAATCTTGTCTATTATTCAATACAATAAATCAAAGCATTAGCATCAGGATATTCTTACCTATATCGTAATGACGTATAATATTTTCTCTAGTATGTAATAGTGATTATAAAATAAACTAGTCGCGTTTATGTATGTGGATATAATGTTCGTCTAGAAGCCGAAAAAAATCTTTATTCTCGCTGTTTGGGTAATTTTTTTCTAGTGGAATGGAAAATGTTTTTTCTAGTGGAATCTTGATATGTTTTCTCTTTTTTTAATAGTGTATCTACGTAATCAGGTCGCATGAATGTTATTAAATTGTCAACAATTCAATATAACCTGTCTTTAAAAAAATATTGTTAATAAATGAATATAATTTTTTTAACATGAGAATGGTATATTAAATAAAAAGTTTTTAAAAAATGTCCTATATGCCGGTATTGTATTTATAGAGCCAAACGAGCCCGAGGACGAACCACCATTTAAGAACGTCGTAAAATTCTACTCAGACACGGGGGCACTTATATACACTGTTCCCATTCCATACACACAAGTAAGTATAGTTTTAACATTGAAGTTTCGAGGAGTTAATCTAATTTGCTTTAGTATTAGTTACCTAAAATATTTTATTTAAATATATTTGATAACTTTATATATATCGCCGTATGTGAGCCATCAGCTACATGATAGTAAGTGAGCAAGGCTTTCTATACATATAGTCATTACCAGTCTCTAAAATTGGCAATAAGATTCCAGCCATAAACATGCGGTTTTGCTCCATATATGCAAAATGCTGATCGACAGTAAAACACAGTTCAACAATATTTAGTTTATTTAACAAAGTACTCGGTAAAGGAGGAGTAATTTGGCTGAAGCGTAAGTTATGCACATTCGTCTTACACAGGCGCGTGTAACAGCATTGACGTGGGGCCACGCGGCTCGTCGGCTGTTTGTGGGCGCGGGAGGCGCGGTATGTACGGCGCGCGTGTGGCGCGTCGTGGCACCGTTGCAGCTACTGGCACGCGTAAGGGCTGCCTCCGCTCTGAGGCACCCTCGATTGGCTGCAAAGTTACCTTTGCCGCCTCGCCTCCAGCCAGCCCTGGCCAGTCTCTTCGCGCATACTATACGGGTAAAATCTTTGTTTCGTATTGTATTCTCTAAATCTAACTAAAAAAATCTGAATAACAGAACATTTAGTATTTCATACTAAATATTTGTATTTATTAAGTAATAAACATTAATTAATAGCAATATGTGTATATAAGTGCAATAGTCAATTTAAATATATTAAACGTTTTTTATACTGCACCTTAAGCCATAAGCTGACAAATACACTATCAGTTTTTCATGAATATAATGAACCGCCATTAAAATTAATATTAACTTATATTATTATTATATTATTGGCATCATGAGTACATGTATTCATAAATTCATATTTGTAGTGCAACGTTCCCGAAGCAAATGAGCTTCGTCGCTTCGTGTCCCGACCACCCGCTGCAGGCGGGCGGTTACATTGTACAATGCTACGCCATGACGACGAGGAGGCGGGCGCTTACACGCTGTACCTGGAGCACCTCGGTGGACTCGTCCCGTTGCTCAAAGGACGAAGAACGAGCAAAATCAGACCCGAGTTTGTCATATTTGATCCGCAAGGAGAGGGTTCGTTTTAAAACTATGTATCTTTGTCCAACGAGGATTATTTACATGTGAATATTTAATGGTTATTAATCTTAATTAAAAAATTCTGACTGAATCGTTAACTCGATTGACTCATTATTTTAACAGAGGGAGTAACTGGCTGCATTCGTGAGTCAAGTAGTAGCAGCAGCGGGGCCGGCAGTGCGTCCAGCAGCAGCGGCAGTGGTGGAAGCATCGGTGGCGGCATCTCGTCTCCCCGCCCTCCACGCACGCCCCGCGCCCCTCGTCGGGCTCCTCGTCAGCCATTGCCACAAGAGGATTCTTGTTCGTCAGACACTGAGAGGGAAGATGGTATGTCTTGTCCAACAGTGTAACAATAACTGACCATTATAAGTAATATTATAATATTCCTCATATTTCTTATCGTATTAACAAGAACCTTGTCAGTATAGCCAACTAATAACTTAGATAGGTAGGTATATGAATAATATTTTATGGAAAACTTTAGGATGTTCAGGATCACCAAGATTACAAAGACGCAGGCGTGCACGCGAACGACGAAAAACACGCAACGCCACTGAAAAAGATGAAACTCCGGATGAATTAGCATATATAGACTCCTTACCTGAGGTATATTATTAGACTTTATTTTTAAAAGACAATCTTATTCTTTAAACTTTTTTTAAAGAATAAGATTGTCTTATTGGAAAAAAACATTGTTGCAGGATGTAAGATTAGTGGAAGTGACTTCTAATATTTGGGGTACAAAATTTAAAATGCATGGATTAGCTAAAAATGTACCAGCTAATCTCGGACAAGTGACTTATAAAACTTCTTTATTGCATCTTCAACCACGACAAATGACCTTAATGATAACAGAACTAAGGGATGACTATCCCATTGGCCCAGATCCTAATTTTAATCCAAACATATTTTCGGAGGATGAAGAAGATGTATTTCAGCCGAGCGAAGTGAATTCTCCATCTCATATGAATAATAATATCAGGAAAAAATTTAATCCAGTTATTGTAACCGATAGAATGAATAATACAAACAACATAATTAATCAATCTGAAATATACTCACCCAATAACAATATCTCAAATCCAGCTTTAGCTCAAGCTGAGTCTTACGATGAATTTCCTTATATAGACACGAATGAAACTATGAATAACATGCCGGAAAATGTTTACAACGCGAACTCCTTGCGGCATTCAACACAGAATTCCGAAAAGCGTGTAAATAATTCGACTGCCGTGACCAATCGGCACGCAATTTCACCATTAAGATGTGAAAGTTCTGTTCCTACTCTTCAATCACCTAAAAATGCAGTAGCACCAACAGATATTATATTTGAAAGGCCTTCACCGCAAACAGTGACTTGCGGCGGGCGGGGAGACTTTTGTGGAGGACGGACAGATTACAGTGTAAGAGACAATGCATCATTAAAAGGAAATCTATCCAATATGGATCAACAACCATTTAGCTTAAATCTTAGCTTAGAACCTAGTAGACAAGTAACGATCAAGAAGTGTGATAACCACGTTCCAGACAATTGTCTTTCCAAACTTAGAAAGAACATTTGTAACAGAGGTGAATCATCGTACGAAGTGAACGCAAGGATTTTGAAATCATTATGTAACAAAAATTACGAGCATGAGGTACATCCCGATGCAATGAACAAACGCACGGATACGATTAAGAATTTACAAAAGGGAGAAGATCTCAAATATATCGACGAGGAAACACCAGTCGATTCGAATATCAATAACTTGACGGACAAAGTTCGAGAAGGCAGAGTACAGAGGACAACGACAGTAGTTCCTATAAGCCCCGTATGCACCAATTTGCCGGTATACGATACGATGACACGAAGTTGTAGTGTCGGTTATTTGGATCTCGTTGATCCTCAAGTTTTACACGCACAAGTTAGCTTGACCGCTTTACGTGGAGAACCACCGCGACGTCTCGTACTAGTCAATAATAAGAGACAACGACGTCCGAGGAGATATTTTAAAGCGAGTGATATGAAACAGATAGAAAACTTCAAAACTCCAAGCTTAAGGAAGTGTGGCAAGTCAAAGAGTCTTGACTCTGGGGAATTATCAATAACCGCAGAAAAAGGAAAAAAACAAACAAAGGCTGACTTGAACGTGAAGGCTGACGTTTCCGCGAACTCAAGCAGTAGATGTAATAGCACTGGAGAGGACAACAGTGGAACGAGCACGGAGGAAGGGCGTGGGCGACGGGAGCGACGAGAGCGACCCGCTTGCTCCGCGTGCCGCCTGCTGGCGCCCAGCGAGCGCCGCGCGTCCGACGCGCCCTACACGTGCGCCGTGTGCAGCGCGTGCGCGTCGCCAGCACCCCGCGCGCCTCCCGCCGCACTCACAGACAGTGACTCCGACTACAGCAAGTATTATAGTTAGTAGTAGATGCTTTTTCTCACCCACCCCCTGACTACTTCAAAGGTGAGAAATGAACGGTTTCGATGCCGCAGCTAGCCGAAGTAGATACGATCACAGAGCTTATAGGCATAGCTAGATAATGGCCGTGTCCAACAAGAAGCTTTAAGTAAAGTAAGAAATGCTTACTTCACACATAAGTTACGAGGTTTAGTTACACCTATGACGGGACTCGACTTTGCGAATGCGCATGTGGCTTTGCGGATTAGCCGTTTTTAATTTCCTCCTACACGACCCAGAGTAGAAAAACAGCGAATATTTTTATTAGTTAGCCTCTAATGAAACATTTAGTTTAAAGAGTATTGCACTGTTATTTCTCTTATACGTCCAATAGTCACTGGCTAAAATACAACTCTATCGACTGTTGAAGCGCACGCCTGTCACTTATTTATGTAGTGATATAATTTAATTAGAGTAGGTGTTTAGGTTAAAAAAACAAACATAACTAAATCAAAAGTATTTCACATATCTTTCGAACTAGGTTCACTAGAGCAGCTGGCACTGCGCCTGCTGGCGTCTCGCTCGTCGCAGCGGCCGGGCGGCGCGGGCGGCGCAGGGGGCGCAGGCGGCGCGGGCGTGTCCCGTGAGAGCAGCTCGGCGCCCGCGTCGCCGCGCCTGGCGCGCTCCACCGCCTCGCCCGCGCCCCCGTCGCCCGCGCCGCGCACTACTCGACGTCAGCGTTACTCGTCCGCATCTCCTATTAGGCATGTATATTCTTAACCTCTTTTTTTCTGTATATGTATATAACTAAATTACCTCGAAATTTAATATAACCCAATTATTTTTACTATCTAGGCAGCTTTTGAACTCGCCTCTCCTTAACAGAAGAAGAAATAAGAAACTTTCTGAGAGTTCGGATGATGAGTACTCCAATGGCTATAATGAAGTCAATAGTAAGAATTACAGAGATCTTGAGAGCTTTCAAAAAGCACAACTTAGAAATAAGGTATGAATGATACGTTAAACAATTATTTATTATATTGACAATCTGTTATTATATTCATGATGTTTCTAACTCGTTACGTTAACGTCGTTTTTATAATTATATCTAACCATCAACTTGGGTTCAAAGTGTATTTGCCGCGTAGATTATTAAAATGTATACTATTAATAATATCTTGTATACAGTGTAGCTAGTTAATAGCCAGCATGCGTTACATGTCTATATAGACTGTGTCTGTCATGTAATGTTAAAAGTAAAACGTAATTGCAAGATCGACGCGTAAACGTTTACAATGCAGAAATAAATATTTATTTCTGCATTGTAAACGCAATATGTAAAGTCGTGTTGTTTCAGCTCAAGCGCGCCGGTGGAAGCATAAATATTGCGACATCTTCAAGCGCCCCGGAGAGTCGCAGTAGCAGTCGACGACAACTCGTGATGCACAACAAGGCACCAATGTGGAATGAGAACAGTCAAGTCTATCAGCTGGACTTTGGAGGACGTGTAACTCAGGAATCAGCAAAGAATTTCCAAATCGAGTATCATGGCAAACAAGTAAGAAAAAATAAATCTATTTACTATAATATGCAAACTCAATCAATTCTCGGGCCGCTGAGTTTTATTAAATTAAAGTAGTTTGAAAGACCAGATTGTTAGTCTAATTCAGTAATTATTACAGATAAAATTACGCAAATCTAGCGGGTGTTGGTTGGTAATGTTTCAAGGGGTTTTTAATAATGCTAATAAATGGTAAATAAAAATCGTAAGGAACAGAACTAATTATGCAAGTATGGTACTTAAAGATAATATTTCTATGGTTACAGGTAATGCAGTTCGGTCGCATTGACGGCAACGCATATACTCTTGACTTCCAGTATCCATTCTCAGCTCTGCAAGCTTTCGCTGTTGCTTTAGCGAACGTAACGCAAAGACTAAAATGAGCACTCGCCGTCAGTTACAGCAAGCGGTTACGATCCTATGGTTTTTATAATCGTTGCGGTGCGTAAATTTTTTTTAACAAACCCGCGGCTGTACTAGTTCACATACATATATGAGGACAATCGGACTCCATTTTGTGCAGTGATTTGTGTCGAATTGGTTTTGCTTTTATCCGATTTCTATATAATTTTATCTAATTCTTCGATGTTAGATGAAACATGACATGTGTAAAAAATACTATTCCATGAAAAAATGTTGATTTTATATCAAAAGTACTGATTGTAAAATATTCCTCTATAGTAGGTTAAGATGATAGCCATGATAAACGATCCTCCTGTCGCAGACTGTAAATAAACTAATATTTTAGCTCACAATTAATGATTGATAGCTTATTTCGCATTTAGATCTTTGGTCTATGAGAAAAAAATAACCAAATATTTTTACACTTACCTAGATACACGTATAGATAGTCACGGCGAAATTTTAACCATAATGCTCCAAGGAGACTATACATTGATAAGAATCGTTTCCATAAATAGTCCTAAATAGCTCTACAAAGTGAATATTCTTACTGATCGTGAGAAGTTTATAATTACCAGAGATTTGACTTTATAATTATAAACTTAATGGTGACTATGGTACGAGCCTAGTTAGTTAATAATTTTAGTAACATTTTAATGTTGTTACTTATTTTTCATGTGGCCTTTCACTATTTTGTTAAGTTAGTGTAATATTAAAGTAACAATAGAATCCACAATTGTTGTATTAAACTTTTATCATGCACTTGACATGAATTCAATGTTGTTTTATATGTTGTTGCACCAAAGATAATTCATATAGTGTACGATGTTTATTGTTTATGTTAATAGACTATCAATTTCATATTTTAGATTGTACTGATTTTACTTAAACCTTATTTATTTTAAGATTTTGGCCTATAAAATACAATACAAAGTCTTTGATTCTTTACTTAAATTTTAAGAGCAATGAAACTTCCACCTCTTTATGAATATGGTCATTAATATTTTAAATAATTGTCCACTTATGCTAGTTTTATAAGGTTTTCGGGGGATTACAATATTTACGTCGTTGTTGTGTTATAAATTGTCGTTTAATATTTATATTTCAAATCTTAGTATTGTGTCCGTTGTAAACATATTATATTATCCGTAGATAATAAAATAATCATGACATATACATATATTGTACATATATTATAACTTATGGGAATTTTAGTTAAGATTTTCAAACTTAGTCACACCTTGGCGATACTTTCTATCTCAAATAACTGTGTACAATTTTATACAAAAATATTTCATAACTCACAGGGATTGAGATGATGTGTATTTAATAATTACTGTAATTTGAAATAAATGTAGAAAAATCTTTTTTTCGTGTTACAAGGAAGGAGTTTAAATTGTTATGTTTTGTTTTTTTTTTTATAATTATACATATCTTTAGTTAATTCATAATGTAGTTTGAATAAATTCTTATTTAGTAATATTGAAATTTAATAATGTTTTTCACACATTTATTTAAAGACGGCCCTTCGATATTACTGAAAATATGAACGTGTTACTTCTGATAACTTATATTAATAATTTGCTGCAATTAATTTATAAGTTTAAAATATTTTAATAATGTTTAATCTGTGTTAGCGAATAAATGTGATGTAAAAGCTAGTAATTCGTTTTGTTTGCTCAAAATAGTGTTGTTTTTTTACTTGGATGTTAAAGTATATGTTGTGAGTCCAAACGCTTTTTTATTGAAATGTCATTTATATATAACCATAGCAAAAGTGTAAATAAAACTATTCTCGGAATAAACCAATATGTTTTATTTTTAAAATTTAATAAATTAAAGAAAAAATGGATGGGATGTACCTCAAGCCAAAAAATAAAATTGTTGACTTATTTATTTTAAACAGCTAGAAAAGTTTAATTAAAAACAATACGTTAATTTAGTGTCTGTATATAAAAATACAGTATTAAAAATGTAAATTTACAAAAACACGTATTGTAGTTGGCAGTAGTTATTGAATATTTTTTTATTTTATAGAAATACAATGACATCACCGTTTACAATATATTAAACACCCTCCGTAAATGGTACTGCTCCGATCTCTTAGATCGTATAGTCAAAAAAGTTCTTCAGCTTTATATATTAGTATTGATTAATGAAGAATTCATTCGTTTTATATTTATTTGTTAATCTAAAAGATTAGCCAACAGCACGTATTATATAGTGCACAATTGTGTGCGCAAACATAGGTCCACTCTCTATTCCCTCACTCTCATAATCCGATGGGAAGACGAAACGACCGGAAAGGGCTCAGGCGCAGGACTTCTGATTGCTTTTTGTCAGTGTTCCCCATGCTGCTGCCTTTTTTATAAAAAACAAAAGTCTATGAGACAAACAGCATCGGGTAGTCTATGGGCCGAAACGTAAATAGTCTTCTTATCCCGACAAGCCAAACCAAGTGTACTCTATTCCAATCGAAGAAGGAGTAAAGAGAAACAAACCTTAGATTTACATGTACATTACATGCTAATTGCGCTGTTGTATTATGCACTACAAACAGTTCTTGATTACAACACGATTCGACTTCCCTTGTTATAACCACTTTAATTTAACTTCCAAATATATGATTACAACTTCGCGGACATTAAAAACGTAATTTTTTCGCGAATCCGTAAAGAAAGCATAGATTATTCAAAATCAAGAAAAATGATTTCGCGTCAATTCGATGGCAAAGTTGTTTATTTGTGGTTACAGTAGGATGTAAATAAAAACATTTTGCTATATACAGTTTGACATTCCTGTGCCACATTTGGATTTATTTGGTTTACACCAATTTTTATGATACTTAATTATTTGAACTACATAATAATTATGATGAAATACTATATCCTCATTGAAATAATAATGTAGTCTCATTTTAAGTATATGTATTTTACCTGAAGTATTCAAGATAAACTAGATATTTTAAACGACAGTACTGATATAACGAAATAATGCTATATAAAACAAATAAGGTTTATTTTGTTTTTGTCTTTCAATGAGATAAACTACTATAACAATAGAAATGAACATCCTGCCTTCAGTGATTTTATTGTATCATATCAATCAAACAAAATTAAAGAAGGAATAAATAAACTTCACCCCAAATCATTCATGATCGTTATTTTTAGTTGCATGTGTGTATGTATTCTACAAATATAATAAAAATAATATCCCATCACAAATAATCTATTTGTCGGAATTGTTAGAGCCATGTTAAAACAGCTGGTGCTTATTTAAGCACAAAATCTTTTGTTATTCACTGTCACTGCTCTGCCCTGGAACGTAATCTACATCATCCTCGTCATCTTCTTCAGAAATCTCTAAATCATCCAGATCTTGGAAAAGCGATTCATCAACTTTTACTGCATCGCCTGAAAAATATATTCGAATATTACTGCTATATTTGAATTAACTTGTTTTGTAAAATGTACTTCCAAATGAATCAATCAAATATGAGTATAATTTGAAAATAAGAACAGATTACGTAACTTATTTCATTAAAAAACTCTTTTCATAAAGTAACACAAAATTAAATCGAATATATACAATAAGAGAAGCTTTAATAAAATTTTTTGCTGTACCATTTTTTTTTACTGTTATAAATAAAAACTTCTTTAATCTATTAACATATGACACAAAAAAAATAAGACAGATAAACAAAATATGCAGTGCAACACTGTCATATTTGAAAACATAATTTCCAAAAGATCTTGTGTTATATCATTTATCTTCTAACTATCCTTCATATAGTTATGAACACACTTTACCATAAACTAATCCCTATGTAAATGTAAGTAGAATGAGTCTCACCATCTTCGAGGAATTTGAGATCGGATTCATTGAGTGTGGTGTCTCTCAAGAATAATTCCTTGCCCGTTAATTTATTCTTATCTTTCCCTTCCTTTTCTCTCTTTGCTGGTATACCCATATCTATTTCAAACTGCTTTCTCCATGCAAGGAATGATTCTACAGTCACTCTTGTTCCTTCAAATCTTTTCTAAAAACATACAATATAAAATACTGATAACTAATATAAAAAATGTATTACTTACATTTAAAATATGACAAGCGATTCAAATTATATTTATTTTTTTATAACATACATGCATAAATTCATTAATATTTGTGCAAAAACTTATGGTTTGTAAAGTTATGTTCAAGACTAATTTAATTTTACAAATAGAATATAGAGATAATAGATTTATAAATAAACCAATCAGAATTACTATAAGTGTATAAATGAATAAGATTTTGGGCATTGATAAAATTTTATACCAATTCTGCTTCTTCATCTGCCTTTTTTTTAGCAAGAACCTCTTCTTCTCTTTCTTTTTTGATACTGTCCCATTTCACATTAAGCCATTCCTGCCCCGCTGATACTAGTGTAAAAACCATAACCATCCCTAGGTTTTCTTGAGCCTGTAATATAGGATATGTAAATTTTCTAGTTTGATTTCTAGAGATCATTCGTTGTTCTTTGATTCATGAATCAGGAATGATGATAAATATTAACAAAAACAACAAAAAAATATGTTTTAAAAAAATCATTTAATAGACACTTTAAAATGTCATGTATCCATTTAATATTAATAATTCACCTATTTTTAACTTTTCTTTTTTAAATAGGTAGATGGACTGGCAAATAAGGTACCTGATGTGCAAAAATCATCAACCATCCCTTACTATGTCAATACACTACCAGTCACCAATCTTGGAAACTAAGATGTTTTGTCTCTTGAGCCTGTAGTTACAATACTAACTACTACTTAACTCAGCTTTGTAACCAGAATCAACAATATGAATTATTGCTGTTTAATGGAAGAATATGTCATGAGTGGGTGGTACCTACCCAGACAGCTTATAGAAAGCCCCACCTCCAAGTAAACAGAGGTAGAATATAAAAAAAGATATTGAGTAACTTGATAATTCACTCAAAATGATATGATAACCTATAATTACTTGCAGGTAGTGTACAATATATAAATAATTTACTTGTTCCATTAGATGATTATACAGTTCAGTCTTGTCAACGATTTCATCAAAACTTTCATCCGTATTTATTTCTACTAAGGGTAATTCTTCTGGATATTTTAATGTGTATGTAAATACCAACTGACATGCTAATCCTTCACCATCATCATACTCTTCCGATTTTATAGGTATGCTAAACTTGTGCATTGGTTCTCTCTGTAAAACTACAAAAATATTTTTTAATATTTGATCTCTTATTACATGTAAGAAATAACTTTAAAACATCATATAATTTACTTTGCATATCCCCATAGTATATTGAGTCTAATGCCTCCACTTCACTTGTCTGTTCATAATTGTAGTCCATGATTTATATTATACAATGCGGCCTTAATTTATTCGTTTTTATTTGTTACTCATATAAATAACTTATTTTAACATAACCAAAATCCAATTTAATTTCAAATTACAAGGAGTTAAGAAGAGGTTATTCGACAGCGATAATATGTCAAATGTCAAATAACAAATGTCAGTTTTGACATGAGCAATGAACGTAAGCTGCTAAGTTTTAAACGTAGACAGAGAAACTAATAGACTCAATGACGATTTCCTTCTCGCTTACACAAGAAAGAGAACGAAAATGACGTTACAAATGGTTTAGACAGAGATAGAAATATCAAATCTTTTGTCCCTTATCGCGTAATCATATTATCCTATTAATATGAAATAATACGACAATGCACCATTGTATAACCTTCGATAGGATATAAGGATTGTTTCTCGGCCTTATCACTGGATTAGAATCGTTTTCTAACATAAAAAAAAGCGAAAATTAAACAAAAACACAATGAACGCGATAAGGGACAAAATATTTAATAATTCTATCTCTGTCTAAATCATTTATAACGTAATTTGCGTTCTCTTTCTTGTGTAAGTGAGAAGGAAATCGTCATTGCGTCTATTAGTTTCTCTGTCTACGGTTTTAAAATGTTTCAACAAAAGATATAAGTATACTCTTCTTCTTAAAAGTATGTATTTTATTTATAGCAAGAAGGTGGTAACTTACTTCTATAAAACTAAGTCAGACTGTATTATAAGTCAGAATATATGTGCTACGAATTAATATTAAATATTACCGGAGAATACTCTCTCATTTTTTATATTAATCAATAATTACCCATATTTTAATCTGGCAACAAGAACATTGACAGATACTCTTTATGGAGGGAAACTGATAGACTTGAATTATAATTACGAGCATTGTGGATTGCGAGTTGATATCTAGTTTTTACACTTCCTAGAAATTTAACATTGATTTTGTGAAAACTAAGAAGTTTATACTATTATATGATATCTATTTATTATAAGAACAAAAGAAAATCTGCCTCTTTGTCTGTTATGCTTTTACGAAAATATACTTAAAGTTATTTTGATTCAATTTGATATGAAGCAAGCTGAACCTTAAGGAAGGACATACGTTACTTTTTATCCTTAACACTTGATCCTCCCCTAATATATGGATTATATCTAGTAACTTATTATTATTTTCATTGTATAAGTGCACATTTTTATTAAAATGTCGCCTTTACTTGTCGTATAATATTTGTTTATAATTAAATAAGAATAAAGTAGCTATGTAGCCAGATTAGGGCAACATGTAATCAGATTAATGATTAACGATTACGATTACAATTTCAAACACTAGCAAAACAAGAACGTTGTTACTGACTTTAATGTTGTTGAATACTTACGTTAATCTGTAATAGTGATTTATCATTACACTTTGTCATCGCGATCATTAATCTAATTTCATTTTGTCACAGACGCCTTCTCTCTTAATTCTAATTTCTAATAGCCCGTTTGTCAGTGTCAATAATAATTGTCAGATGTCAGTCACTTCGCTTTGAAGAGCAAGTAAAAACTATAAACAAAAGTGAATTTTGTGTACAACTTATGCTCATTTCATGTATTAGTAATTGATTCATTTATATGCACAACTGTCATCTTTCTATAGAAAAAAAATAAAATAACGTATTAACTTCGAATTTTAATCTAAATCGATGGAATCGCCAGACAAATTACAACCTGCGGTTCCACAGGAAAATAAAGAACAAGAGTTAGTTGCACCCGTAAGATATCATATTGTTTAAATTATAGGATAATTAAATAAAATATTTTCTTTTGCAGAGCCGCTAGTCCAAAGAAAACATTGGATAATGAATATGCAGAATTACAGGAACAAATAATAGCTAACTTACAAAAACCAAACTTACCAAATAGAAACGTTCCCGAAAAAATTATCATTTGCTTAGATGTCTGCTATGATGACCAGAATGCTCTATTCAGACTTGGTGATGGCACAACTTACACTACGATAAATATGTTTAAGCGAGTCTTGGACTTTTTCATACATTCTAAACATGCCATAAACAAAAGAACAGAATTTGCTCTGATAGTTTTAAAAGATGCTGTACCTTATTTTGTACAAAATTTTACTAACAATCTTAAGGATATACTAAGTGCTATTGATTATGTTAATGCAGAAGAAAGCAAATCTGAAACCTTTGATTTTCAAAAATTGTTTGAGATTTTGAAACAAGAAGTGGAAATTCCTGAATATAAGCAATCTGACTGTATTATTCCACCACCATATATTGTACGCATGATTGTATTGTTTACTCGTTCTAATTGTATTCCTCTCATTTCTCAAGAAGATTCATACTTTAATTTCCTTAAGAAACAGTTATATTTTTATATTGATATTTTGCTTGCCCATGAGGAAGATTGTGCAATATACAAATGTGCAGATGTTTATGATTCTCTTCAAGATTTAGATAATGGCTATTCATATGTATTTGAAGTATCTAAGAATGCAACGAAAATTCATGATTGTATAGCAAAATTGTTGGCCCATCCTTTACAGCGACCCCTACAAAAGAATACAAATTATACCTTCTCATCGAAATTTTAGTTTTGTTCAACTGCACTGTAAATAATAAATTATAATTAAAATGTATGATTAGTATTTTTCTTACTCATAAAGATCTTTTTAAGTGATTAAAAAATATGATAACCTGAAATCAATTTTATTTATTGTTGTGCCATCTAGGTTTATGACATGAGTGTAAGTAATCTTTTATCTACCCTCAAAATCTGTTGAAATAAAAAGTATCATCATATCATATCATATGTGTCTAGGAGATATGAAGCTTAACTAGCACTACTGGATTTTTCTGTGTTTTTGCTATTGCTGTTTATAAATCTTACTTCATATATTATCTCATACTTGATCATTTTGAAGAAACTTGATTGTAGTTCTGCTATAGGTGTATAAACCAACCCACATTGAAGCAACATGGTGTAATAAGCTTCAAGCCTTCTTCAGAGAGGAGGCTTTAGCCCAATATGGGGATTTACTGCTGTTACTTTTCTATTTACTCCTAGAGTTAGTAAAAAAATGAAAATCACAAACAAGTAACTATCATTTAAAATTATGAATAAGACAAAACCTCTACTTAATGCCCAATATAATATATTTTAATCGTCCTTATTTATTCTTGCTCTGGGCCTATTAATACTTCACTTCTCATTGCAATAGAAATTGTTCCACAAAAAAAAACTGTTTCATGTATGTAATATTTTAGAATTTATTCAGAATTATTTTGTAATAAGAGCATTAAATCTATTAAATCCAACTCATTCAAAGAAATGGTAAATGATTTTATGTTTGTGTCAGAATTTACTTAAAATTTTGCTTGTATTTTACTTATTTAGGGTATTTAATAACTGATTTAATATATGTAAGAAGTGCATTTAATTTTTTCCCATATAAACTTGAGAAGTATGTGACTTTTTTATTATTTATATCCTATTAACTTAATAAAGACAAAAAATTAAAAGCTCTAGACAAACAGTTTATTTCAAACAAAATAAAAGTAATCAAACTACACATTTTCGTAAATAATAAAAAATAAAAGTAAATTGTAAATAAAACTTAAAAAACAATGATTTATTGACAATTTCTTTAGGCAATTTAGTTTTAGAGTAGCCATAAAGTATAAAGTTATATTTGCTTTTATTTATTTATTTATTTATTAAGATCCTCCAGGAGTAAATACATCAACACAATATTAGTAACAATAACAATACATACATATGCTTTGCCACTAATATACTCCATGTATAACTATCTACATTTATTTTTTATTATATAATGTAAATTTGATCATAAAAAAATAAAGTGTAATAAACAAATAATTGTACAAGCTTCAACAGCAACTCAACACAATATGCTTACTGATATTCATCATACTTTAATTGCAGTATGATGTTATCTTGAAAAAATCAAGTAAATAATCAATAAAGCCAGATTTATGAAAGTTGTTTTAAAATAGTATACACTGTAGTGTTTTTCAGATTTTTTCATTTTTTTTTAAATCATAATTACTATACAATTCAAGACTCATTTGAGATCCTAGGTGCTTAAGTTACATGAGCCCCAAGATTTGACACTGGTTGATTTATATAAGAAATAAATAACTTCACTTATCAGTCTCAACACTTTAAAGTCTATTTACAATATTGTTATAAATTCACCCTAAGTCAAGTAACATACTGATTACACCTAAGTGAAAGCATTAAAGCATAACTTATCCAGAGTAAGTAAATATTTTATCACGACAGAATGTTCTGTTATAATTAATTTTGTAACAACAAACAAATGGAATGATAAATAATTTTTACATCATATTATTATTATATGAAATTCATGTTTAAATTTTAAATAGAGAGAACATTTAAAGCATATAAACCTCTAGCCTAATGCCATTAATGAATTAACCATAGTGGATAAAGTATGAAATTTACAAAGAAAAATTATATATAGCATCATTATGCATTATGAGTGACTCAAAACCATAACTCATGATTTTCTACCTTTACTTATGGAATTAACATTTAATAGAGCATTACTTTTTAAAATACCAATATATTGGGGCAAATTACTTTAAACTAATGCATAACTTTAAAGTAATAATACTTGTTGATAAGCACATACATTTTATGTTTTCTCTTCACAATATAGTACATTACAATATAATTTATGTAGTTTTAAAGTGCATTCCTTCATTGCTTTTTCATTTGCAAAGAATGAAATCTTAAAAGCGATTATTGAAGGAAGACAAGACTAGATGAGTAGGCTATATTGTAAATTGCATACTCATTTAAAAAAATACTTATTTTATGCTGTTACTCAATTTTACATTTAAGAAATAAAATAAACATAATATCAATTTAATAATAACTACATCCAAAAACAAACAGAGTACTCTAAAAAGGATTTTTTGAAATAATAACATTTCTGCAAATTTGAAAAAGTGATAACCAAATAAATATAAAAAATTCAAGGGCTATGAATTTATGGTGATTGTTTTTTTTTATTTAATAAGCAATAAAGATACTAATCAGTGTATGTCACATAAAAATGATTTACACTGTGTTGATTTTTTGTGCATCTGTCCAAACTAGTTAATTACCAGTACTGGAATGTAGTGTGTATATACCATTCAGTCTTATGGCCGAGTTGAATCAATGTTATTTCTTAATAAAATGTTACAATTCACAAAAAAAATATTGAAGATTTTTTAAAATCTTATTTAATAACATTTGCTTCCATTCAGCTGAACTATACCATATTTAGACGATTGAGTGTTTTCTCGGAGATGATTATATTTAATATAAATATCTATATTTACTTTATAACATTGATATTAGCTTTTTTAAAGTATTCTGAGATGCTTAAAAATCGTTTCAACTACAGTGATAAATATAAAATTGATTCTAAATATAACATTATACAGATCATAAATTAAATTCAAGAGAAATAAAAAATAACAACTTACACATTAATTTTATAATTGATTGCAATACCTTTTATATATAAATTACTTGTAAACATATATATGTTGAGATTAAAAAGAATTTTATGTGTATGTGTTTAACAACACCACTATATTTTTTGTTTTAATTTTGTTACAGACTAGCAAGGGAGATTTCCGTTGAGCTCTTGCTGCATCAAAATTTTATCACTGTAGAAGTTTTAGAAACATTATTATATCTATTTATAAGTTTTAATTTACCTTTAAAGAATTAGTTAATGTCAACTTACATATAATTTTCTTACTTCATCCTACCAATATATCACTTTTTTAATTGTTCATTGCATGTGTAAGAGTATAGTTTTACTAGGGTGACTCTAAATTTTTGAAAAAATGAGGTATTTTTACCATCCCTCCTTTGTATTATTATACTTGGTTTAATAACAACAATTGATATCCGATAATAATGAAAGATAATAAGAGTCACTTAGATTCTGACTTTAGTAATAATGAAAACACATTAAATCACTATCCACATTTTCATTAACACTGAATTTAGGTGGGCATCGACTGTGACACTTTGGTTTCACTCTCACGCGCACTTATATTGCCATTATGATCAAAAATTGGCAATCCATTTATCACTATTGATCAAACACGCGAAACACGCTCGCTTG
Organism: Nymphalis urticae; assembly: GCA_905147175.2. Classification (NCBI taxonomy): domain Eukaryota; kingdom Metazoa; phylum Arthropoda; class Insecta; order Lepidoptera; family Nymphalidae; genus Nymphalis; species Nymphalis urticae. The sequence continues at coordinate 12,240,705 of LR989983.1, forward strand.
TGAGTTAATATACATATGTATGTAGTACTACTTCATTAATCAATCCAACCGTAGCTGGTGTCAGGAGAACGGGGCGAGCGAGAGGGGTTCGCACGAGGTGCGCGGGAGGGGCGATAGCATCAGAGCACGCAGGCGGCAAACAATGCCATGGCGCGTCAGGGCGGCGGGTTCTGCGCATGCTGTGCATGCGACGCCGTGCGTTCGGGAAGCGCGGGCGCGTTTTCTTCTGCCCCCGTACCGCCACCACGCATCCGCATCACGTATGCGTAAGTGCGATACCTCTTAATCTGTTAAGTTGAATAATAATATTAAAGATAAATTATAAATATTAATTATATTAAAACGTTTTCTCAGAACTATTATTATCTCGGACAAGTGATACCTCGTGCACGAGGTAATGATCTTTATCGCGATGAGCGTGTGGATGATCGCGCGCGTGCCTCAGAGCCGCCAACTCCTCTTCTAGACGCGCAGCTCGCTCTTCGTGGTCTGCTAGCTGCTCCCGCTGTAAACAACATTGACAATAAATTTTGACTATTTCGTGTTATACAATTACTTTGAATAAACTCAAATAATAAAAATTTCAACCATAGATAATTTGGTGTGTGTGCAAGGCAACAGTGGTCGTTGGAACTTGCGTTGCGAACCCACGGCTCCAGCCAGTGGGGGCGCGGAGTAAGCCGCGCAGACGAAGTTTATAGTCTCCACCCATGAGCACAGCTCTTTTGAGTCACTGGAATATTATAATTTTTTATAATACAATATACATAACTTGAATGAAATTGTCAATTATAAATAGATTTTAGTTATGCTATCTTGATTTCATGTTGCGCATCGCCATTGCAGCTGTATATTTTTTTAAGCCATATATGATCTTTCGCCGTTATACTTTACTAAGCTATTTTACCTAGTTTGAAAAAGATATTCTGCTTGATCGGCAGTTTGCAATCTGAATACATGTTGTTTTTTTGTGTAGTCCGTGGCTTTCGTTGCTAGCGCGTGATGTATTCTGCAAAGATTTAAAAATAAATTACACCAATATAAACAAGTGTTATTCATTTTATAATTTTTCTGTTATTTTACTGTAGTAATGGTATAATTACACAAGACGCGTAAAAATAATGTTTTGGTCTTTAAATCCAATTATAGTCATGTTTACCTGATTGCGTTGTGTAGGTTGTCTGACATTTGACTCCGCCGGAAACCATGTTCATCTTTGTGCAGGTATAGGACTAGATCTCGCAAAGTGCAGTAGAACATTTTCCAACCTCGTCGACCAAAAGGTGCTAAAACAATAGTATTAAGTGAAACTAGACGTTACTGAAATATTTCACTTACACTTTATTTACCTGACAACATTATTCAATTTACAGACTATATAAAATAAAATTATGCTAACAGTTAAGGCTTGCTCGTAAATGAAACCATTTCAAAACTGGTGGGATTAAAGTTTTTTTCTTTTAATTAATTTCAAATTAAATATATTATATTATTAGACAATTTCAAAAATATACAAAACTTACTCTTTTTTCCGTTAGCGTCAAAGCAACATTTTCGCATAACATAGCCTTTTTTGTACTCGACAGCGCGACTTTGGTCAGGCAAGTCCAGGAAAGGGTTACTGCCCACCGCCGCAGAGGATCGGTTTTCACCGCTAGAAGGAGCCACCTCCACATCACTGTATCACATAAATGCATAAATTAATAGACCCAGTCACTTTTGGTGGGTAAATGCATAAATTAATAGACCCAGTCACTTTTGGTGGGTAAATGAAATTTTATATATCGTAGGAACTCTTTAATTAAGGATAAATAAGTAAAGAAACGACTCACAGTGCCCACTGTAGCGGCTGGTTGCGTATCGCGTGGTAGAGATGCTTGAGGGTGTCCCGCGGGAAGTTGTCTCCGTCGTTGAGCTCGGCGAGGTTCTCGATGAAATCCGCGCACGACATGCGGCGGAACGTGCCGCCGCCGCCGCACCCGTGCAGGTCCGTGTTCAGCAGCATTATAGCGCAGGTCAGCGTGTGAACCGCGTCTGGTGATAACAATTACTATGTAGTTATGTTGTTATATATATATATGTATATAACTAAAATTGATTATGTGAAATTGATACATGTCTTTAACCTGACATGTAATGAATTCGTAAAAGGTTGTTTATAATCACATAAAGTAAAGCTACCTTGCGAATTGAAAGCCCCAGGGTTACACTCGAGGTATCGACGAGAGAAATGTACGAGGACTCGTTCTCTTTCCTGTGTCTCGCCGCTAAGTGCGAAACGAGCTAAGAATGTCCTCAGCGCCTCGTCCAGCGTCGCACCGCTGAATTCAAAGTGTTTCACATACTCTTCCGCTACGGCTCGCGAGAATTCATTGCTGAAAGAGAAAAATATTTCCTATTGAACTTGATTTAAACAAAAATGATAAAATATCAATTTAGGAATTAAATTTAAATGAAGGAATTTAATTTAAAATATCAATCTAAATAAAGTTGAAATATACTAAATATATATTTTTTTGAATATAATTATATAGGTCTTACTTTTTACTTAAATGCCTCGACACATCTGACTTCTTAAAACCATCGAGGTGATACAGTCGTTTAGCGAGCCGCTCGGCGGAGGGTATGTCTACGGCCTTCGGGCTGTAGTGGAACGAGTGCAGCGAGTCCCCGTCCGAGCCCTCGTCGGACCCGGCGTCTGATCCGCTGCACAACTCCTGAAACACAAACATATTTTACCATATTACATTGGTTTTCGGATTCACAAATTTGTTTATATACTATTCAATTAAAATACTCGTAAATGTCTAAATGCGTGGTTGTGCAGCTAGTATACTTATTAGTTTCGTATTCACGTCATGCCCCTCACCTGATAGCCTTGATTTTCGGGCGAGTTGTGTCCATTTTCTTTACCATTTTGTGCGTAGTTACTATTGTTATTATTATTTACATTATCATTCGTATTCGCGTTCTGTTTCTCCGGCCCCTTCACTTGTATGACTATTCTATAGTCCTTACTGTGATCTCCGTTGAGCGTGACGTCGCTACCGTGATCTGAGTAGGTGGAATTTGACTTTGCTCGTTTGTGGCAGGGTTCAGAGACTAGTATTGTGGAATCGGAGTCGGACGGGTCGGATAGTTCCATTCTGGGACATTCCCTGCCCGTTTCGAACATGTCGTCTTGGTCTTGATAATCCGGACTAGATATATTTGATACCGCTTCCGATAAACTCATATCACCTGAAATGAGATGTAATCGTTATTTGTATGTTTTACGTCAATGTTATAGTCGACCGCGAGCCCGGTGAACTTTGGATACAAGATATTTCTTTGTCGAGAGTGGCGGTGAGCGTACCGTTGAGCGGGCGGTGGTGGTGCGGCGCCAGCGCGGCGCGGTGCGGCGGCGTGGCGCGCGGCGACAGCGCCGACCACGACGCCGACGTCGGCGACAGCGGGGACGACGACCTGCGCACGGACCGACATTCACTTAAACGACTCTTACGACACTCGCGGCTCGGGTGGAGTTTTTCTAATCGACTCCGCCGCAACTACACGGCTGCCACACATCACACAACACTACAAAATATTTATCTAAACAGCTTATGTTACTACACTTGCACTATTGCGATTGGTAAAATAATGGGGCGAGTCATCGTGGATTGAGCTATCTATAGCTCTCATAATTATCTACAACTACTGTCTCGTTTGTTTTGTTACCTAACAGAGTATTATTATTAATAGAGTATAATTATTAGTCGCAACTAACCGCTGTGATATTCCATCTGAGATGGAGGTCGAATTCGATGTGGCTGCCGATCCGTTACATTGAGATATCGGTGCATTGTACGTCCATACGATCCTAAGGGTAATGTACAAGATAAATAAATTGATTGATATTTTTTAAGTATATTCTAAATACCTTAGTGCTCCTGAAGCGAAGTTTCGATGTGAACTACCTGTTCAACTTCGCTTATGCACATTCGTATATCTTCCAGTGTGTTTATTTTAACATAAAAACTGCCACACATTTAAAACATAGTACGGAGTGAAACAAAATCCGTTGCATATTATACATTTATAATAATTTTATATTCATATATAAATATAATATAATGTCTTTTTTTCATTTATTAAATTTAAATTATCAATCCTATCGTAATCATATCGTGCGTAGTTAAATAAAAAAATAAATACAATTATCCTAAAAACAATATGAAGCAAATCGAAAATAATAGATTGTGAACAAGGCAATTTCTCCCTTATTTCCCCAGAGCCCGTACCTGTCGCGCTCGTCGGAGTCGGAGCGCGGCGCGGGCGTGGCGGAGTCGGGCCGCGCGTCCAGCAGCGTGTTCAGCGATGACGTCACGTCCTCCTCCATGTCCACCGCCACCGCGCTCAGCGACGACTCCTTCTGGAACTTACGGCGCACTCTTAACAACATGCCAGATTCATGTGAACATACTGACTCGGTCGATTCATCATTCTCGTTGTATCACTTCACTAACACAATTTATAATTACAAAAATAAAATTGAACAATATTGATAACGTACTATTATTATTTTAAATCCAAAGGACTCACTATAAAACAGTATAACGTTGCAGGCCTGGTTAGTTTAAGGCTTGGTTTATAAATAGACAAAATGTGTCCTACATTTGAATGTTTGAGCATAGAAGTGCATAATATAATTGAAGCGTTAGCATTTAATTGTATGATACTGATTAAAAACATCTATCTCTCTTTCTGATTCAACGGCGAGGAGGAGACAATGCGTATCGCGTATTTTATTTTCATAGACAAAGAAGGTGCCTTAGCGCAACCTCCTTGGGAAAAATCCTGTGTTGACGGTGTGTGACGTATGAAGTCGTGACGAGAGGCGAGTTTCCACGAAAGCGATAAATTTCATTTAATATTAGCTGGTATTCGAATAATCAAAAATGTTTAACGTACACGATGTATTAGTTAATATATCGATATTTTTATGAGACGCGTAATTCGTCAAAAGTAAACATGATAAGAACTTGTTTACCGTTATTATATTATTAGTCATCATTGAATTAAATGAAGCTACTACAGCCAGTCATAGTTCTTCTCAACTAAAGCGCATTATTAATAGCAACGATTAGGATCGGAACAAGTTTTGCAAGAAAATGTTACCACCGTCATTTTTAATGTCGTTTCGTTAGAATATTTGCCGTCTAATGAATAAATAAATAAACTGACGTAGTAACTTGAGTCAGACATTTATTATAATGACTTAATGAAATATAAGTGACGAAGACACGTCGCGTTTTACGAATTGAGTGCGCATTCTAGTTATTCATTAATTATTCATAAAGAGATAAGAAGCCAAAGTATGAAAACGAGACGTGTGACGTGCACACGTCACGAATACAATTTCGATCCTTATTACAACTTTACTTTGAGATAAATTATTTACCCTTAAGACATTTCACCTTCAATTATAATAACTTAGAGTTGTATTGAATAATTCGCGAGGAACTAAAGTTAAAAGTATCACATTAGAATTGACCCAATCAGACTCTTTATCCGTTTACGTATTTTACGTCATCTATTTACGATCATTTTATCATAAACAAATAATCTGTAATACAAGAGAGTTTCGCCATTTTATACGTCGGACTCTTGTCCTCTTTGTACCGAAATCGCTAGTGTAGCCGATCGAAACTATATATCACCTTTATGTGAAGATACTGCAATTTACCTGTAAGTGATCTTCTGATCTCGAAGTTCGTACGATATGTTGTGTGCGTGTCGCCATCTCGCCAGAGGCGGCATTTCCTCCCGCTGGAGACGCGGGCTGGGAGTTAAACCTGATAAAAGAAATATTAAAGTACTTTGATATGGATTAATCAAATAGAATAACGATGATTTAAAATAAATAAAATGACGTACATTTTACTAGCATGGTCTCCGATGTATCCCGTATCGGGTGAAGAGTTGTGACGTTGTGAGAGTTCAACACGAGCGGCCAGTCTGTTTTCACTTGGCGAGGCGGGCGTTGAATTATATCTAATGAAAGGAGAGACGATGTATCATTGAATATTAATGTAGCATTAACATGAAGCGTAGACGGGTTCGCAATGAGAGTCACCTGTGGTAGTGTGTGCGGTGTGTCGGGGCGTGGTGGTTGTGGTGCGGATGCTCAACACGGGACAGATTGAGTATGAGGTCGCCAGTCATCATGTAAGCCTCGAATTTAGGCTGAGTGACGCGCGGTCGCCGCTCGGCCCGGTCCTCCGCCAACAGCGCCTCGCAACTTTCTCCGGACTGTACACCCGACCCGTTGCTCGACGAGTTACTCGACGAGTTGCTGTTCGAATTACTCGACGGCGGTGATCCCGATCTATATAAGATTTATGCTTTACAAATTGCAATCGCCGGAGAGATTTATACATTTCAGATCCTTCTAATTAAAAGTTCGCTATTGTTAAACAAATGAAAAGAATAATAAATACGTACTTTACTTTTAATAAAAATCTTTCAGTTGCCTCATCGAAAAGAGTAACTGTCATTTACATAGTATATTCGTCACGGTTTATAATCTTTTATTACATTAGTAGCGGTAGCGGTTTTACTTGCGTTAAATTTTTATTAACATATTTTAATTATATAGTTAGGCAGATTGGTAAATAGGCCACCTGATGGTAAGTGGTCACCATCGCTCATATACGACACACTAAGAAACATCGTCAATGCGCAACCAAACTTAAAAACTATGATTTTTTTATCCCTTGTGACTGTAGTTACTGGCTCATTCACTTATCAATCGGAATACGACGATTAAATTATAATATATATATATATATATATATATATATATATATATATATTATATATTCTCACTCCTCTTCCTTTTATACCAATCCTTCTCTGTCCAAGCAGTTCGACTATGGAATTCCTTACCACACCACTTGAGACAATCTCAAGCTAAAGCGAAGCGTATTATTTGTCATTGTAATTATCGGAGAGTGTTGTTTTGTTGTCTGCTGCACTTTGTTGTTATTTACTGTTATAATATTAATATATATATATATATATATTATATGTATGTTTACGTATATTTTATATATGTATATGTAAGTTTATGTATATATTATTTGTTTATATGTATATATATATATATTTATTTTACTTATTTAAGATATAAAAGATAAAAATTGAGATGATCAGTACACCTCCTTACCGCTTTATATATGTATTTCTTGTCCTTTAACAAAAGGTTGTCTGGAAGAGATCGCTCTTTTAGCGATAAGACCGCCTTTTATTCAAAATAGTTTTCGTTTTTCTTTTATGTTTGTGTTTGTATTGGTTATGTAACTATTTTGTTACAATAAAGCATATTTATATATATATATATATATATATATATATATATATATATAATTAAAGTAGTAGTATTGCTGATACAATTTGTAATGAGAGGCTGGTACCAACCTACCCAAGACGGCATGTAATTTATACCCGTATTGAAGATTACCCCGGGCAAACAGATAGATAAAAAATTAATATAATGTTTGCTTTGGTAACTTACAAATAGCCATATTAATTAACTTAAAAAGTTCAAATACTTTGAGCTTACAGACAGACACTTCAATTTTATTTATTTGTATAGACAGTCTCGTAAACTGTAGAGAAATCAAATTTTAACACGGTGAAATTTTCTATAGTTCATCTCAATAAAGTTTGAACAAAGCGTAAAATAAAGATTTTCATCATTCAGTATAGATTGAGAAGTCTCAGTAAATATTAAGATTTATTGGTTGAATCACATAACAAATGTAGTTAGTGTTATATTATTATTAAGCTGTATATACTTTTTGCACACTTTCACACTTTCTTAGACACACACATTTGAAGTTTACTTACGAGCAAAAGAAACATTGAAGTTTTGGCAGTAACCGGATGGATTTGCTCAAACCGCTTGAAGTATGAATTAGAATATTTTGTACATTCACAAGTAATTCAAACATCGTCATTAAAATTTAATTACAATTCGTTCGAAATAAAGGGCGATGAAAATTCTAAGCAGAACCACGAGCATGTCGAATGTATAACCGTTTATTCTAAATATTCGATGGCATCAAAGAGCTCGTGACGCAGCTTTGCGCACATGAATCTTCCGTTTCATAGATTACAGTAAACGGGTCAACGGTTTTATTAATTGCCATCACGGTCCTGCAGCCCCGCGAGCCTAAATGAAATTTCATTCATACCTATATATAAAATTGTCGTATAGGATATTGCGAATAATTGTTACACACGCCAAAACAATCGTCCTGTTTCATATCGTGAGTCATACATTATTCAAAAAGTCATTGTTATTGTAAACGATAAATAACAGCCGCTTAATTTCCGACAAAATACTTTAAAGCAGTCTATTACAATGAATGAGAGTACTAAACATTATTATGTTCTTGATTTTATCCTTTTGTATTAGAAGTCAAGTATTCTCCTAATCGTTTCGTTAATGTCACGTGACAACACTTTTGGGCAAGACATTTCCTATATAGGTACGTCACTCGGTAGTTAGAAGTGTAGGGGCGAGGGTGACCCGTCTGCGACACATATGGCACGGGCTATCGCTTATCGCAGTCGGATATCAGCTGTCAAACTTTAGGAGGGTCGGTATTCGATTACAGCCCCGACGAGGTGCGGCTAAATATAAGAGCTGAGGGTATCCGACGGAAGACGTGTAGAAGTAAAAATTGCTTGCAACGAACGTAACCGTAAAAATGGCTGACAAAAGGATATTATAAAAATAAACAACTTTTTAAATTTTGTAACTACGATCAAGCCCACCGAACTACTAAACAAAAATAAAGAATTAGTTCATAAGATTAAACCAATAATAACGACCTCTTACGGGATACCTCACCCAATGAGCATTGGTATTCAAGTTTACGTTTGCAACTCTTATATAAATGTAACGTAAACATGCATTCGCTCCCAAACACTAAGTTATATTTTAAATGCCTGCGAAATAATTCAATTAAGTGTAAAATAAATAGTACTCACTTATCGCGTTTCGTGCGCTGGGGCCCGCTAGTGCGACGCTCCGCGGCGGCGGACAGATAGCGCCTCACGTTCGCTTTGATCTGCGGGTCTGCAACATAGTTATGATATCAGGAGATAATGCGACTGGAGCAAAGGGTAGTCTCGTTTATCTTGATTTTTTTATTTGAAAGCATAAGCACCTTATATGTGTATTGACTCATAAATGCAAGTACCTAATATGCAGTTCAGTTAAGTTTTTCTTATTTATTTAATTAATTCAATTAAATTCCAGTCGATACACGAAGCTTTATCGCATTATTAGATATTCGTGGGTAAGGGCACTCCAGGTCGAATCCCAAGAGTCGGCTATAAATTTAGTCGGCGTATTGCCTCTCTTATTTGTTGCGACTTATTTCGTAAATTCGACCGATCCATTTCACTCGGGGATATGTGAATTTTATTAGTGGAAACCGCAAGGCTCGTATTGAATGTCATACTTCAGCCGAGTATATTTAATAAGCATTTCATTTGATGTTTTGACTGATACACTCACCCTTCTTTAACCGTAAAGTGACGGGATCCGACGATAGTCGCAAGCATTTTAGAACTGAAACAAAATAAAATTCTTCAAGTGACGACGTTTACAATCTCAACTTTTCTTTCGCATTTGAGATAAGTTACTTCAAAACAAGATGTTAAAAATGAACAATTTTAACAAAAGTAAGGAGTTGTTTGTGGGGTTGAGGAGTTTTATTGATAAAATCTTGATTACTATCGTCGGAACGAATTCTATTTCTATTTTGCCCACAAAGGAGAAATGTCTTTTGTGAAATAAATAAAAGAAATAAGTTTAGTCATAAAATCGTTAGAGTCAGAAGTGGATTAACCCGCGGAGTAAGTGTTAAATGTGAATTATGCGATTGCGTGCCGTGCGGACTGCGGGCCGAGAGGCCGGCCATAACGCGATCATTGCATTAACCTTACTAACTCATAGATACCGAGCGGCCAAACTCGAGATTCTAATATGTGAATTATATCTTTAATTGCGAAAAAAAAAACATACAATTGTTAATTAAGGTATTTTATCATTTGCGAGTTGTTTATTTTACCTCATATCTATAAAAAAGGAAAACGAATGTATGTGTTATCTCGATATATCATTAAACATTAAAAGCCGTGTAAATATTACACGAGACTTATGAATATAACTTTTACTATCTCAGCGGAAGTTCACATATTATTCTGTAGAGTAACCATGTTCCACATCGGTTACTGTCCAATACATTGTCTTTAACGACTTCTAACCGCAAGTTAATTTTTACACGTGTTATGTCGTAATAAAAGCCGGTTATTTTATGGATCAATATTATTATAAAATAACTAAAAAATGTAACGTTTTACATACAAGTAAAAAGTAACATATAAGCTCCATATAATATAGTAAGTTGTATCTATTAACTACGATACGGTCTCAGTGACAACGTCAATTAGTTTCGACCAGTTATCATCGGTGAGCATGTTCTGGTGTTATAAGTGTCATATGTGATAAATGGTAAATCCCTTACCTTCTCGGGTTGTGAACCGGTTCACATCAGTCCCATTGACCTTGAGCAATACGTCTCCCGCTTCAACCTGTAATTAAACACGCGATTCCATTAATTTATTCCGATACGAAAAGTCCGACTTTGCGACGTTGAAATCTTAAGACTAATCACAATACATACATACAAGACATAGTATCGTTTGATATGTTACTTAGTATGCGTACAACAATTATAGAATATATTTATATATATATATATATATATATATATATAGTATTAAACCAACATTTTAGAGATGTAGCAAACTTAAATAACATAATTTGGTCATTAATAGTTGAGCTTAATAAATTAATTATGTATTTGTAACACGCTCTTTTATCAAAACCATAAAAAAAATCCCTTAATAGTACTTGACAGTACTAATACAATAATTATGTTTTCAAGTACGACATTTCATTTGAATAGAAAATTTTACATGTTTATATATTTTCTGCAGTATATGAAACTTAACAACGTTAGATTTACTGCTAAAAGAATTATATGAATGCCAATAACCCGAAGACTCGTACGTTGAATCAACAGTACCGTAAACCGTTTTTTGGCGCTTGCTCTAGCTTAATAATTCTTAAATCTCTTTAATTTTAAATATACTTTGACACGTACGAAATATTCTACACAATCGATTTGTACACGTCATAGTAATCGTAAATATATTTTATTTATAATCTGTAATATTACGTACAGTTAAATTATTTAATAATAATAAAGTAATGTTTAAAAATAAATCTACTTCTTCAATAATAAGCACACTCATCTAAAACTTGGAACCCTCAGGTCTTAGTTATGCACGTTGTTCAGCGAGTGCTTAGTTGAACAGTGATGACACTTTTCTTGTCATCATTGATTTGACATTCGAAAGAAGAAGACACAGCATTGCTCAACTAATTACACCTCCTGAGCAACATTTACAGTATATTTTATATCCCAAAAGCATAAAGATTATCCGAGTAAAACAATCGATCGAAAATAACGCACATATAAACATACGCGGACAACAGAGAACCTTCTTGTTACCGGTTAAAAACCGGTAGTGTCTTACGAATATTTAGTCTAATCACCTACTGGTTCTTCTTATAACAATAAATATCTGGAGATATGCCAAATAATTACACTGATTGTTTTGATACTCTCTGAAAGAATTTAAGTAATTGAAGTTACGATTTTTCGAAATTATTTCAAAGTTTTTTTTTAAACTAAAACTTCACTCAACATTATTAATTTATTTTAAAAAATATTATCAATAAGATAAAGATAATAATTAAAGCCAAGTCTCGTTTCTTTTTATGTATACAATTCTGTATCTTAATCATAAATATAATATTTTACAAAATATCTGATTCTTTAAAAAAATAATATAAAAACATTCAAATTTTAATTAACATTTATAAAGAGGCTAAGTTATCTTAAGTAAGCAATTGATTATAATTTATAACGAGTCAGTAGTTGTTTAATCATATTGTATGTAACAACAGTAGGAATTTGTGATATGTTATTGTATCTATTAACTAAACAAATGATTGTAATAACTCATAACTCCTATTACTAAGATAATAGACATCATAGCTTTACCGGATATATAATCATACTTGACTTTTACACAAAGAATAATTTTCTAGTATGTGGAACGGTATGTATGCATTGTAAAATTAAAATAGTTTAAAACTGAGTGCTCATACTATATTCAGAGTCAACTTACTTTGAATTTCTGCCATCAAAGACGGGCTCGCTGGCGATATTAATATTACATTTTGCAGTCATAGTACATTTTATATATAATTATACCGCACTAGGCACGAGAAACATGCTTGAGCTTTCTTTACGTTAACAAGTAGTAACACACTTAACAAAAAATCACTAAACTTCAATAAGGACAGCAGTCGGTATCGTCACTTCCTCTTGATTTCAATGATTCACTCGCTAACATTACACAACTAGTCTCGGCCGATAAAAACTAGACGCTGATAAATATAGTGACGTCGAGTATGGTTCAAGATCTGGTATGTCTCCAACGATGCGAGGAGAACAAAAAAATCTTCAGAGATAACTTATTGCATCGAAATTGCGGGAGCGTAGTGAATGCCGAGCCAACACGAGCGCTTGCCGCGCCCGTCGCCGTCAACTGTTATCAAACGAGGGAGCGCAAATGGACTGAGCTTAGGAGATAAATCGACTGCTATATAAGGGAGCAGGAAATTGGAATTAGTTGGCTGCTGCCCACCTGGCCTCGTTAAGGGTAAACTCAAAGCAGAGGCGATGCTCTTCCTTGATATTGACCATGATTTTCGTAAAGGGCGAATCACGTGTCGCCATTACTCAATTAGTAGCATGAACTTGATTCTAAGTGAATCGTTAAACTAATAATAACACAAGAGTCAAGGATAGCACGAAAGTGACTACTTTGATAATAAACTTTGATACTAATCATGGTGATTAAGTCATACAACTTATTCGTGTGTTTACTTACGTTTTCTCATATATATGTTTTTAAATTTAGAAACATTGACCCGCGTGTCTCTCGTATAACTGGTTATACTAATGAAAAAGTTTGCAAGGAAAATATATCACGCGATATATAAACAACCCTTATATACGTATAAAATTGCTCTTAAGGCGTCAATAATATTATCGTTCGAATTTTATCGTTTTTCATTGTACATATATTTAATAAAATTATATATTTATGTATTTATTGGTAAAATACATCATAACATATTACATAAACATTTGATAACAAAATAAGTTTTTTAATAATTAACATAAAGAAAGTAAGAATATCAGACATATAAATACTTTTGTTCTTATATATTCAATTTTATGTATTTGCTTCATCATTCATTCATACATAGTAATTATTATGTTTGTTTGTGTTCATTCTATTTAGTTGTACTTTGAGCAGTTTTCGGGCATAGTACCTATCAATGTGCAATAGATGACAAGCCTGTATTATAAGATAATTAAAAAAACATTTCAAGTAACTTAATTTATTAAGTATTATAACATAATTATTGTTACGAACGACGCCGAGGCGAGCCGTAAGCGATAGCTGAGAAGAGCTGAGTAAGAAGGTTTTCGTACGGCGATGACATAGGTACTACGGGGGCTTGTCATATATTTAGAAATTGTTGTATTTCATTCAAATTATAAGTATTCTGTAATAGTACGATTTTGTATAAAAAATAAGTGTTTTACTGTTCAAATCAGCAATCGACTGTAACATTGTAGTCTTTTTAACTTTAACGATGTTAGAAGACAAATGATACGGATCGTTTATTGTACTTAGTTGACTTGGATAAGGTGTCTCATAATTATCAACGGATTATTTTTCGTAACATAAGCATGTCAGTAGAGATATTGTCTATGACCGCAAGAGTTGGGATCGTATTTCTCACTTCAGTGTCCTAATGAATATTTTAATGATGATAATTCATAAGGCATTCGCGTTAAAATAAACTAAGTTTGTAAAGTTTTACATGATAAAGTTCAACTTAATTGCAATTAAATTAGTCGTGATTAGTAATTGTTCTCCTACAGTACAGTACAGTAACAGTCTGTTAATGTCCCACTGCTGGGCTAAGGCCTCCTCTCCATTTTTGAGGAGGATTGGAGCTTATTCCACCACGCTGCTCTAATGCGGGTTGGTAGAATACACATATGTATGGCAGAATTTTAATGAAATTAAACACAGGTTTCCTCACGATGTTTTCCTTCACCGCCAAGCACGCGTTCTAACCACTAGGCCATCTCGGCTTTGTCCTCCTATGATATGATTAGTATAATCAAAAAATAAAAATAATTTTGCTTGAAAATAATTCGTATATAATTATTTTAACTATCAAAATAGCTTTAGTAAACGATACACTTATACCGACTCTTGTCAATACTTGTGCTTCTTATGAGTGGCTCGTTGGTCTAGTGGTTAGATATAAGGCCGCAGTTCAAGAGGTCCAGGTTTAAAACCCCGGGTCGGGCCAATAAAAAGTTATTGGGTTTTTCTTTCGAAGAATCTCATCAAGCAGTAAGCAAGAAGATCAAGCAGTCCGGAGACAGGAAGTTGTATGTGTGTACACTCCCACGCCTCTGAAAGCACGTAAAGCTGTTAGTCCTACACCAGAACTATTTCGGTTTAATTTGATTGCCGTCCATCGGATTATGAGAGTGTGGGAGTAAATTGCATTTGTGTTTGAATCTCTCTTGATATTGGCCGTCGTGGCCGAAATCGGTCAGAAGGGCATTATCATTATCATGAGGTTATTATAAAATCCTAGCTACCTGTTTCAGACAGGTATCAAATAAAGTTTTGCAGCATATTATTTTTTATAGCAAAAATATTTAAAAAAATATAATGTAATAATTTTCATATTAGCTAGCACATGTTATCGCTCTGCCTACGCCATTTTCAATGCGTTTATTCAAATATGTTGAATTAGATCTAAAATTACTACTAAGCCGTTTTATACCATTAGCAAGACTGCATGTAAAGACCCATCTTACAGTGTTATCGTAATCGTTCTAATATTACAAATCTTTAGTTTATGTTTAATTCATACGAAAAGGTAATTACAAAAGGAGATGTAAATCATGGAATAAATTAATGTAATTTTATCATGACCAAGTTTAACAACAAAATTGATGTTCCGCGGAAATCATTTTTATTATTAGCTAGCTACCCATCCCGGCGTCGCACGAGCAGAATAATGTTTTACATAAAACCTTTATGTTGTAATACATATAACTCTAATGGTTTACGTGGCACACGTCAGTAAAGCTCCCAATCGGTATAATTTTTTTACACATCTTCAATACATATTTCGGCCAATTTACATAAAACCTAATGAATTATATAACACTTAAACCTTCCTCGAGATAGTCCGTTGATAAAAACCGTATGAAAAACCGTTCGGTAGTTTTTGTGTTTATAGCGTTAAGACAAAAAGACGCGGCGGGGGAGTCTTTTTTATAATATGTAGTGATTCGAGCTCTTGGAAAATAATCCAATTTCAAAATGTCTACTAATATTTATTACTAATTAACAGTTTTCATGAAATGCTTTAACTTTAAGGCATCTTCTCGTCCCTTTTTTTTGACGCTGGAAAAACGCGTTATACTTATCCCCCACGGGAACAGTGGGGGTATGAGGGGCTCGCCGGTGTACAAGGCGCCGAATGCGCCCCGAACATCGGAATACCCACTAAAAAACCAGCGGTACCCTTTCCGTCTTAACGAGGAGCGCCACGGGATCGCTTTCGCATGCTACCGTGACGCTACCTTCTAATCCCTAGCTTAACTCCTTTGTATAATATAAATTCTTACCAATAGTAGACAAAGACGAAAACGTATTCTTACTTTAAAAAATCCATTCACAATTCACTCATAAGAAAAATTGCATAGTGTTTTTACGTAAAGTAATAGCGACTTATTGAGCGTTTAAAACGCTATACATAATGTTTCTAGTTGATAGTTCATTTGTGCACGCCTCGAAATCGTGGTTGTTCACGCCTGTGTAAAGTCGGATTGGTCCATTACGGTGTACATGACGAACTTGTTGACATAAGTTTCATATTATGGTTGCTAGAGTGCCGTCCGTAGAACAAAACAAGTTGCTCACAAACAACCTACGGCAAAGCTATATAATTCTGCTTTATATAGCTTTGCCGTAGGTTGTTTGTGAGCTATATCACGCCTACCGTTTCTACGCCCACGCAACGTGCATCCAAAGCCTACGCGTGTTACCTATTAGCCGTTAGAGCACCCTCCTTGTTAATTTCATGAAGCCCACAGCACCTGAGTTGAAAATATTATAGGTCATCTATAAAAAGATCACTAGAATATTTTTCAAACTGTCTAGATTTAATATTTTATAAAGAAATAACTTGGGAAAAACACAAAATTACCTACTTATGTGTTTTATGTTAGAAGTACATATTTGTTGGTAGTTATAAAGTAATGATTACCATATTAATTAAAGATAGATTTAACGCCGTCGCCTTATCGTTATCATTAATTGCAAGTACTTAATTTACCTCTATTACATTTGTGTTATATAAGGGTGCTTATATTATTATTAATACACCCGTAATAATCGAGTTTACTATACATTTTATAAAAGTGATAATAAATTTTTTTTTTAATTGTACGCGAAATGCACGACCTGTCGAGTTATTCTGTAAGAACGAATTTGAATGTCACAACAGAACACGATTATGAAAGGTCCGAAAGTGTTATGCGGCATTAATTTTTATACTTATAACGTGTAAAGGATACACCCATCAAAATCGCGTAAACATCGCAAGTCGATTTTCAACGTGTCAGGTCATACAGCATAGCGCTACTTTTATATTGCAATAGGTAGGCCGACTGGCAATTGGGCCACCTGTTGGTAACCATTCCGTACATCGTCAACGCGCCACCAACCTTGGGAACTTAGATGTTATATCCCTTGTGTCTATAGTTACACTGCCTCACTCACTCTTCAAACCGTAACACAACAATACTAAATATTGCAATTTGGCTGTAGAATATTTGATGAGTGGGTGGTACCTCGGGCTTTGTGTAAAGCTCTAACAAGTGAACTACTGTCTTCACAACCAGAAATAAAAATGAATAATACATACAAGATAATAGGTAATAGAAAGATGAGACAAGTAGGTTCAGAATTACAGAAAATATTCACATTACGAGGGAACGAGGAAGGTTAATAGGATAAGGATTATTTACAACGGGATATAGGTCAGGTCGAATCCTTAATATTACAGGGGCATCGAAATGTACGTATTGAGGGTTTTGTATTCATTGCAGCGCTTTAGTACGTAGCTGCTTAGACAATACAATAAAATGTTTTCCTTGTTTCAAACGTTTTAACGTGTAACCTTATTTTGGTAAAGATTGTTATTGTTATCAATCGATATTTAAATTTATGGACTTGGTAATATTGATAAATTTTCAAACGTGACTACAAAATTCTAGTAAGCGTATGTTTAGGTATTTCGAAAGATGTTGCTTTTTATAAGAAACAAAGTTCTATTTCCTTTAAGAATGCAGTGGCAGGAAATAAACCACCTCTGGCCGCCTTCAGATAGGATGCTATTTTTATTACAACTTCAATTGCGATATTTATTACGCGATAGGTATTTATTTTTAGCATTTCTTAAAGTTCACGTTTAACTCGATTTCTTAAAGTTCACGTTTAACTCGATTTTTCCTTTACCATCGCATTTTTTATAAGTGGGGGTTTTTTATGGTTCACGTTGGGGGAACCTATGCCGTTCCTTCAAGCTTGCTTTATACCAAATTTCATCATAATCGGTTCAGTGTTCTAGTCGTGAAAGCGTACCAAAAATAATTACTTGTAAATTTATAATATTGCTATAAATATTTAATTATGCTATACTAATTTATTTTTTTATTAAGCCCATACAAACATTAGTTTGTATAATATAAAATAATGCGTAACGTGTGTACGTTAATTACGTAAAATTGAGACCAAAAATGACCATCATTATGATGATCACTCGACATAGCAGTTATCTATAATTTATTAATGAATGAAACCAGCTTGCTATACATTTAATGATGCCGATTACCGATTACGATCAAAGAGTTGTGATAATCCGGTTCATGCTTGACATCGGCTCGCATGATTGACACAACTAATGAGTTATTGGAAAATCGAAAGCCCCCGACGCGTACGTTTGTCGCGATAAGACGATACGGGCGGCGGTTATACGAAAGCTTGCATTATTTTTTTGCGCTCGAAAACCGGATTCGCCTTTCTAACTACCGAACTCGTACTCTAGACATGGACTTAACAAAACAAAAGAAAACGTACTGATATATGGAATGGAAGAGTGTGACTTTCAGTGTGTTATTATTTCATTTTGTACTGATGAGTATTTATAGAATAATACATAAGATACTTTTTATATTAGAACTAATAATGTCAAAAGAGAATGACATTCGTAATCAAATTTAAAACATGTTAGTGTATATACAAGTCTATATTTAAAAATAAATATTTAACGGCCAATTGGATGAACTAAAAACAGATGGAAAAGAGAAAAACTTCTATGTATTACATTCAGTCCATCTTCGAAGTGGTTTGTTCCAATTTCACAAGTAGAAAGAGATCGATTTCTTGAAGACATCAAGAATACTAGTCAGAATGTTATTACATATTCATAAATATAGTTTTGTTTTGTTTGGCACACAATTCAAATATTTTCCTTCGACGTTCCTTGTAACGGTTTGACATAATAATAAAAAAATAATCATTGAAAGATATAATATAGGAAAAACAAAACAAATAAAACAACACAGCTGGCACACTTAGTAGGAAGTTTCTACATTGCATATTTGATTAAAATAATTTATAGGGGAGAGTTCAGAGCAAATCGAAGCTGAAATAGAGCATTAATGTTCGCTATCTATTTTTATGAAACTCTCTTCGGTTGTTTCGTTTAGGCTTCATTGAGTATTCTATAATTTGCAATAATTAAAAGAAGAAAAACGATTGTTGAATTCTAAAATTATATAAGATGGTGATTATAATTATTTTAATCTTGGCAACTATTATCTTGTAAACAAATACCTCCTTAAATATATCTGTACTATATTCGCATAACAAGTTTCGAAACGTGTCTAGTGATTTATATGAAATGCTTTCTTTTAACAAATAATAATGCACTTCTCATTATTTAAAGTTACCACAACAGTCGGTCAGTGCTTTGGACTTAAAATCCCATTTCAGATTTTTAAGAGGCTGTGCTATAACTTGCATGCTACAGAATTGTAGAGCCGTCATTGTTCTACAATCCCAAATGGGGTGAAACAGTTCTTTGAAAATTGCATTTAAATTTTATTTAATATTATGTTTTTATATTTTTGATCCCTAAAGCAATTTGTAGTGAAATTTAATACAAAACAACAGGTAGTTTAAGACAACTTTTAACTAAATACTTTTGATACATATTTGAAGGGTACGTCGGCGAGAGTACCTTGTGAATAAAGTGGGTTTTAAAAGTAAAATTTCGGATCTATCCTGTTATCAGATGTCTATTTTGTTTTTAATTCATCTCGTGCTCAAAGATCGTTAAAGAGAATAACATCGTGAGAATGCAGGTTGCATGTTTCGGATGTAATTCTGCGACATGTTTACCAAAGCGCAGCGGAGCGGCGGAACACAATAAGCTGCAAAATCCTTAAACATGAAAGGCCTTTTCAGGTCCAGCAGGTAGGTCAAAACAACGGATAACTTTAAACATAGCAATACTATACTACGTGCAAAACTAGGACTACTATAGTTATTATTAATATTAATATAAATAAACTGAAACATTAAGTACTATATTCATCGAAAATAACACATTAAATATACACAAAACGACTGTCTGGTATTGCTATGAGTAAAATTAATTTTCTTATATTACACGACTGGTGCCATGCGTCATACGAACGTCTCGACTTCTACGTGCCTGTCTCTCTGTTTAATATTTAATGTTACCTAATTAAATGATACTTTATGACGCTGACCTCAACTTACATCCAATCAATTATAAATTTATTGTACCATACGATTTGTATATAAAATGTTCTTCATTTATATTGATATATCATTATTGTAATATTGCTATATGTATGTAGTACTTATATGTTAGACTAGCTGTACCCCATGGTTTTACCTACATTGAAGGGGAAAACATAGAATAATACAAAATTTATAAACCTAACAATAATAATGAAAGCAAAAGAACGCTTTTTATTGTCTCGTTGAATTTTGCACTAAACATATATTTCTAAAATAGTGTTAAATAAATATGGACGCACATATATGTAGGACATATATAAATAGCATACATAAGTGATAAGCTATATTTAGTGTATGTTTGGCGTAATACTGATTGTATTCAATTCCGTAAATTAACATGGGACAATCTTTAATGTAGTATTCTTGAATTCAATCCTTGCAATCTGACATTTATTAGGAATTAAGTATAATAATTTAATTCCTTCTTCAGATATAAATCACATAAACTGTATAGTTGCCTCGGAATGGTGCCATCAATCACATTCAATTACTAACATGTAACCAATGAATATATATATAATTTATGTTCAGCCTTGATTTCTTTCCCAAATAGAAATAAACCAGCACACATCGACAGTTGTAAGGAGATTGTTATTTATGTTCAATATTATAATATTGCATATATTACATATGACATTTAAGGTTTTGTTTCATGGTTAACAACAACTACATAACCAAAAACAGTTACTTCAATAACACTTCATATAATAAGTCTTGAATGTCAGAAATAACTTAAATATTTCAACATGAAATAAACAAGTTATATGCAAATAAGTATATTTAAGTTATCTAATTTCATCTCAATGAGAGTTATCTGCATATGTGATACTTAAACATGTTTGCCTTGAGCTGCGCTGTATGAGTAATCGTCACGTTATATCAAGTCAATTTTCAAACTCAATATTTTTTAATTGGTGCAAATCATTCATATTCCAATTGAGCTAATAAGTTGCAACATTGTTTCTATTTCATTTCAATATCTAACTAAACTCTCAATTTTGTTGTCAATGCCTTGGATATCAAGTAAAGGGTTTCTTCTGCTCATGTTGGATAAATACAAAATTAACATATGAATTGGAACTTCCATAAAGTTAAGGCGGAAGCTCAAAAACCGATAAAATAGAAATATTTTATTAATATTTTATCAATAATCTAGAAATATTTTATTCAAAATATAATGACATAAAGTTCTTTCTATTATTCTAATTGACTTTATAATAAAACAACTCGCTAGCTAGTTGAGTCCGTTAGTCAAGAATAAGCCTATATATATAGCAGTTTATTTTTTACTTCATGTGAACTGTGACTTTTAGTTAAAAATTAACTTACAAAAATATAAATATTTTTGATTTGATTGAATAAAAGTCATTCATAACATAATCTTCAAATTAAAAAAAATTTTGCTAAGAATGATTTTGATGTATGCAGGTATCTGGTCATTTAAGAATTTTATTAATTCATAGTACCTTTAAACAACAAATGTAAATTAATATGTACAATAATAATAATAATAACTGTTTATTATACAAAAAGTTGAAATTGATATTTAACTTATTATAATCAGGATGAACCAAAACATCAAGAATGGTAACATTAGGTATTTTATGAGGTATATATCAGTTAAAATTTAATTTAAAATATAAATTCTAAACAAATTTCACATTACAAAAATGTATTTTAAAAAGAAAAAAAAATAAACCTAAAATTTGTCTTGGTTTTTAAACCAAGGGTTAATTTTTTTATTCTAAATATTTAGTCACTTCTGCAATTTTACAAATAATCATTTAAAATAATTTTGTTGTTTACATTTTGATAATAATAAAATAAACTTGTTTTAAATCATTTTCAATAATTTTGATTTTTTTTATGTACAAAAGTGTATCTTAATATGAATTGCCTATATGATATAAAGTTAATGTTAGGATATAAAAAAAACATGCGAAACATTTATTTTTAAAGCACACATACTTATAAGTAACTTATGGTACTTAAACGTCTTATTCATTTCTATGCTCTTATTTAAAATAGAATAGGTGCCTTACCTCACCACTACGAGCTGCAGGAGAATTTTCTTCAATTTCGTAAATAATATGTGGCAAACCGGCTTCACCGAGTAAAGAAAATCCAAATCCTAAGTTGTCACAACGATTCAGGACCACTAGTCTTTCGTCAGCCATATTCAGTATACAGCAGCATTGGTCAATATCCCTCTAAGGATTTCACTTATACCACTTTTTAACTTGTCATAAAAGACGAATGCAATTTATATTACTCAATAAAACTAATGAAAAGATTCATAATTACAACGTACGATAGCAAACGCACCCAGCAAAACGACGACGAGTACAGATACATAAAAAAATATTTTTTTGCGGTTCAAATACTGACCATAAAGTATTTTGGGTATGTTGGATAATAAAAGTAAATAGGCCTCCTTATCCACAGATATAGTTTTATAATTTTGTTCACTTTGAAACTTGTAACTTGTAAGTATCGATTAGCAAAATTCAATAAAAAAATATAGATAAATCTAAGGATCTGAAAGATATTCAAAATACATAATATTTTAAAAGTGTAAAATAATGTACAGTCATAATGTAGTATGTACTTTAAAAAATATAACAATTTTTACAACTATTGTAGATATATTTTAAGGCATCTGCTATGTAATACACTTACACTATTGCAATTACAGCAGCAATATTATTACATTACGTTAACATAAAAAAAGAAATGATATATTGAGGAAAAACGAGCTTGATATTTATTAAATAAGTTAGTAGTTGTGAGTTTTTGCGATAACATTTAGCAATAAGAAATACAGATATCATTTAGCTTTTTAAAAATAAAATCGGTCTCCTTGTCAGAATTGATTATCTTGATATAAAAAGTTATTTTATGTTATAGGATAAAGCTTTGTCTGCATTCCGTAGTGCTAAATATTTGTAAACTGATACAGTCATAGTTGTCAGATGTCACTTGTCATTTGTTACTTAACTCATTGTCATTTGTCAATTTCATTTTATTGTTATATTTTACACTTTACAGATAGGTATCGCTTCTTAGTGCCTGTTGGTCACGTCACTGATCTCGATATCATATTGTTGTGTAACTTGTGTATTTGAAGATAATATACAATAATCATGTATATCGTGTCGAATATAGTAAAAGTTACTATTCCTAACTATTTGGCAAGTTTACCGATCCCCGATTCCGTAGGAGGTTGGTTTCGACTTGGTGGTAAGTTCATTTTCCTCAAACGTTCTTTTAGTAATATCGTGCTGTTAACGTAGAGATCGTGATTTTTTTTTGTAAATATAAGGTCAGTCACTTTTTAGTAAAACTTTCTTTCTTACTTTATTAAATAAGGCAAATACTCAAAATTTTGGTTATCATATCAAACCATGTAAAATGAAGTTTTACGAAATATCTATTTTTTTTCTTATTATACTATTTATTTAATTATAAATAAAATTTAACTAATGTTCAATGTTCGAGAAAGTGTAATCACGTACCATAAAATTTAATTAACTAAATAACAGTTATACTTGTCAAGGCCAATGACATACTTTCAAGTAATTGTGGTGTTATAACATTATTCTTAGTAACGTTGTAAATAATTCATGGCATGCAATTTTCGAATTTTCAAAGACTTCGTTTTGTAAATGAAACTTCATTCATCACTATTTTTTTATTATTTATTAAAGCTTAATCTTATTTACAGTGCGTGATTGGCTAGCATTAATTCCCCCAACTCTTGCTATTGGTGGTATTTCTTACTACTCTTATCAAACTATTAAAAAGGCAAATGAAGCTGGCAATGGGCAAGTGAACCCAAGCATCAGGAAGGATATAAATAAAGTTGTAGATTTCATTGATATAGAGGATATTACAGAGAAGACTTCTTTGTGTAGATGTTGGAGAAGCAAGAATGTAAGTATATTAATATTTCCTGTGATATGATTTAACACAATAACCCATATTATAGTCTAATCTTCATTCTAAATTCAATAAATATTTGTTAAGCAGTTTCCATCTCCTATGTCCTTTTCCCTGCCAATGTGTAGGCAAAATTTCATGATGATTGAGTAGATGTTAATAATAATTATTAGGATTTATAGGATTTATAGTAAGGATGTCTCATCTACCCATATGTGTACACTGCTTTAAACTGCATATTTAAACTAATGTTATCTAAAATCACAAAAAAAATATATTTTTTTATCTACCAACATTAAGGTATGTTTAAGGTAGATTTCAACAAACCATAGTACTAGTTATCACAGTATTTCTTTCCAGTGACACCAATTCTTCCATTTTCCAACAAAACAGTGGGAAAGATATTCATGTAATTGCATTCCTTTGTTTATTGTTTTATCATTTATTTTAAAGTTAATTAGCTGCATATCTGTATCCTTTTGCGTTAATATCGGCAACTTTACATGTAATATAATCTTTAACATTTCTTAAGTGCTTGGAACAGCCTCCGTAAATAAAGGTTAATTAGTTTTTCATTTGTGATTTATAAAAAAGCCAGCGTTTTTTTGTATAAAATTTTCTTGTATATAGACTAGAAAGTAGAAAGAAGACTATAACTAGAAAGATACATCAATCTTATTTTTTTATATGCATATTGGTTTTTAAGTATTAGTTTTCTAATAATTGTGGAAATATTGTTGAAATTTTTTTATATATTATTGCTTTTATTTTC
Organism: Nymphalis urticae; assembly: GCA_905147175.2. Taxonomy (NCBI): domain Eukaryota; kingdom Metazoa; phylum Arthropoda; class Insecta; order Lepidoptera; family Nymphalidae; genus Nymphalis; species Nymphalis urticae. The sequence goes on from LR989983.1 coordinate 12,265,618, forward strand.
ATAAATAAATGAAATACAAATTATTAAAGAGAGTTGACAATATTTTAAGTAATAATTAGTTTCAATATTTTTTTCAGACTAAGAAAATTTTATTATAAACGCATACCATAAATGTAGATAACATAATATTGTAATCTGTATGTATCTTGTTACTAGGTGACATAAATTATTTTTTATCTGTATTATAATATTCTTACGTTTATTTTATTTAACACCAAAATTTCTTAATACGAACTTTATTATATCAAAATAGTATTCTAATAATAATTCAATTTGTCTATAGAGTGAAAGTGAAACATTAACTGTATGAAAAAATTTTTTCAGTGGCCGTACTGTGATGGAGCTCATGGTGCTCATAACAAAGCTACTGGTGATAACACAGGACCAGTGGTTGTAAGACATAAGGAAAATAAGTAATTGTTGTATAGCAGTAGTGTGGCGATAGATAGAAAAATGTGATCAATAGAGCACACTCGGAATATTTACTTTTTATAACAGCATTTATTACAAATTTAATTTTTCATAAACTTATTATATTTCAATGTAAACAGATCAATATTTTAAATGTTTTGAATAAACTGTGTATTTTTATTATTATTGTTTATTGTTTTTATGAAATTTATCTTTTATACAGCTATTAACATAACCAAGGTGTGTAGTTAGGCATAAGAAAAATTATGATGATATATACTGACAGAAATAAAACAATGGACAAATCCGAGTTGTTGTAAGACAATAACTTTTGAAAATTGCATCAAAGTGGTTTTGTTAATTATTGCGTTTTTAATTTTAAGGATTATTGTTACCAGTTTTAAATGAACATAAAATCACAATAAAATTTTGCATTTCTATTGCTTATAAGTTTATTTTTTATTACAAACTCTTTCAATATCAAATAAAGCATCGAAAAAAAAAACACTCATTACCTTAGCATTAATCACATCACAGACTTGTTTTGTTCTAAATTATAAATAAATTACATTTATAACCACATGCCAATCATAAAAAAATCCAACATGACTAACTCAATTGTGATAATTACAAATATATGGCACAGGTTCTTTTTTTTATATAAATATTTATATTTTATAATTTAATATTTAATTCCAATTCTTCATATAAGCAACACACAAACCTTCTCGTAGTTTAAATTCGGAATATTTAAAGATTTAAAAAAGTTTTTGAATAAAAATTACACAAAAAATGTTCAATGTAAAAATGCTATATAAATTAATATTCGATGTGAATTATCAAATAGTTTCTTGCGGTACATTTAAATAGTTAGTTAAACATCATTATCAACAGTTATCACACAAAGATCGCAAGATATGTGGCTCAGATATTAGGTCATACATCTAAAACATAATCTTTCTTAAACAAATTCAGTCTTGTTATTTTAAAAACTCTATATAACTTCGTGGCTCGATACATTTTGAGTCAGTACTCTTCACAACTGAAAAAAAAATGTCGGAGTTATCACTAAGTAAATACAGGTTTATCTTAAACGTAAACTGTAATACTGTAAATGTGTGTATGGTATTTTTCATTTGAGTATTACGTTATGGAAAAGGTAAGTTATGTTTTTGTTATATTCAAATTTATTAAATTTAGCTTATTATTTACACAATATATTGGATTATTATTAGGTATTAAGAGAACAACTTTGCATAATCATAACGGGGGTTTACTGAAGAAAACATTATTAAGACTACGACTACGACGTTACAGTCGTACAGACAGACAAACAAAAATAGACACTTATAGAAAATTCAAAATTGTATTCATATATATTTACTTAAAATAGGTAGGAAAACTTGCAAATCGGCCACATGATGGTAAATGGTCATAACCGGTCATAGAGATTAGTCTTGTAAGAAATATTACAATTTAATTACTTCGCCAACCTTTACGCCAAGGTAAGCCCCTTGTGCCTGTAGTTACACTGGCTCACTATTTAACCGAAGGTAGGTAGGTAGGTTTACAACGCATTACCACCAAGTGAATTTAAAAATATTGCAATATAACTGTAAAAAAATAAACATTTTTAATCTACCTCAATTCTTGTTTCAGCAATAATTTCCTCATTCCGTAGAAGTTCGTGCTTTAATCCATTTTTCTTCCTGAAAAATAATTTGAAGCATTAATATATTTTCCAAAACACGATGTACCTACTACAGTTTAAAAAGTATTATTATTAAGAATTGCTTCGCAGCGGGTTCGTCCGTGGAGAAAAAAAGCAAATATTTTCTATATGTAGAGCGTTTTTAGCGAGACACAATTGTCTTATCCTATTTACGATTACGTATATAAACATGTTTATTTTCTTCGTGTCCTTTAGTAAATTTACACATAAAACAGGTTGGAGACGTTTTGGCGTTTGTAGTAGTTTGACACACAGTGACTAAAACCGGAATGTTTATTTACTATGTAGCTAGCTACCATGTGCCTCGGATTCTTGCATAAGTTGCGATAGAAGTGTCATTTTGTCTATTTTTATTTTCCTACTAATTCGTTTATAATAAAATATAAATGACACATTAACAGAGACGTAGAGGGTTCAGGTAGAGAAGACGAGGCTTTAGATAAAATATCAGAACGAGTTATTTTTAAGATGCGTGATTTATGAAATTTATTTATGAAGGCGAGGATGAGGATAACTACGAAATATCTAGAGTTAAATTCATGATTAGAAATTGTTATGTTAAACATATCAAATAAAAGTAAAAGTAGAAATTTAAAAGTATTTGTTTGTTTATTTATCTGCTATTATAAACGCAAATATGTCTCCTAACCGATTTTTTTTATTCATAGAAAAGGAAGGCGGACTAGCATACGGGCCAAATGATGGTAAGTGGTCACCAAACGCCCTTAAACATTGGCACTGTAAGAAATGTTAACCATCGCTTACATCGCCAATGCACCACCAACCTTGGGACCTAAGATTTTATATCCCTTGTGCCTGTAATTACACTTTCACTCACCCTTCAAACCGGAACACAGCAATACCCAGTACTGCTGTTTTGCGGTAGAATATCTAATGAGAGGGTGGTACCTACCCAGACGAGCTAGCACAAAGCCTCACCACCAGTAAATTAAACGCTAGTTTAAGTATCTCTATCAAAGTAATCATATATATATAATCAACTATAATTTGAGTGGCTGATATAAATAAATAGAATAGTTGTAATATTGAACAAAATATATCTCGAAACTAATACGTTTATTTTCTCTCTGATAGTTTTGTAATCTTTGTGACTTTAGTATTATACTATAGTTATTAATTTTTTCTCCAGATATATCTGTGTAATTTCTACATCGCAAAGACTCAAATGTGAAAAAATGGTAGAATTTATAATTGATATGATGTTGATTGTATAACTGTAGTCAGTTTTGTGGCATTAATAAAAAAAAAATCAATCAATAGTCTCCTAAAGTCAAGTCATAACTTTTTTTAGTAAGAACATTGGTTTTATATATTATTTGTACTTATATAATAATGTTAGGAGAATAATCTTAAATACCTTATAACAAGTAAATCTTAAAAGAACAGTGCGTCATAACTCATGAGAATTCTTATAATGTTTTTATAATTAATATAAAAAAATCCAGTTAAAGAGCAAAAGATAATCTTTTACCTAGTCTATTACCTAGTAGTTGTGACTTTATCTGAAGAGACAATACATGTTCATTAGCTATATTATTTTTAAATAATTTAAATCAAAATAAAAATACTCTATATTTAAGAAGGCTCTTAAAAGCTATTTAAATCATATTACATTTATTAATTGAATGTAAAGGTACAACCAGTTCGGAATGTAGAATGTACCGTGAAAAAAAAAAAAGTTTTTCAAATAAATAACACAAAGGCTCATATTATTTTATCGTAGGAGTGTGTACATTACGAAAGAAAAGAGTCAGGACGTTTGGTTTCCACTCGTGCACTTCACAATGCGTTTCCGTGTCACTTGACCGCTTCCTACGCAGCCCGGCAGCTCGCGGGAATGTATCAAATTACCTCACGATGCTCGAGCTGTGACTCCGTGCTCGCCGGGAAGCCACCAAATAAATATTTTACCCAAAGGTTAATAAAAAATATCGACGCAGCGTTATGTGGACCCCTGAGGCGAATTTAAGCGTTGTGTTTTGTTTGTGTAGGTGGATTCGATTGATTTGAGATACGAGATATAAATAATTGTAGTTCGATTTTTATAAATTTTTAGTCTGTATGCTGTATAATACCACAGTGTATATTATACCGCAGCGTTGTATATTATTTTGAGATTATTGATAAGATTATTTTTTACAATTAGTTTTCATCTAATTCCTTTATTTTGTGAATCTTACAGGATGTATATTTTATGAAGTCAATAGTTTATAAAGGGGATAAATATTTTTAGGTAGGTATCTATATAATTTAAATCGATAAGATAAAATCTTGTAATATTATACCGTTTGATGAATGTTTTTCTTTAATATTAATAAAAATATACATATAATTATATAATATATATATATATCTTTGGATGAGGTTATCTACTGTTTAGTTATAGACAACTGTTAACTTGATATTATAATGTAATAAAGTATTATTCAGGAAAATTTGCAAACTACGAATTCATCTAATAAAAAAAAATTATAGACAAACTTTCATATTATAGACTTACAAGTATATCCGTCTCCATACAATGAGAGCAGAGTAAGCGAGTACGACGATGCTGCAGGTAACCGCAACCATAATCCCTGCCGCGGTGCCGACGGGCTCGCCGCGTGTTCCCGCGTACCGTCTATGAGAATCCTTGCGCACCGGTTCTTCTGCTATACATATTATGCAAGTGCTTAAATTATAATAGTCGTTTATGAACAACGCTAAATAAAATATAGATTATTGAGTGTAATTATTGAACCTTAGGGTTTTTTTTTGTGTTAAATAATGATTAAACTTTGTTTATATTTGGAACGTGGTGATTATTTCGAGAAAACATCAAAATATATTGTATTTAACTTGTAGGAAGACTTTTGTATCCCCATTTCACAAGAATATCGAGTCAGTTTAATCTATCTTAGTAACTCATTAATTATTATTGCTTAGCAACGTTATTCGTACATACATAGGTATATCTTTTAATACGACAGGTATTTTAAGTGTATGGCATATACTCTCTGTCTCATTTATTTTAATTGTTGATTGTTTGAAACGACGAACCTTGAAGGAACTCAGCTTGTGAGTCAGGTACAACCGGCACGTCGACTCTACCTTCTTCAGCATCTTCTGGGAATGTTGGTAAAGCGAGATGCTCGGGGGCATCGTCTTTTGAGTGCAGCATATCGAATACTTCGGATCTGATGAAATTAAGAAAAAAAAAATTGTAAACAAAAGTATCTTTGGTATTGAATATGTGATTTAATAGGAAAAAATATATTTTACCTATTAAAAGAGCAGTAAAAAAATAACAGCCCGTAAACCAAAAACTTTGTAGCATTTTAAAATGTTTTAATTTTATTTCGTTATTAATAAATTGGTACTTGGTATTTTTAATCAATAATCCTTCTGACGGCTATGGCGGTTATTCTCATAAAGCGCTAAACATTTTGTGCAGGACATTATAGTAAACAAGTTTTGTAAGATATTAAAGTGTGAGCAAACATAGGTGTGCCTACTCTCTACTCCTTTTCAATGATGGCGATCGCGATGGTGAATGATGACCTTACCGCAATATCTACCAAGAATTTCGAGACACACTGTTTTAGCCTCACTTGGAGTTCTCACACGAGAATCCTTACGTAATGTGCAGCTCTACAAGTGAGTTTAGCCTGTAAAGTCTAGACTACCAAGCCGGTTAAGATTTATTACAGTAACTTTTTTTGGCATCGAATACATTTTATAAGACAAAATATATTTTTACATACATTCGTTAAAAAACCAAAAACATCTTTAAAAGATTCAATGATTTTTATTTTCTATTGTCTTAAATTTTTACACGGCAACATAAATAGGTATCATTATATCATATTATACAAATATATAATATAAATATATATATTTGTATAATTTAACTTACAGCAAAAAAACGTTTTTGTGAAGTTTAAATTTATCTGTTATTCCGGTCCCACGGTTAATAATGTAATGATTCACTGTTACACACACCACTTCGACACTGCACTTTACATTTCCAAGTCTCGTGTGAACCTCCAGGGTCTGATATTATAAGGATACTGTCAATAGACGACCGCGATATTTTATATCTGGTAACTACTTAGTGTGATACTATGTACAGTAGTCGTTATTTTTAATTATACAGTTTGAATACTATGGTAGGCTTTCTGTATTTTTTCGCCAAACAGCAACGTTTTGTCCGTACAAGTCGTGTGTACTGTGTTCCGTTTTGAATGGTGAGTTAGTGTAATTACAAGGGACATAACCTCTTAGATGTCATGTATATTGTGTTGGGCGTCCCAGTGTCTGTGTAGGAGGTTGTTTATATTTTATACAGCATAAGTTTCCGTGGGTGATGTGTACACATAGCACTAGGTAGGTCATTTCCACCAGCGAACTACCACATACCTACCTAATACACACATTACATTAAAATTGATTGCAAGTTATGGTTATTTGGTAGTAATAGCTTTCATGATAAACAGTTACCTGCTCACTCCATCTTTGTCGTCAACTAGAAGTTTTAAAAGCGTTGCATTTGCCTCCAAAGTCTTGTATCGGCTGTTGTCTTCTACCTCTTTCAATAAGCTAGGTGGTGTTACATCTTGTGTCCTTGTGTCTTGAAATGAGTTTTGACTATGGCATGGTGCTGTACCTATAACATTGGTTTTTATTATGTTAACAAAGTCTAAATAACGAAATATTTAACATTATTTAAATAGTATTTAAAAAAAAATAAGGCAAATGCCCGATGCTCCGCTTAAAATATAAATAAAACTAAAATAAAAATTATTTGCATCGAAGAATCAAATATTTCAATTTGTGGGTCATGCATATCTCCACCGTGCGCTTAACGGTTCTTTAAGCGCAATCCTCTAAAATCATATGAAAATTTGAATTTTCGTTTTAACGCGAACGGTTTAAAATATATGACGCATCAGTAAGCAAAGATCTAAGATACGGTAACCTCATAATTTTAAAGTGAAAGCAACCCAGCTAGACAAATCGACAACATATTTCTTTTATTTATGACCAATGCCTTGTCCCATCGCATTGTTGCGACTGTGTATGTATATAATGCACGATTAGTGTTAATTAGTCGAATAAATATCCTTATTTCATTCGTAATGAGTTTGTTAAGGACGTAGCTCCGTTATTTGTATGTACCGACTGTTGAAGAAATTCGTAAACCTAATATTCATGCAGAAGAAATATTACTTAGTTATTTGATCGAATATCATACTTATTAATATTATGAATGAGAAAGTGTATGTATGTATTTTCATCACAATCGATCAGCTGGAAGAATTAAGTTGTGGTTAGTTGGAATATATTTAATTATATAATAAGTATTGAAAATAGTACGTCAGTCTAATGAGATTTTATGATATTTTAAAGGCTATATATGTAAATCAAAAACATATATATATATAATCAAAAACATAAACATATATACCTATTGCATAAATTAAATCTCTACGTCATTTACTTGAGAATTTAATAGTTGTTTCAATCATGAAGGCTATGTAATAAACGAGATGAACATAAATAGTAGTGATATGTATGTTTTTTTTGTACCGTTTGTTACACGCGATAGGTGCAGGAAAAACGAGCATGGGAGTTTCCGTGCGCAATCCGATTAAAATCCGATTATCTACAACCAGATGCAGTTTTAATTAAAAGTACTCACAACGCTATTTGAAATTATACTTTTTTTAAACACAATATGTTCCTTTTAAAATATTTTTAATGAGTAGTAGAATTTCTCTGGTTCTCATTACAATTTTTACATCAGTCGATAAATAATGACGCAATAGCGCAAGTTTCCCTTTATTGACATCCCTTCATGTGCAGCTCGCTCGAAGAGCATTCAGTAATAGTAATGAGACTGGTTTACTTTACAAATATTTCGAAACACGTGCATTTAAAACGTTTAAAAAATCATCCTTATCTGCTCGTGAATTGGTTAAGTGCTCACTTATCTTGAATTGTTTAAATAGCCGTGTCGTTACTGGCGCGTCATAAACTCACAAAATATACTTTAAATTATCTACGCTACGGGTTCCAATATTATTTAGAGGTTAGTTTTTTTATTAATTAAAATTATACTTTTTTATTACAAATTAATTCAAAACATCCATATCTTTAGCTATAGGCATCGTTCGGTGGCGTATAAACTTTCAGGTTTGTGCTTAACTAAGTGAATTCAAACCAGTTGCGAGTTTGATACGCTCACAGAACAATTATTGTATATTCAAAATGACATCAAATTCAATTAAAAGTAAATTTATAAATCGTTAACGTTTAATGGCGATTATTAGTAACATTATTAAATGTTTAGTCATTGATATTAATTATAGCCATAAAATATTTTATTTTTTCTTAGGACTGGGTAAGTTTATGTAGTGAATAAATCGTTTCTTAACGTAAAATCGTCGATTACACTTCTATTATATTTACTGTTCTAAGAATAAACTGCAGTCGAACTATACTCAGTTATGTGTTTAATACATTGGCATCGAAAGTGGCCAAGATTTCTCGTCGGGCCAACATTTTTTCCGCTTACAAGTAACCAGGGTCGGCCTCACTTATGTTATATGTATGAGAGTTCTCACGTGCAAAGGAGAAAGGTAACTCATGTGGCATTGCGAACAATAATGACTGATTGGTCTTTTTAACGTTTAGATTATAAGATTGCAACTAAATGTACTTGATAGCGATCTTAAAACTTTCGTATTTTAATTCTTATAATTATTAATGCATTTAACAAATATTTATACAACATTGAAACACTATGTAAGTATATATTTCATATTTATTAGGTTATTTATCACTGGAGAATAGAAGGCGAATATGTCCACTCACTTTCAGTCACGTATAAGCACTCATTTAGGACACGAGAGCCTTGGTGATGTTGGTGATAGGCAAAGCTAGTGGACAGCGCTTGACTTATATTAATGATTATATAGAAACTATAAAAACATATCTGTGTGTATACAAACGGATTCACCGTATGTACAATTTCTTCAAAGCTTTATCAGTGTCTTTAAATAATTATCGTTTAATGTTTTATAATACAACTGATCATCTTTCTAAAGGTAAAATAATACGAAGCGAACGCTGCGAAAGGTCATACTAAGGTAAATGAGTAATATATCATGTTGTTTTCATGGACGTACTTACACAAATGACTCACTAGACTTTACGCTTAAATTAAAAAAAAAATACGACAGACGCGTTCAGAAATGACACTTAATCATTACAAGTAAGCTATAAAAAATACCGATATATTTCGGTCAACATTTATGAATCGCCAAAATCATTCTGAGTCACACCCACGGTCTCACCTGGTTCTAAGAATACGGTGTGTTGATTATCATTAAGTTGCAATTAGATTGTACCGATGACCCGCTGTGAATAATGATGTCGCTTCTTAGTCGGAAAATTGCTTTGTTGAACGGGATGTGATATAACTAAGTACTTGAGCTAATAAATATTAAAAGGAAAATCATTGAGTGTTCAGAATGAATAATTTTCATTCATAATACTGGACATAATTATATGTAAAATCCCTTTTGACGTAGATAATATATATAAATAAGTCAACTAAAGAATATAATACAATTTTAAAAAATTTTCGTAGATAGAGCATGTAGAGAAATACAGCATTATAGTTCTTACTTCTTAATAATGATAAAGATTGCGCTATTAAGACAAAGATTTCATATTATACGGCCATAGCAACTAAAACTTTTACACTTGTTGGTATCGTTTAATTTTTTTTTAAATTATTGATTTGACAAATGAGTACGTGTAAATAGCATAGATAGAAGCGCTAAACATATCTTAGCTTGAATATTAGGTTTTCATTTTTTAAAGTTTTTGTTGCTTGGTGGAACTGTGATGTAATATATACGTAGTACATATGTATGCTTGGGTGCGTACTTATAATAATGTTTGAGAGACTAAATATACTCAGTATTCGATCATCATTGCAGATGTTTTATTGTGTCTAAGTCCCATCCTTATATGGCGACCCTGCCAGGACCCTTTTTATGCAAATACACATAACTTCATTCACGTGAACTTACATAGGTACGACTTAGGCAATATCAACGGAAAAAATGTTTCAAGCTCATACGATTAGATATATCCCAAAATTTTAAATTAAAAAAAATCATATTTCTAATTCTTAACAATGATGTTATATTTTAAATTCCAAGAAATAATTTCAAGGTTAAGGCATTGTAAAGCATTGTTTATAACGATCAGCAGCAGGTTATTTACAGAAGTCATGGAAAATATTGAAAACTTTATTATTTCATATATAATTATTTCCATAAATAATTATATTTACTTCCTGATTCCTTAGTCTATGGTCTCACTCATAATACAAGTTTTATGCTTTATTTGTAGGTGTTTAATAAAATATAGGAAAAAAATAGGAATAATAGATAAAAATAAAAAGGTCCACTGCTGATTAACGGCTTCCTATCCTGCTAAAAGACACATTTTGCTATGAAAATAAAACTATCTGCCTCGACTGGTTACAAAGCATAGACACATAATTTCTTGCTGGATTAAATTAAGTGGATATTTCTTTTCTTACAATGTTAGGTACTGGTTTACTTCTAAGACGCGAAGATTAAATCAGCAATGGGAAGTAATTAAATTTTATTAACTATTGACATGCAATCGATTTATTGTAAACAGCTTGCGAGAAATTCGTGGAACTGCATTTTATTATAAATGAAAGTTAAATGGCTAGGTGGCTTAGAGTTGAAAGCATTAGATAATTAATTTTCATTAATTATCTATGCGACTTATTTCTCGTTTTTTTTTTCTAATGAATGCGCTGTATACCTAATAAGAATGTGATATTTTTCTTAGAACATTATTAGTATCACCGTATTGCCGTGTAGTTCATTTAAGAAACGAAACATATTTAAACACATAAGTAATTAAAAGGTAATTATAGTAATGAGGTTAAATAAGATTATCAAAAGAAAAACTAGTTGACTCACCTAAAGCAGCCACAACCACCAAATACAAGAACTGGTACTGGGCCATGAGTCACGAGGGACCTGAGAACAAAGACGTGATTATAAACTAAATCGTTTACTATTTATTAATTAAAGTTTCGTACTTCTAGTAACTGTATGTTGAAATAAAGCGCAGTTTCGTGTTAGACATTGAAACAATATTCACGATAGTTTGAGTATTATTGATTCAAGTCTACGATAAAACCTAGTCTTATTATTACCCATAAATATTTTATACTAGCAACATATAGAATAAGAAACCTTGTTTAAAACATCGTTACAACTCGACACTTTTAGATCATTTATTTTAATATAGGTAGATAAGTTGATGTTTCCACTAGAATGTTGTTTTAAATCTCTTGCTATTTAGGATCATAATTGAAATTTACCAATTACTAGTCTAGCCGCGACTTTGTCCTCGTAGTAATACAACATCTCATTTTATATCCATTGGGTAATTTTAATGGTTATATTATTATATATTAATTTGACATACATAGCGAAATAAAATACTTACTTTTTAATTTACGTTTTTAAGTGAAATTAATAATCAATTAAGGTTTTAAGCACTCAAAATCTATTGGTAGTTTTACCGTTCTGTTTGAACAAAGGGTCAATAAGAAAGAATTTGTATTGGTCAAACGAAGAAATTGTACTTCTTGTTGAATTGTCGCTATTGGTTGTAATTATTTCTAAATATTTTTCATGTTGTGGCTTTAATGCCAACAATATGTTTGTATTTTGTCAAGATAAAGCTTTCCATATATATGTAAATATTTTACATATTTCATATAATATCTCATAGATATTATATGTATGTAATTTTCTTTTTATAAGATAGTATCGTCCGGGGTCGGTCGATTGGTTGATTGGGTGATTATCACTATGTATTCGAACATCATATCATTGTATGAATATTTTACAATACAACAAACGATAAGCAAACGTAAAACACTTAAATAATCTCGCGTTAAATACATTTTAATAGTGTACTTAATTGCTTATAAATATCGACAAAAACAAATCTTATTACCATAAATCATATCACGAACAGTTTTTACAAATATCGAGAGTAATATAATTGTTTGTATTTTCGTGACTAAAAATAAGTACTTATTTATGTAATACATAAGTACAAAAACTAAATCGTTTAAAGGTCGTAAAAGGCTGTCTAACGCAAAAATTCTTTTTCCTAATCGAACTGTTATTTAAACAAACAAACTCTCTAGCTTTATGAATTATTAACTATAGATAATATTTATCAAGTCGTTTTATAATTTAGATATCTAACTTAAATGAAACGGAAAAAAGTCATATATTATTTAGGTACTCCCAAAAGTGATACTATCTTATGTGGTTACGTTGCTGAAGTAAAAAAAATCTGCCTTAAATATATTTTTACAGTAAATTGACCTTTAAGCCAATAAGTCTTAAAGTTCAAGCCATTTCATAATAATAGTTACTCCGGTAACTTATAACAATACTAGATTGACAGAAATAACAGAGATTAGAAAACAAAGAGCTACTGACTGGTTCGTTTACTTTAAAATCTTCTTAATTAATGTTATCACTTAACTCTATAACTAGCTCTGTGTCATTAATAAAATAAAACTGTAGGTGAAGTAAGTTACAAGTTCTTCATGAATAATGAAAATTGATTAAAATAGCTAATAATATTCTGTCGTGATTAACTTTCGCCATAACAGGAACTAGTTGTAATAAAGTATGAAGAACTAAAAATACCTGGACGCGTCGGGGTTTGATCTCCAATGTTCACTTTTTAACTCAATTTAATCTCCACTCGCTTTGTCACTATTCGATCCGGTTTGACCACGGGTGCACAGTGCGTGCGCTTACGTCGGGCTCTTGCGGCATTCTGCGCTCGCGCACCCGCTGGGGCAGTGCCGCTGACCTCCCTGATGCAGGAAGTTCACGAAAAATCTTATTGTATAATGGATGCGGCACTATCTTTCATGTTTCAATGAAAAATCATTACGCTACATTACGACCGTATACATACATAGAGTTCCTGATTGAGTGATTCGTTGATAAAAATAATGTTTTTTTTTTAAACAATTCGATAAGTTTTTAATTTATTTCTATATATTGGTCTTTTCAAATTCAATACATAAATGCGTAAGAATAGGAAATGTATTATTGTTTCTTATCGAAACTAAATTCAGACCTTAAATGATATTTAAATAACTGACGATAAAAAATATAATTTCTACCAACATGTGTTTCTGTATTGATAATAATATTAGTATCTGCAAACATCTGCTATACAAGTCTTTGACTCACACATAGAACGTGTCGATACCACAATGTTTACATCTCTGTATTCCTGGGTATAAATAACCTAGGGCGAGGTTAGCCGGTGTAGAATCAAGAATGTGCTAAATTTGTGTATAAGTATAATAAATGAAATAGATTTTTTTTTTAAATTTTATTCGAATATAACATTAAATATCATTATACTGTTTTATTAGAACAAAATGAGAATAAAGTAAAGTATTGACATTTTGCAGCATCTTTTATAAGATAACTTGTGGCTCAGTTCTCTGATATCTTAAGGTTTTACCGAATTATAGGAGATTGTGAAAATTATTATATTATTATCAATAATAAAGATGATATAATATACATAGATGTATATATACGTACCTATATGTATATTATGGTATAAGTGTTTAAATGCCTCCAAATGCTTATTTATTATTAATATATATTTTTTGTCTATATTAAATACTGTTCAAATCCGTAATGAACTTAGTATGGTTTTATTACTTCATGTGCTAGCGTGACCTCTCAGGAATTGAACTCTGCCCCGAGCGTCGCTGTTACATTTTCTGCACCTACGCTTCGCACTGTGCAAATACAATAGGTACCTTTATTTATTACATCCGTATTTTCGCTTACAGAGTATATATAGTTGCTATACAAGATTTATATTAACGTTAGAAAAGTTTTATTTCTTTGTTTAATTTTAACGATACGAATAAATTAATTTTGTAAAAGTTCTATGTAAAAAAATATTAAAGAACATTATTATATGTTACCAAATGTTATGTTTATAATGATAATAATTTATGGATTGAATGTGTAATGAGATTAGTTATTAACGTCGACCGTGTGGTATTGTTTCCGGTTCAGACATTTTCGCAACGTTGATAGAATAGAACAGGTAAAGTAAGGGAACAAGATAATCTTTGAACCCAATGACTTTCTAATGGCCAGATCAGGGGTTTGAATCCAGGACTCCCAGGACGACGTGGTCTGCCCAACGTCAATGAGTCAACGTCAATTAAATAAATTAGTCCTTTGATATTAAAGTAACATCTTTTAGGTTTTATTTCTGGAACCCGAGTTCGAGGTTTTTCGGTTTTTCTATCGAGATTCTTAGAAGCAATCGGAGTCTGGAAATTCGTATTGTTTACATTCCTGTGCTTCGTAAATCCGTCGGTACTGCTCCTTAACTCTTTTCGGTTTCAATGAGGATGAGGGAATAGAGAGTGCACTTGCGTTTGCCCATATACCTGTGCGCTATATTATGTTCTGCGCAGTTGGCTAGTCTCTTGAGAATGGCCGCCGGGCGCCGTGGCCGAAATCGTTCAGGACGATGATACAATTAATAATTAAAGCTTTCGATGAGTTTTATCATCTATGTGTCAAATTAAATAACTTAAAAAATACCTTAAGACTATTCTGCACGATTTTTTTCTCAACTCACAAAGCTCTACGTTTCGATCTCTTCTTCATAACCTATTTTTATTTAAAATGATTGTCCATGACAGATTAGAAAGAGAATCGACATTTTCTCAAGTCGACGTAATAACGCCTTACATTCACTGATTTCTATGATTATGAACTTATACCATTTAGCTACTATTATTGTTATATTATTTATTTATTTATTCGAAACACCTTCGTTATATTTACAAAGTCGGCAACGACTTACAACAAGATTAAATGAAAATAAATGATATAATTTTGTTACCCACATATATATATATATATATATATATATATATATTACTTTCACGTAGTAATCGTCTGTTTATATGTTCTTGCTTTATAAATTTTATTGGTGGCAATTTTCAAATTATTTTACGATCACATGACGTACTTGAAAATTAAACTGTCATCAATGGCTTTAATCTATAGCTACTGTAACATTGTGTTTTGTAAAAATGTGAAAACTAATGTGTAATAAATATTTATAAATGATGTACTAGTTCTTAACTTAATTAATAAAATAAATAAAAAAAGAGTAAAATGTATTGAAACTAAAATAAAAATGCGTTGGTGTCTGTGTAAAAATCGTTATTTAGACATCGGTTTATGTGAAGTCACTGCTAAGGAATTAAAAAGAAAGGAATTAGAAGTAACGCTGAAAGAAAAAGAAGTTAACAAAAAGGCTGAACATTTAGAGAAAAGGATTAAAGAATTAGAGAAACGGTCTGAACATAAGGCTAAAAAGGATTTAGCTGCAGCGGCCAAATTAGACATTGCACGTAATAAGTTATTAAAAGTCCTCTACAGTAACAAAAACTTTAATAAATGTGAAAAATGCCATAAAAATAAGAAGAAAAATCGAGACAAACATTCAAAGAGAAATTCAAAAAGTTCAAAACAAGCAGGGCTAGGTATTTTACATAATTTCTTTGACAAATATTTTAAAATGGATAAAAAACTTAGCAACTTGATGAAGATAAATAGTCAAGATTTTATAAATACTTTTAAACGAATACTTTTGCAGCCATATACGAATACATATCCATCTTATAAGATGTCCAATAATTACGGTAGACGAGCATTGACTGAGCCTCGAAACAGAAGGGATCCATCTTTTGGTGATTGCTACTTGACGTCATTACGAAAAACTCCGCAATTATGGATATACCACCAATTGCCTTGGTTTTATCCGCATTACTTAAGTGTTCGAGCTCAGTACAAAAACTGTGGATTTTTATTCATGATTTTGTTTGGGTTCTTGTTATGGATACCTTGCTTTATTTGTTTAGGACTATGTGAATGTTTAATTTGTTGTTGCTGTTATGATTGTTAATGAAATATATAGGTACTTGAAGATTAAATCATTCAATATGAAATATAGTTACTTAGAGAATACATAATAATGAATTGAATGTTTAAATAAAGGTTATCATTTTTACCAATGTTTTATCTATATAAGTACGTACCTACAAAATAAAAGTAGTATCTGTAGTATATCAGTTGTCTGGTAACAGGTTTCCATAGTACAAGCTCTGCTTAATTTAGGATCAGATGGCCGTGTGTGAATAATGTCCCAGGATATTATTATTATATTATAACTTAAGCAATAAATAACGCTGGCTAGATCCATACTAGCTGGAGGACCTAATTTGCTAACTTTTTTCGAATGAGTCTTGAATCTTTATATAATTTATAAGCAATTTACATAGAGCTAAGATTTAAAATATAAATTTAATACCGGAGCTACACTAAATAAATATTCCCTAGTAAATATATTTTTAAAAATTAAAAATTTACAAAAATGTTATAAAACAACACTGTCTTAATATTGACACTCAATAAATGTGCTTAGATCATAATGATCTCAGTTATGAGCTATAGTCCAGTACAATTAATATATTAATTATCATAGGTCATTTTCATAGCTATAGAAATCTTCAGTTACTTTTGAGTCGACCTTTTTTGATAACTATGCATTATCTATTAGATAATTTGTAATTCGATTTATTTAATTTTATTTACCTTTCTCTTCAAGACTGTAATGTTCACCCTTTGCTTTAACTCAAGTCGTAATATCGGTATTACAAATTAAATAATAAATATTATATTTTATATATCAGCTCGCTATACACACACGCCATCTTCACTTCACCCCAATATCAATTACCAATATTTGTATATATATTCTATTTCCCGCGCTTCGCGATGTATGTCATCCGAGATGACAGATGGATAGATATACAGATAATATATATTCATGTTATAAAATACTACTTAATATATTATTGTTAATGTGTGTACACTACGAGATCATTTCTTTACTGGATGTTACTTTTATATTATATATGTTTGATTTAGGTATTTTTATTTGTAAAGATATTTCATTTTTGTCTATTTCAATTTAAAAAATAATGTCATGCTATAGTGACTTACCGCACTTGACATTGCAATAAAAAATGTAATTTAGCATAAACGTCACTTTTTATAGTTATTTATTGAGATTTCTCGTTGACTAATAAAATAAGAAAAAACATTTCTATATTTATAATCAGAAGTTATGTTTAACGTGTTTTTTTTACCATTTTTACAATAAAAATGGGGCAGGAATGTTTTTCTTTTCATCAATTACGATTATTAAATTTTAATAAATTTAGCAACCATTTTTGTCGAACTTCTGGAGAAATAAAGAAATGCCCTAACCATGATAAAATAAAGAGTGACGCTAAAAGGCAAAGTAAAGTTATAACAAATTGCTCAGTTGGGAAAAATTCAAATTGCCTAAAAATTACATCAAAAGTTTTTTTACAAAAAAGCCTAAGGTCACCTCTCACCGTAACCAATTGTGTATCAAATAGGTTACCCTTTGGTACGTAGAATGAAACAATACCTTCTACTAATTTGTTTTCAGTCTAAAAAATATCACAATGTTAAAATCCTTATTTAACCAAAGAAAACACATTTGTTTTGTATTAGACGAGATTTTACTTATAGCATCAAGTATGTAAAGGACGAACAACCAAAGATATTTCCGCATTTATAATAATAACACACTGATGGCTTTCATCATTTTTGCTGTTTACTTAGTTATTAATTCTAAATTCTTAATTTTAATCTAAATATAACATTTTGATGAGTTTTATGTTTCGAATAATGTTTTAAATATTTAAACTACAAAACTGTCTTGACTTACTCATATCTTAATGTTATAGTAACGATATCACCTGTACGATGGCGTCTCCTTTATTCGAATTTATATTTACCTTTGTATATATTTTAGGTACGAGTACATCGAAGTTTCCTATAATTACCAATACTCACCAAAAATCAAGAAGGTTACAGGACGTTGAACAAAAATTTTCGTTATATAGTGTGTTTTCGGATAAAATTAAACCGAAAATTTGTAGTTTTTTGAAGTCTAAAACAGGTTCAAAACGTGAAAAATCTACTGTGAAACAAAACTCATCCAGACATCATAAAGGTGATGACATTCAAATTTTTTTTGACCCTAATCGATTTAAATCTCAAAAAAGACTTAGAAAGCGAAAAGTTATTGGAGATTATAGAATGGATATGTTGTATGACTCAAAATCGTCACGCGATGAAAACGATTTTAAGTGCAATCGTCAACATAACGTTAACTGTTATCAGTTATTAACATGTAATAGAAACAAATTTGCTCAACGTCATAGATGTAATAATATTAATCATAGACGCGATTGTACTAACCCTGAAATATATATTCAAAAAAATAATCCAAGACTTACTTCAAGAACTTGTGTGTGTAGCAAACCAGTACATTATAATTTGGTCGACTTCCCATGTCACATGACGGATAAAGGCATAGACGTGAAAAATAGTTCATGCAGAAATTGTAATTACAATGCAGTTGCAGAAAATCAACGTTCACGAATAAGTCGAGAAGTTTTAGTTACACCTTCTTGTTTATTTATTAGTAAAAGTGGCGCTGGAGACTCGGCCACACGTCATCATAGTTTGGATTCAAAAATTCAAGCAGTGTGTGTTGCGAAACATACTGGCAATGGTGATTCCGAACTATTAGGAAATAGGAAATGCCCTGACAAACCAACATTTTCACTATTTTCTGTTTACTGTTGTAATAATCATTTCGTAACTGTAATAAAATCAGTTCTAAAAAAATTTATCTTGGGCTTAGCAATTATAGCATGGTCTCCTTGCATTATATCAGTTTGGACATATTGGTTAATTACTTATCCATTACGACCGCAACATATTTTTACACAAGCCAAAATTGATGAAAGGGGTAAATGTAAATCTTGCGGAAATTTAATGTGGCATTGCATTTTTCATTCAATTGCTCGAGCTTTAGAGAAAGTTGTTCACGCTTATAACATACTAGTATCTTCAATAAAAAATCAAAAATCGTGTGTTCATGACACGAACAACATAAAGCCGTGTCTACCACAATTATCTTTAGTAAATAGATGTCTACCTTACAAGCTTAGACAATTGCATATTAATGCAAATCCGAAAGAAAGGTACACCTTGTGCTACACGAGACGTAGGGGATGGGTAATAAAAGCTTCAAGAAAATATCCCAATCGAAAACGCAACTCACACAAATGTTATCATAAAAATATAAATATTGCCAAAAAATGTGATGCAATGAAACATAAAAAATATTCTAGAATTTTTCCAATACACAACTGCAAAACTTTACCTAGTTTCAAAAATTCGTCTTGTATACAAATATTTAAGAATGGACATAAAGAAAATAAACCTAAAAGAAACATTAGAACTTATTTATCAAAAATGGTTTCTACTAAAAGTTCTCCTGTTTTAAGAACATCCAGTTCTATTATTGTAAATCCTCTATCGAAATACACTTTGACAAAAAAGTACGATACATCGGATATTTTCAAAAGAAAAGGAAAATCATGTACATGCCTTTTCAGAGATAATCTATTAGTTGTATCTAATGAAAACATTGAAATGAATACAAGGAAAAGAAATATTGCTGAATGTTCACATTCGAGAGACGTCGTTTACAACCCTCAAATACATTTACGAAGACAAAAACATCAAGAACTTGTTTCAAATAATTATCAATGTACGGGAGTCATTAAAGGAAAAACAGGATGGATTCCATGTTCATATTCGCATAGAAAAATTGTATCACACAATAAGCGTCCTTGCTGCCCTAAAATTACTTTCGTTAAGCCTTCGAAACGGAGAACACAAACTAAGTATGTATTATTATCTAGAGATAATGTTAGAAAATTGAAACATACAACGTGTGAGAATCAATTTACAACGTGTGAGAATCAATTTAAAAAATTAACTATGAGACAAAAACTAATTAGGTGTTACAAAAATATCAAAACTGTTGTGTGTGCAACGGATACTGAGGTATGGGAATCTGATGACATTTGCAAAGATATGTATGTTTCCAGTTTAAGAAAGAAGCCATGGCTTTGGATATACAAGCGCTATCCCTCTTTTTATCCTTACTTTTTAGAATTTATCCGATTTAATGTAAACTGCGTTCATTGCTTTTTATTGATGATTTCATCTTGTATTTGGTTTCCAATAATATGTTGTTGTTACTATTGTTGTTCATTAATTTTTGAATGTTTATAACAATTTTGTACGTAAAACATTGTATTGGTACCTATGTATTTTATTAATACTATGATATGGTATAATATTTTAATGTATTATGACCTTAAATCACATTAAATTCGTGTTATTGTATCCAAAATATTTAACTGTTATTATATTATTAAATTAAAATTATTTACATAATTATTATTTATTTCAGTTAGGGTACATAAATGTCTTAACTAGTTAAAAAGTAGTAATGGTCTATCTATGGGATCATCTTAATGTTTGAGATGGGATATTTTTTATTCTGATAATAATACAAACACCACTGTAATATTTATTTGTGTGAAATAGTAGCTCGTATTGTTCGACAAATACACAGAAACCTTTTGTCTTGAATCAAGCTATGGCAATTTCATGGCATGGCAAAATCACTGTTATTGTAATGGCAATCTTCATTTATAACTGTATGGTGCAACATCGTTGCCTTTTTTCAAATTAAAAAGTTGTAGGTAGAAGGTCCTACCTCCTCTGTCGAAATCAATGTCATGTAAATAGACATATGTCAAATGATATATCAAACTCAAAGAGATGTCAGACTTCTGTTGTTTGTATATTAATTTATTAACAATGTATTAATTTACAATTTCATTAATCGATGTTTTTTTTCATTTCCAAGCTAAGTAATTTAAACAGAACCGAAAGTGTAGGACAGTCTTACTAAGTTGTTTAAGTGGTACAATTAAAATGCAGTCAACTGAAAAACGCAGTAAATCAGTGGACCTAGCTGCCATGGAACCGGCAACTAGAGTCAAGCAACTGGCTAATTACGGAGCTATGGTCGAAGTTGATCCAAATGTTCCGCCAAGGAGGTGAGCTGTTTATAATGTAATATTTAAATATTAATATGTTTCATTTGTCCTTTTCATTAGTAAATTAGATTATATGGATCCACTCATGCTAAATAACAGAAACAGAACAGGTAGATTCCATGACGCTATGTTTCTTTCAACATTTAGTAGTAACAACCATCATCCTATTAAAAAAATTATATAATTATTTCAGGTATTATCGATCGGGCTTAGAGATGGTGAGAATGGCAAACGTGTATTTAGCAGAAGGTAGCCTTGAGAATGCCTACATATTGTATATGAAATTTATGACATTATTTTTGGAGAAAATAAGAAAGCATCCGGAGTATAATACAGTACCAATTGAAGAAAAGTCTGTAAACCAATCTATGTTAAAAGAGGTGATGCCAAAGGCTGAAAAACTTAAACAGAAACTGTTAGAACAATTCAAAAAAGAACATGTGTATTATATAGAGAATGAGGTATTGTTTTATATGTGTATTGTATGAGATATATATGACAAAATTGATTTACATTGTATTGGAAGTATAGAATTTCTATCATGTTTTTAGGAAAAAAGAAGAATAGCAGAAGAGGCTAGAAGGAAACAGGAACAGGATGATGCAAAGTTGGCGCAGCGCCTTCAGGCCGATGAGAATAGACAAGATGAACATCCAACTTCACCTCACTTACTAAATGCAGTAAGTTTAAAGAAGCCGTATTTAAAAATATAACTGAGCTGCTTAATTAAGAAAGCATTCAATATTTAGTTCAACATTTAGTTTAGTTTAGTCAAGTTATAATTACATTAATGATAGAAGCAGATTCTATGTTCTACTATATGTATTTTATTATTGAAATAGTTAATTATTTTTATTAAATCAAAAAAAAAAAGTAATAGTAACACTACTTTAATAAATTTAAAAGGATTAAATCGTTTTCCTATACTTTTTAGTATATAAATGTGGTATTGAGGTAGTATATACATGGATACTTAACAAATTAGCTTAGTGATTGTGATCATAAGAAATATATAATTAAAATTGAAATTTTGAGTACCTAATAATAGAATATATCTTTCAGGAAGAATGGGCAGTCACTCCATCTGCCCCGCCAGTGGATGGAGTGCTATATCCTGATGACTTTGCATCTGAGCCTCCTCGTGCAACACTCATACCACCTCCCAGGCCACAGCAGTATGTAACATTTCAATTAATACTTTATTGACAACATTTATAAACACCATTTGAAATTTATGCAAAACATATTTTGTGTATTCTCTTATCGAGGTAATTTCTGTCTCTCTGTGTTTGTTTGACGTTGAAGACGACTTGACTGACTGAATTAAATTTGTAAGATTATTTCTATGAAAATAGTGCATTTATATTCAAAAATTAAATACATTTTAAATACTTATCTACTTTTAATGAACGCAAAACTGAGGCCCACAAGGTGTATATCCCCGGTCCGTCCTTCGTATCAGTGCATTGTATAAGAGGCCCCGCAGGCCGGTCGCGCCGCTGGGCGCGGAGCGGCTGCGCGCCGTGCGCGTGCCGGCCGCGCTGCTGGCGCGCTTCCTGGCGCTCGCCGCCGCCAACACGGCGCGCAACGTGGAGCTGTGCGGCATCCTCGCCGGCATACTGGTACGGCCACTTCGTTATGCCCTAGGGGGGTCTCTACCCCCCTAGGGCATAATCTCATGTTTTTACCCCCCTCTACCCTGGTAGAGGGGGGTGTCCCTATGAAGGACAGGGTTCGGAACTTATTTCTACCATTTCCCCTTACAAGA
This sequence comes from Nymphalis urticae, assembly GCA_905147175.2. Lineage (NCBI taxonomy): Eukaryota > Metazoa > Arthropoda > Insecta > Lepidoptera > Nymphalidae > Nymphalis > Nymphalis urticae. The sequence continues at coordinate 12,288,772 of LR989983.1, forward strand.
AGAATAAACATGTGCAACAAAAACATGAGATTTCCTCATAATGTTTTCTTTTTTAATGTTATTTTTTTCAGTCTATGCATGACATATATCCAAAAATAACGACCGCCAGTGTACCCGTATCTTGGGGCTAGCGTTATTTATAAACACGAATTGAAAGCTAATAAAAACTCCTTGTTACTTCCGAACCCAAACAAACTGTAAAATTATGGTCAACATCGACAAATTAGCACAGTTTTGTGACTTGTCATTGTAAATTTATATCGACACGTATATAATAACAAAAACAAATATGCTTTATTGTACACCAAACAATAACAATAACATACATAGATAAAAGTTACAAAAGGCAGTCTCATTAAACATAATAAGAACAATGATATCATAAAAATATAATCAGAAAGAAAATATCCTGAGCATCAATACCACAATTGTTTACTAAAATTTTCACTTCAATGCTCTGTCCAGGAACGTGACCAGCTAAAGATAACTCACGTGGTCGTCCCGAAGCAGACGGGCACAGCGGACTCGTGCAGCACCAACAATGAGGAGGAGATTTTCCACTACCAGGACCAACACAATCTCATCACACTCGGGTGGATACATGTAAGATATTCGTCATATTCGATAACGTTACGTCCTAAGGACAACCCTTACATGTAAACTAAAATATACCTTATTTCGTATGGCATAAAGTGTTTTTTTGTTTGTTCTGTTAAGTTGTATATTAAAAGTGCGTTATATTCGTTAACCTCGCGGAAAGTCATTTTTATATATATTATATATTGTTAAGTACCTTATGTATCTACATTTTATTTTAAATATGTGTAGCGGCAAATTGGTCTCCTGATGGTAAGTGGTCATTGCTGCCCTCAAACATTAGCGCTGTAAGTAGTATTTATTATTAAGTCACCAACCTTGAGAACTTAAATGTTCTAAAATTTTCTAAAATAAATTGTCTGTAGTCACACTGGCTCACTCACCATTCAAACCGGAGTACAACAATCCTAAATATTATTGTTTTGCGGTAGAATATAATGAGTGGGTGGGTGGTACCAACTTAGAGGCGCTTGCACAAAGCGATATAAAATAGCCAGTCCGGCAAAGGCGTAGTCGGTTTTACTTTCGGAAGCGATAAAAAGTCCCACAACATTTCTACACGAAAAACTGTCTGTAATTGTTTCAGACGCACCCCACACAAACCGCATTCCTGTCGTCAGTAGACCTTCACACGCAGTGCTCTTATCAGCTGATGATGCCTGAAGCCATAGCCATTGTCTGCGCGCCCAAATATAATGAGTGAGTATAAATTGATGGTGAAAACAGAAACCAAAAACAATGTTCAATTTTCTTCGATTTAAGGAAAAAATCATACTTTTTTTTTTACTTGAAATTTCTCGTCTTTTTATCAAAGTATTTCTGTTATTAAAAAAAAAAATAATGTGTAAATTATTGTGCTACAAACATAATTTGATGAAATTAGTGCATTTCCGTGAATGGGCGAGTATGTAAAGCAGTTGGTCCTGCGCTTCAAGCGCAAGCTACTTTCCGCTCTTGTCGGATTTGATGTCATTTAGAATTATGAGAGTGAGGGAATAGAGAATGCACTTGTGTTTGTGCACACACTTGTGCACTACATTATGTCTCGCACAGTTGGCTGATCTTTCGAGAATGGCCGCCGTGGCCGATCAGGTTTATCAAAATTTCATTACGAAATGTGACTTTGCAGAACTGGCTACTTCGCGCTCACGCCGGAGTACGGCATGCAATATATCGCCAACTGCCGGCAGACTGGCTTCCACCCGCATCCCAACGAGCCCCCACTCTTCTATGTACGTATACAATTACTAAACACGAAATATACAATACACAATCACGATTGTCATGACTACCTCGTTGGTCTAGTGGCTACTTGTTAGGCCGCAGGCTCGGAGGTCCTGGGTTCAAATCCCAGGTCGGACCAATAAAAAGTTATTGAGTTTTTCTGTCGAAAATTCTCGAAGTCTGGACGTAATGCCGGTGATCCTGCGCCTGACTTCTTTCCGTCGTGTCGGATTGCCGTCCCATCGGATTATGAGAGTGATGAATAGAGAATGCACTTTGCGCACTATAATATCTCCTGCGCATTTGGCTACCTGGCATACCATCATTCTATATCTTCTATTTTGAAGTAGCAATTAATATAATAAGTTACCTATCTTATGTTTTTATTTTAATAATTAAAAAAAATGATTTCATAATGAACACCTAAAACAATATCGCTTGCCAAACAATAAACATTTAATATGTTAGCTACAAATAGAGTAATAAAAACTAGTAATAAAATTCAAAATTGACATTAACTTCATGAAAAGAACACTAACTCTTAAGAATCATCTGGGCTTATACCAGCTGTGGGACATTTACAGGGTGCTAAGTGCTTTAAGGACAATAATTTACAGCAGAGATTTAATTATTTATAATATTTCTTTGTTAACATATTATATTTTTTTTATTTTTAGACGGTTTCACACATAAGCATAGACAACACGGCGCCTGTGGAGATGGTGGACCTGAGAAGATGAGCTCGCACAGCCGCAACTCGCTCTCGTAGCTTATGTCGATTGCAGTGTTTTTATACGGGGAATAACAGATATATTAGGGTAGAATCTATGTACACAACGCTACCGTATGTTACTAAGCCGTGTCTACACTAATTGTTTAGTCAATTTCATCAAATGAATTCTAAATTATACTGATATTTATTTTTAATACAAGCAAGGAGATGTGATATCAACGATTTGATAGTTCAATGTGTACAGACAGGTCCAGTGTATAAGAGTCATGATCTCAATTGAAATATGCGGATGTGAATCTAGGTTAGACATATTTTTGCGTTTATCAGATTAAATTGCATTTTGTCTCGTTTGCTTCTTAAAAATAATAATATAGCAAGGAATGAAGAATCATGTGACGTGTTTTGTCATCAATCCGTTTTAATAGAGCGTAGCGAATTAAGTTTTTAATTTGAAGGTCATTAGCGGCCCAGCACCGGCAATACGATTGTATAGTCAACGTTCGAATTATATATCGTTTTATATTTAAACATCCAGAAATTATATATTTATGATTGTTGTGTTATAAGTGATTATAAATATAATATTATTTAATAAAAAAATATATATATAAAAATGTTACTCAAAATTGAATCTTTATTTTTTTTTTACAATTTGCTAATATCTGTCTGTTACTATTATTAATTATCTCATATGAGAGTCTAGTTAGCGTGATTGATTTGTAACTTACTGTAAATGTTAATGTAAAGTTGAGGTCACACCTGCGCTATGAGACATTGACAACGACAGTGAGACTAACCGTCATCGGTAGTAAGGTGATATTGGAGAGATGATATTTTTCAAAAATTATAAGCACGCTTTTACTATATATAATACTATTTTATATACATATTAGTAAAATATATTTACCAAGTATTAACAATATATTTAACTGTATCTATTTTATGTAAAATTAGCGTTTTTTGTCAATATCTTTGTCTATGTGCAGTAGTGAACACATATCCACTCAGCCCCTTTCTTTATCCATAAACCGCTCATATAATATGGAACAAGAATTCGTCACGTTCCCTCAGCTAAGTCGTCGCTATGTAGTGGTCCTTATTTGGTCCTATAATTGTTCTGTAAACAATTTCATAGTGTTCATATTCAATAGAAAAATACTGCCGATATTAGATACTAGATTGTATCTGATCATATTTATACTTAAGACGGTTTAATCAGAATATTTTCAGATATCTCTTCAACGTAAATTCGCAACACATACCAATATATAACTATTTTTCTAACATTTATATGTAAATGTATTTTCATAGTAGTGAGTCAAAGATTTGCTTTCTAGTACAAAATTACCATTGTATAATTGTTAAGATACTGTATACAACGACCGATGAATTTTGACACATTTATGATATTTCGTAATTGTACTATCCGTTTTGTTTTTTATTATGTACGAGTATGTCGCTGATTGCGTCTATGGTCTAGTGGCTAGCTTGTAACATCTAAAGGTTAGAGAATATTTTTTGCTAAGAAATTCTCTTCAAAGCCTGGAGTGATGTTGGCAGTGCTTCTGTCCCATGCCTTAGAATGGGTCTGATCGCGGTGTAATCGAGATGTTTTGTTTAGCAATCACGTCCATATGTATTGTTAATTCGTCTGCATTTTTTTGCAATATTGCTTTTAAACGTTAATTATCAGACAGTCGGAAAATGTTTCCTACTTGCAGTGTGCAGCCATATTAGTGTAGTTATACGATAGCGTGCAATAATTCTAAATCACGTCTTCAAGACTGAATTGACAAGATAACGCAGCAGTGTTATATGATTTTAAATTCATGTTTAAATGTTAAATTACGTGATATTTTGCTTGTGATTAAGTCTCTCTTTGTAAATATATTAAATTTATGATTTTGTTTGTTAATTTGTTTTGCATCAATTCACGCGTATTGTTTTAGAGGACACTTGAGTTTATTCACGTTGGAAATAGAAATAGGTACATTTGTACGTTAATCGTGTTGTATTATTTACACTGACAAGGGTGTCGTACTGAAATGTTTGTTACATATTGATCTTATGTAAGTGTGATTTGTACGGACCAATGTAAATAAAGGCAATTTGTTTAATATATATGTTTTATTTATGAAATTAAATACAGTGATATATCGTTACTGGCAGTGATGGCCGTTACAAAGCGTCTACTACACAACTAACGACAATAATACATTCATATTGCATATCTAAGAACTTAATCTATACGTATAGAATTGTGAAAATTAGTACAAAATGAAACCAATAGATGACGTTGATTCATTATTTAACATAACTTAATCGCACAAACTATCAGGCTCATATTTGGTACTTATTGAATTAATACAGTTCATGAATAATTGTTTTTTTTTTATAGTATATGTAGGACACCTGATGGAAAGTGGCCACCAGCGCCCATAGACATTGGCATTCTAAGAAATGTTAACCATTGCTTACATCGCCAATGCGCCACCAACCAAGATTTTATGTCCGTTGTGCCTGTAATTACACTGGCTCATCCTTCAAACCGGAACACAACATTACCAAGTACTGCTGTTTTGCGGTAGAATATCTGATGAGTGGGCGGTACCTACCCCGTCTGGGTAGCTTGCACAAAGCCCTACCACCAGTTGAAATTGTATTGTTGTTTGTTTGTTTGAATTGTAAAGATTATTTAAATTAAATAGTTTTTTAAACGTTGTTAAGTAGGTATCTACCATCCATACCATTCTCAATTAACCAAAAGTTATATAATATTGCTTAACCGACAGCCAAACAGGTCAATCGACGCGTTTACGTATCATATAGTCGTTCCATCAAAACTAATTTGATGATAATTGTGATTGCCATTATAGTAATAAGCATATTTTTATTGCATTTTCCAGCAATATATTTAATTTTTCTTTAACTAAGCAAGCAAGCCTTTCTTAGTATAATAAAGCAATCCTAACTATAACGGGTGTATTTATGTATCTAAATTCGATTACGACGATTACGATTAACTATAACCCGTGTTGGTTGAAAGATGAAATATTAATGGTACGACTCCGCTTAATTAACATATATTTTTAATTAAACATTGTTATTCGTGCATACTTATAATATACTTTGTAGAATAAAATACAATATAGATATAATACGTTTCTTTTATGTCTTGATTATATAATAAGCAATATACATTCTACTGTTTTATAAGGCACTCGGTGCTTAATTTTATAATAATAATATCTTAATTTTTAAGTTATATCTAATCGGAAGCACAAATTATATAAGAAAAGGAATACTTTAATTTAAATAGCATTTTTAATGAGGAAGCTTACGATGATTTACTTTTAAAGCAAACTAATGAATAACTGAGAAACTATATTTTGAATTTCAATTTCAATATTAAAAAAGTACTTTAATAATTTTAAAAAGATATTTAACGAATACGATAACAATAATTTTGTTTATTTTCTATAATCCTCATTTTTTTTTCTTTTTCGGGGAAATTATTCAAAATTCTATCGGATGTCAAATTATATCCATACGCCATTAAAATTGACTTAGAGGCAATGTAACGAATATTGCCACGGCTAAGTCACGGAGAGAGTTAGTTTTTTACTAGTGCTCGGAGAATATTAGTTTTTTTATGTGATATTCGTATGGATTCAATTTTGAAGGAATCTTAATTAACTCTAACCTAACTCATAATCGTTACTTAGCGGGTGCTTAGTTAAACATTGAATTTACTCTTCCTCTCATTATTGATTTGACATACGAAAGATGAAGACACGGCGTTATTTAACTACTCATTCGGTAAACAACATTTATGAGTAAGGCTGTTCATTTTAAAAGTTTTTTTAAATAAAGAACAAACGTGACAACATTGCGAAAACTACGAATATTTTTTAATTTCTAGTTAGAACATGTGTAACAGCGATATAACTTTATAATAAAATATGTACCTCGTACACAAGACAACCAGTGACGTAGCTTGCCTTTGATAAACAGGGCCCGTATCAAAATTTGATGGGGGGCTTCATCCTAACTGCGGTGATGACATTTTTTTTCACGCGAATTTAGAGACATGACCCTCAACGAATTAAACTACCTATTTAAATTTATTTTTCAAATGTGTAAAAATACATATATATATTTTCATTTCTTCCCGGGAAATTCAGCGTACGGTCTTACAATTCGTGTGACTTTGGATAACATTTTACGAATTTTTGCTTACTCGATTGGTGGGTTAGGAATATGTAAAAACTATAAAAAGTATTAGAAATTGTCTTTGATCTCATCCTGATAAGAAAGTACTGACCGTCCGCCTATAAACCAAGATAATAAACAAATAGTAACGAACTATATAATAACATGGTGAACTATATAATAAGTCTTAAAAATAAATCTTATATAAATTTGACTATTTACTTCTGAAGTGCCAAAAAACCTTATTTCTAAAACATTTAAGGCACTATCATTTTATCCGCAAATATTTCGACTAATTAACTAAATATAGTAATTTATTTTGTAAAATAAATTGCTAATTTTGTACAATTATCAGTGCCTTTACGTTATTTTATAATAACTTGTAGGTACACAATTTACGTTTTACAGTGATAAAATATTATTACATTTATATTGCTAAATTTGCTTAATCTTATTGCTTAGTAAAGTTTAAAAGAACAAGGCACCTTTTTGGGGCATAGGTAATTAGTAGAATTACAATTAAAAGCTTAATATAAACAATATAAAGCAATTTTTATAACGTACTTTTTATGAGTATGTTGAGTTGTAGAGCTTAAAAGTGTGCAACATATGAAATACCTATGATATACAATTTATTCATAGTTTCTTTATGGGTAGCATTTGACATTATAACGAAGTATTGGTTCTGAATGTTATTAAGGGGGAGATAAACAGGAATCGAAGTTAGCAATTTTTTTAAGCTATAGTTCATTAAATTTTACCGATTAATATAAGTGCGAAGGTGAGTTTGTCTTAACTACTGAACTAGTGACAATAATAGAATTCCATACAAATCGCAGTTAACGTCAACGCTATCGAATGAGTCATGAAATTGGCATACACATTGTCAGGGGCCAGAAATGGATATAAGTTAGGTTAACACCTACCTGGACACACTTCATATAATAACTAGTAGTGTCTACGGTTTCACCCACGTTTGAATACATGCGTGTTTCACACGGCGCTGTACTTAATAAAGTGCATCTCGTCTACTACATATCAGAACCTACAGTTTGCCAGTTTGTTTGACATATATGGTTATTTGACATATAATTCGATATTTAAAGTCGTAGCGTAATGTTATATAGCCTATATTTTTTAGTTCTTGAGATAAGCGCGTGTAAATATACAAACTGTAAAAACATATACCTTCTTAACAGTCGAGAAGTTCTTAATTACAGCCTAGTGCTTTTTAAATGTATTAAAAATATAAACATAAATTGATGCCTATCATATAAATTTAATTTTTAATTTGAATAAAGTAATATGCTATGTTGCTAGATCATAGAGCCAGTTTTATTTTAAAAGATATTCAGAACACAGTTGAAGGTTACTATTAAAGCAGTTATTTGTAAACTTTTATAAGATACAGCGGAGTTGGGATTATTCTTCTTGGCTCTTGGTGACTCTATTTTGATAGTTTTGTTCATCATCCAGTAGTAAACATCAGTTAAGCCTTGGATGTTCAGTTCAGGGCCAACTGTTTGTCGTATCCGATCGTTGTACGCGTTTAACCAGTTAATCTGCGATAAAATAAATATATAACCGTTTAAATTATTGACAAATGTTTCATAGAATATATTAATACAGGAACACATATATTTTTTATGGGTTCTCTTTTTAACCCTCACCTCGTATTCAGTAAGGAGGTTCTTATCAATCAACTTAGGTTCAAACGGTATGAGGGTCGCCTCTCGGAAGCCCAGATAGTTACTAGGGCGGGGTATAACTTCAAGAACATTTCCTAATTTCACTCCAAACTTCCTATTTTCATACCACGCTGGTTCTAGAATGCAAAATAAATTCCGATATAACGTCGATAGCAGTAAATTGTTTTTTTTTAATCATTTTAATACTTCAGAAAGGTAATTTTTGAGACAAGTTTCGGCTACTTTATAGTCTTACCAATGGTAATAAAGTATCCTTCCCTAAATGTATGGAGATTAGTATCTTGCCTGTAATCTATGACAACGGGATCTGGAATGTAAAATTTTCATTAAAGGGATATTTTAATGACATTTCGCGTTTTCTTATTCGAAATGAAAAAAATCAGCGACACAATCTGATGAAATGATTTAAATCATAAAAACACATTAATTAATTATCAGTCTAATCGTAAAAATTGTTCAGGCCCTTTTGATTATAAAACAATCTAATTCTGATTTTGTATGCTTCTTAATTCTTTTTTCATGTTGAATATAATTAAATCTTATAAACTTTGAACTGTTTTTACCCTGTAGCTCTACAACCTATACTTAGTAGATGACTCGCTACTTAAAAAAGTGTATTATTGTAAGAAAACTGCCTAATATAAGTTATAGCTTATAAATAATAAACAAAAGTCGATTTGAAAAAGTTTTGGTTTTAAATAATTGCTTTCTTCTCTCTAATAGTTATCGAACTTTTCCAAAATACAAGTGGATCATTCGAGTTAGGTTCTGCGTTTCTTGATAGATCGATAGAATACCTAAAGACTAGTTGTGTATTTTTAATATGCCTGTTAAGTGCTGTACCTATATTGAATTTATAAAATATCACTATGTGTATCGCTACCGTATTAATTAAATCTTTACAAATGTTGTAATTGGATTATAAATATCAATTGAAATTGTATATTACTATACATATCAAGGAACCCTGCTATATATGTACAAAGGCAGGGCCGACCTTGGCCCTTGATCAGAGTAGAGTGAAATTGTTTTTGACATTTTCGTGCTCCTTTTTACCTGGCGCCTAGAACGATCACTCCTGTCGCTTCGCTCACATGTAGTTTTTATAGTAATAAACATTTGTACCTTCTCGTCTATTTAAAGCAGCTCCCACACCATGTCCAGTTGGAGGAATGTAATCCTGCTTGAAACTCCAGAGTGGCGCCCTCACTACCGGGTCCGTGTGCGCAGCGGGCAGAGTCGCAGGTGTCAGCAGCGTGCCAAACGCGGCAAGCGACCGAAGTACGCTAGTGTACGCTTTACGCTCTTCTCGCGAGGGTGTACCATAGTGCAGTGTTCGTGTAACTGTAGTTGTACCCTCTAGGAGAAAGTAATATAGATTCATATTGAATGAAAAATTTATGTGAACTATCCAAGATAGAGAGACAAGGTCATAATAATAATAGGTAATAGAAGTAATTTATCTAATATAAACAATTACGCATAGTTTATGTAATATTATATGAGTATAAGCAAAGGATATTTCTTAGACTTTGATAATTGGATTACATTACGTAATTAAATTCCTTTAGGAATAACTTTTCAAATTTTTTTTCTAAATGCTCCGTTATAATGATCTCCAGTGCAAAATTGTTGCCTCTAAGCTATTCGGTTTATGTTATGCGTGTCAGTCAGTAAGTCACTTCAGCAAGTCTAGCAGATTATTTAAAAAATGTGTAACTCGTAAATACAACTTAAAAAGCATAAAATAATAATGACTTTAGCTTAATTGTCAAATTAATGTAACTAAGAATGATATTATGTAGATTGACCCTTGATATTATAACAGTACCGTCGTATTGTCCACCAGACTGAATCACCAGCGTCGAGTTAGTGAATATCCGCCGATTGGTATCGTTGGTAGCTTTGTACTCCGGTTCGGCGCCGTTGGGGCCGAACGCGACCCGGGTCTGCATGGACAGACTGACGTAGCCGGCCTGAGTAGCGCGAGTCAGGTCAACTTTCATTGCTACCGTCTTCTCATACAAGCTTGATTTTCCCTAGAATATTAGTAACTTTTTAACTTAATTGCGCTGGTATTCGTAAAAGTAACAAACTTAATTCTAAAATTCCAAAAATAAATGAAATAAGTAAAACATATTTTAAATATAAAAAAATTGTACCGAATCAAAAATATTAGTAAGGATTCATTTATCAGATTTTTTTTATCAGTTCCGACTATAATTAGATTGTTTTATTATTGCAATACTATGCAAGTTTTCTTAATTTTTAATTATAGACTTATATCCTACCATGGTTTCCATGTAACACATGACCGTACACATGGCGACTGCATCACGTAGATGTGCTTTGCGCATTCCTTTTATTTCTGCTTGATTTTTTTGTGCTTTCAGGTAAATAATCGGAGACGGCTGAAATAATCTTTTTGACTGTGATACACTCTGAGCAATCGCCGCTGATGCACCTCTTTGGAAAGTCCCTGCTGTTGGTATCAGGATTTTCGATTCGGTGGCTCGTCGTAAATCCGAGTATATGGTCGTGTATTCATTCACTCTTAAAAGAAAAATCAATTAATATTTCTTATCGTAATCAAAAACATATTTATTTCATTCGAAATACCTTGTGCAGTTATTAGAATTCGTATAACAGTTGTAAACAGAAAGAATTTCTCGAACAGGCATGGATAGTTTTCCCGGCGGTGCATACACGCGGACGTCTTTGCTACTGATGATGACAAATGCCTTCAGAAGTGGTGCATAGGGGTTGTCCCTCCCACGAATGTTAAGAAGCCACGCCACCTCGTCTAAAGCGGTCACTACCATCGCGTCCGCAGACATCGATCGCAACTCATTGCGAACTGCCCATACTTTCTCACGCCAGGTCACTCCTATTTAATGAAACAACAATTACGGCAATACGCTATTTAATAAAACTCTGACTTGCGTGACTTGGAAGCTAGGTCCGTGATCTTTTATTAAAAATTTATAAATACATACGGCAATATTACGTTAAAAAATATTAAAAAATAAAGAACATTAAAGTTAAGCATGTTTCCGAATGATATTATAAACCTTTACAGAAATGTTACAATCGAGTTGAATGAATATATTATAATTTGGACCGTGTGGTCATGTCAAATAATTTAACGGTGAACCTGTGTACTCCATCTTGTGCAAATTAGCCACAATTCTGGAAAACTCTGGACGACGTTTCATTGGATCCATTTCTTCGTTCCATAACTGATCAACAAGTGTCGGCATGTGGACAAGCTGCAAGCCTTCGCGCTGCAAGTTTGCAGATAGCATTTGCCATTCACCGACTGAGGTGAGTCTTGCGTCTCCACCAATACGACCATTACGTCCTGGACGTTCCTGCTTCAATAGAAACTGAATGGCTATAAAACTTTAAATAAGTTAAATTGTAAAGTTTAGGAGGTTACTACATTGTTTAAAATAGTATAATAACAATTCCTACATAAGAAGTAAAGTATTAAGTATAACATATAATATAAGTTATAGTCGTTTAGGACTATTAAATGGTCTTCATAATTTTTTACGCAACAGTTTGGTATTAAAGAAGGAGGACTAAAGGCGTACAGAAATCCATTCGACGATTGTAGGCTGACTAGGATCGTCTCCATCGATCACTAGCCATGCGCAGGAGAGCAAGGCGCGAGCACGACGCACGTCACCTGCTGGAACCCAAATTGCTGCTCCACCGTCCGCAAGTATGGCCGCGGTTCCTACTCCTTCCCACCCACTGATGTACTCTAGACGCCGTTCTTCAGGAGATGGTTCTTCGCTCTGCGTTGTTGAATTTAGAACAGTTATTAGGAAATAATTTATTTCGATAGTTAGTAGTTTCAGGGGAATTTAAATAAATAAAAAGGCCTGAAAGTTAACATATGTATTGTTTGCATTTGGCTTTTTGAGATATAACTTATATAAAGTAGCGATGCGGTGTGAGGAATGATTATTATTTCTTACATCGCCAATGTCTATAGGCGGTGGTGACCATTTACCACCTGGTGGCCCATACTCTCGTCCGCCTGCCTATAATATAAAAAAATGTATAACTTTATTAATAAAAGAGGACGAGTGTAAACCGGTTACACAAGTTTTAAAACAAGTCACCCTTACCAAATGTTCATCACTGTAAAAAACAAGGAAAGCATCGAAGAAGGCGTTCATCTGTGTATAACTTGTATTTCGCATTGCAGTTCGTAATTTTCCAAGAGGCGTAGTGAGGCTATTGGCGTCAGCGCATATTTGTGGAGGTAGTCCTGTTGGCAGTTCTTGGCTGATGGTTGGAGCCACCTGAGTCGGTAAAGCAGTTGGGGCGAGTGTTGAAGTCGTAGTTGGTGATAAGCGAACTCCAAATGACACTGAAACAATTATTAACATGATATAATATTCGTCCTGTATTTTAATAGTATTTATATACTATTTAATAATATCGTCAATACGTATAATTTATTTATAAAAATCATTAATTAACAAAATGGAATGGTTCTTTATTGTATTACATAGTTCTTAGAAATTTGTGGTGTGCAAGTCCATGGGATTAATTGTTTACAAAATAAATGAAATAGGCATTGAAACGCGTGCCGGGCTAGTTAGTTGACTTACGAGCTAAAATCTCCTAAAATAATTCGACTCACACGTAAAAATATGTACAAGAAAAATCAAATAACGTCACTGCATTAATTCAATTTTAATAATTTGAACAATTAAACAACAACAATAAGTAAGTGCTGTCATAAAAATCAAGAACTCTACAAAGTTCAGAACAAAGTTCAAGTCAATGACGTAACATGTAAATTATGAAAGCTCTAATCGGACTGTACCAATAATAAAGAGGATGGTTTTTAACCGACTTAAAAAAGGAAAAGGTTCTTAATTCGTCATTTTTTAAATATGTTCGGTCATAACTTCACTTCGTCTTGTTTACGAATCGATCCTTAATTATTATTTTTGTGTTAGATTTAGAAAAGCTTCAAATTTGTTCCGTTTACAGGGAACTCCTCAAATCGAAATGTGTAATGATTGAGGTATTTTTAGGTTTATGATAATCCCAAACAAGTAGGTACCATAAAATGATTAAGATTGTGCTTGACTGAGCTGGACCTGGACTAGGAAGACAAACAACATAAATCCTTAACGACAAACAACAGAACGTGTAAATAGAGATAGATATTATTATTATATTACATGGCAAAATTGAACGACAAGGGAACCACGGACAGCCAAGTACATATTTATGAAGAGAAGAAGATCATTTTAAATTAGTAATACATAAAGTGTCAATTAAAGGATGAAGTAAGACTTCACAATTGTATAATTTCTGATTCTATTTCATCTAGCCGTCGTTTTCGCATTTGAGAAGCTGGATGTCTCGGCCCATAACTGTAACTTAAAAGTGTAAAATAAAAAGGTTTTAAGAGAAAAAAAACTGACTATAAATAAATTTAATACGGGTTTAACTAACGCAAGTAACAAGTGAAAAGTAAAAGATATTTTCAACAACTTTCTGAAGTCGTGGTTATTTAAACACAAAAATATTTATTAATAAAACAAAGAGTAGAGTTAAAATTCGAGCCCATAAAAAAATTCTTCCCCTCTTTTTTCACCCTTTGGTGGAGGTGGTATTTTTATTATTTTTATTTAAATGTAACTAAACGTAAGGTTGAAAGGAAAGGTATCCTAAACAAAAAATAATTTTCTGAATCGGTTGTCACAACTGACAGATTGTTGAGGTAATTAAACCAAAATATATTATAAAATTGAGAGCTTATTCCTTTTTTTTTAAGTCGGTTAAAAATACTATTTATAACTAACATGCTGCAATGAAAAAAATATTTAAACAATAAAAACAATAATACAATAATAATAATACATCTTTCTAAGGGGATTCAGGAATCGCAAGGGAATTAATTAACATAATAAAATTTCCGTCAGAAGGAGAAAGCGGCTAGCGACAGAGGCGGCACTGACGCGGGAACGTACCAGGAATTCAGCGCACACTGGGAGTTCGATAAGGTAGAAAGCTTTAGAAAGCTCACGCGTGAGACAAGGATACAAGAAGGGCGGGGTTGTGGCTCTCGTTCTGGCACCCTTTTTTCATTCAAAGTTCTTTTTTCTTTCGTTTTTTAATTGCAATTGGGCGTTGCTATAGATAGTAGTTACGGTACTCATTATTTCTGATTAAAGGAGATGGCCAAAAATTATATGGACCTGTGGCCCAGATTGTACAGAGACGATATATGTCATTTTAAAGAACATATATCTTCTATAGAAACAATAAGAAAGTTGCAAATATATAATCATTGTTTAAAATTATGAAGATTTGAAAATATTGATAACCTAACCTTACCTAACCTTTACATGAATCTAAAGTTTTCTCGTTACGTTTGATCACACGTAAATGATTAAACGATATATTTCTTATGTTAATTTATATATTTTTTTAAACAGAAAATAAATATACAATTATTTTGTATATTTCATCATTTAATAATTATTTCTTGGTATCGCTGGTAAAAATATGAAAATAATGAAACATAAACTTTGATGGATTTACGCCTAATAGAAGGCCAGTATGTATCTGTATACACATAAGTGAAATAATCTTTCTCTGTCAATATTTTAATGCTATATTATTATTATATTATACGCTGCTGTATATTTGTATAATTCATAAAAATAATTTATTTTTTAAGTTATTTCCTTTCTGTACAAACTTTTGTGGCAAAGTTAACTAATAAGAGATAGCAGATTGAAATTCTTTTTAGGAAGTGCTATGTAATGTAAGAAGCCACTTAAAAATATTTATTTATTTTAATTAAATTCATTGTAAAAGTTAATTGTCTGTACAGCGTAGGGTATAAATCGATCTTGCATTTTTATTTTTTTATATTTAGATTATCCAACTACACACTGTGTAACCTACACAGATACAATATTTCTATAAACGACGTCAATCGGGTAACAAATTAAAACTTTTTTTTTATAATCTTGTTTAATAATACATTAAATATTTCTTTATATTTAATAATTCAAAAGAAAATCTTACAAACCAGTAATTTTTTATTTTTAGAATCCTGTTATAATCATATTTTTGTAAGAATAAACTTCACATAAAACGTCCTCCCTAATCTTATCAGATTTATACAAAATATTTTGTCAAATCATTTTTTGTTTGCTCTACTTGTCAGGGGCACCTAAGGGATGTACGCTATTGGAATGACGTCAATAACTAACAGGAATATAGAAGTTGTAAGGAGGTGGCTTGTACCTTCCCCTATCAGATGTTTAATTTCGGATCATATTTTAAAAAAATGCATTAAAGTATTTTATAGTCTTCGTTTTGTGCGTCGAATTTAGTATTTTAAAAATAATAATCTTATTATTAATCGGCGATAAGCTACGTAAGAATTCACAATGTGTGATAAAATTTATTTTCTTAATCAGACAATTTATTTATTTTATAAGAAGAAACCAATAAAGATGATTTTATAAGATTCTATTTAATCTAAATATATATATATATATATACTATGTATGGATAAACATAACTAATCTTATCAAGGCGAGTTAATTATTTTATACTTCTACTTTTTTTGTGTATCCTTTTAATAATATCCCTTAGGATGTTCGAAGAACATTCCCAAAGGGACAAAATATCCTGCGAAGTACCAGGGCAGCAAATCAACATAAGAGGTCTTGTATGCGGCGTCGTCGTCCTGCGCAAGGATAAGCAAGCACTCAAGGATACGACCGATACGTTGCATAATGCAGCGGCCGTTCACTCTGCTTATATTTGCTTATACCTACTTATCACAATGCACACGATACCTTCACTTTAAAAATTTATTAAAGTTTAGAGTTGTTATATTAATAATAATATTAATTAATTAATTATATTAATAATTTCAGAAAAACTGATTATTTAATTTAAAAAATCTATGGTGTGTTAACAAATAATATGATGAATTAACAGTTGCTATCAGTGACAGCTTCAGTATTTTAGAGGGGGTAAATGTTAAATAAAAATAACAATAATAATACAAATCAATCACAAAATAAAATAAACATTTTAAAAACGTAAAATGTTAACGAAACTAACATCCCTTAATATAAATTACTTATTACACTTACAAACTCCATAAATTAAATGATTATTATATTATTTATTGGGTGGAAATAAAGAGGACGCTTAAACAATGGCTTGCCCCCTTTTTATACTAGGGAAATATAGGTTGGCAAGAGATAAGAGCTTTCGAGAAGGGTACAATTAAGTTGCGTGGGACGAAGGTTGTTTCATTGCAATTCACAATAGTGGACCAATACAAGTCGGCCGTTTATTAATGATGTCTGCTATAAAAGCAAATAATAACAAGAAGGATCGTAATAATGACGCGCCGAAGGCAGAAAATATTATTTGATTAAAATATGTTAAACTTATTAGGTAGCTTATCCAATAAAGTATATATAAGCAATACTAATGAAAATAAGCTTTATTATTTTGAAATATAGGTATCGAATTATAAATATATTTATATTTTATAATATTGTTAAAGAATATCTTATTGAGTTCAGTTAGTTAAGAGATCAAAACTTGTTTTTTTCCAATAAGGAAAGCGAATGGTGTGGGGTTGCGTCACGTGACGTCATTTTTTACTAGGGCCTCATAACTAAACAGGAGTTTTTGGTACTCAGGAGTTTTACTAAAATTTTAGAATTAAACTTTGAAGGCGAAAGACGATTGTTTTAAAGTGAGAAAGTATGAACATTCTAATAATAACAACAACATATACAAAAATAATAATATAATTAAACAGGAAACAATAAAATGACAGCGTATTATTAACTATTATATATGGAATTTAAAAATAAATTAACTGAACAAAGATAATAATATTTTTGTGTTTATATTAATAATTATATAAATAATTTATAATTATTTCAGTAAAACACGGTAAACAACAAATACGATTTAAACGTGATATAGTCACGCTACTTTAGTATCTATATAAAAAAGTCCACCATTCAATTTCATCACCAATCATTATCCTCGTCATATATTCGCTTAAGTACTTACTTATTAATTTTCTCCCCGATTTCGTTATGATCATTTCGACGAATTCTGTGTGTAACACTAGCAAAATAATATTTGTTACATAGGGCACGAAACACGCTTATAGTTAATCAGCATATCGTCCTCTTGGTATCAACATATTGTTGTTGGAAAATTAAACAACATTATAAGAATTTTTAAATTAATTGCTTGAACTTACTGGAAACTTTTGTTTATTTGTGCACCCAACCCCTATTGCTCCACAAAGAGGCTGTTTACTCTATACCGACTTTATATAATAGGAGGTACTTATTACAAGTATCATATTTTTTTACAAATCCGTCCTTTTTATGTATACATCACAGCGCAGGATATGTAATGAGATGAAACAGTGATTTTATTTATTTTAATTTAGTCTTGTACATCAGGCCCTAGGTATATCAATTGCACTAATAGCTTAACCCAAATTATAATGCGGTGATGACGCGTATATATCATTTAAAAAAATGAAATGAAAATAAGAGTAAAAACCCGACTTAAAAGTAACTGAAAAGTAAAGAATGAATATTTTTGACAATATTTTCGAGTCGCTACTAAGTAAAACATTAAAATGACTATGAAATGTCCTTGCTATTCAAAAGCGAGCGTTTCTTTCTTATGAAGAAAGAATTCATGTTATTGTTTTAATATTTCTTCGTTGTAGTAAGCAAAAAAGTTTAGTTAGTGGGCTGATTATACTAAAATCATACAATGCTCTTAGTGTCAAGTTCAATAACGCCTTTAGGTTGCTGATGAAATTGCCTTGCTTCTGTAGTGCTTCAGGGATATTTTTACGCATTAATGCGTAAAAGGTGTGTATCCTTGGTTCACAGGGAGCTGTTGTATTGTATACTGTTATAGTAGTAGATACACTGTTATACTGATATTCTGTTATGATAGCATTAAGTAAATAGTTTAAGGTAATGTTTATTTTCATATATTCGTTTTATTAACTTAACACCTTTCCCTTTTTGTAATTGAGTCTATTAATAGAACAAACGAAAATTATTATTATTATATGTTATTTTACATTTTCTCTCATATGATTAAATCGTAAGGAACTTGCGAGTGAGGTGGCAAGTGTCGAGGTTAATTGCCTTTTGGAGTAAATGATGAGTGTGTTGAGGAACCTGTAACATATAAAGGCTACGTTGTAGGCTTTAAGGTGCACTCCAGTTGATAATATGACTATGGGAATAATATAGATGGTGTTTGCTCTCAATATACAAGAATTGTTCTTTTCAATACCAATAAGGTATTTTAACTTGGTACATGAAATTTTAAGGTTTCGGCTTCAGTTTGGTTTAGTTCCGTTTCAAAATATTTCTAACATTCGTAATTAAATAATGTCAAATAATAACGGATTGGCGTATTATTATTATAATTATTAAAAAAAACTGTAACCTACTTAGGTGCTACGATGCTAAAAATAAAATACTGGTCTTTATTCATCAATCATTTTACCTTTTTTTAATAAATAAAAATGATTATTTTTATAAGTCAATTAATTTATTGTAATTTGTTTAATAAATTTTACCAACTAATCAAACCAAGGCCCCAGAAACTCAAGAATGTTTGCTGCTAAATTACCAGGAGCACTCTAATATGCAGAAGGTAGTGAACTAAAACGATATGTAATAGGTTTCTATCGCGTACAAGAAGGTAAATGAAAATTAAACATGATACTATACCACACTTCTCCCATTTATACTATCCTAGTTACGACATTTGCCAATACTTGCCTAAATATGTATAAATAAGTATCTAATATATAAAAATCACGTGTCACGTGTTTGTGGTCGAAGTCCTCCGAAGAGGCTCGACCAATTTTTATGAAATTTGTTATGCATATTTGGGAGGTAGTAGAATAGGTCATAAAGTATATTTCATATTGCTAGCTCATAAGTGTCCCTATCCAGATTTTATTTTTCTATTTTTTTTATTCGTATCTTATTTTGATTTAGCATCAATTTTATTTTTAGCAACAATTAAATTTTCAGCCTCCTAACCCATCATCCCATTTTTTAATCACGATTTTAGTATTTTTGTATGAACAATATCAAAATAATTACTTATAGTGAACCTCATCGAAATTTCGTACGTCATTCACGAGAAGTGTCATTGACAAGCGTTTTGACTTTTAAAATTTTGCAAAATATTTAACGATTTATTTAATTGATAAGAAATATAAACGTTTTATGATATTAAAAAGGTTGGTAAAATACTAAAGATTAAATGCATTATCGGTATACCGTTTTTATCAGTAAATACAACAATATGGTTTGTTTGTGTGAGTGTTTTACAGTGAAATATGCAAGCAAGATGCAAGGGGGGCCATTTGGGCCGTCGAACTAATAAAGCATCAAGCATGCATAATAATAGAGCAGAATGAACAGACGAACAAATACAACAAAATAACAAAAATTTACGTGTGAGCATGTTGCAATGCATTGAACGGTTTGCTCATCGGCACGTATCCAGTAGCAAGGCTGTTCCTGAAGTCCATTCGCAAACGAAAAAATATCGCAAAGGACTTCGTTCCTCCTCGGTTCTCTTCTTCCCCAACCGCACATTGTTTTTTTGTTATCCTTTTGATTTACACGGGACTTCTATCGTGTCTTCATCGCAATTTTATGGAGGAAAGTGAAGAAACCGAAATTGTAGCAAGTGTAAAAAATGCAATCTTGAATAATAAGTAAATAAATCATGTTAATTAATTTAAGTATATATACATTACATCTTCGATCACTAATAAAAACTTATTAGTGATGGAAGCATTACATACATTAAATATACACATGATGCGAGTGTTTATTATTGACAGTATAATCAGAGAAATGATAGTATCATCATATGCTCAGGGTCAAAAAAACTATTGAAAGAAAAAAAAAAAACAAAATCAATGACCATTATTAATCAAGCTATTATAACAATATTTAATTTATAGTAGACTCTTTTTGATTGTTTGCAACTTTTAAAGACATTTTATTGTTAATTTTATTTCATTTTATTGTTTTACATGTTTAATTTATTGTTAAAGAGTTTAAATTTCTTTGACAATATTCAAAATAAAATCCTTTAGAAATAATATCATCATCATCATTCTGAATCAAGTTTAATTATTTAATGCAATAAGTAAAACTTAATTCCATTTGAATTCTGTTAGCAGCGCCACCTATGAACAGACTATGTTTGTTTATATAGTTTGTTTGAAATAAATCATCTCGAGTTGTGTAAAATATTAAACTATATTTCAAAAAATATTTAGCAGTAATTCAATTTGTCTGTTTAAAAGACAATAAGCAGACGCGGTTGCCACACTGGAATTATAAAAGGATTAATTTAAATTAATATCTTAGGAGTCACGGCAAAATTAAAATTTTCGCGCAAGAAGATAAATTATGGTGATTATGCCAACGATGTGACAGCGAAATAGACAGCGCAAAGATGTTCCATTCATATGTACCATGATTATCCCATATTCTACCGCCAAACAGCAATATTTAGTATTGTTGAATTCCGGCTTACAGTGCGAAGGAGCCAGTGTAACTACAGGCACAAGGGACAATTTAGTCCCCAAGGTTGGTGGCGCATTCGCGATGTAAGGAACGGTTAATATTTTTATAGTGCCAATGTATATGGGTGGGGGTGACCATTTACCAATATTATAAAGAAAACAAATAACGGACCACCTTTTTCAAAAGTTCTGTCTCATAATGTAGGATGAATGTACGATGAGCCACCACTTACATACAAAATCCGTAGATATAACCTAAGAAAACAATAATAAATAAATTGTGTAGGCAAACCATCGAGCTTATTTGTGTTGGCTAAAGACGGACTGACAAAAAATATCGTACACTCAGTTGCTCTTCAAAATTAATAACTGCTTTAGGATAAAAATATATCACTTTTATCACTTTACATTTAACTTTTGATCAAACAAAATGTGGACAATATGTCCATTTCATTAATGATATACTACATTGAATTGAGAAAATGAAGGGTTTGTATTGTTTTTGTTTTTATCGGTGATTATCGTCTACCGCGCTCCTTACCTTTTTCTGTCATAGATCCCATCTCCACACACTTACAATGAATTCGATACTTTTTATTTAAAATCCAAAATATTCAGTAAATATAATTTATATGGCAGAACGTCTGCCGGGTCAGCTAGTTAATTTATATATATTTATTGCAATTCCGTATGTCATCAAGTCTTACTATAGTATACATGTAGATGGTGTTTTTTATGTACCATACTTTATGAAATAAATAATTCTTAAAACTTATTTTAAAGGAATACAACACGATATATTTTTAAGCATAGGTAGGTAGGTAGTCAGAAAACAAATACAATGATTGTAATCAATAATTGTTTGAAAAGATAATGCGTCGGTAACTAATATTTGAAGTTAAAATCATTTAATGTGAAAGATCCATAATAGAATTTATCGATTAATTTATTACGAACGTGCATTTGCTGCCATTATAATAAGAACTGCTTCAACCATCGCGCGTGTTTGCTTTGCACGGTTAAAAGTAGATAACATGCTTACGAACATAATAAGAGGAAGGGAGTTAGTTAACTGATTGTGTGTTAAGGCCTATGGTTCTGAATTTCTTGTTAAGAAATACGAAGTATTATGCAGGCTGCATCTCCTACATTCACTGTATCCCTAGTAAAGTAGTTAGCTTTGACGCATGTCACTGCGTTATGGGCGTGTACAAAACAAACAACAGCTTCTTGTTTGTCTTTCAAACAAATAAAATAATAATGTTTAATGTGTAATGGTAATATTTTTTGACTACGTTAACATAATTTATAATGTTTAACTAAATATTTAATTTTAATTATTATAATCAATGATCAGGTAAGAAGTAAATCTAATTTTATTTATTTGTATATATATTTTATAATTTACATAAATTATATAAGACTTTTTTTATTAGTTCTATTTTATACGAAAGTAGATATTACATATTAAGTACTGCAATACTTTGTCATTACGATAAGAATGATGAGGACTTTTAAAATAAAAAGTCTTTTAAATTTAAGGACTTTTAAAATAAATAAAAAGCAATTTTTAAGAGTAAGGTGAAGTCACGGTGAAGTATTATTATTTCCATGTGTTTGTTTGTTCACATTACTTACTATGTGTGACAAATAGTGTAAGCACATGGCAGAAGGGTTGAACATGTGGGCTACATGTACTAGGGTAGCATAATGGCGTAGAGAGTTTAATGTCACACATGAGACACCCATGTGTAATCTTTCTCCGTAAGCGCGCGTCGAATATTTTTAGTGGATGTGAGTGCCCTACATTAATGTGATTTGTGTTTCTTTTTCATTCAAGACATCTGACACGATCGATAATTTTGAGTAAGTATTGTAGCTTTTCATTTAGATTTGTTTTTCATATCAATAAACTATGGATAGTTTTATTTACTAATATTATATTAGTATATTAAATAAAATTACTTTTATTAATCATTCTTCTGTACGTCCAACTTAAGATTTATTTAATTATATCAGCATACTAATAAAAAGTACAATAAAAAAAACTATTTTTACATTGAGGGCTATTCAAAAGTAAGTATGTACGATCAACATTGATAATTAAACGCTACTTTACAAATTTTGACTACGACGAGTAAGAGCGAAAGCAGAATTTCTCAGTTGAATGCAATTTCGATATCTGAGCGATAAAGGACAAGATCTTCAGCCACCAACAGACGCAATAAGACGGGGTGTTATATGTTATGATTCTGCTGGCTGCAAAAACATATTAACATTAACTTTAAAAACTTCAAAAAACACTCTCCAACTCCATATATTTAAAAACATAATTAATAATTTCATTGCCTGCCTAATTCCTTATACGAAGAAGATGATCATGTATGTACATATTATTATTATCAGCATTTTATTATACATAGTTAGCGGCCATGTTGCCGTCGTAAACGTGAAAGTAAGTAGCATTCTGATCATTCCTTAGCGTTGCTTTGATATTTATGGATTCCCAGTGGAAGAGATTCAGTGAGGCCATTTTGTTAATTTTTTTTTTCGTAAGATGTATAATTTGTCTATTCCAGCCAGTTTTCTTTCTTTCTTTAATTCTAAAAAACTGATTTATTATTTAAGTGTTTTTTTAATAATAATTACTTTTAATATTATTGTTATTTTAGTTTTAAGCGCTTTTTTTATGAACGTGTGAAATTTTATAATACAATTTTCACACTTAAAAAATAAGATGTCCGCTGTCCTCATTTCATGTTCCTTTACTTAGGCAAAAAGTACCTACTACATCGAAGGTGCTCAAAAGGCCCTTTTATCAGATACTTTCGCTATAGATATGTTCTCCTGGTATATAAAGTCATTGGGAGTGACATGCCCATTATTTTTCTTATTCCCTTTTTCATAAATAAATTTACACCTTACCATGCCTCTTGGACACGAACTAATTAAAATTTCGCATATTTATATGTTTAATATTGCAAACGCTGCCTATATAGACTGTTTAATTATTTTGTACTCTTAAAAAAAAACAATGACTATATAAAATATAATAAATACTTAATTTAATTTCACAAAACAGGGCTTATATTCAAAATTTCTTTACTCGTGCAAAATAATTATAATTATTTATTATCATCGATGGAGGAGCCCTTTTAAATTATTTATAATAAAACACATTCTACTAGGCCAGCACAGCATACGAAGAGATCGAAAGGCCCTCAAAAGGGCTAGTCGAATTTCAAGGTTTGACTACGCAGGAGGCGTGGTTTCTTCAACCAATCGTGATCGAGCACTTTACGCAAGAAGTTACGCATTAAGACACGGGCCCTGCATGCGTACCTACATTTATGCAAGTTGACTACTCTTGTATAAATGTAGCTGTGAAACACTTGGATTAGCTGCATATATTTTTGTTTGCTGCGCTTTTTTGTTGTATAAGTACCTAATTAGTTGTTTGGCTTATTCAATAATAATTAAAAACATGACAAATTGACATTATTATAGTAAAAATAAGGTTTCACTAGACTAGTCTACTCCAATCACAGGAGGAATAAGATTATCAACTTTGACATTTAATTGACATTATATCATTGGTCGAAATATTGAATAATAATAAATCATTTATCATTAAAAATTCATATTATAGGGAACTTTAAAAGTAAAATAAAACTGGATACAGCGCCGACCCTGAGCGAGAGGAGCGATCGCTCTAGGCGCCAGGTAGCAAGGGGTGCGAAAATGTCAAAAACCATTCCAGGTATACATAAGTGTTGTTAATTATTATTTATATAACATTAACTGAAATGTAATTAATGTAAAGTGAAAGCGTCAATTAAAGACAATTTCGTTCTGCCCTAATCAAGGGCCAGGGCCGGCGCTGACTGGATATAAAATGGAATAGTGTGTATGTATATTAAACAATAACTGTTTGTAGCGCATAATACAGTCGAACTTTTACCAAATCACGTGGTAGGTGTAAAATAAGATTTCTTTATATCTTCCCGATTGGAAAATGCGATAAGGTCCAAACACCATATAATTTTACAAACCTAGATATGATTTTAAATGTAAAAAGAAGTAAATATGTTATGTACACGACATTTAACACAGAGATCGATCACACACACATAAGTTATACTGTAATGTTACATTATATTAATTAGATCATAAATAACCGCCGAACGTGATAGCAGACGTAATGAAGAGCCTGGAATTAGTAATCGCAAAATCAATACATCCTTCCTTGGACAGGGTATTTGATTCTTCAATAAAATTTCGCCATTAACGAAGATTAAATAACGAACATTAAAGAACCATTTTACACATGTATATAGCACATATTAAAAAAGCAATAATAAATAAGGCATATTATACCGTCACGTATAGAGATGATACAATTGGTTGGAGTTAGTGTTCATTGATCATTTCGTTCATTCGCGTTCATTGAAACATAGGAGTAACTACTGAGTTTATTACTTGGTTCTTCTCGGCAGAATCTAGTCATAGAATTTAAGTAGTTTTATATTCAATTTAACCTAGTCTTATTGCCTCTATCGGTGACAGGAGGGCTGGTTAATTTTTCGCCCAGAGGATCGGAATTGCGATTAAAGGCGAAAAGGCTGCTAACATTCTTGCCACCATTACACGCGGTCACGATTTATATAGTAGCTATTTTTAATTTTTATTTGTATATATTAAATATGAAAGTAAAAAAAATAACCTAGTAAAATGACGATTAAACTCTTTATTTAAACTATTGGAGTAAAGTAAATTTTGAATTGATTTTAGGTAGGTAGTTACGAATAATATTATGTGATTCATTGACTTAAGAAGTTGTGTTAGTATATATTGTAAAAAAGCTCGTATCCAAATGATGGTATTGGTTGTTTCGGGGCACTCAATCGAACGCTCGATATATGATATTGAGCTTGGGGTTAGCTAATTAGCAAAATTTAACGTGTCACTGGCGAAGAGCTATTAAAAGCATTAAAATATTAGATTACCCACACTTTTTTATTTACAATATCGTTGCGAATATACACCCGGACATTCCTCAATAAAGTGTAATAAAACGTATTGATTTTATTTATTTTTATAAATTTAATTAAAACTTTTTCTAGTACTAACTTACGTTCATATTTTTTGTAATACGGCCCTAAAATGAAAGAACGTAGAATACTTGAAAATTAATTTGAAAAGTAATTTGAAAAATAATCTGAATTGATGATTTACATAGAAATCATTACCAGCCAATGAAAAGTACGTGAATAACTACAATATTCTCGTGGGTTATGTAATCCTGGTATATGTATGAGTATGCGGTTGCAGATCCGCCTATCGAGATCGAAGAGAAACAGACGACAATTTTAAATATTTTGCATAAATTTCATAAAACCAACTTAATAAAAAAAAATTAAATCTTTTAATTAAAATTGTTTTTTTTTTATAATTTTATCATTATGTCGCAATTAAACAACCTTAATATAAAAAATGAATTCAAATTACTTATTTAAAATTAATTTATAAAAGCATAATTATAATTAATTAATTGATAAGCATTTGTGCATTTGTGTTGTTTTTTTTTTTAAAAAATGCTGATTATAAAAACATAAAATTTATTTACTTCATAACCACTAATTATTTGTATTGAATGTCCCCTTCCTAGCTTATATTATAAGTATATTGTCGATAAGTGCTGTATTATTTTGTTATTGGAAATAATATCGATGATCGGCGATAATGTCGAACCGTTCGGAAAATACTAAGGCTACATGGACATGGAGAAGGTTACTTTAACAGAAATCAATACTCCATAATTTGAGCGCTAGGGCTATATTGGCTTGAAAACAGGTGAATGAAATGTGGTTCATTGAACATTCTCTTTGGGGCGTTTTCGAGTGCTACGCATATGTTGTTATTGAATGAAATTGTATTATTGATTTAAGTAGATTAAAAAAATAAAAATATGTTTTGTAAAACAGTTGTTTTAATAAACATAAAATTTATTATTCCAGTTAATTTGATTTTTTACACTTATTATTGTTTTTTGAACCCGTCCTTCCTTTGTTTTATTAATTTAAATAAAAATGAAAAAAAGAATGACATGCGTAATTATATCGATGTAGTATTAGGGAATCATATTCTTTAGAGAGTCATAGCATATAATGTTACAGTACGGCGTCGTGGACAGGGGCAACGCTTCTCACGAGTAATCTGCCCTGGGAATTCCAGGCTGAGGTGCCGCGGAAGTTGGTCGATTCCGGGAGGATGCACCGAGGCTATCGCTGAGGCGAGGTTCTCTATACTCCGGCTCCCCTTGGGCATTGGAAGATTTTTCATGTGGGTAAAATGCATAATAACCTGGTTAGCCCGGCACTACAAAACAATTGTCATTATTCAATATATATGTAATTTGAAATATATTTTGACGGCGTTAACTTTAATTTATGATCGTAGGTTTAAACTGCAGCACCAGTTAATTTTTATGTGCTTAATTTATGATTACAACTCATGCTCGGCGATGAAGTAAATATTTAATTTCACTGAAATTTTGCGCTTGGAGCAGAATGGTGGAATAAGCTCCAAACCTTCACAAAAGGAGAGAGTAAGGCCTCCCTCACCTTTTGTGAAGGCTCAGCTATGGGACGTTTACAGACTGGGAGACATTTTACTTATTATTTTACAACCCGTTGTTGATTAACGAAAACAGCCACAAAAACTAAAATGCCACAACAAAGGCAAGTTTACATTTACAGCCAAAATAGTTATTCAAATGTTTAATGAACGAACTATACATATAGTTTACAGCAATTTAATAATTTTTATTCAATCTTCATAGTTTGACTCAGCTTTATCGTTCGAAATCTGGGTATACACCGGTGTACCAAAGATCTTGACTGCCTTATTAAGCAATACACTATTATTAATTCGCACCAATTTTTAATGCCTAGGCACGAAGGCACTTAAAACACTTCAATTTGAACTAAGCGTTTTTTTAAAATAAATCAACAAAAATTAAACAATTGGAACACTGATTTAAATAAAAAAGACACATAATTTTTGGAATACTAATTATATTTTTTTTTAATAATAATACTTCAGGTGTCTAAATATTGAATTGACGCGTATTTAATTTGATAAAATATGACGAACATCTGTCTATTCAGGTAATGTTTTTTTTTAAAACGCTGTTATACCTATGTCACCTTAAACAGAAGTAAATGTCCATGCTTTTCTATCAACAAAGATGATGAACTTCTATACAAAGTTTCATCCCCAATTTTACCTCCTTTGGAGATGAATTGTGAAAAATACTTTCATATAAATACAGTATTTATACGGTCAATAAGCTATTTCTGACCATAATTTAATCCTGTAAGACAGAACACAGATTTTCATTTTTCGTCTGTATATATATTTTAAAATAAAATAAAATAATGAGTGGTAAATAATTATTTATTATTGAAGAATTGGTATTTATTTTGTGACGAAATTGGGCTATTTTAAGAAAGATAGATTTTTTTTTTAAACGCCAAATCTTAGAGCCGTTGTTTCAAGATACATACAGTTAGCGTTAATATTATAAAAGGATTTGTTATAAAAAAAAAGAAAATAATGACATTAACAGAAATAAAATTATTATTTGACTAAAGTGGTCAGTAGTAACAAAGATTTGTCCCCAGGGTTGCTATGGTTGCCAAGTGGCCGGTGCGGCGGGCCAATGCACGCGGCCATGGTACTAGGAGCGCAGTGCGGCGAGGCGATGCGCTGACGAATGCATCGACGCGGGCAATGCACTTTTAATCGCGCGTTAGTGCTGCGCTTGGGTAGGTAGCTGGTTTGAACTTCATTACTTGCCAGTATCTACCTATAACTGTTCGAATTGTGTTTACTGCAGTTACGTCACTATGTTTAAGATTGTATACAAAAATTAAACTAATGGAATTACGATAAACGGAATTACTTTACGTAAGAAATCAAATAAGCAGAGTTGCGCAATTGTTAGTTAAATAATATACCGTAAATTTATATTATTATAAGAGTAATATATATAGTGTTAATATTCGGCAAACTGTTTAAAATAGCTATGTGTGAAGGTTATTGTAAAATGTCAGCGTCAATAGCGTAATGCTTTACGAGCCGCCAAGCAATGTTTAAGTCGCATGTTCTATCGTGTCCCCTTGGGTTATTGCCCCCCGGATCGGTGAAGTAAATCGGAATAAAAAATATCATATTTTTATAGTGTAACAAAATTAAACGAGTAAGACAGTTACAACGGTAAAAACTTTTAAATATATTTAAAGAAAATTCATCTAACGTGGGACGCAAGGGCCATCAGGGAAACAATATTCAAAGCTCTTATTCCAAATTATATATGATAATTTTGTTCCGTTTGCAGTTGAAACGCTTGTACCTTGGATTAATAGATAGATTAATGCAAAAACTTTCATCAAAAATATTACATCCCGTCTTTATTGCCTCTACTAGTGACAGGAGATTCATTTTTCACTCAGAGAATCGAAATTGCGATTTAAAGGGGAAATAATAGCATTCTAGCCACCATTCCACGCGATCACGATTTGTACAGTTATAATTTTTATTTTTATATATTTAAGACTTTCATGTAAATAAAAAAAATGTATTTGTTATTAATTTTACCAATAATGAATTACGTGTACCTACACTGATAACAGTAAGTAGGTATAACATACTCTTACGTTCCTATATATAATTTAATTTTAACAAAATTTTGTTGCTGTAACACAGGCATCTCCTATATAGTGCTAATTTATTTTTCTGGATTCTCACATTAATAGGGGCACAAGGCGGTGGAGGGCGGTGAGCAAACCATAATAAAGACAATAGCGGTCATTAATCACGGACGCACGCAATTCAACGTGACGGCTGGCCGTTCGACGTGACCCCTTTAGGATGTTGCGATTCACGGCGCCGGCTCGGGTTATCTAGTCGACTAGTTCAACTAGTTCACTTCGGAAAATAAAGATATTGACTTTAATTATATATATAATTAATAAAATTATGATGGTATTCACGTACCTCATACATATTACACACCTACACAGACATTCCCGTACCCTTACCGTCGTTCGTCTATTTCGAGTCATTCCTTCAAGAATGAAGCTTCACACAATGATGTTAGGGCATCATCAGACTTCAAATTATTTCAGGACTCTTTGTATCTCGAAGAATACCTATTATTTATTAGAACTTTCTATGCATTCATTCTAAAGACATTTTACTTTACTTACTGCATCTATCTACATTGGGTCGGGTCTAGCTAAAATTTCATACACAGAAACGTTTTTCGAAAACAAAAATTTTTTTAAAGAAGCCTAGTGTTTGTTTTTACATTGTATTTTATACCTTACACTCTACTGGTAAAGGTTATTTTTGTCCCTATTTGGCATATCTTAGAAAATCTATTTTAAATAAATGGTCTAAAAAAATTGTGAGATATTAAATTGAATAACTAAAACATGGCCTAGAAAAAAATACTTGGAATACATCCTATAGCATTGTTATTAATGGCATTTAAAATTACCGTTTGTTTTTTTTTTTAATTTATTACTTTTGTAATAATAGAAATATGCATATCGGATGGCCATGAGCATGTTGCGTCGAGATTACTTTACATAATGGTGATTGTTCTACAATAATTGTATATAAACAATATATTTTAAATCCATAAATATTAAATTAATGATCCTAATTGTATGTGTCTATCGTGTAGTTTTGTATTAAAAAGTCGGACACAAATCAGTGAATGAGAATGGATATAAAGTTATAAAAGTCTAAACGGGTTAGTGGGCCGTCGAACGAATCGGGACGGAGGGGTGCGGCAAGGCCTTTACAAAAGTAGAGCCCTCACCTGCTATGCTCCCCTGGTAGATATTTATTTTTATGGGCTATGGATAAATGTCAGGGGAGTGCCGGCAGCGGGCGGCGCCTTATGGCTCTGGCTGTGCGGACGTTATGACTTTTACGGTCCCTAGAGTTATAAACATAAAAACATATTCTTTTTCTAATGGCAAAAGGGCTAGGCGATGACCATGAAAATGTTTAAATCACATTCGTTAGGAACATCATTGTAGCGAACTAATGCTTAGTAACTTTATTTTTAACATATGTATGTACCTAATAAAAATATTTAACTCACTGAATCTATTTATTTAAAAAGACTTCTAAAGTTTAAAAAATCTGCGAATTTAAAAATATATATAATTATTTTGGTAGATAATTTTTGTTACAGTAATATTGCATTCAAATGTTTTCGAACGCATGTGCATACGACAAATTTGATACTTTATAACATAATATAAAACGTAGGAATGAAAAGCATGAACATTGTACAAATTCACGTTCAAAAACTGCATAATAATAAACATTAATATCTTTGTAGCTCCTAGGAGTCTATGTGATCCTGGTAAAAAGGGAATAATATCGCCCCATATTTCTCACGCTCGCACCCATTGAGCCACGGGAATCATCTATGGTACTCCATCTCTTTTTAATTCCTGGGAAGCACTACTCGCACTCGAATGTTGCACTATGGGAATCTTTAGTTACTGGTATGGTTCATGGTGTGCTTAACTATTACTGTTGTTATATTCAAAATGTTGATACCCAATATTAATTTGAATGTAAAATAATATATTCAATTTTTCTAATGCTTTTTAATGAAGTAGTTTTGTCGCAGAATTACAACTACTTACTCAGAACTCAAATATATATTATATGTCAAAATGTACTATTTATATGGATTTTTTGCTAAACTGTGATAGATTTATAAGGTATTTTATTAAATGGCAAAGCAAAAATTTAGCGTTTTATGAAAGAAACTAATGGCTTGTCCCACAAAGGAGATTATAAAATGAATATTATATTATAATGTAATATATATAACCACTTGTGCCTTATTTGTCAAAAAACCTCGAAGACAGTCTCAAACTCCCTTATTTTATACAGCCTGGCTAGGACATTTTTGCAGAATTATAAAAGTATCGTAATGTAGCGTAAAAACTTTAAAACGATATTATGTGAGAGATAGTAGGAACTACAAAAATGTACTAATCGAGCAGTATCAAAATCAGTTACTCGTAGTTTTTTAACCACGTAGCTGTGTGTGTGAGCTGGGGACCAACTCTACTAACGAATTGTCACTTTATCACAATCGATTATAGCCTATTCTTAATTTAATTATGGACTATTTGTATCATATCGGTTCGGTTACGATACGAATAAATATAGGATAGTCAAAGTTGGATCGGAATTGAATTTGGAACGTATCGTAATCGTTATAGATTAGTAGAATATGGAGATAACATGCTTGCAAAATTTCATCATGATCGATTCAATAGTTAAGACGTGAAAGCGTAACAACCAAACAAACAAACATACTTTCGGTTTATAAGTAAGGATTTTATATATGCCAATAATTATGACATTTGCAGAAACTTGTGAAGTCTCTCATTAATTATTTCACCATTTTTATTTATAAAGTATACAATAATAGTGGTAATCGAGCAACGTCATTTAAGATAATTTCTGAATTGTGACGACTGGTTTGATTTTGGACGCGTCAATCGGAAGTGACCTAAAAGCTGCTTTTTAAGGTGTAATATAAAACCATAATAAAATATAATGCCTCGATTTTATTGGAGGCATTACTCATCGGCTTTTTTACATAGGCATTGAAACATTAGACATGAGACACAAATCCCCATAATTTTTTTTACTGTTGCAATAATATTTTTAGAAACTGTAAAAATAAATACAGTCTTTAAATGTTTGCTTGTGTTGCTTTCTGATAATACTGTTACCTCATTTATCAAATTATGTATTTAGATAGAGACTTAACGTCGTGTGTAGATATTGTGATAGCGTTAAATTTAATTATGTGTGACCTATGTCTTAAGAAAACGTCGCACTTCGCTCATGATTAGCATTGAACGCCACGTACAAATATTGTTTTTTATAAGCAACATAATATAGTAACCAATTTGCAAATAAACAATCTCTGTTTCTAATTCCGTAACTATACATTACAATAATTAAAATCCTAAAGATACACAATCTATACGTAAATTATTAATGGTTGAGGGCGTTAAATTATTTTGATACAGAGAAACTCTTAAATAAAACAATATGAGTACAAATCAAAATACGAACACACACCTACACAAACACACACAATACAAAACAACACACGATACAAAACACTTCTAATAGTACCTAAATTATGAGTATTATAAATGTAACGAGAGAAAACTTTATAAATTGACACTGTAATGTACACGGGTTATGTAGGTATGTTATCTTATGCATAATTAAGCCTATATTAAGCCTATATATGTTTTTATCTTATGCATAATTAAGCCTAGTACCAAATATCATGTAATTGTATATAGTTTTCGTAATAAAATATTGATTACCGTACAATGTCCATGTAAATTTATTTTCTTTTACGTAATCCTTTTATTACCTCGTCAAAAACATACATTTTTAAGGTTTTAGTTTAAATGTAATTGTCGATAAATTATTGACAGTATATTTTCTTAAAAGTAATAAATATTATTACATCCTAAAATATAAAAAAACAAACAAAATCAACTACCAGCTGAGTCAACAACATATTTTGCGTTTTTATAATTAGATACGTTTCTGTTTCTTTTTATGTATATGTATATAATTATATAAATATATACAGAACATCATATATAAGAGAATTGCCTGTATGTCGCTAATTTGATTTCAAAAGATTACGTTTCTGTTGATATTGAACGTGTGTATATTTTCTTAATTTCGTGTAATCTAGAAATATTTTCTATAAGCGACAGGAAATGTATTCCATGCGTTTTTTAAATGTAAGTATGTGAGCCGTGATGGCCTAGTAGTTAAAAGGCGAGAATAGTAATTGATAACCGATTGAATTTTCATGTGCTTAATTTGTGTTTATAATCACCTGCTTGGCGAAAACAGCGTGACGAAACTTGCACGTGTAACATGAAAATCTAAATCGTTTATCCACCGACCGCACCCGCAGCGTGGTAACTACGACTTTCAAACGTTCTCCTCAAAAAGGAGTGGAGGCCTTAGCTCAGCTGGGACATTAGCAGGCAGTTATTTTGTTTTTTTTTTTTACTTTTTGAGGTAGGTAGGCCCCGAGTTGTGTCATATATTTTATATTGAAGTATAATACCGATTTCATATATGTATACCCGATTTCAGAAAATCGTAAAATAATTTATAAAAACAAAATTTATGAGAAGCATTTATTGCGCTGCCCTCAATAATATGCCTTTCATGATTTTTGTTTTATTTCTCGATAACGTGACAAAATAACTCAAAAAGGGGTTTTCAAAGCCGCGCGTTTTTTTAAAGATTAGAAGTCGGCAAAATTTATTTTAAAAATCTTTGTTTCACCGAAGACGGAAACGAGACCTAATCGCCTTGGGCATTCGTCCCTTTCTTATAACTATAAAAATGAGAATAATTTCAAAATATTCAATAGCAAGTTAGAAATCGAAAGTTGAAAATAGTTATTTTTGTGGAAAACAGTCAATAGCAATGATAGTCGTGAAATTGTTTTAATTAATATTTGACAATCAGTAAGTTATTTACAATCAGCTTGGTATATTTTACTTACCTTCAAACAGTAGACTTGTAGCGAAGTATAGGATAATCGGATAATTCATGACTAGGTGTATTTGGCCGTTACTTGCTTGATATTTTAAAAACATGCAGCGCAAGTTCTCCTCTTGTCGGTCATTTATTTAAAATTTGTCTATTTTTCTTTACTGAACTTTATTTTTTCAGCGTTAATGGAGACAAAATATTTATTTATAGTTTGAAACTACAAGCGAGTTGTCAGGTTTGAAAATCCGCGAGATACGTTCGTCACTTTGTCAGTCGCGCAACTATTTCAGTGGTCTTGATGGTAAACTTCGGGTTTCAGCGCAGCTCAACCCCACCACCCTTTGGTGGTGTTTAGAATGGGGACAGGGAGCGTCCCGAACCCATAAAGAAAATTGTCTTGCCTCGACTAATTGAAACAATATTTGGTTTCCGACAGATAATTAAGGTTGTGTCTCGTTACGAGATTTATGCAACTTTATTATTTTTGATAAATTGAGACATGGTATTTTAGAATATTTGTTTAAAGTAAATGCACGTACATAAAAAGTCAATCTGTTATATACGTATATACGTAGCAGGTTATTTTTGGCTATATAAGTTAGATAACTGTTTCTTTTTATGTTGAAATTGAAACATATATTTCGAAGGTAATATTAAAAAATAATAAATAAAATGTATTATAAAATTCTAAGTATAATATTAGGTGTTTTATTAAATAACAGTAGCCATATTTTTTTAATTGGCCAAAAAACAAATGAAAGTGAATTTTCAAATATATATAAGAGAATATATATAGAAATATTATAATGTTTTTAACGAAACTCAGAATTAAAAACATTAAACGAACATATAAACTGCTGACACCTTTGATGTCAAAATGAATAAACAATTGAATAAATCGAGGCACAATAAAAAAGGTTGTAAAGTTACAACTAGTCGATTTAACAAACAAAGCCATTCGCCTAATTGGATGTTACGGGAATAAGGCGGTAAATGTTAGGCCAGGCAATCGTGTGCCGACATTTAAGTTACGACTCTCGGCCTTCGACGCCAGCCCCAAAATACTCGCCTAATGATTGTGTGAGATACCGGATTTGAGCGCTACAATTTCGCTTTAGTGAATTTTCTTTAGATGAAATTTCTGATAGTGTTTCTTAATTTTTTTCTATTAGCTGTTTATAATCAATCTAACTGACTTAGTAGTTTTTAAAAATCAAATATTTGAAACGTATGAATCTCTTGATCGAATTTCGGTTTACAACTTTTTATTTGCCCGACTCAGGTATCAAACATGAGATAGTGGAAACTATTGTTTATAAGATAACTACTAGACCAACGGTTAAAAATATAGTATAAAAATAGTCTGTTTATTTAAAACTGCACCTATAGGCATCTAATACAATATGATAGCTAAACGGTGTCTAACAAAAACGAAGTTTTTGCGTCAATTCGGCCCTCCCTACAGGCCTACAACAACTATGTAAAAAAAGGACAATGTATACACATATTGCTTTACAGAAAGCATATTATCAGGCCTTTGCCCAGCAATGGGACATTAACGGGTTGATACTTTTACGACTTCACATTTCATTGGTACTAGTCATAATTAGCTATTTAAACCACTCCGGCTTCAATTCATTTTCTGTTTGTCAGCAATGAAAAACATCGCGCGGAAACCAGCATTTGTCGGATGAAATTTTCAACATACACACTCGCAGTTAATTGCAATAAGAGAAATGCAACTAAATTTAAGAGGAGAGGAGGCATTTTCCCAGCTGTGGGACAATAACGGAGCATTCCATTAATGTTCCACATTACAAAATGTTAACCAAAGCGAAATTATGGGGATTTGGAATTAGTATTAATTATTATTATATAATTATATGTTTTGTTCCAATAGGAAGTCTTGGTTTTACTCTGATATAAGTTATTTGATAAAAAAAACATACCATCACGAACATTATATTCACGTAAAGAGATACTATCAGCAGAAAGTTCTATGATGTTTCGTAAATGTAAGACGTAGTCAACATTTTAAATGTATGATAAATGTAAATATTTTTGATTGTGCTTCTGTAGCTGTAATCGTTAAAATAACTAACGGTACCACTCAACAGTATTTTTTTAAACGAATTAGTATGCTCTTTCTTCCTCTTTCTTAATTCAGTATTCACTTTTTGATCTGCCGATTACGAAAATGCCTAATAAAATAAATATGTTAATTTTAAAAAAAAGGTCAACGACTTAAAGTTGTGGGCTTTGTGTATAAAAAATAAACAACGAAATAAGTTTACCATTTGTATTTAATAATAATAAATACTTCTATTTATTAATATTATTGATGGGATCATTTAAACAAATATGAAACATTACTTATGTTATCTGTTGTCTTTTCTTTTATCAGACATAAGCACTCTAAACCTTACTTTTACAATTAAACGGATCTTTAGTTAAGCGAATAATTACTTAAAAATATTTTTTTTTGTATGAAAAATGTCAATTAATTTATTATGTTAATTAATATTCTTTGTTGTTAAAATATAAAAATCTTAATTAAGGTAAGAAAGAAAAAACCAAAATATATAAACATTTTTTATTAGTAACTGAACTTTACATTATTTATTTAAATACTACAAATTCATACATATTATATATATATATATAATAACAGGCTCTGAGTATTAATAAATAGTTACATCATTTAAATAATGAATTCAAAAAGATGGGGATATTTATCATGTTAATTTTCAATTATCCAAATTATTTTTTTTTACTTATTAAAAATCATATAATGACAAAAGAAGTATATATATAATGTAACTTTTTAATAATACTCATCTCATTTATTAACAACTTGTATATCAGAGGTTGAGCAGTTAGCCAAGACTCGCTTACTCCTGGCTGATTTGTTTAAACGATCGCCATTAAACTATATTACCTTGCTATGTGAGTATAAATCTTATATATTTATGAAACGTTGTACATTGATTTTTTAGTTTTATTGAGGTTTTTGTTTTCAGGTTTGTTCTTGAAGGAAATATATGTTATTGAACATAATGTATATTTTAAGATATTTGTTTAATTTCAATATGTAAATGCGAATCCTGTGCTTTTATTTTAAGTGATTTAAAATTATGCCGTTTGCATAAAGAACAAAATAAATTCACCTTATCCAAGTTTTTACGGTAAATGTTTTCTTATAACCTGGCGTACTGAGCAACAGAATAGTGTTTACATAAACGAAATTGTTTAGTGATTAGTTTATTAAGTCTTAAATAATTTAAAAGATTAAGTATTTAACAACAAAACATTAACGCGAGAATATATATTACTCACATGAAAAGAAATTTATTATTTAATATAATTAAAATTGAACAAACCGAACGACACTCGCGTCAACATTTTATATCACAAATTAATTTTAACGTAATTTATCATAACATATCAACCTGGTTTTTTTCAACAGATAATTAAGATGGCAGTAGTCATTATTATACAAACCGAAAGAGATAATTAAAAAAAAAAAAACACATCAACAGTCACACTCACATCATATTGGTTATTCAAAATAACGTCTACACAGAAAATATCTAGAACTATTTATAATCTATGACTATTATATACATAATGTACACAAATTGAACTACATCCGTCTAATTACAGAAAGTTACGAGTTCATTAAAAATCGCTGCTTATGTTACTATCGGTAAGTTTTGAAACTGTTGAAAGAAATACGTAATTGAAATGCTTAATTAACGGGTGCACACTTTAAAAGAAGCTCTCACATCAATGAGACTGACAAAAGGTGTATTAAATAAACATTTTGATGTATATAAAATAAACTAACAAAATAAAGAAAATTTATTTTAACTAATAATATTTTTTATACAATGCCCTTTTTTAAATAAATTTAATTTACATAATTATATTGTAATAATTTGTGTAGGCCGCTACCGTATATAAGTCTTAATTGAAATGAAATTTCGCACATCTTTCAATTAATTTTTATTAAATGCATATTTAAGAAAGTATCTCATTAAATATATAAACGTTGAGATCTAATAATAATTACATAATATAATTAAATAGAGAAAGAATTAAAGAGTAGATAAATTGAAAACCTCGTGTCATCTTCATGTTTAAATTATATAATTTATCAATATGAAATATTTTTTTACAAAAATTCATTAAGAAGAATTCAAGGCACAATAAAATTAATATAAGTAAATATAAAAGAGTAAAAAAGATTTAGCTTAATTGCAATTAAGATTTTCAATCTACAAAACAAACTAAAATGAAATGGAAGTATTTAATCGGAATGAAATTGAAAAATGAAGAGAAAAAAAATTAAACGATGAGCGGGCACTGTCAAAAAATTTAAACCAAAAAAAATGTGATTTATTTATTAACAATGCACAAATTTTACTAACCAACTTGCAATTTTGGACTAATTTCATCATATTAATTGACTATATTCTTAATTCAGTCATTTCTATTAAGCATTTGAAAAATAATGAAATACAAAAAATTTCACATTAAAATTCCAATGTATATGTTACCGATCGACTAACACTACGTTATATATTTATTCGTCTCGCATAATTTAAGATATATAATAATATTATAATTTACAATACACGGTCTAACATATTTCCTTTAAGGGTTTCAATGACACCGAGCCCGCCGCACCCCGCCAGCGATCGATTATCATTTTACGTTTGGGTAAAATATATATTCCAATATATTTTTAGTATTAGTCGCTTAGATTTGATTTTTCATTTTAATATAGATTCGTTTGGTTTATATATTTTTTTACGTTAAATGTTTTTAACACATTTAAAAGGGTATCACTT
This sequence comes from Nymphalis urticae, assembly GCA_905147175.2. Taxonomy (NCBI): domain Eukaryota; kingdom Metazoa; phylum Arthropoda; class Insecta; order Lepidoptera; family Nymphalidae; genus Nymphalis; species Nymphalis urticae. The sequence goes on from LR989983.1 coordinate 12,328,390, forward strand.
TTTTATTATATAACATTACACGAACAGTAATTGCTCAGGAAAAAAATTTGGATTTTTTTTTCTTTTAGAATTTTCTTTTTAGAAGAACGAATTTCTTATACGCAATCTGTAAATAATTTTGATACATTTTAATTGTCTTTTATGCCCTCAATTCTTTCAGCTTCAGTACTCACGCGGCGGACCCGAATGAACTATAATAACATTATATAGTTTAGCAGTGTAATAGTACACTACATTTCGCCTACAATACGAATGTCTCTAAAACAGTTTCTGACTACAATATTGAATTAAAATTTATTTATTTAGAGATATGCCTTCTGCTGCAAGCTCGCTTTCATAAATATATTTAGGTAAAAGATTATTGTAAACGATGTCGAATTCTATCAATTTGTTTTATTGAAATTATTATAAGAAGAATTAAGAAATTGCTTTTGTTTTTGCCTAGATTTATTGAAGATAATCAAGAAAAATTTCAAATCTTCAAATATATAAATTAAATAACTTCAATTAATCCCTATATATTTATTTTTAGTAATAATTTTTATCTATATTACTGGAATTAGTAAAAAAATCCTATAAAATTCAAACCATTTGAAAAAGCCAGATACTTAGACTGCCTTGGGTGAAATTATTAGAATTGTTTTTCACGGATTGTTTTAGATAAATGTTTTAAAATATCACTCCCCCCTCCAGCGTTACGTTATAGAAACATACACTGCTTGGATTTCACATATCACTCGACCACAAGTTGAAAACTATATAAGTCAGTAATCGAATCGTGGTTCATTATGTTTTTCGTTCGACATTTAATTATAACTAAACATTTCCTTTAGTTAAATTAAGAACACGAACAACGGTTTGTAGTCTCGATCAATTTCATGTCTTTTTTGTAATAATTTTGATATAATTCGAACGTTTTCTTTAAACCTGATTATCTTCGTTTCCCGAGTTGGCGATGACTTTGTTCGCCAATCGGTACAGAGGGTTCTTCCCCTTGATAGGGAAGGGATGTGCTTCAGTGTTGAACACCCACTCGTCGAGGTGCAGCAACGAGTCGTCCGAGAACAGTAGGTATAAATACTGGAAAGTACACGGTTCAATTTAAAATCAGCTGTATATAATATACTAAGAGACTTGTTTTTTTTACTATTTTAACTAATTTAACATTTTATTTTAGTATATATTTACGGAGGAAGTAGCACAAATATGAGAGAGAGATGAAAAGTTGAAGAGTAAGAGATTAGCGTGGTATGGGCATGTGATGAGGTGATGAAATAGAAGGGTGATGAGTATGAATGTTGATGGATTGCGTAAAGAAGGATATGTGTATGAAAGGGGTAAGTGCTGAGATGACGAGTGTGGAAGGAAATTACATGTTGTACCGACCCCACGTAGTGGAATAAGGACAGGAACAAGAAGATTTACGGAGACTTGGATTTATACACTCTAGGTTTAGGTCAAAGCAGTTTTACAAATGAAATGTACAGTTAGGAACTGACGCTCATAGTGAAATACGTTTCGAAGTATCGATGATGAAATACGGTAAAATGTAAAATGTCCAAAGTACGCCTGTTTTAGATAGAATAGTAGACGGGTAGGACAGCCCGTGTGGAGGGCGAGAGGCGCGAGTGCCGCGATACCTTGAGCGTCTCCGCGAGGAAGAAGCTCTGCTGCACGTCGTCGCCCTGCGGCGCGGCGTGGTACACGTTGGCGAGCCCCGTGTAGCCGCCCTCCACGCGGCAGTGCTTCTCCAGCGCCTGTCGCCGCGATCGGAACGAGTAATACATCAAAATATATTATTGTCAATAGTGATTGTGTGTATAAGACTGTTGACAATGTTTAGAAACGACGACATCGTCTCCCGTCTGTCCCGTCTGTACCTGCACCGCCTCCCAGCCCCAGTCGCGATATTTCTGCTCCTTGGTGAGACGCCACATGATGAAGTAGCTCTCGAAGGTCTCGGGCCGCAGCAGGTACATCTTCTCGTTGCTCTTCATCGCTCTCGCCTCCACTGCGCCAGAGAATCTGCAATACGCAATATTCGCATATTATAATGTGATTAATGGATATTTTATTTTGTGTAAATAAACAAAACTTTCTCTACTGTGAAAGTTCGGTCGCTGAGAGAATACGTCCCTAAGGTCAGGTCAAGGATCAGTATGGCTAGTGAACCGAGAAATACACTAAAAAATGAACACTTAATAGTACACAAGCAAAAAAAAATTTTTTTTTGTTATTTATGTAACTTTAATTTTGTGCAAAATTACAACATTTATTTGAGATTTACTTATAATCTTTGCTTAGCTAATTATCTGTCATTATTGATTGGACATTCGGATGAAGACACAATTGTTTCACTAATCACACGCTAACTAACGTTTACATGTAAACAATAACGGTATGGTATTTTCAATGTAAATTCCTCGCCACTTCAAAGTAATACCGGCCATTCGATCTTGGACCTGTCAGGTATGTTTTCTCTCAGCGACCTGGACTCCAATTCTACTAACAAATTGTCACTTATCGCAACCGAATCGAAGCTTACTAAGCGATACTTTAAAGTAATTATCGACTATTTGCGTAAAATTTAAGTTTGGTTTTGACATAACGGTATATGTTAACATCATGTCGGATCGGTTCCAATACGAATAAATATAGTATAGTCTAGTCTAGATAATAGAAGTTGGATAAATATGTGATCATTATCGGTTTGCAGCGAGATTTAAATAAGTAATACTTATAATACAGAAACTACGATAACAATTCACTACTAGAACAGCTGACATTAATAGATTTGTTTTATAATCCGAAATTGTTGTAAGGGCTATGTGCAAGCTCGTCTGGGTAGGTACCACCGACTCATCAGATATTCTACCGCAAAACAGCAGTACTTGATATTTTTGTGTTCCGGTTTGAAGGGTGAGTGAGCCAAAGTAATTACAGACATAAGGGACATAAAGTCTTAGGTCCCAAGGTTGGTGGCGAATTGGCGATGTAAGCGATGGTTAATATTGTCTTGTCAATGTCTAAGGGCGTTGGTGACTACTTACCATCAGGTGGCCCATATGCTCGTCCGCCTTCCTATTCTATATAAAAAAAACTTTCAAGGCCGTTCGAAAGAAAGTAACAAAGAGCATACCGGAAGGCCTCGGGCCCCAGCTTGGTCTCCGAGCGGTCGTAGCTCTCGTGGCACGTGTGGGTGAGCTTGCGCGCCACGTCCATGTAGCGCTCCGACAGCGAGTTCTGCAGCGTCGTCGACGCCAGCGCGAACATGCCGCCTGACAACGGAAACTTAAACGTCTTCATTCAGTGTATAAGCGTTACACTTACTTATCGATTGTCATAAATCAACGATTTGAGAAAGATTTGAGAAGAACCGGTGAAAGCAACTCGGAGAGAATATTTTTTATATCTCATTTTTTACAATTATAGGTAATATTCGATAACATAATATTATTATTTTTTTTAATTTGAAATGGCCTGGAGTCGATCGTTACTACGGTTACTCACATGTAACATTATCAAACAAATAATGACCATTGGAGAACTGGCTTCGGGCGGTTCTATAACTACACGGTACAATTTTTTTGTCATATATATAGTGTTGTTTAAGATTAAATGTATTATGTGTAATATAAACCGTGTCTATAGCCTTTGGATAGAATATAAGAAATATATAAATAAGTATTTTAACGTTCTCGGATTTTAATAATCCTTTAAAAATTTTAGTATAACCCTGTACATAAATAAAAATGTTAAAATTAAAATGTATATGTGTATCTGTAGAAACCGTTACATTAAAATGAACCGGCGTTCACTTAAATGTAACGTTTTCCAAATAAACGTTATCGCATAACGTACTTTTTATTCAGTACAGTTTGGATCTGTTTGGAAATCATACACCCGTACATACATTCTGACGGATACATATATATGTATATACTTGAATATATTATCATATGTTGAACTAAATTGACAGTTTACCGGCAAAGCACGACAGATGGTCCATCTTCTCTTCGAATATCCTGCCGTATTTGACCTCGGCGAGGTAGGCGAGCCCCGAGGGCGATATCCGGAGCATCTTGTCGAGGGCGGCCTGCATCGCCTCGTCGAACATCACGCGCGCCTGCTCGTCCTCGTTGTTGGAGACCATCCACGCCTTCAGCAGGTACTCGTAGAACGAGTCGCCCAGAGCGCCGAGAGAGGTGTGCCCTGAAATAGTTAGAGTAACATTTGTTAAGAATACATGTTACAAATCATTTATAAATATATCATCCAATATTATACAACACGGGATTTTTTTTATTTACGTGAAAATTTTTACTTAAACGTACACACAGACGAAGCTTACGTATGGACGGGAGACGGGAGTCTTAAGTATGGTATCAATGTAATTTTGAATATATGTCACGACAAAATTGCGTAGATTGAATGATTGCTGGATTCGTGTAGGAATTAAGTGTATGTAATTTATGCAAATTTGTATTTTTGTAAAATAAAAGAGTAACTACTGACTGTAGCCGGTTCTTCTCGGTAGAAACCACATTCAGAACCGTTGGTTGCGCTTGACGATTCTTAAGTACTTGTAAAAGTCAATTTAAATAAAAATATTTCGCTTTTGAAACTTGTTAAACTAAACAGTGACAGTAATAGCACGTAAGTTTTCATTGCTGGTCTAAAGTCTACTCTCGTATTGAGGTTTGGAGCTTATTCCACCAGACCGGTCTCCTGCGGTATGTTGTGTGTGTGAGAATTTCATTTTATATATAACACAGGTTCTTCAAAGCCCTCATATAAGTCATCATTATAATCAGTTAGAGTTGAAAACAAACCTGTTAGTTTATTTTTTTTATTCTGCCCATACTGTTAAGTAAATAATCCTATAGTCTAAGCGGCGACAAATATTTAAAAAAATCGCTCAAGTTACAGACCGTCAGACCGGTGTTTTATTATCTCATCACCATCACAAAACTCTTACTCAAAAGGCACAATATTGCATTAGCATTGAGACTTCGAATAGAGGGAAACACATACTTTGACCCCATTGTCCTGTTCGCGGGTTGATGTAGTTCGGATAGAGCCCTTCCGGCTTCTGTATGTTGTGAAGCACTTCGCGGATGCGATCCACCTTCTGTCTGTAAACTAAACATTAAACTAATCAGTATTGCTCGTCACAATTTAATTTACGGTCTCACTAGATGTCCTTACGTGGTGCACTTAAAGTTAGGAAAAACTAATGTTACCACAAAGCAAATTAAGTTAAAATACCTTTTAAACCCACTTTCGTAGTTATTGTTAAAAACCAATACTTATTGATAAAAAAAAAAAAATAAGGTAAAATTTTATAAATAGAGTGAAATATTAGCCTATCCTTAAAATATATGTAACTTAAAATATATGTAAATTTGAATGTAATTCTGTGATAACCGAGATTGCAAAAAATATATGGTATGATGATATTAATTGTAATGTATCATACATTACAATTAATATCATGATAATATTTGAATATTTGCTTACCATCCTTTCCGGTGACGTCACTTAAATAAGTGAACTCCATGTGGAGAGTACCCACTTCAGATAAAATACTATTCGCTCCCGCCCAGTGGTATTGTCGATTTGCCTATAACATACAATTTAAACGTACATAAGTGTTTATTTATTAAGATTTACCTCTAACGATTTTTCACTTGAAACATATCATATACATATACATTTCATGGCTAAACCACTGAACCGATTTTGATAAAATTTGCTACGAAGAAAGCTTGATCCGGAGGCAAAATATATGATAGTTTTTTTTCCTAATACCCTAACCTAAACAAACAAAACAAATAATAAATATTTTTACATAGCAGAGAGTCAGCTTAGGATTTATTGATTTCCAAAATTTAAAAACCTATGGCCTTACTTATAAACCTCGTTTAAAGGGTTAGTTAAACACGGATTAATCCCTTTGTCTCGTCATTAATTTGACATTCAATATACTACATTGTTTGATTAATTACTCCTTAAGAACATTTATAGTTAAAGCCGATATTAATTGGCAAAATTTACTAGAATCCATACAAGTTTTGCAAGTTGATTTTGCAAATTGATCGAAGGACCAATCAATAATAATCACTATAATAAGATTTACTTATGTTTTAAAATAGTTACAATTTATTTAATATATTAAATTTATTTAATATATATTTAGATTCGAAATATTTTTTCATCTATTTCGCATATAAAACCTCGTGTTATTTTTAAATATTTTAACTACGAAACGAGGCTCGACATAATTTTATACAAACTTGAAAGGGTTTGTTTACCAGTCATTTAACACATAATAACATATTACCTTTATAAGCCATGCCTTCTTTCAAATGAAGTTAAACCAATCTAATTCGACAGAGCTAAAAATATTGCTGTATTTTTCTCGTTTGTTTACTGCATCGAAATTAATTGAATGGGTAAATAAGATTAAAAGTTCTCTGGAAGAGTACGCTAATTGATTGATTGGATAATTTGTTATGAACATACCTATTCTATGTTTATATATACTTTTTTTGTTAGTTGAAACTTGAGAGCAATAGAGGATAAATTGCAAATCTTAAAGACTAATCATATAATTTTATTTAAGAAAACATACATATCAAAATTACCGCATCAAATAATAATAAACCTACCTCATATCCTATGAGTTATTACGTACAACGTTGGTTGCCTGGAAGAGATCGCTATGTAGCGATAAGGTCCAAAATTGTATGCTACTTTAATTTAGGCTGTATCCATGTTTTGTATTTTTTTCTCTTTGTGGTGTACAATAAAGTATAAAAGTAGAATAAATATTTACATCTGTATTCAAAAATTTAAGCCTGACAGCTGAATAAACAAATGCCACTTCTACAAGTAAATACATTTGTAGCTCATCCTTCTTACGGATTTTGGATTTTGGATCTTTATTAAATTGTTAATCTAATCGGATATATAAAATTAACATTTCCGTATAGAACACTTAAAAATTTTCGTTTGCATCAAATTTAATGTGTACAAGTGTAACTTTCGTCTATATGAGAATAATAATCAATAACGAACAATTTGTATAATGTAATCTAATGGCAACGTAGTCTTTTGAATATCAGATATCTGAGTTTATTGTTATCTATCGATCGATCCTTCAATTGATAAGTCCGATGTAAGTATATATTATAATTGGGGAGATCGTTAAACGTCTGATAGACGATTGTCAAGAACTGTAACGAGAGCCTCCATTGAATACAGAGTATTACGTAAAATATCCTACAGTACACTTCGATTCTATTATTTTCTACTTGAAGTTTACTTTTGTCCGTAAAGTATCTCTTTATTTCGACGATTTATTCGAACTGTTTGAGAAATCATAATTCATCGTAAACGGTTCAATGTGAATTAAGAGTCGTAACAATACATTATAGATATTCATTATTTATGTTGGATTTAATTCAATTGTAAGCGTATTTATGATTTTTTTCTATAAACACGTTGATTCGGATCTCATCGCCGATATTATTGACATTGGGATGAGGTAACATGTCAAGTAATAATAATTGAAATGAAATAATATACAACAATACTATCTTAATAATTTATAATGATAATAACCGAACTAAATGGCACGGATGCAGGCTGGCGGCAAAATTTCTTTATATTTGCTCATGTGGCAGACATTATCAGTAGTGATACTAGTGCCATAAGAAACACCAAGAACCCCGTCTGCATGGAAACGTTGCATAGTCATATCAACAGTCACTTGTTTTTTTTTTAATGAAAATCGTAACTCAAGAAAATAGCGACGTAGGTTTTAATTATCGTTGTTGGTATGAAATATAAACAAATTATTTACCAAAACGCTATGTCATCTTTAGCTCATTTAATATTTCAATGACATATTATCTCATAAAAAATACATCCTTATGTAAAAAAGTTTCCGTGAGGCAAATGCATATATACAAAGCATATTTAAAGTTTTTTATACTATACGGCAAAACAATAGTGTATTTATAATCTCCACAGCAGAACTACCATTGAGACCCGAATAAAAAAAAAACATTGAATGAGCACCGTGGTAAAGTACTTAATATGATAATACCTATTTGAATTTACTTCAAAGTATTTTAATGCAATTAAACTTATATAAAGATTGCAACGAAAGCCTTAATTGCTTCCAAGTTATCGCAAACCTGAAGAGACCGGTATATGCCAATCAAAACTTTATATTCAAACGGTTGGTAAGTTGGATGCGGTCGCCGCTTTGCTCATACGACGAATTAATTTCGTAACCAATCCTTTATTGATAAGAATAAGGTATGAAGGGTCGGTGGGCTAATGAGAGCATCGTATCGGGAATGATAACGAGCGAGTCTGCGGTGTCGGCTGGCTTTGATGTGATAACGAACTGCCTGCGGTTTGCAATGAGCGCCGGATTTTGATTTGGAAACGATTTAATTAAAAATATAGAGCTTGACGAAAAGATAAAAGAAAAATCGAAAAGCATATTGTTTATGTTCATTTAAGAATTGTTTTGCCTCTTAATTTTATCTTAACTTTGGATTTGACATGGCTATGACAGTATCATCAAAGCCTAATTTAAATATACGAGTCAGATAATTTATATTAAGAAGTAAATAATCAAGAAAGAGTTTACTCCCTACCCTTAAGAGGGAACTATTAAAAATTTTAAGATCAACCAAAGAAAAGAAAATACACCAAAACTCCAATAATTTAGGAGTATTCCAAGTTTTGAAAAAATGTCTCGGAGCGGAGAGAGAAATAATTGAAACATACGCAATGATTGTCTTTGTTCTGGCAATAAACGTACGAACATTTACCGTAGGTATACGTAGCAGAATGAAGCACTTTAATTAAAAATGCAAATCTTTCGAGAAGCAGAACCACGATATTACCGATATTTATTTACGTTAGAATTGTTGTTATCATTTTACTAAGTTGAAGATAAATGTTGATAGGCAACTGATATTTTCACATACTTTTTAATGTTTTACTTGAGGATTAACGGGATCTGTTAAAGGAAAAGGCTCATGTTCGGGAGAATACTCCGACTTTTATTCAGCTGGGTAAATATTGCTATATTTATTTTAAAAAATGTATCCTAAAAGATAATAACTAAATTCAAATAAACTACTCCGGAGATCCTAGAATGTTTGAATGTAGAAATGTTTATACGTTAACAGTTAAAATTGCCGTATATTATATTAGTATTAAGATAACAAAGACCTGCTGATTTCTTAAGAAGGTTTTGAACTCCACACCACTGATCTAATTGTTCCACCCGCGGGGAGATTTAAGTTATTTTCTCGACTATGATTATAATGGGAGAAGTTTCAAACTCAACGGTGAAGGAAAACATCATGAGGAAACCTGCATGTGCTTAACTTCACTGAAATTATGCCACATGTGTATTCCACCAATCCGCATCAGAGCAGCGTGGTGGAATAAGCTCTAAACCTTCTCCTCAAAAAGGGAAAAGAGGCTTAAGCCGAACAGTGGGACATTTACAGGCTGTAACCGTAAAGTGAAATTAATTGTCCAATCAAATCGAGCTCAGAGTTCTGAGATGTAACATCTTGACCCTCGCTAACGTCTCACCTTCCACTGGCTAACAACCAAGGTTCCACCTTGACACGTAATCACGATCACGTAGCATATCTATGGATGGTAACTATATACACGAGACTGAATAAAATCTTTCTACTTTACTTCTTTCTACAAATTGCGGTAATTAAAGTGAGTTTTTTAAATTATTTTAATTGATTTTGTCTTTATGTGTAATATTTGTGAATGAGGTAGCGGCTTTACTATACACATTGTAATAAAGTATATATTTTAATTTAACTACTGACTTGTGTTAAGCTTACAGCGAGCTGATAGGAGACTCGGTACATTGTTTCGTTAAATTTATTCATCAGATTACATTCATATTTAGCGATGATGTGGCCTTATCCTAAAAATTATTATATATAGGAATAAAGACTAGGAACATATCGATAATTATTATTGCTAAAAAGTACATACAACGAAAAATAATAGCCCTGCCCTATCTCATGTATCTATCTAAAAATATATTAATTACATAGATTAACTATTTTATTAAGTGTTTTTATCTTTTTTTTTATTGTTAATTAAAAACAGTTCAGTATCTAATTTTTATAAAAATATTTAGCCATTGTACTGTAAAACATGCTTTCTTGCTACATATGTGACAATATTCGTCAGAGTTAAATTGCAACAAGCGTATTATCTAGAATATGTTTAACAGTTAGCTTATGTAGGCACCTCACTAAAAACCAGAGACATAATTGTATTAATAAAATTCGATACAGTTAACATATAAGAATTTTTTAATCCCTGAAAACGTATACCGCTTCCCAGAGATTGAGCAAAACCATTTATGTTTAAAAATAAATAAAAATAAAAGTAATTACGTTTAAAACATTTGGTTTTATGTGTCAGAGGATAGACTAAGTCGGTTATTTTCTTTCCTTTTTAAAAGATAAAAGCGTGTGCTACTGTATTAGAAACTATTGAATAAAGACAGCGAGCGAGTTGAATTACTTAACCGGAAACCTATCAGGTCTTGAGATAATTCTACACATAGCTTTTAAGATTCGGATTACTGCTCGAGACGTAGACTATTCCTTTTTGTTCGACAAACTTCAGTATAATTATAGAACACCTCATAATATATTATTATTCTACATAACTCTACAAATTCCACGTCTATTGAAATGTATGAGCTCGTGCGAAAACCTCAGCTTGATTCGACGTGGATTTAATTGTAGTAGAATTATAAGATTTTCAACTGTGAATTTTGAAAATATTAAGAAGGGTTTAACTGAATAACAGGAGACTTAGATAAACAATACTTCACTAAACATAAATATACATAAAAAATCTTTGTTGTTGAAATCGTTTTTGTACATCCATTCATAGGAGTATCTATAAATTGATGTACAAAAACGATTTTACGATCCACACTATCCACCACGAGAAACTAAGGCACCCTAAACTAGGAAGACCCGTGTCTTAGGGGCCAGAGTCATCCCATACAGTGATTACAGTGTACAATAAATTACTATGTATACGTGTAGACTTATATATAAAAAACAAAAGAGAAAGAAAGAAGAAATAAATGAGGTAAGGGCAGTTCTAAGATATAAATGAATATAAGTTATATTAGGTGCCAATAAACATACCTTATTAGATGGATTAATGAGGGCGTATGGGAGACCTGTAGGAGTGTCGAAGGCTGGCAGCAAAGCGTCCGCAACTTCTGCTGCCTTATCGCGGAACAGCGAGTCTCCTGTCAGCGCGTAACAGGAGAGCAGACCACCCACGAAGCGGATCGTCGTTTCGAAGACTGACAGGTCAGAGTCCTGGAAATGTAAATCGATTTTACATATGAACACGACCAGCTACATGGCATAAGAGACCACGATAATAATATTAAACCAAAAAAGGCTATTCTATTTTTTAAAGGCGGTTAAATTATATGTATATTAATATACAGCGTAAAAAATATTATACAAAATTTACAAGAAAAACATAAAACTGTTAAACGTTAAATGGTCTGTGGCACACAAGTAGCTTTAGGGCAATTAGCACGACACAGAATAAAAACATCTATTCGAATATCGTAAATGTGTTCTAATACAATGGGAAAGAGTTCCAAATTCCTTGCGATTAAATTTTTTAATAGTGCCCTGGAGTACAGCTCAGCGGTCATTTGATTGGTGGCGCCTGTTACACGGACTCTATTCTTTATTTATCCAGTTGTATTTTAAGCGTCCGTGTACTGTTATTAGCCAACGTATCGTATTTGGTAGTACATTAGTGTGGCCTCATAAATAATGTTTTTATATGAAGAACGAACGGAGTTATGGAAATAGTCACGAGCAAAACGTACAAATATTTAGTTACACTTAATAAAATAAAAACAAAAAACAATCACAAGCGTTTGTTGTTTATGGTTTAGTTTGTAAATATTCTAAATATGCAATCATAATTAATACGTAACATATTCGAATAGAAAACATTTTATCTCAACTATAACTTATATTTGTCTAATGGAGTCGATGAAACATAGTTGAATGAGAAAAACTCTCTTCTATACATATTAATTCGGCTAAACATATACTACTACTTATAAAATATCCTTGGTAGGGTAGGAATTGGTAGGCTAGGTAGGGTAATGTGCAAGTCCGTCTGGGTTAGTACAACCTACTCATCAGATAGTCAACAGCCAAAGAGCAAAACATAGCATGGTTGTGTTCCGGTGAGTGAGCCAGTGCATAAGGCACAACGGACCTAATGGCAAGTTCTAAATGTTTGGAGCGGTTACTTTTTCTTATCAAGCCAATGTCCGGACGATGGTGACCTACCACCATCCAATGGCCTATTCGCCAGACTCCCTACCTATTTGAAATAAAAAATAATTAAAATGAATATAATTTTCAATTTCTTCAGTAGGTACCAACGTGTTGTGTGTGTGTCATCCTAAGAATGCTTTGTTGTTATCATAACGCTCAAATATTTTAATGTTTTTAAACAACAAAACAAAAACAAAATTATTGTATTTATAACATACAAACTCTCATCAGACAAACAGCTCAGTATGGTTCTATTGATGTTGGAAGATGTTGATGCAGGAAATGTAAACCAACTTGTGTATTCAGTTTTTTTTTTAATTAAAATGAGTCACTGATGACTTTCTTTCCCATTCTTCCAAATCACTTTTTAATTTTATCATAAAAAGGGATCCATAGTTTTGTTTAATATCAACAGGCAGTCAAGCTAATAGGCCAGCTACAGGTAGGCGTGGGTACAACTACCATTGGCAATGAAAGAAATGTTAACAATTCTTTACACCAAGTATGAAGCGTCACCGCTATGTGAACTATACCGGCTCACTCACACTTCAATTCGGAACAGGGCATCAAAAAGAATTGCAATGAGGTGTAATAATATAAAAATTATGAGATACAAAGCCTTAGTCACCTTAGTCGCCTTAGTTACCGTCACGTAAATTATTTATTTTGAATTTTACGGCAAAAAAATTTAAAAATATTTTCCTTACGATTTCGTTTATGTGAAAATGTTCAGCTATCCAGTCTCTTCCCTCTCGGAACTCGTCGATGAGGCCCATGATGTAGAGTGTGTCCATGCCGTCGACGATGGTAGCGCCGAGGTCCCCTCCGCCGAACACGCTCGTCAGGTGAGCGCGCTTCGACATCGGTTTCAGTTCGTTCTTGCCCCACGCGTACAGTTTGTAGTTGTTCCAAGCGTGACGCATCATCTATAAAAGATAAACTGTATTAGGCAATAATCAAATTAATTTCGGTTCAAGTCAACCGTATAAAAAAAACATAATCTTCTACAGATTAAATCTCAAAGGACACCGACTTCGCTTTTAGCTGTTTAGTTATCATTTCTAAAGTATAGTAGCTTGTTATTTAATATTTAATTAACTATCTACATATTATAATTTACACCTAACATGAGTATTACCTATTAATGATTAAATTCGCAAATCAACTTTACATTTATCACAATACCATAATTATTGTGCATGAATTAAAATTAATCGATTATTTATACAAGTTAAATACATACTATCTGCTATTTATTAATTGTAATTACTGTAAATAAATTGAAGTAATGATAAGTGAGAAATGTTTCTGCAAAATAGTTCATTATAAACTTGCGTTCTTTAGACGTTATTTACAGTCAGCAAACAAAGTCAGTCATAATAACATCGAGTCAGTCGGGAATATAAAACAAATATAATGTGTTTAATTTTAAACAACCTTTGCGCGTTTTTATTTAAATAAAAAAAAACAGCAAGAGTTTAAATGACTACAACAATAAGCGTTACCAAGCTGCTTATAATTAAAAAAAAATAGTTTTATTAATAGTTATATAAGTAGTACAACACTCGGTTAGGTTTTAATAAAAGGAAGAAATGTTTAGGGCCTGTAGTCTTTATATACCAGTTACTTTAAACCCTTAAAATTATCTAAAAATCTTGATATCTGACAGTTCGTTCCTGTTACTGTTTGTGGATTTTGCTGAAAAGTTGCTTGTGCAATGAGCAAGCAAGCTAACTATTCTACAGAATCCACATTTCACTCTTCAAAGGCGTTCGAAAAGAATTCTCTTTATAAAGCCAGCAAAGCCGTTGCAGATTCGCAGCACAAGTTTTAATCTCGAAGGCCCCGCAGAGCGACCGAACACTAATGAAAGGATATCGGACTTTCGTCGCTACCATTAATTATTATTAGGTTCCGCTAACTTTGCCGAGTGTCGCCAATGACTTGGAAAAACTGAAGACTTTACCAATTAACAGTTAAATAGAATGAGGAAGTAGAAAAGTGACATTTGCAAGAGCTCTACTCGGTTTAAAGGAACAAGTTTTAATAGAGTCAATTAATATATATTGTTAATAATTTATTTCGCCTTGGTGATATGAGATGACCTACGATCGTTATCAGAATAACAAAACGAGAAAACTAGCTCAAGACCTCCTTTAGCACTAGGAAATATTCAGAAAATTATTATTCTATAAAATGGTCATAGATTCTTATCTACGTTTGTATAACGTTTTCAAAACGTTTAACACGAGATAAAGACACCCCGAGTTTATATTATTGGTTACAGTATTACATATTAGTATTATTACCTCAATAACTTTTTGCCGTTTTAGATTGGTCGTGTTACGGTCAGCGAGATCTTGGTTTATGACACTTGGAGTAGACGAGGTCCAGCGCGCTGCACGAATCATTCTCTCTCTACGGTCCCCCTGACTTTCCAATTGGGCGAGTTGAAGCACAAGGAACATCGCTATCATGAACGATGTCCCCACGGTTATCAGACGATATAATTTGCGCATGTTTAGCACCACAAGGGAACACTTATTGTTTGTCACTACACTGACTTACAGTCAAAATCCTTTTCGTTTATATTATAAATTTAACATATAATAAAATAAATAAATATTAACAATGATGGCTAAGTTTGAATATGAATATATTTAAATCTATAATATATATACATATATATATATATAATTCAATCAACACAGCGCGACTAAGCGCGCGCGCGATTCCAACTTATCTGAGTGATATGACGTGCGTATGCGATGTTCACACGTTATCGCACTGACCGACAATCGATTTGTGATCTCAATTCTATATATAAGCGAATGACTTGTGTCAAAATATGTTAAATCATATTTTTGTATTGTCTATTTAATAGTATCATTAAGAAGCACCTCTAAGGGGTATAAAGACTACTCGGTCAATATAGCATTCCTCCAAATACAAACAATAAACGGCATGTTTTGACAAAGTCACAACAACAAAACAATGAGACTTTTGTATCATTAAAAATTTTCACGATTCTTTGACGCAAAAAGGTAGAAATCTTTTGTATATAATCTATTTATTTTTTATTGTGTTTTTTTTTTAGTTTAATTACAAAAAATATATGTAACTAGTATTTGCCCAATTCTTCACCCGCGCGTTAGGGGAGATTGTTCTGTATTAGGTAAAAAAAGGATCATATGTCCGTCCTTGGGGTTCAAGCTTGCTTCATACCAAATGTTATCGAAATCGCTTTAGCCTTGAAACCGTAACGGCAAGACAGAGTTCCTTTTGCATTGACAATATTATTATAAATATATCTTATACATTGATATGTGACAGTGAGAGTATATTTCACTTTCTATGATCGATTGTACCTTTTTATATAATAGTTCCATCCATCATCCCATCTCATGTTATAAAGAAGTCAATTATATTTTTTTAGGACTCAGGCAAGAACTTATAATCTTATTGATATGAATGGATTCATATGGGTTTCATATTTCTATTATAGGGCGGACATATGCGCAACATGTAATATAATATATATTTTTGAGACTGCCTCGTTGGTCTAGTACTTAGAATGAAGGCAACAGATCCCGATATCTTGGGTTCTATCCAATCAAAATACTGTTCGTGTCAGATTACCATTTCATCGGATTATGACAGTAAGGGAAAACAGAGTGCACCTGTGTTTGCACTATAATATCTACCGCGCAATTCAAAATAATTACTTACTCATATTTTTATTTATTAAGATGAAACGGTCGTAATATTTCTATAAATCTCAAAGAACGCCTATCAAAAGAAAACAGTTGATAACCTTCACCTAACACATTATTGATTAGCGTTTTTAGTATTTTTTAATAACAAACACTTTTCTTACACAATAACGGCCGACATTCTGTAATAATATAATTAAATTTCTTTTCTCAAAGCTTTGTCTCAGAGAAGAAAGAATGTTTATCGTCTTAAGGGCATCTGACAACCCAAAGTAATTAAACAAATATCTATACTAATAAATGAGAAAACGCTTTGTAATGCTTACCTGAAAATACTACTATACAAATATACATTACATTTTAAATCATAAGACGCACCGTATTTTCGGACGAGAATATAATAATATAAGTATATAATATAATAATATAAGTAGCTGCGCTTCGTAGTTTCGCCCGCTTAATATAGACAAACGTTGTGTCAAGCGTGAATTTAATGTTCTTTGGCATTATGAACGTTGCTTAGCGGGTGATTAGTTAAACACAGATTTCGCTCTTTATGTAGTTTCCTACCGATGACGTATAAGTAAGGCCGTTAATCTCTTATGTAACGTATAAAAGTCATCGTTAGATAAATGAGAGAAAACGCTGTACGCCGTACGTATCATTAATGTCAATATTATGACTTATCGAATCCACTAAGATGTTTGAGTTTTGTAAAGCTCTGAGAATGCATACACATCCACTAAAGATGAGTACAAAATTTGTTTTTTCCATTAATTTTTAATAGTATTTCGGACTTTTTTAATTACCTCTTTATATTTATATTTTCTTACTTTATATTTATTTATATTATAACTATCTTTCTTTTTTAGTGTACGATAATAATACTAAGTCTTATGTTCCTTTTTTAACGCTGGAAAAATGCATTACGCGTTTCCCCCACGGAAACAGTGGGGGGTAATGTGGGACTCGCCGATGTCCAAAGCGCCGAGTGCGTCCCAAACTTCGGAATACCCACTAATAAACCAGCGGTACCCTTTCTGTCTTAACGAAGACCACCACGGGATCGCTTGTGTATGCTACCGTGAAGTCTTTTGGCTCTTAGCTAACATAAAATTGCATTAACTGTTATGTTTTATTCTTTTCAATGCAAAAGATAACATAATTATATAAATACTATAGACTATAATGATTTATTTTATTAAAGTTTAATTAATTTTGCTTTATACCTTTATCTTTATTAAATTTAATTAATTTTATATCTTTAATTTTATCTCCTTCGTTACTATCCATTTTTACACAGATCGTATCAAAATCTACTTACGATATCTTGTTAATTAAGTATATATCATTCTAAAAGTCGAAGAAAATAAAGTATTTAAAGTTATGTTTCTGATATTTTTTTTTAAATATAGTTACAATAAAATACCATATACTCAACTAAATAAAACATTACAGTTACCGTTCACTAATAACACATATATAAATCCGTAAAAATGTTATATATATAAAATGAACGCTTCCTTTGTACGGGTACTCAATCAACTGTTAGCGGTTGCTATAAATCTGGAGACAATCTCGAGGATAGCACGCGATAGTGAGGAATTAGCTGAGACCGGTGGAATGTGTCGGCTGGTAATTAATTGCGAGTGACGACGGCTAGTGCACTCTTACCCGCGTAAATCTGAGACTCCACCAGATTTACTGTTATGGCTCCTCCAGCCGCAAACTGCTATCCTTGAATCTTAACCCAGATATAAATAAAATCTTTTTCATGTGCTCTACTTGTGAGAAACTCGTTTTTATTTGTATATATATTATAAGCGAGATCATTTTTAAAGAAGTATATATAATTTAATTTCTTATTTACAGATAACGTTATAAAAATACATGAAACAAATATTGCGAAATAGGATTGTAAACAAGGATAAAAATCAAGAGCGGTATCTGATTTTTTTTAAGAAGAAATAAACGTAATAATATTATAAAATAAAAAATCGCTCTTGGGAAATAGATAACACTTTTTATTTTTGAATTCGTTTAAAAATAAAATAATTATCTAACAAAAATATTAATATTGCGCTATGCTATCAATACGGAAACACAATCGAGGCATGTAATCTTCGCTGTTGTAACAGTCCTGTTGTACAACGTCCTTCTTTGCACCTACTTAGTTACTCATCGGTCTTGCGGTTTCCTGAGGTATTGTAACTAAAAACTAAACATCCTACTAACCAAACAACCACACCTTATACTAATACACGTTGTATGGATTATTTGATTTTGGACTAACACATTTTGATAATATTTCGGTATATAATGGTAAACTAAAGTGTTATTTAGCAAATTAAAAGCCCTATTTGTTTATCTTTCAATTAAAACATTGTTAGTAACCTTTTCCTACACATTGTTCATAAAAAATGTGATTTAATTGTTATAGAGTTTCTAAAGACTAATCTTTCTGCAAATCAACGTGTATAGGTCTTCGTCGTATTTATTTGTTATATATAACGCATAATATAAATATACATGTATGTCAGCCAAAATACATCTCAAAACAACAAAGCATATTGACAGTAGCAACGATAAATTCCTACGAAATGTGTCTCGTGTCATCCACTATAGTCTGGCGAGGTATTGCTGAGGACAATGATCGTTCTACAACCCACCGACAAGTGCCGGCCAGAGGTGTCAAATCGAAGCTGTCACTGATCGATTGCGACCAGTCCCGGATGCTCACATATTCCGTCTGAGACAACACATTTACTAACATATGGCCACTACACTGTGTATATAATATGTATGTTCATATACATACCTAACGAGTTAAGGGACATTATCGCGTAACATTGACAACATAAAGCGGATAAGCTGTCCGTTAAATTAAAGTAATTATGAGCAAAAAGATGGAAAAATGGACGATGCGCAACAGCAATTATAAGATGGGGACGCTTCTCCATCTTGTTAACTTAATTCAGTAGAGCTGTTTGTGAAGTCGAGATGTTTTATAATTTCAAGTCAAACGCTTGTAAGAATATATATGATCGTATAATATAACTTCACATCAAGTTTGATTACTAAATTGGGGCGGTGAATGATTAGGGATCGAAACGTATATGTATGTATGTCATTCATCATAAAAAAAAAACGCTTCGTATTACGAATTATACTGTTATACATACGGGCGGCTAGTTATATATATAGGCTAGTATAATTATTTATAAAAATAGGCTTTTTTTGTGAACGTTTTTTTCACGTTAAATACCTATATTGTTAAACTTAAGCCAAATGCCAAAGCCGTTTCCGAGACACACGACATCAATTCATATCTCGCATTTTATTGTATTTTTAAGTATGTATATGTATAAGTAATACATCATGCGAGAGGCATTTTGATAAAGTTGTGCTCAAAAAAAATTAGGCGATTTTCGACAACAAGTGATACTAGTGCAATTAATGTATATGCGACATAATAGAAACGGATCGATATATATTCTCAATCTTTAGCTAGAATTGTATCGAAAGACACTTTGAGCTCAGGACGATTTGTCATGATAAAGCAGTCCACTGGCCCGAAGGACGGAGCGCGCTTTTCACTA
This sequence comes from Nymphalis urticae, assembly GCA_905147175.2. Classification (NCBI taxonomy): domain Eukaryota; kingdom Metazoa; phylum Arthropoda; class Insecta; order Lepidoptera; family Nymphalidae; genus Nymphalis; species Nymphalis urticae. The sequence goes on from LR989983.1 coordinate 12,348,112, forward strand.
ATGGAAAATCTGCATAATGGGACATTCCCCTCCTGATTCGATTTGTTCGAGAAACGTTACTTCGGCCCGTTGTTGCCTCCTCTAATGGACCGATGCTATTCACTTAAGAAGTTTTTGTGGACTTTTTACGAAGCGTACTGACGTTCTTTGAGACTAAATTCACTCCGGGAAATAGACGGTCGATCGGCACCGCGACAAATATGGGTCCACCGTAAGCGATATCCAATATCGACGTACCCGTGAGCACAATCGTGTTTCACGTCTATTATCGTGGAGCGATCAAAGAGCTTTTTGAGACTAGTATTCCCCAAGCAGAACGTGATGCAAGAAAAATGACTCGTTTCTAAAAGCATTTTAGTTTTTATTTGATTACTCATGGACTAATCGTTACATTTAAACAAAAATGTTAATTCTGTAAGTGTAGTAATACATAATATTTATAAAAAAGAAATTATTTTTGTCGTAAAAATAATACAAACAACAATTATAATTTGAAGAATAATTCGAATTCGAATGAAGCTGCCTTTATTTAATATAATATTTATTTGTAAGTATACTAAGCAATATAAATGATAAAAAGTGACTGGCAAAATATTAATTTCCGCGATGTACAAGCCTTGTATTATGACATGGACAATGCAATACAATTTTGTTGAGATTCGTCGGTCCCAGGGGCGTATTTGAATAAATATTTTGATAGAATACCATCAAGGAAAATGCCATTTATCATAATCAGGTTGACGTCGCGGCCGAGCCCGCCACACCTACTGTCCTGTATACGTGTAGCTACGACGTACAGCCGAAACATATTAGCAACGGGAGACCTAAGCATTTGTAACGTGTCTTGATACACAAAACATGGCGTTGATTAATCATTTATTATATGAGAGAAAATATATTTGCGTGCCTTTGAACGATAAATAAACCACCACTTGTACCAGCTCTAATAACTAATAATTAGGTCATTATGTGTCTGTATATAGTATGGTGTAGTGCAAATTAGTCAGACTAAATGCACGAAAATATGTCAAGGGATGTGAATATTGTGAAGTTAACCGCGAGTATATAATTGCGAACAAAGCTAATTGCAGCTAAATAAATATCTCATCAACAATTTAAATATAGTAAAAAACTTCGTATTATTGATAAGGCATAATCCAAATGAAATTAGGTTCTAAATTTTCAACAATTTTATTCAAATCAATAAATTAAATTGCGATGAACCTTCTTATATATATAAGCCTACGGTACAATACTATATAAACCCTCTTAGCAAGGGAAGTCACAGGTGCGAGGAAATAGTTACCCTAACACCAAAATTCGACTCGAACTAAAGGAAAAAGGTTACAAGATAAATTCGATTTATGTAAGTTAATTCGTAACAGCTTCCCAAGATTAACAGATGAGGAAACTAGACCATAGAAGACAAGCTTACATTTTCATATCTATTCAAAAATACTATAGATTATATAACTTTGAAGTATAACACAATTAATACCATATGGGGTAAGTCAATTATTTCTGCTAGAAAGTGAAAAATAGATTAATAAGTTCATTTATTAATAAACAGCTAGGATGGAAAAATTATAACAATTAAGCCATAAGAAAAATATGCGTCCTAACGTAAGATAAGAACTTAACGAGAAGGTTGTGACTTAAGTATTGTAGTAATTTCCTTTAACAGTGCTGGTATTAGTGAATTTTAGAAATGAATGTCTAACTTTATTCGTAAAGGTCTTGTAACGCTCAATAAGGCTTTCCTCGGGTAAAAAGACTGATGAAAATATTAACATTTACAAACTTTGATATTACAAGTAGAAAGTTTTTAAATAATTTACGGAAAATTTTCTAATTTTGTGTGTTACTTGTAAAATAAATAATTATCTTTATTTTACACGAAAAGTATAAAATGTTATTTTAGTAACGATTTAATTTAGCCTATGTTAGTATTAAGCCTATTACATGAGCAGCCTGTAAATGTGCAACTGCTGAGCTAAGGCCTCTCTTTTTTGAGTAAGTTAAGGTATATACATAAATGCTATATTATTTAAGAAAAGTAATAAATCCAATACTTTTAGTCATGTTAACATGTACTCGCCAAGTCTGCTTTTCAGTTGCAGAACGTTCGCGTATGATCGCATTGGAGTCATCTAAACAATCATCCGTAACTGAATGAACCAATCAATTTCGTGACTACCCCATTAGCATCCTCGCAACATTACTGTATTAAATATAGGAATACAAAATGCAGCATAAAAATAAATGTATATGTATCTATAAGTAAAACGTCGCTAATTCTGTCTGTCCAATGTTTTCTTATTTAAGGCTTATGTTACTTAAAAATATTTCATTAATAAAAATATTTTTGGAACTTGCAACAATATTCTTATTAATAAAATATTTTCCCTAATGGTAGTGCTTACATTTCTGGCTCACAATCGGAGAAAGTAACAAGCAAACCAATAGTTTGAGATATTGATAAGATATCAAATAAAATCTAAATATCGACTCTACACCATGATGTTGTGTAGGTTCTTAAACATAATGTAATTAAAAGATACACTTCAATGTAAAAAAGAACTACGACGAAAACATTTCAAAATCCATGTTACTAAATCCAAACGGGTTTAGTAACATGGATACTAAAGCAAACGGTTTAGTATCATTAATTTCGCAGTCCATAGCCAGCTATTTCTAATAGCCGGCGCTACAGAACGCTCATTTAAATTTATAAACGGTTGTATGTAAGCGCATCCAATGAAACGGCCATTGAGGCTCCAGCGATGTATTTGTTAACGCAGGACGGAAGCTCGTGTAGGCGCGCATCGCAAACTACCTTGTTTCCGTAGGCGCCAGGCACTCAATGAATGGATGGGACTGCATTGGTAACGATATATATTGGTTCTCTAAACCCAATCGGCTCTGTTTGCACACACGTAAAATTTATGTTGATTACGTAATATTTCAACCAGAAATAACCTTACACAATAATTAAATATCAGAGAAAATATTTTATATATTTTTTTAAAATACATATTAACTTTAATCGCAGTGTAAAAATAAAATAGAAATTGCCAATTCCGAGTGAACTGGACCACTCTGAGTGCGTAAACAATTCACGGGATCGACAGAGTTACGAGTTAAAGAATGGCTTACCATTCGTCGGTATTTATTGAATTCTGTACAATTCGATTCAGCCCTGGATAATCTATAGAGATTTAGTTCATGTTAAATTGTATTACCTGGTTATTATTATTGATAGGTGATATGACGTCATCGCTTCATAAACTACACGATAAATATTATAAACTTTTAAAATACATAATATCATGAACAAAGGAAGAGTCATCTTGTCTAAAATCTTTGGTTAAGCACATACATATTTGTTATATTGTCCTATTCTCCGAACTATACTGCTGCATTCGATTTTAAAACTTCGACTGAATGTTTACTGTCAACAAGCCTTACAGACTTACCGTTTAATCGTGTTTGAGAGATGAATAAACTTCTTTGCAAATATTTACGACTGTGAAGTCCAGGACTTCGAGCAAATATTGCTGGCTCGTTTGGGAAAAAGACGTAAACATTGATAACTTTTTATTTGATTTCTGTTAACTAGCTTACAGCATCAATACCATTAAAGTATTGAACCTTTTTACAAATAATCCTGAGATAAGTTTTTATTTCGGGTATTATATTTAAAGGTTTTTAAATTATTACGTAATGTACGCCGAGATGGCCTAGTGGTTAGATCGCGTGAATCTTAATCGAAGATCGTGGGTTCAAACCCAGGCAAGCACCACTGAATTTTCATGTGCTTAAGTTGTGTTTATAATTCAGCTCGTACTTGACGGTGAAGGAAAACATCGTGAGGAAACCTGCTTATGTCTAATTTCATTTAAATTCGGCCACATGTGTATTCTACCAACCCGCATGGAAGCAGCGTGAAATAAGCTCTAAACCTTCTCCTCCATTTCTAAAATATTACAAAATAGTAAAACTGAAGGAAATATTATGAAATAAAATTCTTGCACGTTATAGTTTTTTTGCGTCGAGACAGTTTCATCTCTTGTGTAAACTTTCATTCGTAGTAAAGCCTTTGGATTTAAGACTTAAAGTCTTTTCGGCTCTTACTAAAGCCTGCATCTAAGAACTTCAACTTTTGAAAATCATTGTATGAACAGTGTTAATACTAACTACTAATGAAATCTGCAACATTTATTAACTGTAACTAATAAAGACATAATGGTTATATTTAACCGAACTACTAATTTCGTCATTATTTTAACGACTCGACTGTGCGATTCATACAATCACACTAATAAACATAGTGGATTTAAACTTACGTCATAAGCATTTTATATTCTCCTTCATGAATGTATATATGAGGATTATTATTATTAGATTTGTCATCATCAAATAATACCTGAAAATAAAATCCATAGGAAAATAATTTTGATAAAATAAATCGCATACATTAACATTACGCCAATATCTTGTATAGATCAAGATATTGGCGTTTAGACACATTCAACTATATTACCTTTCTCGGCTTAACAAAAGTCTGTTTATATATTTTTAATGAAGAATAGTTAAAAGTTGGTATTTGCATTACATTAAAAAAGTAGTCAAATGACTTTCATTTGATAAATATTTCAAACAACTTCACAATTGGACGATGTAAAACAAAGAAAACCATCCCGCGTCTGAGTTAAAGCCCAGTTCAAATTGATTCAATCGGTATTAAAAACAAAAACTATTAAATGTTGGGGAAAATAATTTATCTCTGTGAACAGTTTTTGCAAATACAATGTTCAATGGAGCTGCAAATATCCTGTGACATGTAAAAGGCGTTTGGTAAACTCCAGATATTGCCGAAGAGACTGACTTGACCATTTTTATTTTACGCCATTTTCCTTATCTTTTTTTGCTTATTTCTGTGCAAAAATAATGTTAACTTGAAACGTTTTAAATTAATAATAGGCCGGGACATTAAAATACAACGTAATTACAAGGTAAGCAAATACCTTAAGACATTACAATGAAGAGCGTTTTACTTGTCTTAATTCTATTTCAATTCCTAGTACATGAACTATGGTTATGGTAAAAGTAACAGAAATACCTATTATATATTTACGTAGCGTGAACATCCCACCGTTGGGAATGAGCTCTCATATTAAGAAAGCTTGGAGCCACAATGAAGATCAACATAGTTGATTGTGAGCTTGGACTAGAAATATAAAATACGTATGACGACATTTTTATCCAACTGAAACTAAAGACCGACAAATATTTATTTTCGTCTACTTGATGATAACACTGAAGATGTTAGTTGTGATCCCACCGAACCGAGAACACAGAAAAGGCGGATTGCGGATCAAAAGAGTGACATGACGCGCAGTTATCATATTCACTCGCTCTCCCTTGACGAATACGCGACCGACAACGACCCCGACAGTCCTCTTTTAGTTATCTTATGCGACAGTAACAAAAAAATACATTGTTACCAAGTTCTAATCTAAGGTTCTTTTTAGCAATCAAAGGGCAAACATTTGCCCGATAATCCTATTACGTCATTATCGATTATACTAGTCTTATACTCGTTTGTGTTAAAAAAAATCATACTAAATTAATGGTTTAAAAAGTTAGTTTGAAGACCTAGCTTGCAAAGTTACGCTTAAGTTAAGCTAATTAATTTTGATGTATGTCATGTTATTAACTTTCAATTCATTATTTCATGCTTTAATTACGGATAATGTCTTAATTGATAATGGCTTATTGAAAGATTTAAAAAGAAATTTGGTCCTAATTCACCTGTGTTATACAGCCTACAACCAATTTATAATAATGTAAGCAGATAGTACATAGTTAGGCTAAAACTATAACAATATTTCTTATCGTCAAATTAATGCTGCCAGGGACACTACTATTTAGAAAAAAATAACATTTATACATAAATATGATAACAAATAACCTCGTTTTTGTTGGTTTATAACTAAAAATGTTTTCAATGAATTTTTTACAACAAAGTATTGACTGACACAGAACATCCTTTGCTAGATAATTTATAATGATGTATGTGCTACGTGAATACAGATAAAGTAATTTTCTCGGTAGTGTAATATTCTTTCCGTAATATCGGGTCTTAAAGGCTGGCGCGCTGCACCGCGTCGCTCCGTGCTCCGTACCTCGTATTGACTAAACCTCCAAAGAAAACGCCTTTTACGAATACGAAATGGCTGAAACTTTCAAAACGATTGTCAACTCCGTTTTCAATCATGCGAATTGCCATCGCCTCGTGTGAATGTGTAAATTTGAACTGATTTTTAGTTTAGTTATAAAACTTTAATTCCTGTTCAACAAAATAAAGTCTATATAAGTCATTGTTTACGAGATTTTTATAAACACTTTTAATGTAGATCCATTTTGTGGTGTAATACTACTAATATAATTTTCCTTTTAGCTTGTATAAAACAAACAATAAGGTAATTCAAACACAAAGTCGAACAGCAACCATGCGGGTAGATTAAACTCTCGACTACCGGACAACATACGGCCCGCGACAAAAACTACGCTTTGACTGAAATTACGAGCGACGAATTTTTAATATAAACAGGATGTGAACGCTAAAATTTCATTTATTCTGAGAGTAAAATAATAAACAATTAAAATGCAAGATAGAATTCAGCGGCTTCATAACTCTTTTGTATGAGAGCTGTCTCTAATTAATATTTGTAAATATGCTCCAATATTAATATAAATATTAGATCGAATATAACAATGACGGAAATGATTATTTTAACGATATATAGTAGTAGTAGTATACGAACGATATATACGAGGTCTAAAATAAATACATAATACTTTAGGGTAGGAAGTTATAGTAGCAACATTAAATGCAAATAAAAGACAGAATAATTTGAACACTAACTTAACGCCAATGCGGCGAAGTATAAATAATTTATGATACAAAACAAAACACAAAAACAATAAGTTTTTTTACACAAAGGCACGTCCATTTACACACACAGTGTGCTTCCGAATTGCGTAAGATGTATACCAGAATGTTATGTAAACCTACTTCCTATCGATCGCTACTGACACTAGAATATTGAACGATAATGAAATTTAAAGCCAAAATTAGTTTTCCTTAAGTTTCAAGTGAGTATCATATTCAACAATAAATATAAGGCATTATAATCTATTTGTATAAAGTATCATTGATTTTGAATGAATATGTGAATGAATAGCATCCTAAACAAAAATATGTATAATAATAATAATAAAATGTTGGTTATGCAATATCGTTGATTTATTTACGGTGCACCCTTTTATAATATTGCTATTGGCTCTGATTTCGGACAAGATGCAAACACGATGTTGCAGTAAATACTGACAGAATTTCTCAATTGGCCAAGTTAGCATTTGGCACGTACATTATCCTGCGATGAGCGACCACTCTCGAGCACCACTCCGCCCGGACCAGATAGTGGAACTCCTCTTTGCATGCAATTACACAACCATTACTTCGTTTTAGTTTGCTCACTTCAAACTTACTAATAGTATTGTGCGCGCCCCTTGCGATGAGACTACCATATATTGAAACCTCCAATAACAATAGTAACGTTCGTCAATCCGTGTCTAGCAGCACTCGGTTTAATACTGATAACGATTTAAATGTTTCTCTTCCTACAGCGCTTACTTATGGCTTCGATGAACTCTTTTCGTATCGATGCAATAAATATCTCCGGATTTATGTCAGCGTATTAATCTCTAGACTAAATCACATCTGGAGTCACGAGGAGTATTGTAGTCGGGCAATAAGATTTTTCACACGACCCGCGCGCGTGCAGTCTGCGACTAATATCATAAAATACATATTTCAACCATTCCATCTGATAAACGACAACAAGAATCATGAGTTCGATTACTTAGATACGTCCATTTGAAAAACCGCAAACAATATTTGTTTAGAGATATCAAAACGACTTTTAACGACTTTCTGGATCGTCCTACGCTACGATTACTCGCTTATTTAATATCGCTTTCCTATACAAAATAATCATGTTAGTGTGTTTTACTAAATTGTTGTGTATTTTTATATCTAACCCATTAGTCATGGGGGTAGGTACATGCGAGGCGTTCGTATCGGGGAGGCTATTAGTAATAGAAACACGACACGGGTGGTTTTATTTACTGTGAAAGAGTCTACCTTTAATATACATAATTGACAGCTATTGCTCAAGTTAATTTTTCTTCTTCATATGCAAGAATATCTATTGTAGATAATTATTGTACAGTATCTCGAACGTTCAAGTTGTGTAATTAATCAAAGCTTGCGCTAAATAAATACTAAATAATTCATAGATAACGAGATACAGAGGCAGACGATAGGAAAAAGACATCTCATCCGAGATCCAATTTATGTCGGCGAGAGCTAACCGCACATACGCCGGCGCGCCATGAGTTGACTCTGCAAACAATTCATTTCAATTTCAATCCGAGCTTGCCAACTGCACGGCTCGCGAACCTGCACTGGAGTACCTTAGGAAGCATTCTCACTGTGAGGTAAAAGACACTTTTATTTTCAACGAGTGACATACTAGAAATGTTTTAGTTTTTGTAAAAATATGCATAGCGAGTTTTGCTTATGTAAAAAGTGCACGCTTTGATAATACATTCAAACGCATACAACAATCGTTCGGTTTGTGAGTGAAAAATAATAATGTTCTTTTCGACGACAAACCTTGTTTTAGAATAGAATGAAATAACATATCTATTTCTGTTTGATAACATCCATCATTATACGTTACTATTGATGGATAGTTGAGTGTCATGGGATGCGCTCAGTTTGTGAGTGAAAAAGCAAAATACGGCGCTTGCCTTGTATATATACATTTATATGGTTTCGATTAAATGAAATGTTTTCAAGATATTTTACTATTACTAAAATCACTAGGAGGCGTCTTCTGGCGAAGCGCAACGCGAAGCGTGCTCACGCAAATTTACCACGATGCGCACTACTAGACTACAATATACGAGTTTATGCTCGAGACTACGCGCGGGAAAGCGCATAAATGTGTGCGGTGCTATACTGCGCAATGATTTAAACTCTGCGATGTTGCGCGAACTAGACTTTTTCCGTGCCTCTGTAACACTCAGATTTTAATTTTTGCAACGTTGTTCTGTGTGTGACAATCTAAAATATGAAACAAATAAACCTCATCTGATAAAATTCCAAATGATTATCTATTTAATAGTTCCCCGAATACGATTTGTTTTTACAAAAACCTTAAAACGACTTTGTAATCGGAATTTAATGAAACACTACGGCAAACTGTATTCTCAGTATATTACAACAATATAGTATATATCTCACTAATCACCGAAAACATTAAATTTTATGATATAATCCAATTAATAATAAAGTGACATTATCTACTGTGCATAATAATATCAGAATCCATTAGCTTTGTATAAGATACGTTTTGTTGGTTTAATGTAATAACATATAAACGTGAAAGGACCGCGAGATATTAAAAAAATATTACAAGAAAACTCGACTTGACAATCAAAGAGAAGTAATCTGGACCAAAGTTGAAGTAGAAATAAAGTAATCAAAGTTATTCTTGAATTTTATGAAAGAAGCCCTTTCTATGAAAGAAAATATTTCTCGGAATCATCAAAGACAAACTAGAAAAGTTTGTTTCAAAAACATTTCTTATGGAGCGGAGCGCTTTTTTTTTTGCTAAATTTTAATTCTGTTAATTCAGTATTGTAAGCTAAGTTTGTTAACAGGAAAATATGATTCTAATTTCCTGTTAACAATGTAGTGGTGAGACTACGAAAAAATTTTTTGTAGTTAATTCTTAATGTATGTTTATGTACTTGTATATGTAATAAATATATTAAATTATATTAATAGTGTTTTATTTAATAAAAAAAAATATTATAATAAAAAAAACGGCGAAAACACAAGCTGATCTATTTATACAGGGCTAGTAGATTGGCGTTTAGACATCTTACAAGGAGATATCATAGAGTACAGGGTGTTTGAACCAGTCTAGATCAAGTTGCTCGTTTTATATGCAAATTTTCACGTCCTTATGAATATGAAAATTTTCTATTAGAACGTGTCGCTGTCAGCGATCCATTTACGTACAACGGACGACGTCTTTTTCATAGTTTTTTTCCTCTTGACGCTTTCAGGCATGAAAATTAAATCAATGACTACGTTCTTTTGACGTTTAATATGATAAGAATGTTGCAAGATTCTAGCACTTAAACTATTTTAAACATTGTACAAAATTAGAGCCTTCTCTTAAGTATCTTGTTTGTTTTCATTTCATATTTATAACTCATTTTATAACATTGTTGATAGACAAATTAATGATTACAAGTAATTTAAGCATACTTAAAATATATTTAAATAAAACCACTTCTGGCAGTAACTTTATATATATACAAAATATTTGATGGACGGTGATGATGTGCCTATAGCTTTAGTTCTGTTTACCTTTTATACGAGATCCATTGAAGCAAGGCTATATAAAATAATTAATGTCCGTACATTTTGATTAATATTATAACAGAAATTTCAATGGAACAAAAACACACTTCGTCCATATTTATTTTCGAACAGTGTATTGAATATTATAAGCCGTCAAACATTTTTGTAATTTTCAAAAGAATGATTACAATAACAGAAGTAGTTATTACATAGTGTGGTACTGAACTTATTCGATTTCGCGTGTTTCGTCAGATCGTAAAAGATGTCAGAAACCCTCTGTGTTCAATTACAAAATGAAACAAAAACAATAAAAGTAAACATTTCTAGTTAACTCGAAGTTATTGTCATTATTTTAGTGTTAAATATCAAATTCAGTACTTATAACCGCGTCAATCTCTGATTATTATTTAAAAAAAAAACTTTCACTATGTACGTATATTTGTGCTCAAATAATTAAATTTTATTTTATACGACGTGAGGTTATCCATGCTGTTCTTTATGACATCGACGACAATTCTACCGGGAACATTACAAATAGGGTGGAAGGTATGGTGACCATGTGAGCGGACGAGCACGTAAACACTCCTTTGGGACGTTCCGCATGGATACTTCCTGAATACTTTTTACATAAATCCATGGTCATTTGAATATTAACGTTCTGTCTTATCCATCTATTTATATTGATATGTGATGTTATGATCCTCTTAAATAGTAAGTTAAACGTGATAGTCATTTCCCTTTTTCAAAAATCGAATTCGATTCAAATCCGGGCAAAACTTAATGACTTTCCGTCTGCTTTATTGGCACAGTTATAATATTTATTTATTATATACAATAACGCTTCGAACATAACATTTGCTTATTGATTGTCAAAAATTCAGTGTCCCGAAAATAAATGCCCTAGACCCTAGATAATGAGAAGAATCAGCGAAAGAAAATCAGTAGATATTTTTGTGCTCTTTATTTTTTTTGAACATAAATAATTTGATCACATATACATTGAAAAGCGATTGTCACATTTTAATTATCTTATTAATTATCTTGTTTAAAATATGAGTGTCGTTGTTTGATGATGTTTTGGAATCATAAATAATTGTAATATTCATTTCATTACGTTTGATAAAACAAATAGAATTGACAGATTCCATGGAAATATATTCAATTATTTTTTATTTAACCAACAGTATAGTAGGTACTTAAGCGTAACATATCATTATTTGCGATAAACTATTTTATTGATAATTAATATAAGTAGTAATAAATAAAATAATTTATTACAATATTTTATTACCCATTTAAAGAGTGCTTAAATTTGGAGTTATTTCTTAATAAAACAGTAATTATAATGTGTAGACTTATAAATAATAAATTGTTTATTGAAAAAGTAATATTTAAAAGAACTAAGACTCGCTCGTTAGAAGTTTATGGCGTAGCGGGAAAAGTAATACTGCTCGAATAAATAGTAAAATATATTTACACAAATAGCTATGTATGCGTACATCGTTTCTTTTCTGAAAAAAATACATATAATATAGTCATGAAAACTTCAATTTATTGCCATTTCTTGAATATTTCCTTAGATTGAAAATATTTTTAATGCGTTTTATGTATTTTTACGTCGTCCATTTTATGCTATTTAATTAAATTTACCATCAATTGCGTTGTTCCGGTGGCAAAATAATCCGTTGGAATCCTATTTTAAAATCAATTTTCTCCTTGTAATGCAAAGATACGGAGACAGTCTCAGGGGTCTTGGGACATAAAAGCTGCAAACCAGCACAGCAGCCGTGACACGTTATAATTTCACAACGAATTCACCAATACGATAGATTATATTCTAGTAGATTTAGATTGTATTCTATATATATTGCTTATATGACAAGATGAATAGTTGAACACAAGTCATGGGTTATTTGCTCATTAATTGTTAATTTGTAATTTGTTGTAATTAGTATGAATGCAATTATTATATTCATATATCGTAATATTGTTATTCAATGTTTTAGTCTGAATTTCTGAAGGATAAACGTATCACGCAAGTTTTAATACCTTTATAAATACGTTCTCTTCTCTTCAAGTAAACAATTTATAGAGAGCACTTTTAAGAAATTATTTTATTTACTTGACAAGTTAATAAAACAATTTCTTACATATTTAAACAAATAATAAAAACAAGTATGTCTTTATCTTTATTTGTTTACTTTGTAAATATTTAATGATTCTTTTCGGAGCATTTAAAATAGCACGAAACTTTCGTGTTCAGACGTTCATTAGCCGTCATTCAAAACGATCACTTATACGGTACACTGCACGCTCTGTGGAAAACTCAAAAGCTCACTTAAAATTTGCCATGGAAAAACCAGAGACAGACAAAGGTACAGTACGAGCGATTAAGCCCTAAAGCAGACAGACTTGTACTCTTCTAATGAGTCTCTGGATTAGCTGCGTAACAATGCTCTGTGCAGGCAATAATTTAGCTTTAAATTTATTTTAACAAACGAAAATTTCACTTACTTTGATATTTTGCATTCCATTGCCTGCTTTTCTGAAAGATTCTTTTAACATTTAACATTTTACGGGATCGCAAAAAATATATAGAAATCTTTTTTTATATATTTTTTACAATCCCGATTTTCTTTCAGAAGCCAGATTTTAAAATTTCATGAGTAAGACTATTGCCTGAGTGGTTTGTAAGGAAGTGGCGAAGACGAGCAAGTTTGCATTATGCAGGCCACGCTCTCGGACTAACTGCAGGGAGTTAGGAACAAGTCGTTGGAAATTTGTAACTGTAAAGTTAAGATTTTCTAGTGTTTCAGATTTGATTAATAAAAAATGGTCTAGTTGGTCTGACTTGTACCTGAAGAGATAAAATCCGATTTCAAAACCTTCGAGACAGTGGTGATGATTGTTGATGAATTTAGATATATTTAAGAGCAATAACAAAACTCACTATTTTTAAACGTCGAAGAAAAATCTATATTCAGTAAAGACGACGTAATATGTACAAATATAAAACGAGCGTTAAAGTTATTGAAAGTAAATAGCTCATAATCTTATAATCAACAATAATGCAGAAAGTCCGTATCTACTTTATACATTAATCATTGGTGCGATGATTAGACTTCAAATTATAGTTTAAGTACCAAGACGTACTTAAACAAACTGGAATTACAAAAAAGCTCTTATTTTTATAGTATAGATTGGCGGACGAGCATATGGGCCACCTGATGGTAAGTGGTCACCAACGTCCATAGGCATTGTAAGAAATGCTAACCATCGCTTATATCGCCAATGCGCCATCAACCTTGTCCCTTGTGCCTGTAATTACACTGTCTCACTCACCCTTCAAACCGGAACACATCAATAACAATATGTGATGAGTGGGTGGTACCACAAAGCCCTACCACCAGGTCTATGCATCACTTCGTTTTTTTTTTTCAAATATCGTTTACAATTATAAATGAGACTTTATGAATTATTTGCGATATACTAAACAATGTGATGTGGAACACAACTGTCAGTTTAAAGTGTTTCAAAGAGAAACGATAACAGACACAGGTCGTTCTCGTACTTACTTAATGTAACTGCAGAATTTTAAAGTTGAGAAAGCGTGACTAAGGTTTGAGATGGTTCGTAAGTGGCGTAAAGAAGTAGTGCAAGCGCGCCAGCTTGCATAATGCAGTCCACGCACTCTTGCTAACTGCAAGTTTACGAGCGTCGTCTGAGTATGCGCTAGTAAATATTATGTGTAAATATTACAGTTCTATTTTCGTTTTAATAATTTTAATAATATGACATAAATGTATGTGAACGTAAGTGTATGTGAGGTACGTTTCAACATTCGACGAAAAACATACTTATATGTTTCGTATTCTTGTCTAACTTAATAATGTGGTAACAGCCTGTGAATGTCCCACTGTTGGACTAAGGCCTCCTCTCGTTTTGAGGAGAAGGTTTGGAGCTTATACCACGCTCCTCCAATGCGGGTTGGTGGAATACACATGCGAAAGTTTTTCAATGAAATTAAACACATGCAGATTTCGCCACGATGTTTTCCTTCACCGAGAACACGAATTATAATCATAAATTAAGCACCTGAAAACTTCAGTGCTGCTTGCCAGGGTTACCTACAATCATAGGTTAAGATTCACGAGTTCATACCACTGGGCCATCTCGGCTTATATAATGTAATGTATTTAAACAATAAACTTAAAGAAAATAGTTACAGAATCGCTTAAACGTGTTTCTATGATAGTCGATTTCGTAATATATAATATTATAAATGCAAAAAAACTGCTTGGTTTTCAGTGTAAAGCAGTTAACGTTTATTGTGTCGAAATTTGGTATGGTGTGCATAGACTTTTTATTTTTAATGAAAATGAAATTTATAAACAATTGCAATACAACACTAAAAAATCCACTAAAGGTCACTTATATATTCTTTTACGAACCGGTCGTAGTTTCTAATTTTACAATCAATAAGTAATTGTAACACTTCTATACTGCATATAGGATTTTGATTGTATATAGTAAACGTTGTATTGAAAATTGTACCGTGGTTGTAGAATCTTAACGTTTGACATTTAATGGAAATAATTATTACCTTTTAAGTAAATTATGTGTGATTTCTCTGATAATATTACAATGGCACTTTTTTAAAACACATACATAATATAATAAAAGTATAAAATTTACGTGTAAGCACATTTAAGACATTTTTCTTCAATTTATTAAATCACATAAAATTGTGGTTTTTTAGCAAAGGTACTTTTAGATTAATGTCAAGTCCTCATCGTTATGTTAATTCAGAAAAAAAGTAAACTCGTGGATAGAAGGAAGGTTAAATCGACGGATCGATAGGTAATTATGTTAATAAATGAATGGAGAAGTCTTAATAATACGGTATAGGTATAGCAGTACCGGTGCCAGTACGGGTAACAAATATTTGATATTAATGAAACGCATATATCCCACCGGTATCGCTGACATTAAAATAGTCTACTAGAGCCTCTCTAGAGATAGTGTTACTATACGACACGTACCCTGTACACGTAACGTGCCAGCTGAGCGTTTAATGGGTACGCTCAGCTGGCAGGTTATAGTCAGTCATTAGTATCATATTGCAACACTTTTTGTCACTCATGAAGAATTAGAAAATGAAATATCACTAGTTAGGTTGGCTTGTAACAATCGCGTCCTATTAGAGAGGGAGATTTATCAAGCTTAAATAACTAGGAGGATTTAAATAACTACAGCCACAGTAATCAAAATAATTGGAAATGTTTGTGTAGAAATAAGGAATACAGTAAAATGTAGTATTTCGTCTAAAATGTATTTATATTGTATATATGTATTTTAATATTAACGTTATTTTATTAGTTGCCAATGTATATGTGTAATAATTGCTGTTCAGTTTTGTGAATTTTTAATTTGACGTAAATAATGGTCACGGACACGCGCCTGGGGAGAAAAAAATATGTAATAAATTTAAAATATAAAACTCTTTCCCCAGTCATTTATGTTATTAAAAAACAACAATGAGATTATGACGAAACCACACATCAAAATCGTTATTTAATTTTGTCATTCTATTATTAGGAACGAGGAAAAATATTTACAATATTTGGGACATTAAAAATTGCAGCTACTTTGAAATAATAGCCGAGACGTGTATTGCATAGTCAGGTCTCTCGGGGCGAGGTTGCGCAGATGTCGAGCGACGGCAATGGTGCTCCTATTCGCAGGCACAGGCACCGTGCCAAGCCAGCTAACCCCGCGCTTAAGATCCTTTAACTTACATAAACGTGCCACAGTACTGCAGCTGCTGTAGATATAGTTTTTCAAGTGGATTTCAAGATTTGCGGTCGGCTTGCAACTAACGCAGATTTAATTTCAAAACATATAAGAATTAATGTTTATATTCTTGTAGTATTACTACATTATATACATAACTCTATATGGTATTCGTTTTCAAGTGTTTAATTCGTTATATTACATGTGTTTTAAAAATTATTTCGTTGTGCTTGAATTAAATAAGCAAAACCCACATTTTAGAACGCGACTGGTAATGATGAAAAAATGTTTGTTCGAAAGGCACCTTTGTCGCTTGTGTTTCAAGTAAAACGTTGTACCGAAACCTTATAGATATCACTCGAAATACTGGAAACTTACGAGGCTTTTGTGTTACTTACAAGTAACTAGCAACATTTACCTACTTTACTTTTAAACTTTAATCAATTGCGTTTTCATTCGAGATTAAAAGGCACAGGCTTTGAAAATTTGAGCCTCATTCTTAACTTTCCGAGACACGTATGAAAAAACTTTAGCAATAAAACATAAAAAGAACCTTCTAGCCCATAGCTTTTACCAGGTTAAAGTTGTTCAAAGTGGCGCTCCGTTCGAGGCAACTTAGTGGTGGTCAATAAACTTAGTTGCCGTCTTTGTTATGAGAGCGTAAAAACAAAGAACTTCGATCAGTTGAATTCTTCGAGTCTCCACTCTTCATAACTACGTGTAGTGTTTTAAAGATCAGATTATAATCAATTTAAGTCATCTTTCCATCGCATATGTATATACATACATATGTATATATGTATTTGTACTGATGATGTATCATTACATTTATATTGATAAATTTTATGATACAGTTTTAGTATTTTAATAATTGGTTTCTGTAATATATTTTAAAATATACGAGATATTTTAAAAACTAATTTAATAGTACTTATAAGACTAAAATGTAGATTTTTACTTTAGAAAATGAAATATGAAAAGTTTTATTAAATGAAACATAAGTTCTTTATAATTGGATCGCTGAGAAATTCTTTTAGAGAGCAAAGGTGGAAAGTAATTAACGAAGTTCGCCCTGGGAATGGTTTTGCAGACTGAAATAGGATTTGTTTGCCAAGAATTCAATCGCAGGAAGCTGTGTCCGACGATTGAAGCTGCTCTTTAACAGATTTGTCTACATTGTCACTGATAATATCGTATTCACTGATAATAAATGAATTTGTTCAAACATTTTCAAATAATATTGTTCTATTTTACAATTCAATGAAATTATTGATACGATCTAGATCGGATCGGGATAAGATACGATTATCAATTATTTGATGTCGGTATGATAATTAAAAATTACCATTAAGTCTATCGTGCTGAAACAGCTTAGTTCTAGTTAATGTTCTATTAGACGTACAATCAGGTCAAAGGATTAATGGCCAACATTACACGATCAATGTATTTGACACTAGATTCCTCAAGAATCCGTGCTCAGAACATGTACTAAAATAATATATATATTATCTGTTAAAAAACGAAACCAACTTCAAATAAAGTTCGAGCCCAAAAATAAATTCATCCCCAATTTTTTTACCCTTAGAGGTGATATTTTTACCTAAAACGGGACCAAACAGGAAGTATAAAATAATCCCAAATAAAAATTATTTTCCAAATCGGTTCATAAATGACTGTTCTGAGGTACACATTTAAAACATAAAAAATACTACCGAATTGAGAATCTTCTTTTTTGTAGTCGGTTAAAAAGCGTGTGTAGCGACAAGAAATGCTCTGGAATAGATACAAAACTTCAATTTATAAACCTATATAAACATATTCATCGAAATAAGAAGTATCGTAGAAGATGAAAATTACGAAAATCATTATCCAACTAAAAACAAAAGACGATATACAATTAACTAAGCGAGCGCCTTGCGACGACTGTCGGGAGATTAACGGATAGCTACTGTAATATAACAGCCAGTATAGAGATAGCCTGATCCAATTTAAGGCTGCAAATTAAAATAACTATGTTTTGTGATCAAGCTTATCAATTCATACATTAAAGTAAATTACACCGAATGAAGTGACACACACATATATAACTACGGCGAAGAATTCACGGCGACGAAACTATCTAGCTATAGCTACATAATAATAACCCCGATTGTCAAGTTTACATAATCAATCAGTTGGAATCGCCTGACACGACACTAATGATATTAAGCACTACACTCAAACGCGTCGCCTAATACATTTCGAAACATTCCCACTATTAATGACAGTAAGTTTTGTTGACATATATGTAATAAAGCCAAATAACATATTAAGCGATATGTACATGATACGAACATCTTGTAAATACAGGTCGCTCATTAACGACGTCACCCTTGCTATTAAATTTTGCTCACATATTAAAGAATCGATATACAACGTTCAATAATTCAAAGCAGTTGGGTTTTTGTACATCATCGTATCGAAGGAATATCAATATTTTATACGCCATAATTCACTTGCACTAAATGAACATTAATTGAAATGTCGAGTATGCACGTCGTGTCCAAATTTAGATCTAATTCTTAAATAATGAGGTGGAGCAAGTAAGAGGTCGAGCGAAAAGACAATGAGTTTAGTAAAAAATGACGCGTCCGAACACGCTCGTCTCTCCATCTTCGTATGACGAACGTGCGCCGAACCCGCACAGCCTCTCCTACACGCAACAATACATGATTAATGTCCTCATGTAACACAAGTATGATTAATTTTGCGACGCGAAGGAAATCTACGTTCCACGAAAATACACGCAACGAACATTTTTTTAGAAATCGTACGGGAGAGAATTTCGTCAATTTGGTATATAAAAATATATTAGTAAGCGAAAGCTGAATTAAAAATTCAGACTAAATCGATAAAGATAATGTGATAAACGAAGCACGACACATCGCGACAGGGGGTAATGTTTAATGTAGATCCGAACGGACATACGGCGCTTTTCATCATCAACTTCTTATCATTGAAACGTATTGAATGAAATCAAGATCCGAAGATTAGAGTCGATGTGTAATTTATTATGTGTAAAAAGCATGAGCTACAACAAAATACTTTCGTGAATAACATTCATTTTATTCATTAGTTTCGACTTTGAATGAACTCATTAACATTGAGCAGAAAACTCTATATGCATAATACTTACAAAGTTAAAGTTATTCGTAACGAAAAACGACAACACTCGTTATACTAAAACTGTTTTTACGATTTTACATCAAATAATTTCGGATCAGGTAGGTAATAAGTAAGAAAAAATTTATATATATTCCATATAAAAAGGTCTTAAAATGCTGTAATAAACTGTTATTACTACATATCCTATTTGAGAAACACGTATTATTTAGTATTTTCAATAGTATTACTCCTGAATTTAACTTAAAAAGCGCTCATCACACAGCATTTGCATATATTTCAAGCTAAATATAAAACATCTAAACGTTTTACGTACAAAGTAGCTTCTTATCTCTAAAGTCATATACGTAATAGCTCAAGCAGCGAACGGTATTACGAGCACGACTTTACCTTAATTATAACGAATTACTCTTGACAGTGAGGAACGAGAAAAACCCAAGATGAGCTCGGAATGGCTCTAAAATAATACTCGGAAAGATTTGCCAGGAGATTATCGGAATCGTTCAACGTACATTTTGTTGTTGTTACTGAGAACTTTCTCTCTGTTTCCGCTTAGGAAAACCTTTAAGCGTTACGTAAATCACTCGACGAAATGTACTTCTATAACAATAGTCTAACGTACCCAACCTCTGCACGTGCTCATTTTATCGATGAATTATAAACAAATTATGTAAAAGTTACGCACTATTCGTCTATTTATTAACTTTTATATGATTATTCTTTCTATCTTTTATGGTAAAATAATAACTACAAAATATTATATAAATTCTAAAAAAAAAATGTTTTTTTTTTGATAAACTGAATGTTTTATTTATTTAAATTTGATAAAATATGATACAAAAATATAGTTTCTTGATTGTTAGACAGACCACGTTAATCTTTAGTGTTCCGACAATGTCGATTTGCTACGGCAAGGGCCATATGGCCGTATAATCCGACGATATTGGATGACATATGCTGTATTATTATTTTTATATAAAAATATGAGTATATGTGACTCAAGTTCTGAAGTTTATAACAGATTACTATAAAAATATTGCGCTAAAAAAGTACTACCAAGTTTAAGAGTTAACTAGAACTACAGTGAATAAAGCCCTCTTAATAAAGAAATATAGAATACAATAAAAGTGAAGTGTGGCGCGTCGTACCAAGGCATTCGTATCGTAATTCGTCACCCATAATAGCTTTCCAGGCGTATCTCACAGTACACAGAATCTCTCAGCGTTGTCACGACGGACGCCGTAAATTTCGCCTCGCACATTCCCCCAACCTACTGCCTATTAAATCATTCTTATCTTTATCTCGGTGCGATGTATTGAAAACCGAATGCAACGTATCGACGATCGAGAATTTTGACAAATTAGCATGTAGCCGCATAAACCAACCCAGAAACGCTAAGCATATCGACGAGAAATGAGCTAAAAATATCTTTACTGCGATCTACTTCACATAATGGTGAAATACAAATTAATTCATTACACGACTCGCAGACTACGCTATCTACGACGGCATGTTTCGGCCCGGGGGTGTCGAATATGAGAACTATCATAATAAGATCAGCTTTCTGGGAACGGTTACCTTGGCCGCTCGTATCGGGTCCTTTGAATGATGATTACTGTCATGCCCGGCTTCTTTTATCTTGATCTTCTCGTTTAAGACTAAACTTACAAACCTAAATTGATGCGTAAAAGAAACACGGTCTAATGCGATGGTTTTGATAACGGTTTAATTAATTAGTTTCGCGAAATTTAAATATTTGTATTATAGTAAGATAATTCTAAAATTTTAT
Organism: Nymphalis urticae; assembly: GCA_905147175.2. NCBI lineage: Eukaryota > Metazoa > Arthropoda > Insecta > Lepidoptera > Nymphalidae > Nymphalis > Nymphalis urticae. The sequence goes on from LR989983.1 coordinate 12,369,366, forward strand.
TTAAAGTATTTTATAAAGATTTCGCTACATATTCACAATTACTTCACTTTTAACAGACCCAGTAAAATAACAACGCGATAAATTTTTATGTAAATTGTAAAAGTCGTAATGGTAGAAGTTGGTCGGTAACAGGAAAGATGCGGGTACTTACATCATGAAATTATTGGGGATCTTAACGATGAGCGGTATAATATTATTAACTTCGACATTTCGAAAATCATAAAATGTAAAATTGGGTCTTGATATTATTAAATGTCATATTATAATTGTTTATTCCAAATGTTGAGAAATGCAAAGATAAATCAACAAAGCTTTTGCCAGTCATATTATTTAAATAATAAATTCCTGTTAAATCTATTTTTCAAGATATTTTATTGTATAACACAATTACTTTTTCGCTCAAATCACTCAATCGCTCAACTTGTGCACTTATATTCTTAAATATCTACAGTTACTATTTATTTATTAAAATTTTTGCAAACCATAACAGTTCTCATGACGATGTTACTAACTTGATCTCTCCTTAGGTAGGCAACCTAATATCTATGTAGGTAACAGCCGAATGACATTACAAATTGCTATTTATAATTTTAATAAATATATAGATACATATACATAATATCAGCAGGGTCACTGCCAACTGAAAGAATAAGTTATGCACTGCCAAAGAATAACTTATGTTTTGTAATAAGCGTTATTTTGGATAAAGGCAATGATTTTGTTTTCGGAAGAAGAATAATTTATTATATACTCCTATAAAGCCTAAAAATATATACATTCGGAATTAAATTGATACGTAAAATTTTGACATTACTAAAACGTCTATTATTTTAGTTTTAGATATACGCTGGGCTTTAGATATACAGCCAAGCAGTATACATAACTTAGAGTAACATTTTTAGTAGGTAGTGAATTTAGAATAACTACAATTCAGCATGAAATCGCTTGTTCAAATTTCGTCTCCAAAATCTAAACGATTTACATTCGTCTGCACAAAATTTGTATAATATAATAGAATTTAGTATTAAAGCAAATTTCATCCAAACTAAATACGGCCCCTAGTATAAAATGCAGTAAAAACAGTACAATGACCTTTAAGAAAATGTTCGCTGTACAAACTCTTTTCATCAATCTACCGTGACTCATTCCAACATAATATTCATACGCTTGGTTTTTGTTTTCATGAAACGCCTAAAAATAGCAGCAAGCTATAGTTTGCAGTACATAGTGAAGAATATCGATGGTATTGATGGCGCCCACTCGGTGACAGGACAATTGGTAATTTATGCTTAGGATCCTGACTTCTAATTTACGGCCCCAGGGCTCCGAGCTTCACCCATCGATTTAACTGACCACTGAGTTAGTTCTTTGGATCAGACCCTGTCTGTATTTTTTGTTACTTTTATACTCATATATTTTATTTTATTAAATTTTCTGGTAACTACAAAATAGGCGATAAATAGAACGTTTATATAAACTTGTGTCTTAGCGAAACGCTATGAATGTATAGACGTAATCTCTTCAGACGCGGCAAAATTGTATTTGAAGAGGATAAGGCTATATTTATAGTAATAAGAAATGTGAATCTACATTGTCAATGTGTATAGGAGCAAAAAAACGTTCAGAGATGTATGCTGACAAACGAAAAGGCTTTTTTAAAAATTATCGTTTTTCACGATCAGTGTTACAGCAGCGATACGGTATGAGAGCGCCGCGGGTTACCCTCGCGATCAATTTTGTTAAACTTTTCTTTGATATTCCAGACCGAGCTCGGCAGCTAAATTCTTAAGCTTTCGATTATTTATGTGGCCGACGCCGACGTTCGGATCGCAGAGCTCTCTGCCTCCGCGTGTCACTACGTAAAGAGAAGTAATCGTTTGCGGTTACTGCTGAGTGAATTTTTCCATTCGGAAAATGGTCGAGAGAATTAGGTAACTCGACGATTCATATTTCAAAGGAGGCAAGGGCTTGCAGCTCGTATTTCTTGTTTCCATAGAAAACACAAACATTTTACTTGAGATTTTTTTTTTATGTCGCTCGTAAAATGGGAAGTACAGACCGAAGAGTGAACCGTCGAGTGCCCAAATAACATTGTTGGAAACAATAAACTGAGATTACTCTTGAAGGAAGAACCCAACGTTATAGATTAAATTTATTCATAAGTCATGTCCTTAACCGACCGTTGTACCTTACCTGAAACAAAGCAAAATGATACATTTAATTAACATATTTTTTGTAAGATAAGTTATTTATCACCGAATTATTAAAAAAAGCGCATTACGCTGTACTTTATTATTTATTCCTTTATCTTATGTATAAATAATAGACAATTATTTACATGTGTGATAAAAAAAATACTACTGTTGTATTGAAACAAATTTAACGACTGCGCAAACAACGGGACATTTTTTGTTAAACAAATATATATAAAAATAGAAAAAAAATTCAAATTACAATAATGACAAGCACAATTTAGCACTAACAATGCCTATGACAATGTTGTATCGTGGAACGAGTGATGCAATTTCCTCCATAACGAAACAATTAACTCCCTAATAGTAGTTGCATACACGGCCGACGCCATAATATCCATGCAATATTGCCATATTATATTGATTACCGTGCATAGTGTGCAATTTAAATGTGTTTATATACATTTAGATTGAGCCCAGATTTCCCGGTGGTTAAAAAACGCTACAACAGAGTTTTCGAAACCGGTGAAGCAGCATTACATTTTCATATGCTTAATATTTGACGTGAAGGAAAACATCGTGAGGAAACCTGCATTAATCGGTGATAATCTTTCACATTCATCAACTTGCATTGGAGCATCGTGGTTTAATAAGGTCCAACTTTCTCCTTCAATCGAGATGAAGCCTTAGTTCAACATTAAGCCAATTTCACGCTGTTACTTTTTTACATTTAGACTATTCATGTGATTAAGGAAAATTTTACTAATATATACGATTTATGAAAATCGGTGGCATAAAGATTAACTTTAACTATGTCTATGGCTATGTTGAAACTCATCTGGATTGATACGACACACTCAATCGTCTATTCCAGTACCAAACATGAATAATATCCTACATAGCTTTGTTCTGGTTTCAAAAGAGAATGAGCGAGTATAATAACATGCAGGTAAAAATCTTAGATACCATGTTTTGCGAGACATTGATGATATCCTAGTATTCACGGCTAAATAAGACCATTTACATAAAAATTAGATCAATTAAATAAAAACCAAATTTATATTTTCCAAACCGTAACACAACCTCATTTAATTTTATTTAGGCACTATTAAATAAATTCGTTTGTAGCTGCATGCATTTGTTGCATGCTGCAGCACTAAAGAATGTTCAAAATATAATCTAGAACATGTGATATACGTTATAATAAAATAATAATATTAAAAATAATAGTTAATTTAATTTAGTTCAAAGACACGCGTAACTATCAAGTTGACTTTTGGCAAGCGATACCAACATTTATTGCCCCCGCGTCCGTGCGCGTCCACGCAGCGAGCATTCTAATAAACGCATTCTAGGATATGAGGTTAAATTCCGATAGAACATTTGCACCCTTTGCATTTTCATTAGTATCAGATATATCATATATTTCTTATTTATTATTGACCGTTGCTTATCCAATAGACTTAAATTAAAATTATCTTTATTTATTTAAAACGGTATATTATAATATTTGCTATGTATTCGAACTGAAAGCAGCAACTGATAAAATCATTAGATACGGTTAATACCAGTGTAATAAACTACTCAATAGCTCGCTTGAAATGTATTATATAACGTTAAGAAAAAAGCATATTAAAATAATTTTAATGAAAATGAATATAATTCAACGTAATATTATTATTTTCAAATCAGGAATGAGAGATAAGTTAATATACAATGTTATTATTACACGAGATGGCTCGTAACCGATGTTTATGGATTGAAGCCCGGACAAGCACTACTGAGGTTTTATGTAGTAACGTACTTATGTACTGACTAAAAAGCTATAAAAAGTGATAATTCTTAGTATTATACACTTTTTTTTTGATTCGATGATAATAATATCAATATGTTACAAGACTCTATAGTCGTGTAACATATTGATATAAAATATAAGGTTAAGTATTTATACCGACCAGCGTATTTACACCTACGTTTCGACATCACAAAGCAACGACTTATTATTATCAAAGTTGCATATAATTCTAGATTTGCTTACAAGTTACAACAAAAAAAACAATAGTCGACGTCGATTTTTTCACGAATGCAAATATTGGTGCTGATTATGTTGCTCAACACCTCTAGACCAATTTGACAGTACTAAGACTTTGTATTATAACTGTCAACTAAGAATGTCACTGGCCATTCAGTGAATAAAAATAAAAGAAAAAAAAAGAATGACAGGACGCTCGATGAAAAAAAAGAGGAGCACTTTTTCAAGGGATCTTGGAAGGACGAGGATTGGAAAAGATCGACGCTAGCGGGGAAGATATCCTATTCTGCACGTGGAAGATAAGAAGAGTTGACAGTTGCGGTAGCTCGTTCGAGTAATATTAAACAATTTAAGTATTTATTAATATGTTTATTTTGGTGATATTTCATTATTTATATAAAGTCACTACGTAAATTGATTATTACGTAATGGAAGAAAGGAATTAATAAGCTTACTACTCATTCATTAATATTTAATTTAAATGTATATTGTTAAGACTCAGTATTAGGTATAACGGGTTAGTTGAGTTTAATAAGTGAGAACGTTAATTTATACTAAATTTTGATTATTATTTTATGGTTAAATACTTTGAAAAGGCTTGATCAATTTAGTTTATATGTAAAGAAAGAAAATAAAGATAATTTGTACCAATTAATATAATTGTTTAATTATTAAACCTTCCATATTCCTAATGCATGTTTAACAATTTCAGAAGTGGGATCATGCCTAAACCTGTCCGAAAACAATTGAAAGAACGATCAACGCATCTTAAACAATATTGTGAAAAAAATGGCGCCCATGGAGACCCTCAGATTCGTCGGAAGAAGAATTCAATACAGAATCCGAAAACGAACGAAACCGTCATGATAATAGCAAACGGTCATTTGGTGAGTCTGTTCCGTATATTTTGAACACTGTAACGGCTAAGGCAGATATAATACCTCTTTTTGATCCTGAAACAAATAATATCGAAACAATACAATGGCTTAATAAGATTGACCAATTAGCGGTAATTCACAACTGGAACGAGCATATGAAATCGTATTTTATGCAGTCTCGTCTATCTGGTATGGCCAAAGTCTGGCATGCGTCATTGCAAGAATATGAAATGACTTGGAGCCAATGGAAGGAACAGTTACTAGAAGCTTTCCCACAAAAATTGGATTTCATTGAACTATTGCGTGACATACTTAATAAGCGAAAAAATCCTAACGAGAGTATGACTCAATATTTCTATAGTAAATTGGCTATGTTAAATAAGCTTTAAATATGTGGGGATAAAGCAGTAGCGTGCATTATTGATGGCTTACCACCACATATGAAAGCAACAGCAAGGGCAGGAAATTACACGCCTCCTAGTCAAATATATGCAAAATTTCTTACGGTAATGTCGGCGGAAAGCAAACCAAACCAAAGACAGATGTTATACCAAAAGAATAATGATGATAATATAATTAATGGCAGCTTAACTTTAAAAGAACCAAGAAAATTCTTCATGTGTTTTCTTTGTCAGGAACCGGGTCATTCCGTTAGAAGATGCCCAAAGAACTCGATGACTAACAGACCCGTCTGTACTCATTGCGGGAAGAAAGGACATTTATCTGAGAAATGCTGGTATAAACAAACCTCTTCAACAACGGTCACGGAACCACCAAAACCGGAGACAATACACATGATAACTGAGGTAAATAACATATATTTTAAGAAAGCTTTGGTGAATAATATTCCTGTTTTAGTGTATTTTGATTCTGGGGCAAAAGTTAATTTAATGAGCTTTGAGTTTTATAAAAAACTCAGCTTGCCAATGAAAAGTTGTGAAGTAGTTATAGGACGACTTGGTGGGCAGCCAATTCCAGCGATGGGTACCATTAATGCGACTATTAGAGTAAAAGACAATAATTTTAATACAAATTTTATTATCACTGATTGCCATATGGAAATATTATATTGGGACAACCAATTATAAATGACCCTGGTTACGTGTTCATGATTTCTGGTGATGTTTTTACAATCATCAAAAATAAATTAACAATTCAAGAGATATTAAAAATTAATACTAACATTAAGGAAATTTTTAGGTCAAAGTACTTTGTCTAAAAGAAGTCATCGTACCACCAGCACATATTATGTTAATCAATGTTAGTTCGAATACCATGTCACATGAAGCTATTTTTATCGAATCTTGCACACGGACCCATAGTGGAAAGGATTATTTTATACCATCAGGCATAAGTGGGGGTCAAAGTGCGCTTGAGATAAGAAACAATTCTGAATTTCCTTTATTGCTGTCAGAAGGACAAACTTTAGCCAGAGCCTTGAGATGTGACGAGAAAGGGGAAAAGCAACTAGTTGCGCTACATTCAACCAGTAATATTATAATGACTGTTGATTTTAGCAGACTTAAATGCGGCTCAGTCGATCCTCAAGGAATATAGTGATTGTTTTTCGATAAATACAACAGAATTAGGATGTACAGATGAAATAGAAATGAATATTGAACTAAACACTGAAAAACCAGTATGTTATCGACCTTATAGATTGGCAATAGCAGAAAAGGAAATAGTGAGAGAGAAGATAGATGACCTTTTGAAAAACAAAGTCATTCGAGAATCCACTTCGGAATTTGCTAGTCCTATCATCCTGGTGAAAAAGAAGACTAGTGGCTATAGGCTATGCGTGGATTACAGGAAACTAAATAGTTATACTATTAAAGACAAATATCCGTTACCAATTATTGACGAACAAGTAGAAAAATTGGCTGGCAAGAAAATTTTTACAAGCTTAGATTTATCACAAGGCTTTTACCAGATTACAATGGCTAAAAATTCAATAACAAAAACCGGATTTGTAACTCCAGAAGGGCATTACGGGTTTTTACGCATGCCCTTCGGCTTAGCAAACTCACCATGCGTCTTTCAGCGTCTAATGGATAAAGTATTAGGTTCTCTTAGATTTGAAAAGGTGTTGCCATATATTGATGATCTTCTTATACCTAGTGTTACAGAGGATGAAGGACTTAATACATTGCAACAAGTTCTACAAATTTTGAGAGATGCTAAGCTTACACTTGATTTTATTGATAAGTGTTCTTTTCTGCAAACTAAGGTTGAATATCTTGAGTATGATATAAGTGAGAAAGGCATCAGGCCATCTGAAAATTGGGGCTGTCAAAAAGTACAAGGTACCGAGCAATGTTCACGAATTACGTATGTTCCTGGGACTAAAGAGTTATTTTAGGAAATTTGTGTACAATTACGCAATAATGTCACATGATCTAGATTTTTGCGTCATTTAACTTTTTCAAGTGAAGGTTCAAAACAAAATTATAATTACAAAGATCAATTATCATTTTATAACATGTACAGCCTTTCAAGTCGTAGAATCCTCTTGGATCTTTTGTTCTTGTACAAAATAGTCAGAAATAAAATCGACTGCCCTCAAATTCTCAGGGGAATAAATTTCAATGTGCCTAGGAAAGTATGTCCACGTTATCCAATAGGTGTATTTTACATTAGACCATCTAAAACTAAACTAGGACAAAATGCACCTCTTGTAAGATTAGGTAAAACTTATAATAAATACTCAATGTCACTTGACATATTTGAGGACTCCATTAATAAATACAAAAAATATATTCTGGAGTTGTTATTAGAATCTTAACTACAAAATAAAACATATGTTGTAAGCATGTAAATTTAAGAAATTAATGATAAAAAATGTATTCAATGTTATTATTCATTTTTTTTTATACTTAAAATTCGAAATTTTTAATTAATTACTATTTATTGTTTTCTTATTTAAATTATTTTGTTATATGTTATTAATGTGATAAATGATATGAGTGTACTAATTAATAATATTTTTTTAGCTTTATTTTCAATGTTATTAATTATTATTATTAATTTATTTTTAAATCTTTTAATTTTCTATACAAATGTGGTTACAATTGTTAATATTTCAGTATTATAAAAATTTTGCTATGTTGTAATCTGTCTTAAGTATTGTCTTAAATATTGTTGTATTGTACCTTAGAATGCATGTTGTGGCCGTCTTAAAGAGTCGCACATTTTATATAAGTTCCAATGTGTTTTTTATTATTACATGTGTATGTGTTGTGACTGCTGATGGTCCTTAATAAAATAAAATAAAATAAAAAATCTATATAAATTATTGAAAAAGTATTGTCCTTGGATCTGGGGCAAAACTGAACAGGAAGCTTTTAATAAATTGAAACAAGTTTTGACGGAAAGACCTATTTTAGCAGTATACGATTCTAATGCGGAAACGGAAGTCCATACGAACGCTTCAAGCAAAGGTATTGCAGGAATATTGTTACAGAGACATGATAAGCTTTTGAGACCGGTAGCATTCTTTAGTCACAAGTCTACACACACTCTACGTCACTCTATCACTCATTTGAACTTGAAACTTTAGCTGTTGTAGAAACGCTCAAGAGATTTAGGGTTTATTTGGCTGGCATACATTTTAATTGTCACAGATTGCGTTGCCGTGAGACAAACTTTTGAAAAAAAAAGATCTTTTGCCCAGAGTTGCTAGATGGTGGCTTAGCATTCAAGAATATGATATGGATATATCCCATAAGCCAGGAGTATGCCATAAACATGTTGATGCTCTCAGTAGGTCACCAGTTGATATTAAGCAGGTGCTCGTTCTTGACTTGTTAGATTGGGTTTGTTGTTTACAGGGGCAAGATCATACTATTCGTACAATAAAGCAAAAACTAGAGAACAATATCATAGATCCCGATATAATAAACAACTATGTTCTAAAGGATAATAAAGTATACAGGAAGATTAAAGACGATAATTTACGAATAGTAGTACTAAAGGTAGCTTGATGGAATATAATGCGAAAATATCATGATGATATAGATCACCTAGGTCTAAAAAAATGCGATACATTGATCAAGGAGAACTGTTGGTTCCCACGTATGACTAGATTTATAAGGAAGTACGTCAATGCATGTATAGATTGTCTTCATAAACGAAGTCAATACGGTAAGAAAGAAGGTGAGCTACATCCCTTGGAGAAGGTAGCAGAAACGTTACACACTTTACATATTGAACATCTAGGACCATTTTGTACAAGTGGTACAGGCATGTCATACTTATTTGTAGTGGTAGACTCATACACAAAATTTATTTGGGCAAAGCCAACGCGCTCAATCAAGTCTATAGAAGTAGAACAAAAGTTGGAAAAAATATTCTGTTCTATTAGTTATACAAAACGAATAGTTTCCGACAGTGGCGCAGCTTCTACGAGCAGAAGATTTAAACAATTTTGTATCTCTAATCAAATAAAACACGTGATTAATCCGATAGCCTCACCTCGATCTAATGGACAAGTAGAGCGTTATAATAGAACGTTCTTAGAAGCTATTAATAAAAGCACCACTGATGAACGCGATTGGGACAAATGTATTAATAAAATATCGTGGGGCATTAATAATACTGTTAACGCTACAACAGGTTTCTCACCTTATAGATTAATGTTTCAAGGAAGTCGCTCTTTAATGCAAGGAATGTCAGCTAACATATATGACGACCTAGCCACAGCGGCTTTTAATAAAGAGAAAGCTTTTCAAAATATGGTCAAGACGTCACAGTCAATGAAGAAAAGGTTTGATAAGAAAAGAAAGAAACCCACATATACCAAATATAATGTGGGAGATTTAGTACTTTGTAAAGGGGCACAAAGTAAAAGTAAAGATGCTGTGCGTAAACTTAAAGAAACGTATAGTGGTCCCTATAAGATCACAAAAGTTCTGGGTAATGATAGATATATCATTGTATCCATTAAAGGTGTACAAGGAGGAGGAGTCACAAGTTGACAGCACGGAGGAACTAATTGATCTTTTAGAAGGATAAAATTAAGGTATTTTCATATAGAAAGATACAGATAGTATTAAGTGTTTAATAGGTTTAATATAAAGGGCCGTCTTGTTAGACGATGACAAAAATAAGAGTATTATGATATTATAATCATAATATTGATCAAAAGTAGTTAAGGGCCGTCTATTAGACGATGACAAAACTAGGATCATCGTGATGTCATGATGATGATGATATGTTAGTGATGTATTAAAAGGGCCGTCTTGCTGGACGATGAAAAAACTAGGACCATCGTGATTTGATTATCATGATGATGAATATAAGTAGGATAGGTAAATTTATTCGATAAGGAAAGAACGGTATCCGGACCATTGTAATATAAAATTGTTATATCAGTGATCATGATAAATTTGGTGTAAATAAATAATAATTTACAAAATTGGGTATAATAAAAATATGATAAAGATTATGGGTAAAACTATATGAGATTATATATATATAATACATGTTTATATGATTTATTTACAGATACCCCAACCCAGTGTCGAAAGAAGTCAGCAAGATCTTATGTAATTTAATCAAATTAAGATGTGATTAATTATTATATTGATATAAATGTTAGAATTTCTAATTAAGTTACTTATAGTTTATTAATGTTAAAGTATGGATGTTATTTGTTTACCACATTTTACTGTTATGGTTAGTTAATATTTTATAAATTTCAATATAAATGTTTATTTCCAAATTTCGTCAGGATGGATGAGCTATTATAACTGTCAACTAAGAATGTCACTGGCACTTTAGTGAATAAAAATAAAAGAAAAAGAAGAATGACAGGACGCTCGATGAAAAAAAAGAGGAGCACTTTTTCAAGGGATCTTGGAAGGACGAGGATTGGAAAAGATCGACGCTAGCGGGGAAGATATCCTATTCTGCACGTGGAAGATAAGAAGAGTTGACAGTTGCGGTAGCTCGTTCGAGTAATATTAAACAATTTAAGTATTTATTAATATGTTTATTTTGGTGATATTTCATTATTTATATAAAGTCACTACGTAAATTGATTATTACGTAATGGAAGAAAGGAATTAATAAGCTTACTACTCGTTCATTAATATTTAATTTAAATGTATATTGTTAAGACTCAGTATTAGGTATAACGGGTTAGTTGAGTTTAATAAGTGAGAACGTTAATTTATACTAAATTTTGATTATTATTTTATGGTTAAATACTTTGAAAAGGCTTGATCAATTTAGTTTATATGTAAAGAAAGAAAATAAAGATAATTTGTACCAATTAATATAATTGTTTAATTATTAAACCTCCCATATTCCTAATGCATGTTTAACATTTGCTGTTCTTTTTTAACCTAACACGTATGAAAGAGATGGCGGTATGTATAAGTAGTCAATTGATTCCCTAAAAAACTCAATACTAAATAATGAGGTAGCAAAAAGGTCATAAGTTTCTTTTGCAATTAAAATATTATTATAAAATGACTTGAAATCAGCCGAAATGGGACTAACTAATTTTTTTGGATGGCTTTCATTGTATTTGAATTGAAATGATTTAAGAAGCTATATGATGTAATGATATCTTTAGCTATTTCGTGAGATTTGAAAATATTATTTTATTATTTATATTAATATGCTTGTGTACTGTTAACGGTAAATCAATAAATATAGTTTAGTTTCTTTTTATAGACCGTTGTTTGTTACTCTAAATAAATATATAAAAAAAAATAACAAGAAAAATATTTGTTATAAAAATTCTATCCATGTGAAGTAATAACTTTAGTGACACCGAGAGGTAAAAGCGTTAAGCGCTGAACGCTAAGCGCTTAGTGCTGAACTTGGAACTGTGTCGACGCTAACAGCTTCCTTAAGGTTTAACGAGAATGATAACACAAGATAACAACACTGTACAATGTGTCAATTTTGTATACAGTTTATATAAAATGATCATGTTAAGAAAATACATATTAAACATTACTTATTTGCTATAATGCTTTTGCAATTGCTTAAATAAGAGTATTGATGAGTATTAAACCTATATTAAGTCATTCTTTGATTACAATTTATTTTAGACCACCTTTCTTTGTTAATTACTACATTCGCTTGAAAATTTGAAAATTTGAATCTTACTTTCCCTCGGCTCTCTATTAATATCGCTGATTGGCTGTTGTTCTACAACTTGGTTAGTTTATTTATCTTTCTTTTGCATGAAGATAAAACTCTACGAACTAAGTATTATGTATGAATATGTAATAGCCATGCAAAATCCTAATAATCTTACCATAGGATTATACTTTCATTTTATTTTTATATTTTGTATTTTATTTACATTCATTATTTTTGTAATAAAAGTAGGCTGACGGCCACCTGATGGTAAAAGTAAGCCCTACATACAAGTAAATAATATTTATGGAAAGTTTTACAAATAAAGTCAAAATAATATAGTGCGATAAAAAAATATGGCAGAAGTACCATTAATATCAAATGACACTATTTGTTATATATGTATATACGAAAAACACAAAAAGTAAAATTTAGATTAGGTGATGAAATTTAAAAAAACAAACGAAATTTTGAAGGTAGTTTAGTTCACGGAAGTGTGTTTATTTTCGCGTCGATTTAAATTTTGATTAGAAGATAATCTAAATGCCAAAGGTATAAACGATGGAACTCGCATCTCAATAGCAGCTCTGATCGGGTCCCGAGGGACATTCAAAGATAAGAACGGAGCACGCGCCTAATAAACTATGCAAAAACATATTTTGTAAAGAAGGTATTTCTAACGAGAATGGAAGTTGGGGATCGTTATAATAATATTTCATACATATAATAAAAATACTGAAGGAGTTTGCCGATTAAGAAAAAACAAGTAAAACATTTTTTGTTAGTAATCGCTAAAACGAATGCTAAAACGCTATTAATCTTATTATAGCTTGAGGTCATGTATAAAATTAACATCATGCGACATAGCGGCACTGGGAATTTATGAGTATTAATCAATGTACTAACTCGATAAATATTATTTTTTATAAACACGCAATACAATTAATAAGTAAAATAAGTTACAATATATATGTTATTTCTAAATGAGTATTAAGGAGGTGGATTATAGCGTTCCAGTGTTTACGCAAAACCGCTCATGTGCAGGAACAACTGCTTTATGTACTTTTTGAAGTACGTCTAGGTTGCTAATACATAACCAAGTGACTTTTATAGGCTCAACCCGGGTTACGAGCCCGAGACCTCGTGATCTAGAACCGAAAACGCAGCCAACTGGACCAATGAGGCACTTGTATATTCTTATTATTAAAACATTAAATATTATAAGTAACAAATATTTGTTTTCACAATAATGTTTTATCTGAAGACTAATGACGAATAACGATCTAATGTTCGGTATATCTCATTTCTCTTTGTAAATGAAGAATCTTTGTGAATTAAATTCTTAAGGCTAAATTAATAGACAAGGAGAAAAAAATAAATGGGAGATGATTTTTTATGGGCTCGAATTTTATTTGACGTTTGCTTTGTTTTCTTGACAGATTGTTATATATATATACAGTCCTTTTTCATTACGACTTCACATACAAGATTACAGAGGTTTAATTAACCCGATTTACGAGTATCAAGCGGAAACCCGGAGACAATGCATTCTTCCTAATAAAGCTAATTAGTGATAGCGCTATCTATCGATCGTGAAGAACTGCTTTGAAAGGCCCTTTTTATTTATATTTTGTATAATAGGGAGGCGAATACTTGGATATTGATATTTATTTGTTAACGAATATTCGCTACTGAATTAGCTCCTAAAGTATTAATATATCATTGTACCGCGTATTGTCAGTATGTAGTAGTATGTCCTATGAATTACACTTTAGTGGCCGGCACGTCTACCTTTAAGTTACTAAGAGTTTAACGTGACCAAATCTTTTAAAATCTATACGAACTACTACGAATAGGCAACTACATACGAATTCTTAAAATATCATAATTCTTTACAAAAAAATTATCATCGTGCTGTTGATTACATATAAAAGCAATTTCAATCTTAAAACAATTTAAATAACTACTTTAAACAAATAAAATATTTATATTTATAATCCTACAATATTACTATGAACGCGAAAGTTGAGGAATTCAACGACATGTTTCTACATATATGCATATATAATAAATAGAAATAAGAGAAAACACAATATGGGTTATTGTTATTCAAGTTATAAAAACCGCAAGAATGTGCAGAGAATTTTAACGTGTTCGCGATAACGTGACCTGGGTATATAATGTTTTGTCTTTGTAATTTTAACAAGTCATTATTATCACACGCTTCAGATAATGGAAATTTTAAGAGGAAATTTGCACTATTAAAAATCTGATATTTAACGGCAAAATTGGCTCATCTCTTCTTTATTAAACCAATCGAAGTCCACAGCTGAATAAAGGCATCTCCCGAGGTGCATCAAAAGTAAAAATATCCCGCATATTCGCCTTCCACAACGAGCCGGGTCTGCCACCTTCATCAAGACATCGATCCACTAGGCTAGAGGTCATCCTACGCTAGTTTTGCTGATCCAGTCTCCAATCTATGCGAACACTCATCGGTCTTTCGACATACGTGACCAGTCCAGCGTAAGTCAAACGATATACATTTCGTAATAGACTGGTTCAAATCAAATGAAACAAATTACGTTTTAAAATGCAGTCATTGAAAAAAAAAATCGCTGCGTGTTTGAACCGCTCGCGTTAAAATATAACTCACTAAGCCTATTAAGGCTAAATAATTCTTCAGCCCGTTGTACTATTAAGTGATATTATAACTTTAATACACAAATAAAATTATGATGAATTAAACTAAATAGAAAAATACACATGAAAATTGATGTTAAATTTAACAATACCGTTTCTTTAATTCGTATTTCAAAGAGGTTTGCAACTGGAGAATCTTGATAAGCCATTGAATTTACAGTTAAAATAAATAAAGGCGTCTTAAGCGGATTTCAGTCAACTCCTAATGGCTTCCGAATCAATAGGAAGCCTTTTACGGCACTAAATTCTTAATTAGCACAGCTGATTACGCTTAACATTAAATTACACACATGTTTTTCCAAAGTTTACTTTTCGGTTCGAGTTATGTCCAATACTTTTTAATATTATTAATTCTAGTAAGTATCATTTAATGATTTTAATATCTTAACTGTAAAAATTGTAACTGATACACTTGTCGTAAAGTATAAAATGAAACATAACTAAAGGACGAGGGTTATATCTTGTATTATACAAAATAAGAAGCAATTTCGCCCATCACATACTCAGATATATTTGAGTTGAGGATATATTCAGTTAAGTTTTACTTGATAAATAATATAGTAAGTCAAAGCAATTATTGGTCAAAAACAAAGTGTTTCGCCTTTTTTATACGTTTTTGTGGTTTATTCAATCTTTAAACTATCATTTTTTAAAGAAGCTCTCCATGAACCACATTATTTATTAATTTTAACTCACAATTATACTACTCTTAATAAACTTTTATGTAAGCAATAATTTATTTTGGTTCACTGTGCGCGTCTATCCTAAACGGAAAAATATGCGTTGCGCGTTAGTATCAGTCGTCGATCATTTAAGTGTTTTGTCGCGCTCAACAAGTATTAGCGTAGTGAAGATATCAATATTAAGTTCGGAAATCATTGCAAATATTTTTTAGAAATCTTAATAATGCCTGATAGCCGTAGATCGTGTACATTTCGTGTTGTTGGGTTGTCCTTATCTTCCATAACGACAAGATTTTTTGCTTCAACAAGTACTCGTGACAACACTACAAAAAACCCTAATATACTTTATTGGTGGTAGACCAAGTAAGTATATTATAAAATGTCTCTAACTAACTGATTATTTTGGATTGGTGATTATTTCCCATACTTGAAACATTCAATTCATAGTAATAATTATCTTATTCTTGCATTTAGAATGCGACTTATTATTGATTTTTGTGCTAAAACAAATGATGTTTATTGTTCATAAAATGTACATAAAGATACTTTTATATTCCTTTAATCATCAACTTTTTATTTAAAATAATTATTTTTTATATTTGTTATGATTTCTGATACTAAGTAAAATTGATATCACATTAAGTAGCCGATGGGCGAAAAAAGCCTCTTATCAACTTTATTTATTGGAAATACAGATAAGTATGAAACAAAAAATAAACATTATAAACAAATTCATAATCACTAATATATATATAATTGATAACATATAATTCATAAGCAATATTTTAAAATTGTCACTTCAACAGTCTATATTTAAAGAGCATCCTCTTTCATCAGCAAAGTGCGGAGCGGCGCTGCTCTTATAATAATATTATTTATACTAAAATCTTCTCAGCTCAGAAGCAGGAAAAATTATATATATATATATATATATATAATTTATATATATATATATATATATATATATATATATAATTTTCGTTTTGTTCTTATCAGGACCATGGATTTCAATAATCGATATAATCTAAAGCGATTATATTTATATCGCTTGTGTGCGGAGTTATGTGGTATAATGTAGAAAAAGTTATTCTACTATAATAAGATTATGAAAAACTATTCGAACTCATAGTGCACAACTATAATCAAGTTAACTTCCAAGTAGTAACCGTTCTCTATTATTTAGATACTGATCTAGGATAACTGTTAAATTAAAAACTCATAATGGAAATATAAATAACGCATACTATACTGTACATGATTATATATATGATAAAAGAGATTTTCATACATGATATTATATATTTCAATTATATGATTATTAAGTGTATATTTTTTGATAACGAGTAATTACTGAGTTTCGCGTCAGTTCTACTCGGCAGAGACTACATTCCGAACCGGTGGTGGGTTTACTTTAAATTTAACCATAACCATATGAAATTAAAGTGCCTACTTGAATAAAGTATATTTTGATTAAATTTAACTACAACATACCTTTCGCTTTAAACACAAGCGATATCAGTTTTCGTTTGAGATAATATCCTAACTAATATTACAAATTAAAAAGTAAGTTTTTGATACGCTTTCATGTTTTAATTACTCAAACGGTCTTCATGAAACCCGCAGGTAGAAGCAAATTAAAATATAGTTCTAAAATAATCGAAGTCAAGTGACAAAGCGTAATGTTCAACTCGAAATGTCACTTTTTTGTTAATCGGCCACTTTTTCTCTACGATTTGGTGCTTGTTTTAAATAATAACTAAAAAGAAGAATATATATTTATATTAATAGGCCAGCGTTTGACCTTTGTCTTGCCTAATGTTAAGCATCGAATATTCCATTACAGCGTATTACTTACTACGTAGTGAGTAATATACAATGAATGGAAAAAAGTTCAAATGGTACGAAGGTTATGTCAACATCTTGATGAGGCAACGCGAGATGAGGCGACAGCCGCAGTTCGGTCATTAGGCGTAATAAAGAGTTCCGGGCCATCGTTCTATTTGCTAATTACTATCCGAGTCCACTAGGGCTGACAACCATCACGTTAATATTTCATAACAATGGATGTTACAGTTTTTGATGTCAAGTTTAATTAATAAATAATTAAAGCTCATTTATATCTACAATATAGCATGACTGAGGCCAAATGGTCTTTAACTCTGTGACCTTATATATTTTAAATATTAAAACTTGTAGGTATTCATTACTTTTACTTGTATTTGTAAATTCTCTCTTTATGTCATAATTTATTTAATTTATTTGTCATTGGAAAGAAGGGACACAGCATTGTTTAACTAATCACCGCCTCATCAATATTTTACTGGTGGTAGGGCTTTTTGCAAGTTCGTCTGGGTAGGTACCACCCACTCATCAGATATTCTACCGCAAAACAGCAGTACTTGGTATTGTTGTGTTCCAGTTTGAAGGGTGAGTGAGCCAGTGTAATTACAGGCACAAGGGACATAACATCTTAGTTCCCAAGGTCGGTTGCGCATTGGCGATGTAAGAGATGATTAATATTCCTTACAATGCCAATGTCTATGGGCGTTGGTGACCACTTACCATCCAAGTGGCCCATACGCTCGTCCGCTATTCTATAATATATATAGGTAAAGCTGATAATCTTGTAAAACCCTATGCAAAGCAAGTCAGGTAGCTGTTAGTACGTGAACATCTAAAAAACGTTACATAAGAGTAAATCGTTAAAGTATACTCACTCTTATATTCGTAATACACCTTCAAGAATCGCTCGTAAGGTATAATTTATAAAATACGTTTAACTTGATACAAAACGGCTCTATTTAATATATTCATTAAGCTTACTTAACTACTGTGATATTTAGAGCGTAACTTAAAATATGACGAAAATATGATACTCAGAATTAATATCGCTATGACGATACGGATATATGTATATACATACAGATAATATGTATCATACATATCATTTAAATTATTATGCATGGATAATGTCGATATACTAGTGTTGCAAGGTTTGACAAAGATAATAAATAAAATATTATAATTTATATATTATAAATATATATATATATATATACAAAAAAACCACATTTGCTGGATTACACACGTTAAAAATAATATTTTTGTGGTATTAATTTACACCGAAATAAATTTAGTTACCGAATATGTATTGTCCTCATATATGTTGTTGTTATTGTCCTCATATTTTTTTTTATTTAAATCTATATCTATACAACTATCGCCTCGGCTATGTCCCGCAAAAAATCTCACCCATAAAAAAACTCTAAACAATACAATTGTTTGGATCGGTTTACGCAATTACATGATTTAGCGAAACACAAATAGCGTGTATGACGTCGTTTAAGAGCGACATAATTACTAACGTTGCGAAAAAGTTTGATGATGGAAGTTAATTCGGATCGACGTAATAGAGAAAAAAAAAACATAAAAATTAAATTTAATAACGCAGCAGCTGAAAATACTTGAGCAACCTGTTCTTTGGAGAGGACGTTATAAATGACTGTCGAACCTTAAATTTCACGACTCTTTCTGGAATCTTAATTTTGTTTACAGGGCGTATTGTGGAAGCGAGATCGGTAACTTTTTTGTGTAATGTGTGTCAAGTCAACTGTGGAGCGAAAACGATTCCATGAGTCCGTTATCTTAAGCGAACTCTATACTGATTGTAAGGCCCGCAGCGTGCGCGTGGAGATTACATCGCACACAGCCGCCAATACTACGACGCATGAACGTTATTTTAAACAAGGTTCATGCGTCGTCGCATAAATATTTCATAGATTTTGACTTATAACTTATTATTGAATGGGGGGGGGGGGGTCAATCGAGCAAGAGGCTCATCTGATGTGACACCGCCCATGGATATCGGCAGCACCGAAGAATTGAATGTGCGTTGCGGACCTTCCAGGACCTTTCCTTCTTTTCTTAAAAGTCATATCGGTTTGGTTTGTAAATGTGGAATATACATATACATGGAATAAGTTACAAAATTTATTTACTCTCAAAATATCCTTCCGTTTTGACTACAGCCTCATTCTCTCATAATTTTATATTAAGAGGCAGTTTTGTACACCACCGTGCATGTGGCTAGTTGGCGTCGCGTCTGTTGATGGCTATCATATTTTATTTACAACTGATATAAAATAATTTAATGGGGTCCTATTAAACTTACGATTTTAAATGTGTCTTAAATTATTTCTAATGTGCTAATAAATCCTAATTTTCCTTTTAATTTAATTTTTAATTTAATGTTTGTAGTTAAAATAACACGTTACTATCATAATGCCTTACTTGACTCATAACGCTAAAGAATAAACATGTATGCATAAGCATGATTCTAAATTCGAATGTCTTACTAAAAATATCAGACGGTGTGAAGCTTACTTTACATTGTACCGTACCGGCGATGTTTGTCACTAAAACGGTAACATAAATATGACACATACGGTGTTTTTGAATTTAAATTCTACATTAACATCATGTAATAAATATACTAATTAATGTTTACGCGTACTAGAAACTATTACATTTAAATGAAGTTCGACTTCCTTATTTATTCATTATACAAATAAGTCTCTACCTATGACTATGAGTCTATCTTAATAATTATTTTATACTCTAAGCCGTTCCAAATTAATATACATTTAGAGATTGCAATCCAGCAAAGTGGGTTGCCGCAATCCAGCGGGATCCAGCATAGTTTTGTTCCCCGCGGGATACCGCAAATCTTGCGGATCCACGACGGGAATCCGCGGTTGACATAGAAAGACTTAAACAAAAGAAATGATGACATTCGAAACTGATGGAGTGACAGGGATGTATTTGACTTTGTTGCACGACTATTAACTATCAAACCAACAACCAAGCGTGGAGGCATTAGTGAAAACCGTATGAATAGCTATTCGGTTGTTTTTTGAGTTTATCACGTACTCGGTTGTTTTAGACAGACAGACGCAGTGGTGTGTGACTGTGTTTTGTAATGTGTACAGAGTATTACTATAAAAAGATTTAAGTTTTTCGATAATCGATACAGAATCCAGCTGGATTGTAATAAATCTAGCACAAATCCCGCGGCAGTGATAGCAGTGCTGGATAGCAATACTTATATATTCATTATTACCCAGCATAAGAATAAAAAAAAAACCTTCATGTTGTTATTAGAAAAAACGTACATATTAAGTCAAAAATTAAACTAATTTGAAAAAAATTAAATATTAAAATTTAATGTCTAAAAACTTATCTTCTAGTAACTATATTATACATATAATATATTTAAAAAAAGGCATCTTCTCTTCTTAAAGAGATTTTTATTATATTGGACCTTATTCAACCTGCATTGGAGCCACGTGGTGAAATAAAATCCAGAACTTTCGATTAATAGAAGAGAGACCTCATTCTCATAGTGGAACATTTATGAGATGTAACTTTATTCAACTACGCTGCTAATGCGGATTGGTGGACCTTATGGTGTTTTATTTCACCACCAACCACTCGATGAATTATAAAAATAAATTTACTTAACTATTATTAAAACCGTTATAATAATATTAATAATATCCTGGGACATTATTCACACACGGCCATCTGATCCCAAACTAAGCAGAGCTTGTGCTATGGAAACCAGACAACTGATATACTTCACATACTACTTTTCTTTTGTAAATACATACTTAATACATACACACATAATTACACCCAGACTCAGGACAAACAGGCATGTTCATGCACACAAATGTCTGTCCTGGGTGGAAATCGAACCCACAACCTTCGGCGTCAAAGGCAAAAGTATCTACCAACCACGCCAACCGGCCCGTTATTTTTATTACATATATATATATAAGGGTTTAACTCCCAAACTTAGAAACGTCTTTATGAAATGTACATTAATAAACATTCGTCGACCTCTCCGTCTGATCAAATATGTATAAAAGGATTTTGCGCACATTACGCCGGAATAATAGCAGACTGATTGGATATTTATTTAACGCGACGCAGACAAATCGTTAATGTTTTTAGTACAAGTTTCTTTTA
This sequence comes from Nymphalis urticae, assembly GCA_905147175.2. Classification (NCBI taxonomy): domain Eukaryota; kingdom Metazoa; phylum Arthropoda; class Insecta; order Lepidoptera; family Nymphalidae; genus Nymphalis; species Nymphalis urticae. The sequence goes on from LR989983.1 coordinate 12,390,976, forward strand.
ATTACAACTTTAATTTTAAAATAATCTCAACAATTGTTAGAAAATTAAAAACTTTAGATTAATTTCATTACTAACTAGTATTTAAGAAATATTAAAACATTTATAACGGCTATTACTTGCTGCACTGTCATCTTGTCATACCTACTTTTTGAAGGAAAAACAGAAGCTATTTATGGCGGTGTGTTAGTGTCACTTCTTACAGTTCTGGATATTTAAGCGTAAGATAAATAATCGTAACTATAATTGTTAGATTTTTATATTGACTTGCTCGTTGGTCTAGTAGCAAGCTTGTGCGGCGACAAATTATAAGGTCCGGTGTTCGAAGCCTCGAACGGGCGAATAAAAAATTTAATTTGAATTTTTGTAAAAATAATAATGTTATGGAATATGTCACGCTGCCGCGCCTCGGAAACAACGTTAGGCAGTCGGATCCGACTCTCTATCCTCTTAGGTCTCGCGATCGAGTCCCATTGAATTGTGAAAATAAGGAATAAATAGTTAAGAGCGCGCCTAACAACCAAAATTTTAGTGCGCTTCCTTTAGACGCCCATCTCGGCCTGCGATCTTATTCCTATGCTATGTCTATCAACAACGACGGTTAGTATTGTATTTAACTTTATTTTTGCGTTGCATAAATTTTACAAATTATTCTGAAGAATATGATATAGTTCTTGTGACTATAACAATTAAGATAATTTATACAAAGCGCTGTCAATAAAGAATCGGTAGTCCTCACTTCTCAACGACGCCGCAGCGACCGATTTAAGCATCAAATATTTGTTTAATCGATATGGTTTTTCGCGGAAAGAAAAGCGCCACAAGCTTAGAGAATTGTCCTATGTACACTATTCAATTATTACATTATATTTTATAGTCAAGTCAAATAATAACCTGACTGAACAGATCCATTTTTTTAGTTATAAACATGTATTTATGTGTGCGCGCGTGTGCGCTGGTGTCGATTTTTTTTGTTTTGAGCCAATTAATGTTTGATTTCTATGCAAGTCATATCAGACGTATAGCATTTAAGAATCAAAGACATGCAGCCATTGTATGAATACATATTACTTAATATATATCCTGTTATAGGTGACCTTGAACTTTAAGCTATAAGATAGATCTTTACAGCAATAATTGTTGCTTAAATGTTTTTCTTATTTATATATTTTGATGATACATGAGATGAATTTTGAGAATGATGATAAATGACAGAATTATTAATCACACCCTGGCAGTTCTCGTAAGCCACGGTGGGATGAACTAAAAATTCTACAGTAACGACAATTAACTGAAATACTGTGTATTTCTTAAAGACATTGTTAGCTCAATCTTACAAATTGAAACTTATGTTTTAAATAATAATATATGTATCACATATCATAACCTTTTAACACTTAATAAACTAATAGATTCTCCTGTACATATATTTCTAGCTTATTTCAGTGTCATCCGAGTATATCTTCAATGAGTGTGTCTTTTTATATTAGATATTAGAGAATACAATTAGAAACTATATGTTTTGTTGTCAATGTATATCCAAGCAGATTACTCTAAGTATTTGTATTAAAAAAGAGTATTTATAAGAAATTCCTATATATAGTCGAAAATAATACTTATATTACTATTGACATTCATATTTAAAGTGAAAGAACTTCATAAATAAAAAAAGAATTAGATTTCTATGTGTAATCAAAAAATTTGGATATCCTATAGATGTATTATGTTACGACTATTTAATTTCAAAATATAACAGATGTAAGTAATATCTTTTCTAGTGTCATTAGGTTCTTGATGTCTTCTTAAATAGCCGTCATGTTTTTTAACAATATTTGAAACGGCACCATGAAAATTAAATTACCATATTTAAGATGGACTTTTAAATTAACTTTTATTTTTATTGTTAGTTTTTGAAAATATATAAATGTAATTGTATTTTAGAAATAATAAATAATATATTTATATAATACACAATCAAAGTTTCCTTGAAAATATGAACCATATCATAAAGCTTTTAATTAATGGATATATAATAAAGTAACATATTATATTGAAAGTAATTAGAAGTAGTTTATTAAAAGATCTTTATTTGTTATCTTGGAAAAGGAGGAACTTACCTCTTTTACTGTGTCTCTTTTCTGTATGATATCGGGATCGGTACTGGGATTAATAACTGGGACAACATATTGCTTCAATGAACCTTCCACTTTCATGTCTGACACTGGTATATCTTTGTTTGCAGCATTGTTTCCCAATACAGGTTCCTCAATGGCATTGACTGGAGGCTTGCTTGGTCCCTTGGAAGAAGAAATAGAAGGCGCCACATCGAATTGTGGCCTTTCAAGCACTTTCATACCCATTTCTTCGTCTATCTTTGCGCGCAAGCGATTCCTATCTTCAACTACGTGAGGATCATCACCTTCGTCACCATGACGAACGATGCCAACGACAGGAAAATCACCAACTTCGTTCTGTGCAAGTGGTGGTGGCATGAGAAGTTCTGGGCCTGCCTTTTGAATTCGTTTATAAACATTATATACACTATCGTTCACACTTGTCGAACTTTTAAACTCTGGCAAATAAAATAATGCGCCTAGCCATACGATTGCAAATGTCAAAAGCACAGAAATAATCAAATACTTTTCGCGAAGACGAAATGAACGACGAGAAATGGACGGCACGGGAACTCCATTGACAAATCGTTGGTAGCTCGGTAAAATTCCCGTCATGTTTACGTAAACACAATATCTAATAATATCCTAAATAATAACAATAAATGTCAGTTTTTATAGAACGACCCGTCATTGGCGGTCGCCATTAAAGAACTGAATTTTACTCTGTGTACCTAGTATGTACTGACTGAACTGCCAAAGAAGTGCCAACTTGACTCATCATAAGGGCGGTACACAAAGTAGAAAAATGCTACAGAGTAAGTAAAAAGTAAGAAAAATGAAAGGGAAGTAAACATTACAATCCTTATTTATTTATTCTTGGCTATCTTACATAAATGATAAAACCAAAAGTAAATTTGCTTTTAATTCTCTAGAATCTTACATAATATAGTGACAATAAATATAGCATGAAAGCTCAGCTTTACAACGTTGTATTTATTTATTTAATCGAAAGTTAAAATAAATTTCTAAATTTTGAATTTATTTTATCTAGTATGCGTTATTAAAAAAATATAAACAAATTAAAATAAATTATCAATAGAGTCAAATTTCCAATAATATATAAAAACTTTGCACTTAAAATATCCGAACGCGGTCATAGACTAACAACAATTCAATCTGTACACAAATTGTCATTGATACAATTCCGTTCCCGTCATAGATAATACAAATATACTGTGGCCCGTAGACAGAGAAACAAATAGACGCAATGACGTTTTCCTTTTCACTTACACAAGAAAGAGAACGAAAATTACGTTACAAATGGTTTAAACAGAGATAGAATTATCAAATCTTTTGTCCCTTATCGCGTAACCAGTTTTGGTGTTTGTTTCGCTAGTCAGTTGCGAAACAAACTTGACAGTTGGTGCGTTAATTGTGTTTATTGTTCAATTTTTACTTATTTTCATGTTAGAAAACGATTCTAACCCAGTGAGTACAAAGAGAACTTATCCGTACATCACATCGAAGATTATACAACAATGCGTTGTAGTGTTATTTCATGTAAAAGTGATAGTGAGAAGAAAGTTGCCGGTGTGTCTTTTCACACGTAAGTACGACCGTTTTTGTTTCTAAATATAGTTTCCCAGTGATAATTATGTATGCTATAGCATGATGGAAGGTTATATCGTCTTAAAGTCCTGAAAATAATAGGTTTTGTCGAGTTTTTATCATTCATAACCTATAATTGTTTATCAGGTAAATGTTACCAGTGTCAGCGAAAAAATACCCCGATTTTCGATGAAAAAAATTGACTCGATAATGTAAACAAATAAAGACGGAGTCTAATAAAAGCCTATAATGCTTCTTTATCTATATATATAAATATTATTTTAATTTATATTTAACTATTTATTTTAATTTACATTTATTTTATATTGGTGATCGAAGAATTATATAATAATATTTGTGATTGAAGTATTACACATCTGACATGATAGAATGACTAAAATACCTGTGAGTACTTATTAATAATATAGCTAAGTTTATCGTTAGTTTTCCAAGCGATCCAGACCTACGTAAAAAATGGATCGAAGCAACTGGAAGAAAAGATTGGACTCCCGGAATATATTCTAAAATATGTAGCAATCATTTCCCAGAAATATTGCTACTAAAAAACAAAAACAAAACATTTCTGCATCCTGATGCGATACCAAATGCTGTAAGAAATTATTAATATATATTTTTTTTTTATTATTATTATATTTTGATTTGCGTAATATGTTAAAACATGTAAATGCACTAAACTATATAATGTAATCTCCTTTTTATCTCCTTTTTCATTGCATGAGGTATACTCCTTAATAGGTAATGATAATATTATTATATTCTTTCATGGTATTTAGCTTACTGACAAGTTAAATAATATTTTATATGTGTCATTTTATTTTTTGACATGATTATCTCATTACATTGCGTTATGCTCGAGAACGGGTGCTGCTTGTAGTGTGTGGTCGTCTTGGTGGCCATGATTTTGTTAACGTTTATTAATTTTACAAATAACTTAGTTAAATTAGGACCATCATAATTTACCATTGAAAAATTGATTTGATTTGATTTGTTGTATTAAATTGATTCTGATTATTATCAAACAAAATTTTTTGTCAATTTATAAACTGATTCTACTTTTTATCCTCAGAAGTAGAAAGGGGTGTGGAGTTCCTAAGCTGAGGCAGAGCCAGCCTACTAGCCTCTCCTACAACGTGCCACATATCCTGTGCTGTGCTAGTGTGGTGTTACAGCACAACATATTAAATATCTAGTGAGTAATAGTGCAAAAACTTTTATCAAAAATATTACACCCCTTCTTATTGCCTCTATTGGTGACAGAAGGGCTGGTTAATTTTTCGCCCAGAGGGCGTTCAAAGGAGAAATGCTGCTGGTTCTTGCCACCATTCTTCGCGGTCATTATTTGTACAGTAACTATATTTAATTTTTATTTGCATTTATTTAAAGCATATCATACGTATATAATTATGTAATTATTACTGTATGTCATATTGGTAATTTTAAATAAATAAAAAACATTTCGTTTTGTTTTAAATCCTAATAATATTTTTCCCCGAAACAGGGAAATGCAGTTACTATGGCAACATTATACACACACATTGACAAACTATCTCTGTCTCAATCGCGGTTTCACGACCCCTTGGTCTATTTGTTTCTCTGTCTACGCTGTGGCCTTAGCCAAGTTGACATTCTACAATCGTAATCGCTAATCGTAGATGGAGGAACAAATAGACGCAATGACGTTTTCCTTTTCACCTACACAAGAAAGAGAACGAAAATTACGTTACAAATGGTTTAGACAGAGATAGAATTATCAAATCTTTTGTCCCTTATCGCGTAACCAGTTTTCGTGTTTGTTTCGCTACTAAGTAACTTGACAGTTGGTGCGTTAATTGTGTTTATTGTTCAATTTTTGCTTATTTTTATGTTAGAAAACGATTCAAATCCAGTGAAAAGGCCGAGAAACAATCCTTATATCATATCGAAGGTTATACAATGGTGCATTGTCTTATTATTTCATGTTAAAGTGATAGCAAGAAGAAAATTGGCGGCGTGTGTTTTCACGCGTAAGTACAACTATTTAAGAGACTATGTTGTCAATATAGTTTCTCAGTGATGTTTATTTATGCCATAGCATGACGGAACCTTATACTGCATTAAAATCCTGAAGATAATAGGATTTACCAGGTTTTATCATTCATAACCTATAATTATTTAAAATGGAAGTGCTGCCAACATCAGCTAAAAAAATGTCCCGATTTTCGATAAAAAATATCGACTCGTCGAAAATGTAAACAAATAAATACGGAGTCCAATAATAACCTTAAGTACTTCGTTATATTTAAATATGTCATTTTAATTGAATCGTTCTCCTATTTATAATTTCCTCACGACAACATTATTTAACATGACTTTATAATATTATTAGATTCCGAGTCAAGAGGTTAACATAGAATAATGAAATATATGTGGCAACCATTCTTTATTAATAATTTAATTGATTGTTTTAGATTTCAACATCTGAGGAGAATGCTAATCCAGTACCATATAAAGATAAAGACCCTGAAGAACTATTGATAACGTAAACAATAACAAACAACGCAACGGTTTTTGGGTGTAGTTGGAAAACAAAAATTATTTTAATTAAAAAAATATATAATAAGTATTAAAAAGTAAAATTGGATAACCTCATTTTGTTTTAATTAAATCCTGAAAATTATTTATCTCCCAAAACAGGGAATGCAGTTACTATGACAACATTATACGCACACATTGACAAACTATCTCTGTCTCAATCGCGGCTTCACGGCCCCTTGGTCTATTTGTTTCTCTGTCTACGTCGCTAATAGAAAACTGATCAAATGTATGGGCATGACGTCATCTCAACGTTAAGTCACGTGGTCAAAACAAACGAATAGAAAAGTCGTAGACAAGTGGCCTTAGCCAAGTTGACATTCTACAATCGTAATCGCTAATAGAAAACTGATCAAATGTATGGGCATGACGTCATCTCAACGTTAAGTCACGTGGTCAAAACAAACGAATAGAAAAGTCGTAGCCAAGTTGACAATCGTTCAAAGTGATAGAATGGAATGTAATCGTTTCTACAACGATAATCGCTAACTCCATATAAATGGTAGCCAAGTTACAGTTTTGACAAGCGCTAACGAAAGTTATCGAAGTTTATGAACGATAACTAAGCGATCTCGGAGACCCAAGAGTTAACGCTAAAAAATGGCGTCTCATATGACGACCGAGAAGTGTTTTGTTTATTAAACATAAATATTAATAATAAGATATTGATTGTATTTTGAACAGGTCTAGTTAATTGTATTTTGAATGTAATGTACTAAGATATTAAATAAATAATAAAACAGATTTGTTATTACAACTAAATTTATTATTATTTTTCTTAAAATACTAACCACTATTACTACATTAAACATTTTATGGAATAATATTTGTTGAAGGTAGTGATGATGGTCTCAACTGCTGTAAAATTTCTATCAATTTGTCTACAGTATTAACTAAATGACTTAAAATTTGATTATGGTTTTCTTCTATTTGAATTATTCTCGATTGAAATTGTAGCCTTTCATTTTTCCATTTGTCTCTTGGCTTTATTACTCCTCCACCAATGGAGTTTAACAAATCTTCTAATTCCCGCCACAGTCAGTCAGCTTTAATTCGCCCTTAAAGCCCTTGCTGGGGCCTCGTTATACCGCCATAACTAGAACAAGTTAAAACTATTTCAGAGAAAGAAAGGGTCTATTGATTAAGTAAAGAATCCAACACAATCATTGTATTGTTTTTTTCGTAAGTAGTAATATTAGTTCATGTCGCCTATCACGTCATTGTTTATGTTTCAAACTTTCAAGTGCCAGAATATGATAAATTTTCACATAACAAAGGAAGATATTTACGAAATAACTAATAATTTACGTACCTTTCCATGAATTCCAATAAAGCTGCAAATTGATCTGGGCTTGGTCGAGATTTATATTCCATTCGATAAAAGTTATCACATAATTTAAGGTATATTTCATCCTTAATTAGGATAATAACATAAAATTTCGAGTCACAGTAATGTTTAAATTTACATTTCGCAAGAAGAACATATACCCATCCTATTTCATTTACTTACTTTTTTAACACTTAAAACAAATATTCTTTGAACTTCAATTCAAACAAGAGTTCAACTCGCGTACAAATACACAACTGCGACTTTGACGTTTGTAAGAACGCTCACCATAGACTAAAGTGTAGGTTTTTTCTAAGTACATTGTAGAATGAGCGTTCGACTCAGTCGTGTCAAATTGGCTACCAACTTATCGTTTTCTAAAATCGCTTACGCCGAGGCGTTAACGATTGTAGAAAGAGAGTCGATATGAAACGAATGTAACTTGGCTAGGGCCTAAGTTGACAATCGTTCAAAGTGATAGAATGGAATGTAATCGTTTCTATAACGATAATCGCTAACTCCATATAAATGGTAGCCAAGTTACAGTTTTGACAAGCGTTAACGAAAGTTATCGAAGTTTATGAACGATAACTAAGCGATCTCGGAGACTCAAGAGTTAACGCTAAAAAAATGGCGTCTCATATGACGACCGAGAAGTGTTTTGTTTATTAAACATAATTTTGGACTAATATTTTATTTTAAAATGCATACTTTAAATATGTTGTGGTGTAATGAATGTAATGTACTAAGATATTAAATAAATAATAAAACAGATTTGTTATTACAACTAAATTTATTATTATTTTTCTTAAAATACTAACATTTATAATTTGGTGGTGGTGTGCACCATAGGTAAGAATGAAGATAAAAAAATGACAAAGGTAAAATAGTGTATATTAAACATATTGTACACTGGTTCTTATCTTAGATAGGCTAGTCTATTACATTATATATGAAGCTAACTGTACATAAATATTGCTTTCAATTATCACATTTAAAGTCTAAATTAAAATAGGGTTTGTTTAATACTACAACAAAAAGATCAATTATACTAATTAGAAGAATTAAAAAGATAAATTTAAAAAAAAACTGATATTGTAGGCAATTTGAAATGTTCATAGCCCACAGCTGAGACCACTATTACTACATTAAACATTTTATGGAATAATATTTGTTGAAGGTAGTGATGATGGTCTCAACTGTGGTAAAATTTCTATCAATTTGTCTACAGTATTAACTAAATGACTTAAAATTTGATTATGGTTTTCTTCTATTTGAATTATTCTCGATTCCAATTGTTGCCTTTCATTTTTCCATTTGTCTCTTGCGTAGACAGAGAAATTAATAGACGCAATGACGGTTTTCTTCTCACTTACACAAGAAAGAGAACGAAAATTACGTTACCTATGGTTTAGACAGAGATAGAATTATCAAATCTTTTGTCCCTTATCGCGTAACCTGTTTTGGTGTTTGTTTCGCTACTCAGTAGCGAAACAAACTTGACAGTTGGTGCATTAATTGTGTTGTTTGTTAAATTTTTGCTTATTTTTATGTTAAAAAACTATTCTGATCCAGTGAAACGGCCGAGAAACAACCCTTTTATCATATTGAAGGTTATACAATGGTGCATTGTCGTATTATTTCATGTTAAAGCGATAGCAAGAAGAAAATTGCCGACGTGTGTATACACGCGTAAGTACGACTGTTTTGTCCCTAAATATAGTTTCCCAGTGATAATTATGTATGCTATAGAATGATGGAAGGTTATGTCGTCTTAAAATCCTGGAAATAATATGTTTTGTCGAGTTTTTATCATTCATAACCTATAATTGTTTATTAGGTAATGTTACCAGTGTCAGTGAAAAAATACCCCGATTTTCGATGAAAAAAATTGACAATGTAAACAAATAAAGACGGAGTCTAATAAAAACCTATAATATTTCTTTATTTATTTGCGTTATATTTAATATTTATCCATTTATATATATATATATATATATCGTTTTATTTATATTTAATTATTTAATTAAATTTATATTTATTTTATATTGGTGATCGAAGAATTATATAATAATATTTGTGATTGAAGTATTACACATCTGACATGATAGAATGACTAAAATACCTGTGAGTACTTATTAATAATATAGCTAAGTTTATCGTTAGTTTTCCAAGCGATCCAGACCTACGTAAAAAATGGATCGAAGCAACTGGAAGAAAAGATTGGACTCCCGGAATATATTCTAAAATATGTAGCAATAATTTCCCAGAAAAATTGCTACTAAAAAACAAAAACAAAACAGTTCTGCATCCTGATGCGGTACCAAATGCCAGTATTGCCAAATGCCAGTACTAATAAACTACTGCCAGCCTACTAGCCTCTCCTACAACGTGTCACATATCCTGTGCTGTGCTAGTGTGGTGTTACAGCACAACATATTAAATATCTAGTGAGTAATAGTGCAAAAACTTTTACCAAAAATATTACACCCCGTCTTATTGCCTCTATTGGTGACAAGAGGGCTGGTTAATTTTTCGCCCAGAGGGCGTTCAAAGGAGAAATGCTGCTTATATTCTTGCCACCATTCTTCGTGGTCATTATTTGTACAGTTACTATATTTAATTTTTATTTGCATCTATTTAAAGCATATAATTATGTAATTATTACTGTATGTCATATTGGTAATTTTAAATAAATAAAAAAACATTTCGTTTTGTTTTAAATCCTAAAAATATTATTTCCCGAAACAGGGAAATGCAGTTACTATGGCAACATTATACACACACATTGACAAACTATCTCTGTCTCAATCGCGGTTTCACGACCCCTTGGTCTATTTGTTTCTCTGTCTACGGTCTCTTGGCTTTATTACTCCTCCACCAATGGAGTTTAACAAATCTTCTAATTCCCGCCACAGTCAGTCAGCTTTCATTCGCCCTTGAAGCCCTTGCTGGGGCCTCGTTATACCGCCCTAACTAGAACAAGTTAAAACTATTTCAGAGAAACAAAGGGTCTATTGATTAAGTAAAGAATCCAACACAATCATTGTATTGTTTTTTTCGTAAGTAGTAATATTAGTTCATGTCGCGTATCACGTCATTGTTTATGTTTCAAACTTTCAAGTGCCAGAGTAGGTTAAATTTTCAAATAACAAAGGAAGATATTTACGAAATAACTAATAATTTACGTACCTTTCCATGAATTCCAATAAAGCTGCAAATTGTTCTGGACTTGGTCGAGATTTATATTCCATTCGATAAAAGTTATCACATAATTTAAGGTATTTTTCATCCTTAATTAGGATAATAACATAAAATTTCGAGTCACAGTAATGTTTAAATTTACATTTCGCAAGAAGAACTTACTTTTTTAACACTTAAAACAAATATTCTTTGAACTTCCTCAGCCTCGGGCCTATATAATTATTACTTAAATATTTATCTTCATCAGCTTAATATAATCGTCCTTTGATGTGATAGTAGTAATAATGTTTATATAAAAATATATATACTATATAAAAAACACATAAAACATTGTATCATTTTTATTAACATTAATATACAAGTTACAGTTAAAGATTATTTTGATATTGAAGTTAAAAATTATAAAAAAAATATTTGATTTGATTATAAAGAAAAATAGGCCTTTACACTAGAAAAATAAATACTTAATATTAATAGTATAATAATAATAAAAATAAATACTTAGTATTATAGTAAATAATACCTCGTTTCATAGAAGTAGTAGTTTGTATGTACTTTTACTATATAGTATTAAATATAGTAAAGCTTATTTTACAAGAAGTCGTGAGCCGCACCGCTGTCGCATTGGTGCCACCATGGGGGTGACCAGGGGGGTGACAGTGAAGAACAAAAGACCGCAAAAAATATTTCTATGGAAACTAGCACCATCTCATATGGAGGACGAGTCAACTAAGTCACATAAAAACGTTTGAATTGCACTAGATGTCGCTACAGAGCGCGATTGTCATGTTTTCTTAAATTTTTATTTTTAAATAGCTCAATTCGAAAAATCAATATAAAAACATTGATTATAAAATGAAATCAAATTCATTTTACATTTTTACTACGAATAAATTTATTCAAGATCACAATTTTGCAATGGCAATACTATGTGATGTGTGATAGTTTAAAACTAAACGTTAGAAAACTTAAAAGTTAAAATATTTCTTGTCAAGTTTGTTCGATGTGTTGTGTGCGTTGTTTTCTCTTCTTTGATATAAATTTTATTAAATGCGCGTTTAACGGACCCTGATAGTGTTTCTTTTATTGTTATTTGGCTATTTTTTAATTGACCAACCCCGGCAACGTTTTTAGGCTGATGATAGCGAAGATACCGAAAAGCCCACGATCTAACTGTTATTTCGGGTGTAATGCAGAAGGTAAGTAATACAATTGAAATTATAAACGTGTGTATAGGACGACTGTCGTAGTCCCGTCAATTTGTATATAAACTACCAGTGCATTTCCTTTCTGCCTTTCCTTCTTTACTTTTGGGTACAAACGCATTGCAATGTTAAAAAACAGAGCTCATTGTTCCGAAGTGGACTGATATATTTGCAGAATACAGCATAATCAACTCAATAGTTGATTATTACACATAATCCAATGATTATGTGTGAATGATCATTTTGAATTCTTACATTTGGCCATTTATATGAACTAATAACTAAATAGTGGCCGAATATTGTGAATTCTCTAGTTTTTGCATTAAACATATTATCTTCACAAAAAAAAATCAGTATAGAATTTCTCATTACAATTTTTTTTTTATCGCAAATTGATATCAGTATACTTGGCATGTAATTAAGAGTTATGAGTTTTATCATCTTTAACTGGCTTTAATAAAAAATATTATATTTCAGGTCCTCTGCATCATTTCTCCAAGCCTGAAAAAGATGTAGAAAGATTTGAAATCTGGAAAGCAGTGTTAGAGAATGACACTACAGAAAAAGGAAATATGTAATCTATAACCAATTGAGGTTATTCAATAAGCATTTTGAAGATTATTACATATTACCAAGCAACAGGCTAACAAGAAATGCTATTCCAACTCTGTATATTAAGAAAGGTGAGAGTTGGTCGACATACTTATAAATATCATTTTATTTAGATACTCATTGTCAACATATTTAGAGAAACAAAATAATTTATGATTAAATTATGACTCAACTTTTTAAAAATTCCTTCCTTATTGATCTTAGCATGCACGTATGCAAAGCAGGATGAAGGTAACTAATAGTACTTTCAGTGGTGTACTTGTCCCCTTCTTAATTATCCACACTAATATTATTAAGAAGAAAGATTTGTATTTTTGTTTGAAAAGGATTTGGATTACATTTGGCACACAGATAGCTGATAACCTATATAAACACATAGGCAACTCGTTGTTCCAAAAAAAAAGTGTCCACCCATATAAAGTTGGGACAGACCACTACTAGATAATATGCTAGATATTTTTTATTTGTAACATGAAATACATCTCAAGATTATATAAAAAGATTACTTGTAGAGAAAAATTATAACATAATTCTTATTATTACAGATGATATGTCTATTTGTGCATCAACATCCACAGAAAAATCTATTGAGACAGGTACTGCAGTTTTGATCGATAAGGCTACTAAAAAAAGCATAAAGCAAAAATTTCTTTCAGGTTGGTACAATTCATTATACATTTGTCTGTCTGATTCAAACATGTGTGTAATCAAAAGTTAAAAATAAATTATTATGCTGCTATTTCTTGTCTAGTGTGTAACTTATGTATATTTGCTACACACAACCTGTGAAGGAAATTAAATTTACCACCTGATAATTTTACCAACTTTAATTTTTTTAATATTGAAATGCAAGAATTATAAAAAAAATATTTTGATTGGCTGGCAATTCAAATGATCTTTCCTTGTTACAGAACGCAAAATCTTACCAGTGGAGTGTGAAGACACTGCTGATCTACTCGTCTTTGACAAATTATATTACTCTTTTAATGGCCACTCATGCCATGATACAGCAAAAGTTCTCAAGGGGTCTCTAAAAAATAATTCTAAACACTTCCAGTTCTGGGATGAAATAATGCCAATTTTAAAATCAATTTCATTTTAAAAGGTGGTAAAAAATCGTGATGCACAGAAACAGTTAAGTATGAAAAAGTGCCATCTGTTCAAAATTGAACACATAAATACCTTTAAGGAAATGTGGAAATATATAAATGAACAATTTAAAATCACGAACATATTAACCAGTAATTTTAATCAAGATCGCCTCGAGAATTTCTTTTGCTGTATCAGAAGTAATGGAATCAGAAGTCACTTATCGTGGATCTGACTAAAATGATATACAAGATATAGGTGGCCAAATCTCTTCATTTCTGAGCATTTTATAATTGTTAAAAGCAACGTTTGATTGTTTTCATTAATGTATGCTTAAACAAAAGACTGAACAATAAAAAAATCATTTCTTTCTAACATTTGTTTTTCTGTTTTATTGTATTTTTTACACAATTTCCCTTGAAGAAAATAAAATAATATATATGTATATATATATATGCGCTCTAAGAAACCAGCGCCATCTAACAAAGAGGTCGGGTAAATAAAAATAGCTGATTCGTCAGTGTCGCATCTATTACAGTATACATGTATTATCTATGGGGGTGACAGTAAAGAACAAAGGACCGCAAAAAATATTTCTATGGAAACTAGCACCATCTAATATGGAGGACGAGTCAACTAAGTCACATAAAAACGTTTGAATTGCACTAGATGTCGCTACAGAGCGCGATTGTCATGTTTTCCTAATTTTTTATTTTTAAATAGCTCAATTCGAAAAATCAATATAAAAACATTGTTTATAAAATGAAATCAAATTCATTTTACATTTTTACTACGAATAAATTTATTCAAGATCACAATTTTGCAATGGCAATACTATGTGATGTGTCGAAGTTTAAAACCATAGATAATACATATATACTGGTATAGATGCGTAGACAGAGAAACAAATAGACGCAATGACGTTTTCCTTTTCACTTACACAAGAAAGAGAACAAAAATTACGTTACAAATGGTTTAAACAGAGATAGAATTATCAAATCTTTTGTCCCTTATCGCGTAACCAGTTTTGGTGTTTGTTTCGCTAGTCAGTTGCGAAACAAACTTGACAGTTGGTGCGTTAATTGTGTTTATTGTTCAATTTTTGCTTATTTTCATGTTAGAAAACGATTCTAACCCAGTGAGTACAAAGAGAACTTATCCGTACATCACATCGAAGATTATACAACAATGCGTTGTAGTGTTATTTCATGTAAAAGTGATAGTGAGAAGAAAGTTGCCGGTGTGTCTTTTCACACGTAAGTACGACCGTTTTTGTTTCTAAATATAGTTTCCCAGTGATAATTATGTATGCTATAGCATGATGGAAGGTTATATCGTCTTAAAATCCTGAAAATAATAGGTTTTGTCGAGTTTTTATCATTCATAACCTATAATTGTTTATCAGGTAAATGTTACCAGTGTCAGCGAAAAAATACCCCGATTTTCGATGAAAAAAATTGACTCGACAATGTAAACAAATAAAGACGGAGTCTAATAAAAGCCTACAATGCTTCTTTATCTATATATATAAATATTATTTTAATTTATATTTAACTATTTATTTTAATTTACATTTATTTTATATTGGTGATCGAAGAATTATATAATAATATTTGTGATTGAAGTATTACACATCTGACATGATAGAATGACTAAAATACCTGTGAGTACTTATTAATAATATAGCTAAGTTTATCGTTAGTTTTCCAAGCGATCCAGACCTACGTAAAAAATGGATCGAAGCAACTGGAAGAAAAGATTGGACTCCCGGAATATATTCTAAAATATGTAGCAATAATTTCCCAGAAAAATTGCTACTAAAAAACAAAAACAAAACATTTCTGCATCCTGATGCGATACCAAATGCTGTAAGAAATTATTAAAATATAATTTTTTTTTTATTATTATTATATTTTGATTTGCGTAATATGTTAAAACATGTAAATGCACTAAACTATATAATGTAATCTCCTTTTTATCTCCTTTTTCATTGCATGAGGTATACTCCTTAATAGGTAATGATAATATTATTATATTCTTTCATGGTATTTAGCTTACTGACAAGTTAAATAATATTTTATATGTGTCATTTTATTTTTTGACATGATTATCTCATTACATTGCGTTATGCTCGAGAACGGGTGCTGCTTGTAGTGTGTGGTCGTCTTGGTGGCCATGATTTTGTTAACGTTTATTAATTTTACAAATAACTTAGTTAAATTAGGACCATCATAATTTACCATTGAAAAATTGATTTGATTTGATTTGTTGTACTAAATTGATTCTGATTATTATCAAATTTTTTTGTCAATTTATAAACTGATTCTACTTTTTATCCTCAGAAGTAGAAAGGGGTGTGGAGTTCCTAAGCTGAGGCAGAGCCAGCCTACTAGCCTCTCCTACAACGTGCCACATATCCTGTGCTGTGCTAGTGTGGTGCTACAGCACAACATATTAAATATCTAGTGAGTAATAGTGCAAAAACTTTTATCAAAAATATTACACCCCTTCTTATTGCCTCTATTGGTGACAGAAGGGCTGGTTAATTTTTCGCCCAGAGGGCGTTCAAAGGAGAAATGCTGCAGGTTCTTGCCACCATTCTTCGCGGTCATTATTTGTACAGTAACTATATTTAATTTTTATTTGCATTTATTTAAAGCATATCATACGTATATAATTATGTAATTATTACTGTATGTCATATTGGTAATTTTAAATAAATAAAAAACATTTCGTTTTGTTTTAAGTCCTAATAATATTTTTCCCCGAAACAGGGAAATGCAGTTACTATAGCAACATTATACACACACATTGACAAACTATCTCTGTCTCAATCGCGGTTTCACGACCCCTTGGTCTATTTGTTTCTCTGTCTACGAGAAAACATGACAATCTCGCTCTGTAGCGACATCTAGTGCAATTCAAACGTTTTTATGTGACTTAGTTGACTCGTCCTCCATATTAGATGGTGCTAGTTTCCATAGAAATATTTTTTGCGGTCTTTTGTTCTTCACTGTCACCCCCCTGGCAGGGGGTTGCAGCTTCCATACATTGAAATAAATTTTAATTTATGTTGAAAGTGCTGCCATCTATTTTATTGGGTACGGTGTAATTTTCATTATTCTACATACATGCAAGATAGATGGAGCTACTGCTATTAGAAAAATAAATATGTATTAATAAACTAAAACGTATTTACATAATATTCAATGTAATATATTACTTATTATTTCTAATTTAAGTAATTGGTAAAATAAAAAAATTTTGATACCACAAAAATAATTTTTACTTACTCAGTTCTGAAACGGAACGTACTGAGTGAAACGAAAAACGTAAAACGATTTGTTATCACAGTTATCTTTCAAATCGTCCAAAACTTTTCTTTTCGTTCGTGGGTGTTTCGTGTTCATAGTGTTCTTTACTGTCCTCTTAATTTTTAAAGGATTGAGCTTGTTTTATTGAATTTATATCTGCTATAAACGATACCAACGCTGTGTATACTGGACCTTGTTATTGCTCTAACGTTAGGCTTACGCTGTGTACACTGGAACCTGGAACTTGCTTTTGCGATTTGGATTTCTCATATAAACTTTCAAAATGCCAAGAAAGTCTGCTTTTAAGTGCTATTTTGGATGTATTCCGTATAAAGGTATGGTTTTTATAATTCAGTTACGAAATTATTTTGGTGAAAGAGATTGTCTGATTTCTAAGGACCTGCTGACAAGCTACAAGTTTATAATTAATATTGTCTTTCAGGAAGAGTCCATCACTTTCCACCACCGCAATATCCATATTTGGAAAAATTTGATCAGTGGAAAATGGTATTAAAGACAAGGAAAAGGGTGATAATTTCATATACAACAACATTCGTTTGTGTGATCATCATTTTGAAGAACTTTACCGAACGGCCAGTGGACGTCTTACCAAAAATGCTGTTCCAACATTGAATTTGAATATCGGTAAGCATCTATGAAAATCTACCTCAGTATAAGTATAATATAATTTTCACTTCTCATACAAAGCCTCTATTTTATGATGTTGTTGAACCTTTAGAATATAATTTTCACAAAGTTCTTATAACTATAGATATGTTTAAAATTACCGTAGACATACCAGAACAGAGGGTGCTACATTAAATATACAAAATTGTTCAATTTTCACATTTGATTAGAGATACATTTTACCATTAATTTGACTTAATTTTGGCTCAGGTCAATAAACGTCTCAAATAAAATGACTCATTTTAGCCACTTGTTGTGCAATCTACTATTTTATTACCTTATCAGATATACACTTAAGTGATTGTTGTTTTACAATATCAATTATACAAGCTGAGTTCTGTATTTTTTCAATCCTTTGGTAAAAAATAGCTCCATTAATTAAATAAAAAAGTTTTTATAATTCCTATCCCCAGCAAGTATGATGTTGCAGCTGTGGCTTATTGTACACAAGGTCTTAGTTTGAGGCAAAGCAGTAGTTATCATTATTTGTGATATATGGATAGACAGATAGACAGCAGATTGACATTAATAGGTCTCCATTTTACCCTTTGAAGGCAGAACCCTAAAAATATCAATTACTGTGGGCCCCCCGTAATCCAACAAACATTTTGCAGGACAGTGTCGGACTATTGAATTGCTCATTAATAATTGAACTTCACCACATTCAGTTGGAGCAAACTGCGAGCAAGATGGCAATAAGGCATTGTTTAAACCTTTAAAAACATTGCTAAATTATAAAGAAAAAAGAGGAAGCCAACAACCGACTGATATTGTTAATGTGGATTCCGTAATAAATTGTTTCATGCAAACATCTGAAACAGAATTAATTAATAATAACACTACCAGTAAAGAGGCAAAAAAATATGTTACTGGCTATATAATAAAAAAAACTATTCAAAAAATTTGTAAAAAATGCCATACTTGCCTTATGCATTTAGTAAGCACAGTGCCTCAGAGTAATAAAGATTACATTCTAGAAAGAGATATAACAAAAAGATCACTAAATTATCCGTCGGAGGCATTGTGCCAGTTTGTAGATGATGTTTGCATTATAATCCAAACACGATTAAATGAAGAACCACAGCAGAAATGTTTAAAAGGTACAATAAAGGAAATTGCAAATGTATTTTGTGATTTATCACCATTCTCCTGTGTAACTCATAAAAGAGATGTACAAAATTTTGTAATGGATACAATAATCAATATTATTATAGGTAGCTGGTGCACTAATGTCAACAGATTACTGAAAGGCAAAACAAATATCTGTAAAAATAATGCAACAAAAATACAAGCATTAAATTATTATATTAAACATAATAGAAAGAAATAAACTTTTCGTATAAATATATTTAATTTCGTTTCATTTATAGGTATCTAAGAATCACTTTTTTAACATTTTGCATTGGAAGATGTCGTTATAGAATCTAGTTTAATTTATTTATAAATATATTTTGTTTCATTGATTTCATTTTGATTTGTAGTTTGTTATATAATTTGTGGATTAGGCAAATCTTGTGTATGTTTCTATTCAAAAGTTACTTATTATAGTATTATAATATCTGTGCTTATTATAACAAGACTTGACTATCGTGTTGTTAACATGGTATGCCTAGTCTTATTATAAAGGTAACCTTCGAACACAATACACGAATAAAAATTTCCATCCACAAATAAATAACAAATTATATTAATCAATATGCAATCAAATACCTACCAACAATTTGAACATGATAAGCGCCATCTAGCGACGAGTACGCAATGGGCGAAAAAAAGAAATACAGCGCCATCTCTTAGCCTGGGTACACTGATTTTACAACATTTAAAACACGAGTGGCACATCTATCTCCGGTATATAGTGTATTATCTATGCCCCCTGGTTCCCGTCATGTTACAAAAATTTTAATGTAAAATTGCTTCTTTCATAACGAATCTTATACTGAGCACGTACGAAATATAATCAAATACTTCCAAATATATGTTAATTCACATATAGGATAATAAATCTGTTAATTAATATTGTAAGGTTCATATACACCCAATAAAACGATAAAAAATGTTTATTAAATTATTTAAAAAAGGACAAATTTGCTACCTGCAAAATCTACATTTACTTTTACATGGTCCTTCAGAAATCAAAGACAAGAAGTTGTACCTTAAAGTTATTTATCGAAGATTACACATCCTATGCTTGATGTTATATATATTTTTAATTTATAAGACGTTTATGCTAGTGTCAAATATAGACATAATGAAAGTATTATCGCCATTGTTATTCAATTAATATTTCAAAAAACCACAAGTGGAAGCTACTATATCTTATAAGTTTTAATAATTTTAATAATGTTTATGCCTTTAGTAGATTACCTTCATGTATTTTGCATATTCCGCTTATAAGTTTTTAAATTGAATGGAGCAATATATTGTAATTATAAAGATAATAAATATGCATTGAATCGATATTTCGTAATACGCAAAATTATTATGCAAGATATAACGAATCTTTATATAATTTTTAATTATTTATTTCACACTTAGTTTTAGGCTGACTATGTGAAACGGTGCGTAGCTGTAAGGTTTTTTTTCTTGTAAGCCGATAAGCTGAAACTAGAAATTTAGCATTAACCAACTTCATTTGTTAAAAACCCATTTTATATAATGTTATTTTTTTAATATAAATTAAACGATAACAAATACGAGTATGTCCGGCTGCTGGGAGAACACGTTCCTGATGTCAATAATTTGACTACAAAAATGCGTACTATAACATATTAATTTTTCTTATAATTTATATTTAAATTTAGCCCTAAATTATAATATTCATTATAAGTTGACAAATTTATTGAGTAATAGATTAGCATGGTATGGGCATGTAATGAGGAGGGATGAAAGGCATGTTACCAAAAGGGTGATGAGTATGAATGTTGATGGATATAGGGGACGAGGGAGGCCGAAGAAAATGTGGATGGATTGCGTAAGAAAGGATATGTGTATGAAAGGTTTAAGTGCTGAGATGACGAGTGACAGATAGAAGTGGAAGGAAAAAACATGTTGTGCCGACCCCACGCAGTGGGATAAGGGCAGGAAGAAGAAGTTTAGGTTACGTAATTTTTAATGGTAGGATACTTTTCGTTTTATCTAAAAATTACAACATTCATTCCATGTCAGGAACATATTCTCTCAGCGACATCACATTAGTTCTATCCATTTTAGAGTTGCCAGGCTTAAAAACACTAAAAGCCGAAAATTTCAAATTACTTTAATATTAGACATCACTTTTTTAATTTACGGCATTATTTTTAAATTACGGCCTCTATCGCTCTGCAAGTATTGCAATGATAATATGTTACAAATATGGATAACATAACGTGAATACGAAATTAATATACGATATATATATATATATATATATATATATATATATATATATATATATATATATATATATGGATATAAGTAGTTATAAATATAACAGTGATTATTAAAATGATAATTTTAATATATATTATTCTTTCCTATTTTTTTTTTTTTCATGTGCTATAATTGAAATTCACTACAAAAGATTGGTCGTTTTTCTATGATCAATACACTACATATTTAAATTTATAGTTTAATTTTTAAAAAGACCTTAAATATATTTTGATGTCTTCAGATTTATACAAAAGTTTGTTATAAGCTTACGATCCTTGTTGTGTATAATATACTAATTATAACGTAATATGTATATTGATATTTATAATTTTTATTATCTAATCTAGTATCCAATCTAATTATTCCAATCTTTTCATTTCAATATTTTGCCAAATCTTAAAATTCTGTCATATTCATAATAGCAATTTAAATCAATTTATTTCGTTTCAACATATTTTATAAATATTACATAAATTTAATTATTTTTTCCAGACAGCATATTATTTTATAAAAAACAAGGAATTTATTATACTTTGACTAGTACTTAAATAGTATAAGGTAATGAAAAAGGTAAATTAAGTAAGCAGATTATTTATTCAAAAATTATTTATTTAGACTTTAGCGTAGAAATGTATTTAACATGTCAAATATAAAAAATCCTTAGTTAACTATAATCTGTATAATTAAGTATCGTTTTACATAGGTAGGCAAAAACTAAATTAATCGTGAGTAATTATATAAGCCACTTTATTCTCAAATGAGATCAGTCTTACCTTAAAATATTACAATCATATAATTTACACTATTTATAATAAGTAAAGTAATTTTATTTCTATTTGTCTGAATATTACTCGTGGGAAATTTTATGTGATATTTAGGAATCATCATTTCGCTATAAGGAGGGTTTGAACCTTGACATGTAAAAGTCGCAATCAGGGCAATAGCTAGCCGGATGGTTAACCGTTTTTTTACGACATAAATTACATGGCATTTTCTGTGCAGTCGTCGAAACGGTTGTTTGGTTTTCATTTGAATAATTTCCATTCATCGGAGTTGGTGGTATAGGAGATTCCGTTCCACCCTTTGTGCCCGGCTCAAAAGAAACAGATTTCTTTTGAATTTGCTTCGGCAGTGCTAGATGTTGATAAGGATTATAACCTGTTTGAGAATATTGATACTGCTGCTCATTATTAGCAATACTGTCCGAAGTGGTAGTTGGGTTATACAAAGGAGATCGTTGTTGGGAATTTGCGTAGTGTCTTCCATCTGTTAGACGGTTTTGGTTGTTTGCATTATTGTCAACATAACAGTTATTCGACATTTTCTGGTAATTTCCGTTGTAGTTATCGACGGGTACGTCACCGTGTGGAGGTGGAACCCTTTGGTAGGAAGAATGATTGTTATTATAGTGATTTGAATTATTCACTTGGGAATATCGACTAGAATAATCAGAGTTAGCGTAACTTGTCGGTGGGTTGTGGTAGCTCTGATAAGCTGGTGAATTGGTGGGAACACTTTGGTAAGGTGAATTACTATTGTTATTTTGTGCGTTTTTGTTGTATTGACGATTAGTAGAATAAGTTGATACTGGAAGAGCTGCAGGAAGCAGTGGCAATCTATGATAATAGTTACTGTTATTTTGGCCTTGATTGACTTGATGTAGTTGACTTGGCGGATGGGGATAAGTATTCGGAACTGTTCTTTGAAGGTTTGGAACATGTTTTGTCATATAAGTGGCATTATGCGGCGTAGGTGTCAATCTGTTAGCTGCATTTTGGCTGAGATTTTGTGTGCTTGTGTTGTTTTGATTGCTGTATACTGCTGGTGGTTGAGTATACGGTATTTGATTATTGTCATTTTGAGCAGAGTTTGCTGGTAAGGCTTGATAAATCTGGCTGTTGTTCTGCGGGCTTGAGTTAGAATTTGTTAGTACCGGCGAACTGCTTCCATGTAAACAAGTGCTTTTTTGTGGATTATATTGATGTTGGGGGCGTGTTTGAGCAATTTGATAAAATGGATAGGAATTCTGTACTCTATAATAATCTGCATGTACACCATCATTAGGAGCATATGACGTTTGTGACGATGCCGAAATTGAAATAGTAGACCTTGACGACTGGCTGTCGAAAGACTCAGTTCTTTGAAGAGAAGGCTTATCGGTTTGGAGCGGTACAGTAATCAGTTCTGTTCTATTCATTGCTGACTTTAAAACTCTTTCTAAAATTGGGTTAGGTATGTAACTGTCATCTTCTTGATCCTCTGCTGTTGCAACTAATATGACTTGATCGCAAAACGACACGGACTTTTTCTTAGGTTTAGTGCGATCACCATAAATAGAAGTATTAACCATTTTTGAATCATCATATTGATCTTCATTTTGTTTAGGATCTAACGATGAAGACGATGTGCGTCGAGTATATAGTCTACTATTAGATTGATTAGAACAGTTTATTATGTCACGGCTACCACTTATACCTTTATATGAAACATTAGTGCGTTCACTTTCATTGTTTATATTTTGTGCATTATTTTCAAATCTAGAAGCAATATCTCTAATATTATTACTATTCTCAGGCACTTGGGATACGTTTTCATTAGTATTAGTAAGTTGGCAATCTAGTGATCCAGATCTTTTAAGTTTAAGGGCAGCTTGTTTAGCTTGCAGTTCTCGAAGCCAGTTATCACCGGAAGTCCCAATATTTTCCAACTGATTTAACTTTGTGGAGCAATCTTCGTTTCTGAGTATTTCATTTCTTTTCTCTTGTAACTGTGCTAATAAAGAACCTTTAGATTTATTAATTTCACTATCGTCTGGCCCAGAATAGTTTTCAGAAACCATTTTATTTATTGCAATTTTCATTAATTTATCTTCAAGCGGCCTTAAATCAGAGGGTGACGGAGGCGGGGGAAACTCTTCACTAGGCTGTCTTGAATGATTAACTGAATTCATTGGACTTGGATAAGGTGGCAATTCAAACATTTGTGGAGATCTTCTCATTGGCATCGCACAGTCAACGACATCAATACCATTATCGAATACATTGGATAGATTCTGAATATTATTATGCGTAGGTAGTATATTTGGCACTGCATCTCTTTTGATTGGACTTTGTTCTTGATGAATCATAGCTTTCGTAACAACTGTATGGAAATTTTGGGAGGTGTTAGGCGAGTCATCTAATCTATTATTATTATATTGACTCAAGGGGTTTCCATCGTAGGAAGGCAAAAACGGTAACGATTGAGGCTCATCACCATATTGTTCCGAGAAACCACCATCTTCTTCATTATCTTGAGAATAGATGTACTCGCCATGAGTTGCAGGCGGTAAGGGCTGTTGTGGCCTCGTTTGAATACCGTGCTCTAATACTTCTGGTTCTAACTTAGGCCCGCTAAGCTGAGAAGTGGTTCGCAGCGGCGGAGGTGGAGGTACTTTGGCCGCAGTTAATATTTTTCCAGCGCTTCCATGAAAACTTTTTCTCATTAATTTACTTCGCTCTAAATTAGGATTTGTTCCACTAGCTGCAGAATATTCTAGATGACCCTCAGACAAATAACCACTCAAATTTGTCTTCTCATCTTTTTTTCTTCTTCCCACGTCGGCATCATCTACACAAGAAACGCGTGTTTCCTTGTTTTTTGATACAGTATTGGCATCAGCTCCTTCAGTTAAATCTGGCATAGAACGATTTTTTCTCCTTATTAATCCTCCCATTAACAACTTTCTACGAATTTTATGCTGTTTTTTATTTGCTTTTTTATCTTCTGTGGGCTCTTCTTTTTTCTCTGGAGCCACAGATATCTCTTTTCTCACACGACCACGGTCTTCACTTCTTGACCGTTTGTCTCTACTTTTTTCATCTTCTCGAGATTTATGTCTTGGGGGACGTTCTCTTGGTGGATTATCAATATCGTCTTCCACATGTTTAGGGGATTTTTTCGAGGATCCTTTCTTTTTAGGCAAAGTAGCATAAATTTCTATAGTAGTTGTCGAAGTCTCAAGGCCCCCTTTGGTATTCCTTATTGGAGCTGATTGTGGAATTTCAGTAACTCTATTCATTCCAGCTATACGGCGTTGCAAGCTACGAGCACGCATTACACAAGTATTGTGTTTCATTCGAGCGAAAGTCATAGTGTGTTGGTTATTATAAGGTGCGTCCATTGCAGCACGGGCTTTAGCGGCAGCTGCATCACATAGCACGAGTGCTGTTTCATAATCTGCATCATCTTCAGCGTGACGAGATTTTTCTAATAGTCTATCAACTTCTAAGCAAAGGGCTTCGCAATCACCTCTTGTGGTAAGTTCGGGAATTTGAGCTAATTGCAGATTATGGCGTAAGCCTTGTTGAAGAGGTAAGCTGTCGGTAGACGATAATGAATAGGAGTCATAGCCAGCATCACATGAGCCACCACTTGATAACTCTCCTTTTCGAGTGGGACTACTTGGGATGCTCCCTGGTCCTCTTCCTCTAGCGTACATATATGGACTTTCAACTGTAGAAGAGGAAGCTGAAGATGCACTGTTTCTATCTCCACTCCAATTTCCAGAATCTCTACGCGCACGAGGCCGAGGCTCTTGACTATCCGACGTTGAGTTTGTGCTTAAGCTCCTTGCTAATTGAGCTCGTCGACTAGCTTGAACATCTAACATGTTTTCGACAGTTTTTCTGCTTACATAATCGCTATCATTGTCCGGACCAGGAGTAACGGCTCTTCTGGCATAGCCCGATACTGGTCTTTCTGGAGCAGGAGTGACCGCTCTTCGTGGTTCAGGTGCAGGAAATGGCACAACATCCTTCGGTGCATGTCGTGTATCACATGGTGTTCCATCAACTGCAGCATATAAAAGCAAAAGAGGCTGGAATCTACCTCTTCTACACTTTTCAACTACTTGAGACCATTCAGGTCCTATTTCTTTTACATCGGCATCATCGAAATAAATCCATAATTGTAATTTACTATGGAAAAAGAAAGTGGAATAGTGTTTTCCGTAGTAAGTGACGAGCCCGACAAGACGATGCGTAGCGCGGGCAGCCCAGGCACGGTCAACACAAGCGTGAAAGGCGTCAGTCGGTCGTAATTCAGTACCCAAAGCTGCGTACACAGCTGCTACATGTTCAGCTGATGGTCTGTCGGAGTCCCAAACCATCCCGATTGAAACAACTTCAGGACGATTCATTAAGGTTCGACAAATTTGAATCTTCGCTCCGCAGGCATTCTGGAATATAAAAATATACATTTGTAATAGGCTCCCATTTTTTATGATATACAATTCAATGGTATACTTATAAAAACATAAATAATTTAGAGTATATAGGAGTATAATAATAGAGTGCTTTATATGTATATAAATTTGAAACTTAAATACTTACGGGACAATCTCGTATGTCGCCCATGCCTCCAGCCTTTCTTAAAAGTAAGCCGAAGCTATCGCTATGCTCTCCGAGAGCAGCTTGCGCTGTCAATGCGGTTGCAGATACGTAGTGGACCATCTGTGATAAAGATTACATAGAATTAGTAAAGGTTAAAAAAATGGTTAAAAATAAAACTTATATTTCAGAGTAAATATTTGTATAAGAGAGTAAATATTTACCTGAGTAAAAGGCAGTGGTTCGGACGTAGCTTGACATGCACCACACACAGACTGTTCAACAAGCATCATGGCGAATTTTCTGTGCGGCACACAGTGTGGAGCTCTGCAGGCGTCATCATCTCTCTTATCACCTGTGCCGGCAGCAACATGAGCGTGGACTCTGAGGAGAAGGTGTTCGAAGCATTCGCTGGCGTCGGCCATGCATCCAAGTTGAAAACGGGCTCCTCCACCCCCAAGAGCTTTGCGAAGACCGTCTGCAGCCGGCGCCCGTTCTGTCGACCATTGTAATTGTGCAAAGAGCTCCTGCAAATAAGATAAATCGTTGGGTTATATTAATGTATATCACTTTTTTAGCAACTAAAATTAATAACGAAAATATTTTCACAATATTTGACTTTATTCTCTTAAATGTAAAATGTATACAAGATTTGTCTTAGAAATAAACCATAATAGCCAAAGGCCTTTTAACGAACAGTAGACATGTGAATAAAAAAGTCGTACAGCCCTAAAAAGAAAGCTGAAAGCGTCTGCAAGCGAAAATCGCTTTCATTTAGATTGCGAAAAGAATTAAATCAGCTTGCTTGTACCGTAAGTTTGGAATAAAACCAGTAAAACACGAATATGATAGGTCACAGGCACGAGAGCCGTGACCCGACAAGATCGAAAAATAAAAGATACTGTGTTCTTATAAGTTTTTATTACATGGATCTCGGCTCATTACACAGCGTTTTTTGGATTTTAGAAATTTCTAATTACAAATAACAAGTGATGTTATATAACTAGCTACCCATCCAGGCCTCTAACAGATAGAATAGGGGTCTACATAAAAAGTTTATATTGAAGGACAAATCGACAACAAAGGTCACATTTAAATTCACACACATTCAAAAGTACTGTAAGACAATTATTGTTCCATGTATTTCATGTAACGACTGTTCAACTTGTTTTAACTTATGTAACAGAAAAGTATATAGATATATATACTTTTATATATATACTTTTCTGTTACATATTTGATTTGTTTAGATTTAATTCAACCTCAAAATCTCACTATGGTATATTGCATTGGTTAACTTATACAATAGTTAATTATGTAGCTTTATTTATTGCAACAACGCGTGTAATGTTCTTTAAAGAGTTTCATAGCACGTTAACAAATATGGCAATATAAACTATGCTCAAAAATAATGTATCGAAGAAATCGTTTGTGGTTAAACAGAGGTGAGAACTCGGCTACTTCTCCTATTGTTGCGTGTGAAAATGCACTTACGCTCCCAGCCACGGTCTTATTCTGATTGCTTCCTAATGAACAATAGGTACACGAGCTAATTTCTAAAGAAAAACTAACAATATGTGTAATAGGTTTTGTATTAAGAGAGAAGATATCCGAAAATAAAAAATATCATAGTTTCTTAGTTCTTATCCAAAACTATACACCGGCTCTACATGTACTTCATAAAATTATGTTCGTCGTTTTCAACGATTTATTTAAGAAACAATGGCCAATTCCACACACAGCCGACTAGACTTTGTCTTGACATGAATACAAAACATATTTTAAATATTCTTAAAACAAATTGCCGTTGAAGGCACCGGCACAATTACCTTTTAGGGGTCAGAAACGAACAACGCATCACAAATGTTCTGCTTGTACCTAACTGTACCTCCCGCTAAAAGTTCCTCTTACCATTTTCAATTTTAATTATTATATTTAAAATAAATACAAATGCACTACTATTTACTAATACTTTTCAACTTGAACAAACCACTTGCCAAATGGTAGTTAACTGTACTTAATATCAGAGGGGTATTTTGTATCGCAATTTTATAAGATACATATTTCAATATTATTACATTAAGTTTTGAACAACACGAAGTAATCAAATAGCTTAATTACATAGAAGTGAATGTATTTATACATAATAGGTATATAGATACATTTGCTCTCCTTTAGTTTGCCTCCGTTATTTCGTTATCCTATCTCCATCGTTACGCGCTTTGTTCTTGCACAGATAACAAACCTTTCTATTTAACTACTATCAATTAATCTAGTTCTATTACTTCCCTAAAAACAATATAAGTTGCAAATCGGTTAATATTTAAAGCATGAACTATTAAATCATTAGAGATAAGTGTTAAGTATCTTCGCATTATAACAAACCTCATTCGATATTCATATTAATGACTAGTATTGTTACTAACGAATACAATTATATTATTAAGTAATGGGAATTCAACGTATAAATTAAGATATGAAAACGTTTAATGATTTTACATTAAAATTAAAGACTTCATTATAATGTTTGCGAATTGTTATATGTATGTGTTGTATAAAAAACCTATTCCTATTATATATTAGAAAAAGAAAAATAAGAGAAATATTATATTACGTATTCACTGTTCAAACTTACTCTGAAGAGCGACAATGTAGTTTGACTAAGAAGTGTTTCGGGCGGGTCTCGTCTAGCAGCGGAAGGCGGCCGAGACCGCGGGAGAGTATTGTGTCGAACACCTGCTAGAGACCCGCCTATTAAATCCTTCGGAGGTAACAACTCTCTGTCCTTCAGAACTTCGATCTTCTGCTTTTGTATCGCCGTGCCACCTTTACCTCCATCGTTTGATTCTTTACGCTTATAACGAAACTTGATCATTTCACTGACTAGTCCGCATCGCTCGAACTAAGTACGAACACTGTTGATAGCCTGGCGAATTAATTGAATTCGATGGCTCATTTAGATTCAATCTCCATACCAGTCGTGATCGAAGACAATGGCCGCGCGCTAAATATACATATCTCTATCAATCGCTGTGTCCGCAAACAACTTCGTATAAGGCAATAAGTAAACGAAACACGTACACCTAAGAAATTTCAGATTAGAATTCTACTCCGCTTCTAAGTAACGTTCAACTATTTTCAATAGTTAAATTTATTGAACTTAATAAGATATACGTGAATAATAATTTCGGCGGGAAGACACCGGCTGTGAACAGGTAGAGCGGCAGGTGGTTGAAACGGGAAGCTTTCGATCAACTGCCGAATTGCGTCACTGTATAAGATATATACTCTCACTCAGTCACATTTAATAATCTCCGTTAATGAATCACTTTATTTAACTAAGCATTTAACGACATTATAAAACTGTACAGAGTCGATACGATCGTCTGCGCGAAGGCTTTCTATAAGACTGCCCCGAGACTTGAGGCAGTGGTGCGGGGGCGGGAAACTCGAGCGCCTCTACCTTCCAGGTAGGTTCGCTTTTTTGTAATCTATTGTTGACGTACCTCACGTGGGCTTAACGTTGTCCCTGTCTAACTTGTTTAAATAAGTATTAGGGCCGTCTCTATCTTCCACAAGGCACAATGCTTTGTTTATGTTTCTATGGCAATAACTAAAACTAGACACAATAAGACGCGCCATAAAGTTTGTGACGGTATTATTTGAGAACACGTGCAACTTGGACCAGCAATTATTTGGGAGACGATGCTGAGAACAGATGAATTATATTTTTAAACAAAACAACGTAATCCTTAACGTATGTTTAAACTTTTTCAAAAATACTAAGTTTTGCACGCATTGATGTTTTAAATATATTTTAATTTTAGTTAAATTTTAAAGCAGTTTAAACTTGACCTTTACATGGGACATATTGCCAGATTACATAATTACAGTCATCATACTTTTTATAATATATAACAATAACTTAACAAGACACCCCTATACTTATTAACAATATAATTTTTCTTTTAATCATATCAACAATTTTTTGTGCTCTCGAATGACTCACATTAAAAGAATCTAAGGACCGACTGACAAATGACCACGAAGTTAATATCGGCCATCATAAGTGTGGAAACAAAACTGTATTACAAGTTTTATGTTTGAAAATTTGTTATGTATTAATCAGGCGAAGCGCTCTCTCAGGGTGAGTCAGAGCATAAGTTTGTCGGTTGTAAAACTATGTGGTTACATTCATCACGGGAATGTTAATAACTTAAAAAATCTATAACAATCTTTTGTAAATATTTCCAACCACTTGTGACTAATTCCTTAGGACATTTCTACTAATCTGTAACGGTTACGATACGATTCCTATTCTATTCCGATCCAGCATCGACCGAAGTGCAACTGAATTGTTTTGGTAGTAGGACAGGAAAACGGTTAAACGGCAACGATTATATTTCGACTCGATTACGATAAAGTGATAATTTGTTGGTAGAATTGGCCCTCGTGGTAAATGACCACATTTAGATTGCGAGTACGTTAGTACAATAGGAACTAAGAGGTACTATTAGCAATTAACGGTAGGTACTGTCTCGAGTTATTCTCAGTAATTTATTTGTAATTATTATAGTCTTATTTAGTATGAATTCTGTAAAATATATTTTTAGTACATTACTTTTATTTTTATAATATTTATTTTAAATTGATACCATTAAATGCAAAATATGATTTAGGATTACATTTATAAAACACAAACGGAAGAATCAAATTAAGGGCCGAATACAACCGATAAAAAAAACGGTTTCATTTACATAACGTTCTATCTAAAACGTCAACAAAAATTGCATTAGTTATTAGTATATATTTGAACGCTAGACAATTTATTGTCGAGTAACATTTAATACAACAATACTTTGACACCATGCTATCTAATTAACTCCCACTTACGTAAATAATACGAACATTTTACAAAGATATACAGAACGGAAATACTTAAGTGAGGTTGAACGATTTTAAACGTTGCTGGTTATCGTAATGGGAAATCGGTTAAAAAGTGATTCATTCAGTAATAAGTTTACCAAAGTTACTTTATTTTTGCTTAACTTAAAAAAAAATCATGGTTTTTTTTAATGTAGAAATTGCATTTAAATTACATTTATAATAATGCTCTCTTCATTGTTTATTACTTAGAGTACCATCACACGATGCCATCGATTGTTTTCGCATCTAGGCTAAAAAAAACATATACTTATGTGTTAGCGTAGATCGTTATTGTATTTAATATAATAAAAGCGAATCAATATTAATAATAACTAAATAGATGGCAAATAAATAGTCAAACTAATAAGACAGATAAACATTATTTTCAGATTTTCAAAATAGCTGTATAGTACTTACACACGTTTGCGTTATACCTGACTAAGATATGAAGTTTAGTAAAAGTGGAAGACGTCTAATATCAATCGTTTCTCTATAAAAAATGAGGTACAAGTAATTCGAAGATATAATTTCAATCAAGCGTTGTAACCGTGGGACGATTCTCACACGTAGCTTGCGATCCAGTTACAGTCTGTGCCGACTGTGAGAAACAATAATCAATTATGATATATACAACGTCTCAATATAATTAAAATATGTTCTTACATTAATACTTTTTTATAACTTTCGCTGCCTCTAATATTCTGTTATTTTAACTCGTTTAAACAAAGTATTCCTCTCCTCGAAAGGAGCAATTTTTCCATCCAGTGTGGCGTTTACAGGCTGCTACTTAACAATGTAGCATTTTGAAATCATCATGTCATAGAGTTAAATTCATAACTGAACATATAACTACCACCGGTTCGGAATTTATTCTAACGGCAAGAAGCTCAGTAGCTACACTTTTTCTTAAAATCAACTAAATATATGTACAATAGTTTATATGTACATACATATCCCGATTTAAAGCTTTACTTTCCTGAATAAAGAAGGAAAAATAAGGTGCTGCAAAGAAGGTCAGATGGTTTTTTGCAGTTCGTATGAACTTTCGTCATCGATTCTGAGAACAAACTCATTCACAGGCGGATTTGGGCGGAGATGTATCGCATACTAACAGAAATAATTGCAAAACCGGTATTTATTTATTAGCATTTTTCCCAATACTCATTTAAGTAATATTTGATCAACTAGTGTACGACAAAATGCAATACTATATGATATTAGTTTCTATTACTTTAGTGGAAAATTAGACAACATTTTGTAACGTATTAAATTATACAAAATCTTTAGCGAATATGCTGATACGGTTCGTTGAAAATGAACAATACTTCTCAGCCTCTAATTTTATAGAACTTTTGGATTGCATCAATCACATTTTAACTGCCGTTTGTGTATATCTAATATCTTAATGGAATTAAAAAAGGCCTTTATGTATATTTTATTTTCACAATATTAGAACTGTTAGAATTTTAAAAAGTAACGAATAATAATCCTTATTTTAATTAGAAGTTAATTATTATTGTGAATAGAATAATTGATTTTTTTTACACTTTAGTAGGCCAGCGTTTTACCGTTGACTTGCCTGGAGTTAAGCATCGACACCGTCTAGGATGTAGCACGCTTGCCTAGAAGATAGTTAGGTACTTAAAATTTCTATCCTTTTTATTTCTAGTGATAAATAAATAACTTGATTTCTAGACTATTAATTGAATAGATAGCCCTAACATATAGTTCCTTGATTCATTACATATACATATAAGCACTGATACCTATAGCATGTGATCGAATAGTCTATTTTTTAGCTAAAGTCAATAAAATTTCATTTATTTTTAACTGACTTAAAAAGAATAAGGTTCCTAATTCGATTGTTTTTTTTACATTTGTTACCTCAAAACCCCTCCATTTGTAATGTGTTCCATGAGGAACTGAGGTAACTCCTAAAATATTCTAACCATACATTTAGTGATTTTTATTAAATAATCAAGCATTTGAATTATTTTTACTTTTTAGTACATTTTTTGTTAAAATTATTAATAATTATGATTAAATCTTCAATTGATTGTAACAGTTCTTTAACATCTAATCAATTCGAACAAAAGTCATAAAGTAAAAGGAGTTCAAGTCTGACGAACTCTGAACGCACTCGCCTCGATTGGCTTTACGCTGAATTATATATACGGCAATCGATTTGTTCTACGCGCAACATCTGATTCAATTGTGTCGAGAAAATAACTCATTGTGTAACCGATTACAATAAACTTTAAATGCTAATATTGTTTACGGTTATTTATATATATTCGTCAGACAGACGATTAAACTTTAATTAAATGAAATACAGACGTTACGGAATAATTAATTTGTAAAACAGGGACCTTCAATTATTCAAGTTCACGAAAAAAGTGTCAATTTAAACACTACATTTACAACTGAATAAATACGCTGATAAATATAAAATGATTTTATGTACATAGGATGAAGTATCAAATAATTGCGATTGTACTAAAAAGGACATTGACGATATGAATATTGTTATTGTTTGAGTGAAACGAATTCTAAGGTCGATGTTTACCAAATAACGCGAATATATGAAGTTGTCCGACATGTCGCAGCGTGGGTGGACAGACAATGGAAACGAGTGGCTGTATTTAGTGTCTCCTTACATCAACTATTCTGATGAATATGAATGTATCGACGATACTTAGAACGTTCATAACTTGATATAATTGAATTGTTCATTCGATACACTCGATAGACCTATGTCAGTAAATTCAATTATATCGAATTCATCGTGTTCATCATAACTAGTATTGTATTCCCTAATGAATGGTATTTGACCATGAACAAGCGGTATCAATGCAATAAGTTGTCGCAGACACATTTAAATAAATTAATGATACAGGTTGTATATTCAGCGCGCTCGAGGCTAACGAGTGACTACCTCGTGAATGTTCACTAGAAATCACTTCCAATGCGATATGTTCACAACTCACTCACTATAACTCTAACACTAACGATAATGAACTTTGACACATCAATACACAGACAGTTGAGAAACACTTACACGAAGTCTCTATACATACATATCGAATGTACTATACGAACAGTTAATACGTAGTATAGAATCGTACTTTTACAACGATACGCGTCTGTTCGCGGCGGTAGAGAAACAACTTATACACTCTCGCACAGAGACAGGCTGCGTAGGCACATGCGCGTGACAGAGACAGACGTCAGAGGCTTCGGCGCCACATATAAGGTGCTACGGGTGCGACAGAGACGCACAAGCGACTTATAAGCGGGAGTCCAGTTACGTATCTCGTCTCGATACAGCAAAGATGAAGCCTTTGTAGCTAGAAGCTTTTGAATATGTTTTTCAATTAACACATGAACATGTACTGTTTACACCTTTTATTATTCGCGAAATTTATAATCTCTTACTAATGTTGCTTTTAAGCTTATTAACTGTTAAATATCAATATATGTACATTTATATTAAAATAGAATGTTCATTTTATGTACATAGTCCTTTTTTAAAAAGTAATACAAAAACCAAAAACGTGTCTAGGATTAGATATTTCAAAAAGAAACAGAAATAACCTTTATTTACCTATGATTTGCAAACCTTTCTTTGTGAGTCACTATTGTCAACATCGTCTGAACTAACAATCTTTATAATCATTTAAATGTTGGAAAATCATTAGAATAAAGAAAATAATATCTACACCATTGATATATAATAGAAAGTCATTTATGCAAATTAAAAATAGAAAAGGACCTAGAATTGTCCCTTGCGGAGTGGGTGGATTATTCAAGATAAAATGCAATGAGGTGAAGAGCTTTCCTTAGAGTCGCAATATTGAGGTTTATATCTCATCGTGTCGCCAGTCAATTAAGTGATTTATTATATATTTCATTGACCAAGTTTGTGCAAAATCACCATAACAAGTTTAATGTAATTAATAAATAAAAACTGGTAGCTTCTTACTATCAAGTGTGAATATTACGTGTATATACGTTTAGTAAAACAGTTACACACATTGAGTGTTCCAATCAGTAATCTGAGAAACAGTCAAGATTACAGCACTAGGAGCTAAAGCTAGGGTCAGCCTAGAACCGGTTTGCGCAACCCGATGCGTTTCCACGTACACACGACACCCGTGTACATAACGATGATAACGTTTACGTAACATGATGCGTTATCATTTCGTTTACGCACTTGATACATTTCTTCCGTTAACTGTTTGTAAGTGTAAGTAGTAAGATGCGTACGGCTCGAGCTTACCAAATTAAAACTATTTTCAAATGATAATTTATATACACACATATAAACAACACACACACATTTATTATACTTACATCCTATATTTTAATGATGTATTTTTGTTAATATTATATATTTTATCAGACAGAGTGGTAACTAATATTTTTTGTAACACATAATCAAAGTGTCTATTAAAAATAAAATGCTCAAATGATTGCGCGAGGCAATTTGATTAGATCTTTAACGGGCGCGAATTCTCGCAATCTATTAGATAAATGTCAAAAGTTTACCTACTGCATACATATGTAACGTTGAGTTTATGCAAATATTGCGTGTAATTTAGATAAATAATGTATTTAAGACTCAATTTAGAAAAAAAGGTATAAACTATTGTTTATAATGATTTGCAAAATTAAAAAAACAAATTATTATATTAAAACAGATGTCGTCTTAGTTCTAATTATCTAATTAAAGTTGCAGTAATACTATACAATTGAATGTAGTGTATTTCGTGATTCAGTGCTGTTGGCTTTTATTCTGTTTCGTTGATAATTTCAAAAGATTTGAACAGTGAAAGTAGGGCTAATGGACTGTCAGTCTGTCCAGCATATTGAAATAACATGTAGCGACTTAGTTCGACATTATGGAATAAGAAAGATGATGATAAATTACTATTTTACAATGAATAGTTTTGCTTTGATAGGAACCTATTAACACGGTTTGTGAAATATAATTACATACAGCTCTATTTTTACTTCTATAAATTTAAAGGATGATTAATTGTAAAACGCTTTTTTTTTAGTATTAAAGCAAAGTTTTCAGAAAGAGGTAAACTTGTGTTTAACTAAAAGTTTATAAGTATAGGCCGTCAGTGTTTGTACTATTATTATTAATATATATTAAGATAAAACTTAATATGAATAAGATGGGATTAAAAGGTGGATTTAAGTATTTTTATAACTTCATATTACTTTAAAGTATGTATATCTCTCTAACCCAATAAGTGTCTTGCCGGTTCTTCTAGGTAGCACCTACATTACAACAGAACTAGTAGCTTACATTTTATCCTGTAACATAATTATTTTAAACGTGCTTATTTGAATAAATATTATTTTGATACAAATAATAAAAAAAACGGTAAGGATTTTCTTTCTAGTAACAAATCTATGATTAAGAGCATTGTGTGTCGCTGTCCCACTTACTCGCCACGTGCGCTCTACTCACAACCAGTTACGCCGAAAACATCATCGTACGCTACTATCTCTTTTGTGACTTAAACAAACGTGCTAGTTTCCTCCACTATTAAGAATAATATATTCCCTCGCTTATTGTTTTTCAAAATTTTAATAAAACTTTGTGTATAGTCTGTGGTCGATTTATCCAATTTATTTAAGAAATTTTACAAATTTTTAACAAATATCATGTTGTGTGTAGCAAAAATAAACAAAATTACGTAATAAATTAATTTTCTATGGATGATTTTTTGATGAATTAATATATTATTTTAGAGATAAAAACTATTGTTAGACATTGTTTTGTATATTATATAAGAATAAGTTATCTACATGTTCTTCTAAATTCAGCACACAATTCAGACAAAATGACGAATCGTTCGAAGCACTTTAATTATATTTTATTGAAACTAAAATCGATCATAGAAAATGCGAATCGACACTGGTGAAATCGATAAATATCAGACGGAACAAAACCGTCGTATAATATAATTGTTATAACTTGTATAATAGCCTAACGAAGTAATTCAATTTGCTTCAAAAACGTTTCTAGTATATATTTAACGAGAAAAATCAACAGTTTCTATTTATGAACCAAAACTAAAAGATACGATTAAGCGATTACTTCACAACAGAACCGAGAGTAATTACAAAAGATAAAATTTAGCCAAGATAATAGAACAGTTGGCATTCCATTCAACTTTTAGCTGACCAGCGAGTTGAAGGCTATTGGCTGTATCGGTAAAGTTCCTTACAAAGTTAAAGTTATTCTACGATAAAAAGTAATGGTACAATTAAATAACACATTGCACGTTTGAATATTTCTAGCCAATTGACATTTCCATCTTAGTAAGGGTTTATAAATAAAGGAATTAGTACATTTCATACGTACTTTTGTGTCTGCAATAAGTGTGACTGTGTTTACCACTTTAGTACCACCTAAAAGGGGCTAATAAATAATAATAATTAACTATTTATTTTGAAAGTGCAAATTCTTCAGTAAATAGTAAATAATTATAATTTATCAGCCTATAAAGCCTATAATGGATAGAATACGTGAAATTCAAGCGAAGAACGCGTGTTTGCCCCTGACATATTATATACATACTAACCCACTTTATTTTTATTTATAATTAAAAAATCATAGTGACGAAACCTGAGTGTCTTATAAAACTATATTACACTATACATTTTACATATAAATACAGATTCGCAGCGAAGCAGCATCTTGGAGTAAACTCTAAAACTTTTCCCTAAATTGGTGAGTACAAGTTTGCCCAGCGATAAGACACTTTTAGGTTGTAAGTTGAGGTAGTGCTTAGTTCGTACTACACAATCTATAATCTAATTTCATAAACGACACTATCCTTTTTAAGCCCTTAGGTACGTTACATAGATAACATTGTTATTATTTTTATCCAGGTCACGTTTTATTAATTCCAAGTATCAATTTCTAAGGTATAGCCATATTCACCATGTGCGCATAATAAGTTACCCACGAGCGCCTCAACGACCGCAGTACCGATAGTCATAAGTCGTGTGTCAGATGGCAATGACATCTGCGATGAAGATTGACGTGCGCTTAAACCGCATACAGAGGTATATACATAATAAATGACTTGCACTTTTAGAATATTTTAACTTTAAGTTAAGTTTACTATGCAGATAAGGCTGTTTTTCTATCTTTTACATTTTTTTAAAACATCAGCTGTCGTTTTAGAAAACAGTTTATAGGCAGACAGTTGTCTGATATCATTTTAAAAAGAAAAACGGAACTAATTAATAACCTATTGGTATACGGAATACGAAAATGCTTAAATAAATATTTGTAGCATTTCTTGGTTGGTTTATATAAGAAAACTGACTTACTGACACATCAACTCTCAGCACAAATTACTAAGATTAGCACCATGAGAATTTGCATATTATTTGAAGAAAGCGCTATGAAATTTGGTATTTAGCAATTCTGAATTATGACGAAGCCGCAGGTAAAGCGCTAGTAATGATATAGTCGGCGTGTATATAATTGTTGGCTCAATAGGACTTGACAGAACCACTGGTTGGGAGGGGGAATGTTGAGACTGAAGCCAGAGCTTAGTCCACTTATGGGTCAAGAACACAAGCATCTCAAGGGCCTCCTGTGTCGATAATCAGCGTAGCTCAGACGCGTCAATAACAGAATATCTTCTTATATGTTCTTTTAATAAATTTATATACGTTACAATTCTCTGGGAATTAACTGGAAATAATTTGCAACTCAGATACGGATAATATCAGAGTACGGTGACTATAAATTATGTATCATACGAATTAAAAAAATATATCAGAGAAAATTAAATGTATTTCCAAAATATACACTTAGGTATAGAAGATCCACACGAATAAAAGTTCGCTGTAAGTATCTAGAAACTTTATGCAGTTCCCTTTATAAGCTACACAATAATAGTAATTATTATTATATGTATTCGACTATTCGACACTGACATGTATAGCGCGGTCGATCACGTTCGACTATGAGAACAAACACGCACCTCCAAATGAACATCGAAAAAGTAAATTAAATAAAAATATTAAATCCGCCTACTGCCTGCCTACGTAATTAGTAATATTAGAAGCTATATAAATAAAAAATATTTAGTGAAATTTTCATTGCGTAATACGATATATGGTAGTAACGCATGGCGTAACGGCGACGCGACGCCGTTGTGGCGCCAATACGTGTTAAATAAAAGCTAACGTTTAAATTGAATAATGCACTTCATTAAAAATAATATCGCTTTGAATATTTTAAATTAAAAACATTATTATCGACATCTAACTTTTATAACAAATTTATATACTAGATAGAATACCTATTGTACAAGTAAATAATTTATTGCAAATGCATTATTTATACTCTCAGTAAAGTTCCTTGTTCTTGAAAGATAAATTGTAAGGAAAAATCTCAGGCTATCTAGAGATACTAAGAATTTTATGAATCACCGCCTTTGACATGGACTTAAACATTGTTAAAATTGACAGCATCATAAAAACGTTGTGTTATTGTAATCATACTAACGTCCCGCTCCGACTTCTCAACTTTACAAATAAATTTCTACACTTCCATCTCATGAATAGCATAAGTATAATACATATATACTTATGCTTAACTTACTTATTAAATTTTAGCCCACGCTTATATTTCTTACTTTAAAATATCTCCAAAGCAACTAATTAAAATTACAAATTATAAACATCAATTTTAACGTAATCATCTGAAATTACTGTTGATATTCCTTATCAAAATCGTGTATCTTATTAATTAGCCTGGTTAGGCAGGTGAAAACCTTTATAATAAGTGACCAGATGGGCGCTTAGCAACATTTTATTTGTATCTTTTTTTTCAGCTGGCTTTAATATTTTCACTTATGCATTTTATTTGATGTTAGAAAGTAAAAAAAAAATAAGTGCGTTCAGTGGCACACGTGGCAGAAATGAAAATTGTTTAAAAAAAAAAAGCTTTACTTCAAACTTTGCACTCTCAATCGTGCTCGCAGAAGTTTCAATCGAAGCTCAAATTAACACCTACCACGCTATATATTAGTATTGATTATACTACTTCACTTATTTAGTGAACTTGTTGTAACAAAACCGACTCGTATAAAGAGAGTTATAACATAAAGGTCTGACGCAGAAAAAAAAAAGATATATAAATTAAAATCAATATTTTTGTCATATATAACACTTTTTTTTTCATAGTATACGTAGACGGATGAGCATATGGACCACCTGATGGTAAGTGGTCGCCAACGCCCTTAGACATTGGTATTGTAAGAAATGTTAACCATCGCTTACATCGACAATGCGCCACCAAGCTTGGGAACTAAGATGTGATGTCCCTTGTGCCTATAATTACTTTAGCTCACTCACTCTTCAAACCGGAACAACAACACCAAGTACTGTTGTTGCTGAGCTTGCACAAAGCCCTATCAACAGTAAAATCATATACGACACGCATAAGTACGCACATACTAAATGATAACGTTTTTAATATAACTATATAATATAGAATATTTAATTTAAAAAAATTAACAAAATAATTATAGATGTTATGTAACAATTGCTATTTATTACACAAACTTTTTTTTTAAATCTACAGATATATATTATCTACAGATATATACTATATTTTTAAGCTTGTAAGTATAGATCGTAACAGTGTAGAGCCTGAAGTAAACGACAAGTAAAACCAGTTCTGCAGCTGCGCGTGCGCACACTTATTGTAAACACTCGTGTTATGTTGGTGGTAGATCATTTTAAGGCTTACGTCGGCCAAGAGTATATGAATATTTTATAAAATAATATCTCTTATGATGTACTCAAATATCTACAGAATTATTGTTACGAATACTTGATTTGAATGTTATTCATATAAATTTGATATTAAGATATTTTTGTACCGTCTGTTTAGTTTTTTCCTATGTTTATACTTTTTGAGACATAAAGTAAGACTTTAAGTTAAAAAGAAAGTTACATTCGAACAAAATATACTAATTATATAAAATAATACGTCAACTAAAAGACTGCTCAGTAAACCAAGATTCGGTCGTTATTATCTACGCGATTGTTGAAGCTCAATCGTTTAGCTGGGCACTTACTTTTGATTTGCAAAATAAATCAAATTAAATATATAATGTATTTAAAAGTGTTAGTTGTTTAACAACGTCAATCCGGATAAAAATATAAATTGTATAGGCGGAACATCGGTGCGTGATAAGACAACATAAGATTAATGTTACATATGTTACGCTCAATCGTTTGATAGTTTGACTCGTTAATTATAAGTAAGTAAAAACATATCATTGTTTTACCACACGCACACCTATTATTCAATTTTGATTAAAGTTATCTACGATATATGTATGAAAACGATTTTGAAAATAACAGATTTTGAGATTTTTTTTATCAAAAATTTCAATAAAAAAATTAAAGTTATACTTTTTATTGACCTTAACACTACATTATTATGACTTAAACAATACATTATATATATATTAAACTATTACTTCACACTAATATACGAATTATAAATGAAAACGTCACGTTTTCTCTGCTCTTGATTGCTCTGTCACCCAAGTCCAAGACCTAAGTCTTTGAGCTGATTGAGAGGTGTGATGACTGGGAAAAGAGGGAAAAATATCCAAGACGACAGTGCTGAGTCAGTCGTATTTTAAGAAGAAATTAGGGAATTGCTGCATAAGTGACATTTCAACTGCAGTCTGTTGCGGGAAGAAGACCAGGTAGACCGAACAACACCTGGAAGAGGCCTATCGATCTTGACCCACATATGACCAAAACTTTTTTGCACCATTTTTTTACATTTTACATTTATTGTTTTTTAAAAACGTTGAAGAAAGGATGTAATAATCATTAAACAAAAATCCTTAAGAAATACAAGTAACAAGAGTTACCAGCAACATTAATTGTGTAGGTATGTATTTGTTTGATATAGTGATGTTTCTATGCAGATTATAATTGCAGTGTTTGAATATATTAAGTTAGCTAACAGGTTATGTTCTGTGCTTTTATATAAAAACTAATTATACAAAAA
The DNA here is from genome assembly GCA_905147175.2 of Nymphalis urticae. Lineage (NCBI taxonomy): Eukaryota > Metazoa > Arthropoda > Insecta > Lepidoptera > Nymphalidae > Nymphalis > Nymphalis urticae. The sequence goes on from LR989983.1 coordinate 12,433,508, forward strand.
AAAAAATACTGAGTGACTTTACGACTTACGTCAAGAGCCAAAATGGATAGAACTCTAATATTATAACTGAATATCGCCACCTTCAATCCGAACAACTCCACCACTGGATTAACCACTCGAACTCAACATCGACAACATCGTGTAAAACATGAAAAGACTTAAAGGATAGCAGACATTTGCCCTGAACACAACAATACTAAGTATTGCTGTTTAGTGGTGTGATGAGTGAGCGCGCAGACGGGTTTGCACAAAGACATACCGTCGAGTAAAAGAGAGCTGTTACATAAACATTTAAAAGTCTACTTATTACTTTTGTTATAAATTAGTAACTACAAACAGTTCATTATTGATCGATCCATCGACCAGCGACCGCTTCAGAGATCATTTATGTAATTAATAATGATTTTGGTTGAACGCAATATTAAATAACTACTATAAACATTGTATTTTATATCTAAGATAAATTATGCTTTTTATTTTGAAATATTTGAATGATTAGTTCATTGATATTGCATGGTGTAATAACACCGTAATTGGCTGGCCCAGTTTGTATGTAACTCTAGGCACGTACAGCTACGACACAGTTCCACGAACGTGACTATCTACAAATTTTTAATATACAGTAACGTAATTATAAAAATAAAATATTATTGAAATGCAACAATCACATACCACTTGCATTATACATTATGCAGCGATTACGTAATTCATTCACAAGTATAATTAAATTGCAATTTTAATATGCATAATCTTTATCGTTAACACTTATCGGTGATTCATTCATGTTCATTTATCTGCATTATTTGATTGATGATAATATTGTTTAATGAAGTTACATTAAATAATATATAAATATGGGTTATTAAAACACTAATTACTTTAATACGTTAAAAAATATTTAGGGTTTTATGGGAGAAGTTTACTAATATTTTTAAGCGTGCGGCCACTTTCAAAATTACCGTACTCTATTGTACACTATTTAATAAAAATAGTGTTTAGATGCTTGATGATTAGTGCTGTACACTTCAATGCAATTGCAATTTATATTCATTTAAAATTAAGATAACTTTTTTATTTCACGTCATAACTATCAATTGTTACTCGTATTAATAATAAGTATATGTAAATGCAAACATACAATGTGAATTCAGTAAATATCACTATCCCACATTTATTTCATATACACATATTAATTAAATCAATTTGTGAAAAAAAAAGATTGCTTACGCAAATAGATAAATGCTGGTTACTCGAATTATGAAAAGCTACGATTATCGTATTGGATATCAAGAAATAATGTATAAAATAATATCAAGGCTGGTCTTTTGGTGAGTTTTAAGTTTGGGGTGTAATACTCTCAAATATTCTCAGCGGCCCGGACTTGGTTATTATTATACGAAGCCTAAAGACAATACAAAACTATTTCATAATGTAACAACCGTCAATGCAGATGTTACACTCAAGTAACGGCCTGGAAATCACAAGCACAACCAACAACTCAAAACAAAATAAAACAAAGACTAATCAACGACATCAGCACACTTAAAATCTTTTACATGCCACTTTCCAATGTTCTTTTACGAATAACTTTATAACGTTCAAATATAAAAATATTGATAAGCGAGTTTCGTTTTGATATTATAAGTATTCCTCACATAGGGTTTATAGCGCATTTTCAAGATATCGAATATTGAGAGACAATTTCTCTTTTAAGTTACTTGGCAGTTTATCTTAAATTTGTTCTTACAACTTTGTTATCATCTTATATATATACATAGCTCCTGACTTTTCTTATAAGAATGCTAATTGTATCTTTATGTTCAATTAAACTCGTACAATATCGATATAAAAATGATTTAAGAGCTATTTAAATAATATTTATTCTGATTTCAAACATAGTAGTAATAATTTCATACCGATATGTTAATTAATACAAAGTGTTATCGTCTAATATAAAGGCTTTGTTTAATATGTCTCAGTACCCTTTATATATGTATTTATTATTCAGTATAACATATAAGAGGCGAGCATTATTGCTTTTGCTAATTTTCTTATAATTAAGTTGCAATTTTTTTGCATGAGGTAACTGAACTCGTAACTCGTAGTCTAACTAAATTAATCCCGTCCAAAATTTCGAGATATAAAGTTCTATGAACTTAATAAAAGTTAAAATAGACGCGGTTATTTTCGTTATGTTTACGTAACGCCTGTATATTTCTTTTGTGTTGAATTAAATAAATAAATTACGTTGATTTACACGGTATTTTCTTTTTAAGAAAAACACCTGAATATCTGTCTATCAAAAGTCGCTAAACGAAACGTATTTAGCAATTTTATTTACATATGAAAAAATATTTGTTATAATTATAATTATTGAAAAGAGATAGTGATATAAATTTTTCATTCTATCGTACACAACATATTCATATTACAACCAATAATCGTAAGTTCATATTATGTTACCTAACATGTACTTTGAATATTTGTTTATTAAGTATTAAATGACCTTTTGGCAAAATAAATTAATAACATTTCCAACAAACGATATAAAAAAGTAAAAGTCAACAATTATAATTATTCGTAATTATATTTGAACTACACTCGCGAATACAAATTAGTGTTAAAAAAATTGAAAAGCGATCATCATGATAGTAGTATCCTTATAAAGTTAAAACATTAAATAATTTATATGTATATTTTGTATAGAATTATTTACCCATTTTGTTTTAAATTTCTTATTGTTAGTCGATTAAGTTGCTAGCCAGTATATTCTCAATAAAGTTAATATAATGGCGCTTCTACTTCAATTTCTTAAGGCATATTTAGATTTAAAAAAAACTCTAGACAATGTCTCATAAAGTCCAAGGTAAAACTCTAACAACGAGATATACCACGGTATATAAATCACGACGCCAGCGCATTCTGCAAACCAGTTCCGAGGGTATAAAGAATGAACTCGCCATGAAATCCAGACTGCGATAAACAGAAGCTATTTAAGGCGTATACCTCGTTTAAAATAATAACTTCTAAGAAAAACTAGAACTATTCCATTTTTCAATTATCTATGACACAACAAGATTAACTTTAACTAGGTAGTGTAACTATATATTAACACCTTGTACGTAAGTACTTTTAAACTTTTTTACAGTCTGACATTTGGTTTTAACCATCAGTATATATCATTATATTGAACTGAATTTTAGATGTTAGAATTTAACTGAAGTTCTATAATTTCGTGATACATATACAAAGCGTATAAAATATCCTTTTATTGTCGTTCCGAAAGAAGCAAAGTCATCGGTTTAGGTTCGAGACGTGTCGAAAGTTGTGGCCCACAGATTTGAGGTCAAACAAAGCGCTGAACTGTTTATTGTTCACGAAAAGGTCACGTTTGATTGGCCACTCGAGCCGTGCGGGACGAAACGAAACGAAAACGTTTTTAAAACGATACGCGTCTGAGATGGGGAGTTCGACTCGCTATACTTAAAGATATAGTCTGACCAAATAACACAATCAATACATAACTATTACTAAAAATAGTTAAGATTCACGTGATCTAGTCACTGGGCCACCTCGATATCACAATACTTTTTCAAATATTATTTATGAATCGCTTTAGAATAACGACTCGTAAACAATTCTACCATCCTTAAGTATTTTTACTTACAAACGTTCATATTGTGATCGTACATTAATAAATATCATTAAGAACTTACCTTCAAAGCGCAAAAAATGCACGACGGTCCAAGGCATGCGTGACCGGTGAGCTCGCGGAAACTGCGCCGGAAAATGTCAAGATGCCATAGCACCTGCAACAAATACCAATTACTCTTAAATATCAACTTTAATATTAATATACTGTTTCGTTTTAAGTATATCTTGGGCAATACCACGTTGATCCCATAATATAGAAAAAGGTTTTTTTAACAAACAACAAAAAATTTTTTTAGTTTTCTTCGCTCATTTCTATGGAAAAATTGTTATAGGTCGTAAGGGCTCAAAAATAAGACAATATAAAACAAAAAAACAGTACTTTATTTAGCATAGTTTGACAAACGGTTGTAGTAATATTAAAGAGTATATTGTTTGTTACGATAAAATATTGCATATTGTTTGTAAGTGTATGAAATAGCGTAAATTTTTATAAATCCTTTTTTTAAACCAACTGCAACAAGATAAAAATACAATGAAGATTTAACATGACATTTACAATCTGCTCTAAACGAAAAATATGCTAATAAATAATTTAATTTATATGAGTATTAATAAATCTGATATAAGTCGTTTTGAATCCTTTTGGAGTCATGGAGAGGTACGATATTTGATATCAGAGATATATTATAGATCGACATTATTAATGGGTACTCTTTATTCATGGAAGATCAAAATTAGAATTATTATTTTTAACTCAAATGTTAACCAATGTATACACAAGTATTTGAGTACACGTTTTAATACTTTATTTAGAAATGAATAATTTACATTGATGACCTAAAAAGGTATATATAAACATCAAATTTAAAATTAGTTACAAAAATAGGTACAAATCATGACCACGGGACCTCCGACAAGAATGCCATAAGCATTTCTTCATTGCACTTCACTTGTCACTAGTTGAAACAATAAGGAGTGACACATATTATAAGTTTTTCCACTATAACTTAAAGTTGCATACAAGCATTACAACTGAAAACGGAACAAAAATGTAATTTGGAATTAGAGAAAATTTTATCTGCTAGTTTATAAAATGGAATACTTTGTATGGAGTATTCAATTTCGTTAAGACTCAAAATACAACGTTGACACTTAAGGATTCAAGGTCTGATATGCTTAAGATTACGACCGACACGGGCTTCATAGCACGTTTCACGACAGGTGCAGACGACATATGATGTCGCAAAAAATTCGCAGCGACCAAAAAGGGAGTCTAATACGTACATACGAATATATCGAGTTGAAAATACTTCTTAACTAAATGCTAAAGACAATTCATTTTCATCGATGACGTATAATTTATAATGTATTAATGCCTAATCTATTAGGAAATTTACATTTTATAATATAAGAAACGCCCACATGTTTCCTGTTAGATTCGCCTACGCGCTACACATATTTTTAAGCTCTATCACGCCATTAGTATTTGACAACAATATTTCATTATAAAAATAGAGTAATGTTTTTCTAAATATTCTATGCGACTCAAGGGCTCATGAATAGGCGAATGTTATATCTTAAATAAATACTTGGAAACTGTTTTTAGTGCTTTAACGGTTTCTATTATTAAGCTCTAAAAACATACGCATTTATAAAAGTAAGGGTGTATTAATTCATTCATTAACCAGTTTTCCATACACTAACCTATATCTGTCGAGTTTTTTGTATTCGCGTTAGCCGATTATGGACTACACCTGCTTGTGCAGTTTATCGCAATTGTTTTCGGCGTCTGGCAGGCAGGTGCACGCCCGGTCCAGGCAGATGTGCGAATATTGATGCTGCTCATCTTAGTTTTAATCCTTTGAAATTTATGATATGAAAAATAAACCTAAAATTGATTTCAAATATAACTGCGGTCAAACAGGTTATATTTTTTAAAGGCATAATTATCATTTAGAGTTGTAATGTAAGGTATCTAGACCGGTGCAAGATCAATACAATGAATGAAATTAACTAGTCATTCAATTTTTTCAGGAATTCTTTTAATTTTAAACTTATTGCAGAAAGCAACACGATTCGAAATCATGTTATAAGACAATGAACCAGAAATTATTATTTCTATAGTTAATTTTGTTAAATTCATTTTGAAAATCGAATTAAATATTTATGTTTTCAAAGCGGAATAACGACAAATTCGCATACGCCAGTAGCTGGTAGAGCTTTACAATCCGCTACTTAATGCAGATGAATACTGATACGGCTAAGTCACGTAAGCCATTTACTGTTAAATCACTATTGCCCTAGACAGCTTCAATTAAATGAACCTAAATTTAGTCTTTTTTAGTCATAAATTAGTATTAAAAATGTATATCAACTATTATTTTGATTTACAGACTTGACAATCATGAATCTAAAACAGGCATAAAAATGTACTATGTTAATATATATCGCGTAGAGTTTTGAAATAAGACTATTTAAATCAACATAGAAAGAATAAAAAAATATTTTGTGCTCTTTTGGCGAGTGCTTGCAAATAGTCCATATTCAGAGCGGGTCGCTAGTGTTAAAAATTCTAAACAACCTCTAACTAAACATCAAATGTGTACATAACGTATTTATCCTGCCGAGTCCAATGGTTTACTTGTATACTGGTAAAGGCACCTCGACACAAAAGCTTTGAGCAAATAAAAAACAAGAGCCGTTCGCACTTCGTTTTATATATTTAAGAATAGGCTGTTTTTATCAGTGCGAGATGTAACCATGTTAAGTGAATAAACGCGAACGTGTACAAATAGCCTTATTTCGTTGGAAGCGCGACAGATAAAGTTTGTTTGATGCTTATGGATGTGAAGACAAATGAAGATTTCGAAAGAAACTGAGGACTTCAGTCAACAGCGAAGATAAGATAACCTTTTTTTGATATAAACAAGCTGAACTGTGACGAAATATTTAAATTAAAAAAATATTAGATTCCTATAAATATTCTTTTCTGAAAAATAAAACTAACGAATACTTCTTACATATAATTAAAATATATCGTTAAAATAACCTTTATTTGTGTGTAAAATCAATATCATCATCTAGTATATAAATATAAATTTTAGCCTTTTCAACGATTATTTATTTCGTCTCAACTTTTAAGATGATTAAAACGTATCACTAAGAAGCGAATACATTTTATATTTTGTTTTTCATTTGGCTATTAATGAATAAGTCTTTAGTTCAATAACTCGTTTACTGACGTGACAACATGATCAAATTAACGCGCTTTTTTGTCTATACCAACTAGACATATACCTACTGTTATATCAAGTTTACGAGCGTCAACGAGTTACACCGGGCGCGGCGTCGACAATAACGGTAACGCGCTACCAGCTTATATCTTGTTGACTTTGTAGGTGATTATGTGTTAATTTTACACCTATGTTCCATTAAGAGAACTAACAAATACCTATTAGTCTTAAATTACAATTTAAAGAAATGCTTCGCACTTTCTGGTAAATATAATTCATTACCTAATCACTTATATTCAAGATATCATTTGCAGTTATATTTGGAATACGTGTAATAAATATTCAGTACAGTACAGTAACAGCCTGTTAATGTCCCACTGCTGGGCTAAGGCCTCCTCTCCCTTTTAAGGAGAAGGTTTGGAGTTCATTCCACCACGCTGCTCCAATGCGGGTTGGTAGAATACACATGTGGCAGAATTTCAATGAAACTAGACATATGCAGGTTTCCTCACGATGTTTTCCTTCACCGTCAAGCATGAGATGAATTATAAACACAAATTAAGCACATGAAAAGTCAGTGGTGCTTGCCCGGGTTTGAACCCACGATCATCGGTTAAGATTCACGCGTTTTTACCACTAGACCATCTCGCTTTATTATAAATATTCATTAATGTGATATTGATATGTATGTGCTTAAAGTTTTTACAACTAGTGCAAAAGAAATCTCAACCACCATGTACATTTATATTCTTATACGTCATAAAGCGTAACAATATTTCTTTATATCGTAAAGAAATGCGCGAGACTAAGTGAAGGCTAGTTTTACTCACGTTTTTGTTAAAAGGGAAGTGCAGTGGTGCATCTAACATATTGAATTTATAATAACCATTCTAACCACGATTTGACGCTTCTTGATCGGCGTGGGAAATGGCGAACGCACGATTTGGATTTATAACGTTATAGCGTAAAATCAAATTTTAAATCTATTCCAATAAACCAGTGGTTGTCTGCTGATGACGGTACTATGACGTCATATCTCTTGGGTTTGATTTGAAAATAGTCTTAAATCGACCCTTATGAATTTAGTTTGACCGTAAGTGAAAATTGTTGATTTTAAAAAGTAACATAAAACTTTAGTCCAAATTCTAGTAATTCGGCCTATTTCTAATTTATGTTTTGGGATATAGAATCCAATATGTTACGAAAACTATAGTCGAGTGTCAAACGGAAACAGATTTGAATCAAAATATAGAGTGTATTTCCCCCACGGAAGCGACTCGCCTACATTTTAAATAAATATAAACATCGCTATTGCATTTTAATAATCTGTGCATTTGTGGTTTCGCAAATAATTTTATGTTCGATGATAATATTATGTCTTAGAAACTGTACTTCGAATGGATTTGAAATTTTTACAGAAACTCACTGATAGCTCTATGCATCAATGTTGTAAATTGGAGTTGTATGTTTAACCAGCTTGTGTGCAATGACTGTACCGAGAATAAATAGGGTTTCCGCACCGTGCGTACATAGAGAACGAAAGTCGAACTGATATTATTGCTAAAGTTTATAGTTATATGTTGTAGATTATATTGACGAAAATTATCAACAACAATAGTAGACGCTATGAAGAATTATCAGTAATTTATTAAAAATATTACAAGTACCAACATAATCCCGTTAGTATATTCTTATATGTACTCGTACGACATAATTGTCCACTTATATATCACTAGGTATTAATAAAGCGATCAATTTACGCCTAATTAAGTATAAAAATCGCAAGAGTCACTTAGGTCGCGTATACTGATTGTTTACGAGAAGCCTTATGCATTGGTATTAAGGTTGAAAATACGTGATAATTGGTTTAGTAGCGTAATTTCCAGCGTGACGGCGGTCATGCTTTGTAGTTACAAGCAAATAGTAACGGATGTCAAATATAATGTACGATTGATGCACGATTGATGTGATGTAATTAGGAATCACATTACTATCTTAAAAGTTATAAAAATTTAAATTTCTGATCGCTATAAGTCGACTTATTATAATGTATGTCACATTCTACAGATTATTTTAAAGCTAAGTTCTTTATAATATAAGTAGAGCAAGAATGGCGACCGAGCACGTTAGTGATCTTAAACTGGAATGTCGGAATTAATGAATTCGGAAACAGGAACTGATTTTATTTCATAAATTCCTTACCATTTTTGGTAAGCTAAAGGAAAGCAGTTAAAGGGATCGGATACAGAATGACATAAAATACTTGTTGGCATGTGGTTAACGTTGCAATCGATGGTCTCTTTATTATGTAAATTGAAATAATTCGGCCGAATTTAAGAAGAAAGTATATTACGCGTCAAATACGCTTCATATAAATTTTATTACAGCGAATGTAAAATTTACCCCTTTACTTCTTTTATGGTCTTTCTTTTTACTTAACAATGTATGATCCGTAGGAATATTTATTTTAACATGGTTGTAAATTCATAATAAACTCTATTGAAATTATTACTAATACGTTTTATTTATTTATTTCTCTACATAATTGTGCGTCCATGCCGTTTTGAATTCGATGATTTATTATTATCATTTGATCTATTATGATTGATTGATCTATTATGGCTCCGGTGAATCATTATTGATGAAATTAGTTAATTAGTTGCATATAAATATAAATTAATTATAAGCTATTTCACGACTATAATCATGACTAATACACGTTTGTGGCTCTGTAATGCAACCGTGAATATCGCCAATATACATATGTGTGTGACATTAAACCCTGCACATTCACACCTTACATTAGACTTATTTTTGTACAAAAAGGAAAATATCAGTGTATAGCAACGAGTCGAGTCTGCTCTTAGGTTTGGGTGAAAGAGGTAATTCATGAGGCGAACGGCCGCCATCGAAAACCGGTCAGCTTTGTGGGCTATTTTAACGAAGTCTTTATATCAAGCAATTAGTTTTTTTATGTAATATTTCAACACGCTAGTCTCTATATTCATAAAATTACTGTATAATATGTCTTGATTGCTCATAATCACCATTACTAAAAAAATAATTAAATTATTAATTCTAGAGAATATATTATATTTTCATTAACAAATATTTACTGTTTAAGTTCAATTAGTGTATTTAATCATTATACAATTTAAATGTTGAATGGAAAGTGTGGGGTTTTCACCCATTTTTATAAGTCTAGGGTGAAAAAAGGTATGCAAGCGGCATCCGAATAAGTAATATCGTATTGTTTTTAGTTTATATAAATGTGAAACTATACAATGTAAAACTATACATTGCTTAACAAGGGCAGGTTTCATTATTATTTTTATTTCTCAATATTTATGCCACATGTTGATTTTGCGTCTGGTTTTATTCAATGTATTTAAAACACATTGTCACAGCATACCATAGCATATTTACAGTTATATGAGCCAAACATTTAACTATTTTAGCTTTATCTCGTGCTCTTAAGCTCAATAGTTTTGAATCAATCCGCATAATTTCAGGGCCTAAACAATTTATAAGTAATTACACAATTCACGTTACATTTTTGTACCAATAATAAGAAATCGAGCAACAATCTTCCGATCAACGTCGCAACATACGTGTTTAATATGTATCGCGTATTTTTGTATTTATAGTTCTCGTAAATCTTTATTTTTAATTGAATTCTCGTTTATTTTTTATAGTTGACAAAAAGCGATACAGGTTTAAAAACAATGTATAGCAATTTTTTATAATTTAATTATTTTATTAAATAACAATTTTAAGAAATATTATAGACTACACTTTCATTATTAGGTAATTTCGTATTAAGTAATGAGCAAAAATATTTAATATAGTTCGAAAAATCAAATCATTTTCTGGTGAATGGGCACATATTTCTCTGTTTTAGTGATATAAATATATATTCCTGAGTTGGAAAAAGTCTACAGATCAATCACAATTGTATTTTATGACGGTTTTATGTTATAATAATGTTAGTCTTAAATAAAATAAATCTTAGAACAATGTTAATGTTGCAATATAAATTTAAGTTCACGCGTCATTAGTATTCACAGTCCGAAACGACTAAAACCCCAAGTTTCAAAACCGATGCGTTTACATACGATTAAAACTGCCCCATTATATTGGAGCATCCCTTTACTAAAATGGGGGGACCGGCCAACCGTGCAACGGCTACCTGGCTCTACATGTACCTGTGTAGGAAATCCCGGTCCATATAATTACTTCCAAACAACTATAAGCAAATTACTATAGCCGGTTATTTGTCTCGCTTCTTCGCTCACAAACAATATATAAACACTCTGTTCTCTCTTTCGCACATACCCGTTGATGTCTTTTACTGGCCTTTTTAGGAGAGCAGGACATCGGAAAACCAGAACAATCTTCTCGCTATGGAAGTGAATTCACTGTCATTTTTATTCGTTTTCTGTAAGTCCGCTTGCAAGTTCTTTTAATTAACACAATTAAGTTATTATTTTTTCGCAATTGCAAATAATATTGAACCTATATTAGCAGGTGTAAATACATAATTATACTAGTTATTTAAAACTAAAGGAGATGGTTTATAATGAAAAAATGTGTCACTGAAAATGTATATATAAGTAAACGAAGGCAGATAGCTCGTGAGTTTGATACAATAGAATAACCATTGGAAAAGGAATCTCAACAATGAAAATAAAACCAAAAACAAGAGAGCGAGAGAGAGGTCAAGATTAAAATGCTGTAAAAGGATCAGCCTAGATCGGATTACAAGACTCAAGTTATAAAACAATACATACTGAATATATTCGTATATATACGTTCTTTCACTTTTTAAATAAATTTCTTAACCTAATGTGTGTACGTAATCCGAAAGTTTTACGTTTGTTTATTTAACCCTTCCATTTTATTAATGATGTTAACTTAAGTATATGATATTGAGTTTTATTTAACATGCAAATTGCACATATTTATTTACAATTAAGAACCCTATTGAGGGAAACTATTATTCATGTATTGAAAATATTAAGAATATTAAGAAGAACTGACCTTCGCGCCGTGATACAGAGCACTGCTTCGTGTTGTTTTCGCCTTAGTCATTGTACACACAACGTAATCCAATCAGGTCACACACAGTTTCTCACAGCACTAGAATTTTCATGTTGACAAAAGTTTTAGGGACGGGATACGGTACAGTCTCGAACGACTTGTGTTTACTACGGGAGAACGTACGTGGGAGTGTAGTGACGCGCTTACGTACCGGCGACTGTAACGCCGACCCGTGAAGCGGCGTAGTATGGAACTAAATCGCCGGCGAGTAGTCCGGCTACGACAAAGTTCTCTACGCTTTGAGGCTTTTGAAAGCGGCCATTTTGTTTTTTGACGCATAATGGCGACTATAGTTTTATATAAATATAATTTTATCATAATTTATATAGCACATGGGAATCCTAATTATACACATCATATTATTATAATGTATATAATTCTTCCATTATACTAGGTATTGATTATATTTCTACATTAAATAAGTAGTTAATGTGTTAACGGATAGTCATTCAATGTCAAGTTTAAAAAAAACTTTCTACCTACTTTTATATATATATAAACGAAACATGTTTCGATTTTGAATATTTCAATAGAGACTACTTAATTTTAAAAATAAAAACTATTTTATAAAAAAAATATAATCTTTCATATCTTTACAACTGAGCACGTATAGCTCTGACCAAATTAATAATATAATCTATCTTACGTGCCCGAATAGTGAGTTTTTTTATTCGAAAGTTCGAGGCAGGTGTTACAGAAAAAAAGTCCATCAATACGTAGTGTTCCGTCAGGAAGCGTTATAAAAAGGTTATAGTTTTTATACACATTGTGTGCAGCTTTTGATTGAAGATTTTACAACCTATATTACATATTTTCTAAATACAGAAGCATTCGATTTTAAACAAGTTAGTAATTCTGTACTCATGTCACGCTGCATGAATATTTTTTATATTAAATAATATCGCCGTATAATTTGATAACTTACGTACATTGTATGCTCAGACATACATATACCCAACTCGTAGTTGATCATACCTCAGTAAGATATTAGTGATTGTAACTGTATTGCACTAACCGTGACACGGAGGTGTCTATAACAGAGAACAAAGGTATCGTATTCCTTTTGTCTTAACGCACGTGTACTATCTATATTTAACTAAATACATATTGGAATGTATTATAATTATGTGTGTTAAATGTTATTAAAATAGATCTATATAGTTTGAAATAGAAATGTGTGTGTAATAAATTTAATGTTTTAAATTAGATATCTATAAATTTTGAAAAAAGATTCATTATTATTAAATGGAACTTAAAATCGCATTTACCAAATGCAGGTACAATTATAATATGTTTCTTTCATTTGAAATATGGAATTCATAGTATAATAAAAAATAAACAATACCAAAAATATCAAAGAGGTTCAATTTCTTTTCAAGTTCATAATGATCCTTTTACAATGAATATTAGAACAACAAAACAAATAACGCATCCATTCTTTCAATTTTTCCACTTAGTAATAAAATAAAGTATTTAAGAAGATAAAATGTATACAATAATATATTTCTTGTGTAAAATTTCAATTAACATAAATGTATTGTCTAGAAAGATATACAAAAGGTTACTTACAACTTCAATGTAATAAATGAAAACGTTTTTAATTTACTGTTTAATCAGCTATATCAAATATATATATTTAGTGTGTAAGCGATATAAACACATACTAAAAGAGTCCTTATATGCATACATATAATAATTAATAAGCTTGATTTTAATTACAAGTTATTTAAGAGCGCTCATCTTCAAAATTGATCAAGTACTTTTACAGCTTCGTACATAAACAACCTCTGTAGCGAAGCCCTTGTTAATAATTCCAGACATTCCATGTGACGTCATGCAGACGAAATTACATTAAACGTAAAAACTGAAAGCATTAATATGAACGTGCCTCGAAAGAGAATATACGTTTTTATACGCTCTAAGACTTCCATTGTACGTGATTCTAAAAGTCAGTGCCGATGTACGGATACAAATCTAGGGAGTCCATTGTAAGTTGACCAGTGTTTTAATTTACTTCTAAGTGTCGCATTTAGTTGGCCGGTTAATTGTCGGTATTTAGTGTTTTATTTGTAATTCGAATCTACCAACTATAATATATCTAGCTTATTAGATGACGCTCAGGAGTGGATAGTTCTCGAGTTTGGGTCATTTGCTTTTTTTGTCCAGCAAATTTTAGACAACTTTAGACTTTCAAAATCACTTCCACGTGTAAAGATTTTATTCCGAATTATTTACATTATTTATACTTGGCGAAGCCAACTTTGCGTATGCATCATACATAGATGTAGAGTCAGACTTATGAACATATTTTTTTGTCTCTTTTAATCTATCATTTATTTTATTTTATGATAATGAATGACTACCTCTGTTCTTCATAATTAAATTTGTAATTATCGTATGTTACAAAAAATTCCTACATTCCTTTCTGTGAGCAACAATCAGCCATTTCACGGTTCTCTTTTTAACCAACCCTTCGTTCGATGAAGGTAATAGAACAATTTAAAATTCTTTTGAGCGGACGAGGCAAAAACTAAATATAATAGGCTAATATGAATCGCAGCATTCCTTTAAAAAAAAAAATTAAAATGTCAGAAAAGCAATATGTGAAATTCTAAACAGTATATACTTTTAAGATTTTTAAATCCAGTCCATCCAAAATTTTATGTTACAAGTACTTTATCAAGAATGCTGCAGCTCTATAGCAGATTACATAGAATAATTTTAATAAATAATATATTATTAACTTATCATTATTATTTGCGACACGCGCCATGCTCAGTGAGCTTCTACTTCAAGTGTTAACCAATGGCCGACAGTTTGAATTCAAAAACAAACCGGTACGTTCAAAACAATGAACTGGTTTCTTGCATCCCTGTCTAACCTACACGACTATCTCTTACGATTGTAAAATTACTTGCGATATTTTATTAAAAACAACTCTATTGACTTATCATAAGACATAATTTTAAATGATCACCTTTTATATTTCAGTTCGTAGTAAGTCGTAGTAAAACTAAACCCGTTTTATGTTTATAAGTACAACTTACCTTTTTCCTAAAATCGTACACCGTTAACGAAGTGGGCAAACAGATTTAGAATACACATAAAACACGAGTGTATGTATCGATGTATTTCAAACAGATAAAAACATGCACAGATAAAAAATATAGTATTATTTTTAATATATTTTTATCGTTATACTTATACCGTTGCATAAGTCGCTGTAAATTTGGATACATTCGAATCCGAATTGTATCCGCTAACTAAGCAAAGCAATAAAATATATTTTTTTCGCGCCTGGATAATAAACACGGCAATTATTTGCGTTTTGTCAAGTTGCTTAAAAAATCACGCAGGTAAATTATTGTTAATATTATTAGGATGCAGATAAGTAAACTATTTAATTGTAATAATTATTTATAGTATTAGGTTATTACAACTACCAATTTTAATTATTTTCTCGTAATGTATTTCTCACTGGATTACATTTTTTGAGTGTAACATTATGTGGTGGGGACATAATTATTTATTATTTACACATATTACTAAGTTCTAATGAAAAGTTAAAAGTAACAATCTGTAAACGGCCCACAGCTAGACTAAGTTTAGGGATTATAATTTTTTATTTATTTATGTTTGTACAATCACTTACACGTATAAATTTATAAAATCAATAAATACAAACTTATTATCTAAGCGTGATGTCAATTAAAAGTAAACACAACATGCGAATAAAAAATACAAAACAGTGCATAAATACAAAAAAATATAATGAAAAAAAAACCAAAAAATTAAAATTAATAACTTTTTATCATTAAGGTACATATCTACATACTTCCTAAAATTTTGCACTTAATCCTCATGAATGTCAAAATGTTATCGGAGATCGAGGATATCTAGCAGGAACTTTAAGTAGGATTTTTATAAGCGATTTGGGACAGTCAATTATATTGTCCATATTCTTTTTATAAAAACAACAGATCCAACAGTTCTCTACCATATCACCATACATATGACAGCTTTTCATCCGACACATGCGGGAATCTTTACAATATTACCCTTCACCACCGAGCACGAGATGAATTATAAATACATCCGCTCATACAGCCATCTCGATTTTTAGTGGCATTCATTATACTAATCTTAATTTATTGTTAACAAGAATATTAAATAAGTACTTTAGTAAAAACATTAACACGACAGAACCTCATATGTATTTATATTTATAGTCCACTAATAACAAAATTGAATCAAAGCAGGTATAATCAAATTATCTTAAGTTGGTAACATAAAATGATTTCGGAAACGCTTTCATTAAGTCGTGATGTTACGAAATAGTGATTCAACTTCGTTATGTAAATCCGTTGTCAATATAAGCATCCTATTACAAGACTCATTATACTCAAACATGACACCTTCGCTTTGAATTTTCCAATAAACGTTCACACCGACACAACAGCTATTGTTCTTAGCTTAATAACAACTTCCGAGATTGATAAACTTTCGAGTTTTTGATATGACACACGGCACGTTACTGTGTAACAAAACACTTGATTCCCACGACTAAGCTACTAAATTTATAACAGTGCAAACAGCTCAAATGCCATACAAACTGTTTAATCTTTGTATGAGTTAACTGATGCTATAGATTTAATATACCTGGCATTCCAATTACCCATTAGTATAATGCCTGATTCGGAAAATATATATATTAATGTATAGATATAAATGTAGATATATTATAGATTATATAAGATCAATGTATAAAAATCTATATTAATCACTTGTATATTTAATTAATAATTTATTTCATCGTTACATAAATCGTTCTATGAACAAGATATAATTATATAAAAAAACTAGATTATGACAGATAAATTATTGTTCCAGCTTTGATTTTAATTATCAAGTAAGACAACTGACTTTCACTAAAGATTAAGCGAACGATTAGGAAATAAAAATATTTGTCTTTTGCAAACATTGCAAAACATTCGTGCTCTCACGCAATTTGTTATAAAATCTTTATTATCATCTAGAAAATTCAACGTCTTTTTACAAATAAAGATTTCGCGATAGAATTTTACACGCTACCTCGTAAGGACATTAAGAAGAATTACGTTTTATTATGTATATAATTTTTACATACATAACTTCAAACGTTTCAAATAATCATTATTATTTATTACTGTGCCGATATTTATGTTACGTATGTATATAATATTACGTATAATTAAGCACGGTCTACAATTTTAATTACTTCGAAGAACATGATTCTCGGTGTCGCAAGCAAATTCACTTATTTTATTATATATGGTAAATTATTTAAAGTTTAGAAAAAACTAATAACTATTCCACTTGAAATAAAATATGAATTAAGTATGTATCTTTTAATTTATGAATAATTTAGCAATATCGTAAAATTGCTGTAAAAACTTACTCAGTTTTTGCAATTAGATACTAGAGCTGTTTTTTTTAATTCTATTTGACTGACGAAGATACATTTATGATATATGAAAATATAAGAATCATTTAAAGTTATTAAATAAAAATATACTGCGTAACATTTACATATATTACACTAATTAACAAACTCGTGTTACCTATATGACATCTTAGTCACGTTCCTTATTTGTATAAGTTCCTCGGAAGCAATAAGACATTTAAAGCAAATAACCATGTCGAAATGCTCGATATGTTTTACTTAATTCATCTGAGAAATAACATAAGTTATATTGTGGTTTAATAATTTATAATGTATTTGTATTATGTAATATTACTTGTTTCTTGAAGCGCGACCGACCTATATTTCTCACGGCGATCGTAGTGCGTTGCGCGGGCGCATGCGTCGTGGGAGAAATCCCTATAACTTCCAGGTTATCAAATTATTAACAGATATTCAAGCGTAAAATTTACTTTTAAAATTACAAAACATAATCTTCTAAATAAACTTTTAAACGTAATAAAACGATATTTGTCAAATATGTATTTGACTTATATTTTGCATAAAATGTATACAAATTAGTTTTCATACATTGATTGTCACGTGAATATTTTTATAATCAATAAAGGTTGAAATAACTTTTATAACCACAATAACAGATTTAAATAAAAGCGGGAAGCAAGAGTCGACCGCGGTCCCACAGTTACCTCGATACCATAAATCGTTAGTGCAACTCATACCATTCCATATAAACTTGAAAGTTAAAAAAAATAATGAAATTCACTATATTGAGCGTGTAACTTTGTATTGTTATTTTCTTAGTCGGCTTGTGAATCCTGTACCGTACGGCCACCAGTGAATTTTATTTATAACATTGAAAAATTTACTTTAAGATTTCGCTTAAATAAATTCTGTTAACTTTTTACAAATTATTTGTATATTTTGTACTCCTGCTAAATGTAGAAAACAGTTTGATAGGATTCCTCATATAGACAACCTCCATTAAATAAACACACATTGATGAAATTTAAAAAATTATAAAGCCTAAATGTTTTATTGTAATAATCCTGTGTCGCAAAATCCAATACAGAATTAATACACGGTGTATGTACACCATATCCAAAATTCAAATTTGGAATGAAAGGAATAATCAACTCAGACAGTATTTAAAGTTTTTTTTTAAATATTATTAAAAACTATTGTTTAAAGACCCTCGGCCCTACGACCGTGGCCAGCCACCTGTTGTAATTAGAACATTATCCCAGGTGAGACGTTGAGCTTCGCTGAGTTTCCCACATTCGTCTTTAAGACAGTGTGTTATATTATGCTATTATAAAATCTTCCGTTACGGTAAATTTGTTTTTAATCCATTGATACATCGTCGAGTTGCCTTAGAGTATTGTAACGACTTCGCCCTTAGTTGATTAACACATAACGCTACTGTTGTACAATCGGTCGTGTGTATAAAAATAATGATTTGTAGGAGAGCATTTTATATAATATATTCTTTATATTGTATAATTTAGATGGTAAAAAATACTATTTTTTAGATGGTAAATAATGCATTGCTTATCTTATAAATAACTAAATTCGTAAAATAATGTAGAACGAAACGAAGATTTAATATCTTTTTGGCATACCAGCTTCGATGAATATTTGATTTAAAAAAAGGATTCGGCGGTTTTTTTATATATTTATCGACTTATCTAATTCGATATCGGACTTAGCTCGTACCTCTTTTCAGTACAACATTAATAAATCAGATATTAATTAACACAAGATTATATAGATGGCATAAAAACGTAGAGTTAGTACTTGTTGACTTTTAGTCAGGATTTTTATATATATTTAAATATAATCGTATTTAACTGACATAACTTTGTATTTGAAATGTTGGAAAAGAGTAACTTCTGAGTTTTTGTCGATTCTCGGTAGAATCTAAGTGAAAACAAGTAATACACATCAAATATAAATTGAAAGCTTAATAATTTATTACTATTGTATATTGGCTCTTGTAAATAACCATAAAATAAAAGTCAATTTCAGCAACCACAATGTATAGTTCAGTGTGGTACGGAACACGGAAATAGTCTTTATGTCGAAGAGTTAAATTTGAAATTCGGATGCAACTGCGGATTCTCGTAGTTTTTTTTCGAACAATAGGGGTTTTTTCTGAGATTAGTCACAGAGGCGAGAATTGTGAGTCATCAAGTCGTAGGTTGTGAGGTCACGGTAAGCGAACTTGTATACATAAGACGTACATAAAATAAATAGAGCAATCACGTAATAAAATTAAATTATGATACACGACCATCAAATATTGTGTTGTCTAATGAAATTTAGTAGCATAAAAATGTAATATGTCTAGACTGAAATAAAAGCAAAATATTCTTAATAATAACAAAAACAATCCGTCATACGATAAACTTTAAATTTAACTAATAATATAATATTTATCTCTGTAACTAAGGGTAAATTTACATAAAGTTGTATAAAAAATACCATGAAACTTCAAGTTAATTTGCTTTTGTTCCATTACGTGATTTCGTCTAATTCAAATTAGTATTATATAGAATAGGGTATTCTATCGACCGACAAAATAATAAAAAATGGATCCGTTGAACCATAGTGTCGTACGCCATAGACTATTGATAGACGTGTGTCGAATGAGCCAACAGAGCGCGTAATATGTTCCTAATGGCTCAAAGAATTACGAACTATAGATACTTTGAGTTTTAGAAAATAAAAGAACATTTTATGTCTATACATATTCAGTATACAACAATACGCTTCTTGCGTATTCACAATCGTATTTTTTTACAACACCGTCAAAAGAATCGCGACATAATTTCTAAATAATATATACATCGTTAATTATAAATATAAATATATATATATGTAGACATATGTATATTTAATTTTACTTTGCAAATTGTACTTCTGTACACTATTTTTTATTTTAAATAAAAAGTGCAAAATAAGTTTCTCTAAAAATATATTTCATACGCGATTATTATTTCATATCTTAATCTAAATTCTCACGTTTTCACGAGAATATTACAATACTCCATGGCTATTTTTACACACGGCACACTAAAATTTCCCACAACTCATTCATAAGGTGCTCGCGATGCGAATTATTGCTTGCTAGACCTGCGGCGACACATTTCCTACAACGCATTTAGGGTGTAGATCTTGCATTTAAATATAAAATTTAATAAAAAAATAATAATAATTACAGGCGCAAGGGATATAACATCTTAGTTCCCAAGAGGTTGTTAGCGAATTGGAATGCAAAGGATTGTTATTATTGTTGTTATATATATACATAAAGTAATTCGAATAAACGCCTAGGCAACTTTCATGTTGCGTATTTGATTACATTTTATTTTTTATAATCTATAATATGGACTGCAATTCGATCAGTCAGTTACATTTGTAATTGTAATAAATACACTTAGCGCAATTATTTTAACATTATCTTTCTCATTTTATATAGAATAAGTTATGGGAAGTGGAATATTACACAGCTAAGGTTTGACAACCTATTTCCGTAGTTGCAGATGATCTTGAATTATATAATGATACAAATTACATTGATATTATCTTACCCACTTTTATACTATAATTGAGATATATGATTGCTCAAATGCAATAAATAGAGCAAACGTTTATTAATGCGACTACGAATTACTTCTTTATTTGTCATAATTTTGCGTTATTTACCCAAGAACAAGAATATTAAATAATAACAACACACTATCATGACTTGGATAGTACCTATCTATATATTTAGAATTTTTATTAAATACATATAAAATAATTATTAGTTTTCCGTAAATAATTATTTTGTAATAAACTTTAAATCACTATAAAATATTCTTATTAAGATGACATAACATATATATGTACACATATGTATAACATATATTTATACCGCGTATACCGCAATGATCACTAATTATAGCTTGCACGCATTACACAGGTGAATTAAAGAAGGGCGTGTTGGTTTCCCACGCAGTTCCTTCCGGAGCCGGCGACCCGTGACGGTAGCGTCTTCGCGCCCACCTCGTGTTCTGCGAGACTATGGACATTAGACGCGAACGAAACTCGTAAAACAATGACAATTGTCTCATTCAAATTCAACTCACTATATTTATTTTTTTACATTTGACAATCTTACATATATATATTATATTATTAAAAACTAAAAGTACCATAGTAAATAAAAAAGCCCTGTTATAAATAACAAAAAATAATAAGTACTTTTTAAATTAAGCTCTTAAAAATCTTTTGAATTGCGCTGCGACTATTCGTAACGCTATCGACGACTCGAAATGTATTGAGATATTTCCGAAAACAACCGCCGAGAATCTCAGTTCTTACTCTTTAAAATTGATTATAGTTTTGAAATTTCAACTATTTAAAATAATTGCATCCTGGATGAATATCGACGAATACTAATCCGTACTTTTTACCATATTTAAAATAATATGGCGCCTTAGTTTTTAAAAAAGTTTTAAGTTTAAATTAGTCTAAAGTTCCATTGACTACTTTATTTCGTATACTCCGCATATATGTTCAGGCTGAATATTGAGACTATCTAGTTTTATATAAAAAGCCTTTTAATGCAATAAACTAAGAAAATTGCAATTTCCTGCAATTACCCTGTGATATTGTCATTGCAATGGTTCCCATTATTTTGAATTATATTCCTATAGCATATGCAAAGTAGTCCCGTCCCATAAAGGAATAGAGGTTTCTTTATACTTACGTAAATGGTTAAATAATCATGGGTTGGTGTTGTTGGAGAAAAAACCTACGGGACTTAATAATTCTTTGAAAGTTATAATCGTTTTTACAAGCTTCAGAACTTCACCTGATAATAAGTGTAAGTCAAATTTTGCAATTAAATTCTAAGCCGCTTCCATCCACAGTTTTGATGGTGCTGCTGGAATACAATGAAATAAGTAATTTCTGATTTTGGAGTGTAAAACAAAAAAAAATGTCGTATCAAATCAGGCTTAATTTTATTCGATCAAAGTAGTAATTATTAAAAAAAATGACATACTATGAAATCTTATTATATTCTTTTTTTATGTTGTAATATTCCTAAATCAAATTCTTAAGTCTTATTTCAAATATGATAGAATGAAACCCTGGACACCCTACGACTTACACGTAATCGGTTTTTCAATTTCCATTTAATAGGAAGCTATCTAAGATAAAGACAAATAATACCTCAAAGTTGCAAAAAAATGATCTTGAACTACTCATTGCAGGTAGATCATATTTTAATGTAAGCGAAGCTGTAAGCAACAGCTGGATTTCACCATTAATATATTAAATTAAAAAAACTATTCTAAAGGACAGCTAAGTCCTATAATCCTGTAACATAAATATTTATAACTGTAGGGACGGCGCAAAACATCTATCTGTCACGGAAATGGTTGAAGTATCGACGGCACACGTAGGTATTTCAAGCATGTGCCTGCGCAAAAAGTATCCATTTGTTGTTTGTGACATTTTTATTATTTTCTTAATTGCACGGTCTTTAATGTCAAATTACATATTAATATGTCGGTAACATTCCAAAATAGAAAGGCTTGTCTTTTTAATATTGGTATATATCATAAAGTTATAGTATGTAGAACATACGAAATGACAATATTGTATTTAGGACATATAATAAATATGTTCTTTAAATACAGATTAACAAAAAAACTCCAGCTAAATACAAACACAAATATTTTTGAACATTTTTCAAAAAAATTAGCTGAGCTATCCTTATGAGCACTAGATGAGCCGAAGCCCATCACCAGTGTAACATATATTATGTGGAATTTTGCTTAGTTTTTTGTACTTGCAAACTAAAATTTGATTGACAACATAACAACGGAATAAACTAGATAAGTACTACGGCAAAACTGGTCCGAAGTAAATTAAGTGGGCTCATTAAAAGAGCACTTTTGTGAATAGCACCTTTATTGGCTTGGCTGAAAATAACATATTTGCCATTTAATTACAATAGTTTCATAAATTATTTTAATTATAAGCCTAAATATAGCATAGTGCAAAACTAAAGACCACCTGGACATAAACAAAAAATGACATTTTTTATTTAAACGTCTATTTTGTTACTCAAGTTGGCTCCAATAAATGAACCTTATAAAGTCGTTTTCATAAAATGTGTTTACGATGCTAAGAAAAAAAAATATGCAAGTGCGACATTATAAGTTGTACGAAATAAACTTTATCAAACATTATCAGACAGCAGTACAGTTACCAAATAAAGTAACACTAGCTTTAGCCTGCAATTTCTCTCTTCGATTGGCCTAAAGATTGTGGTTCATTTATTTAGCACTAATTTTAACTATTTATTATATAGACTTATAATTGTGTAGATAGATATGCATTATTGGGTTATTATAATGACAATTTTTGTAGGTACAATAAAGAACCGGTTAGATTTATATTATTTTAAATTTTTGCACGTAGTA
This sequence comes from Nymphalis urticae, assembly GCA_905147175.2. Classification (NCBI taxonomy): domain Eukaryota; kingdom Metazoa; phylum Arthropoda; class Insecta; order Lepidoptera; family Nymphalidae; genus Nymphalis; species Nymphalis urticae. The sequence continues at coordinate 12,457,435 of LR989983.1, forward strand.
CTGCCGCATGTATGAGTATAGATAGCAATAGGGTGTGAGCGAGAATGAAAGATAAGCGACGCCATTTTAGATTATAATCTTTATTGACTCTGCTTATATCTATTGTTTCATTATGTTTCTTACATTGAAAACATATGTTTGTGATTAAAAAAAACATAATTTAATTTCTTAACAATTATCTTTATCTTCTATTTTATAAAGCACATAATTATAACAATGTTAACAAATTTTATAACGATCTAATCCAGTGGATAAATCTAAAAGTTACTCTTAATTAGGAAAGAAGGCTTCGACTCCTGTAAACGCAGTGTGACATTTACATTTTTGTCTTTCTATTTAAAATACCGGTTGCCAGCGTTTACGAAGCTTCGGTGGTCTCAAGTTTTTTTTACTTTTAATGGTATCGTAATTTGAATGGATTTTAAGCTCGTTTTTCGAACATTAAAAGGTTAATAGTTTATTGCAATAAATGTCTATGGGCTTTGTATTCGTCAGTTAATTAATACTTATTGTTACTTCTAAGTACACTCGTCTAATTATAAAGTAAAATACATTGATCATTTGCGAATGCAGAATATTCTACATGTATCCATTATCAAGAAGCTGATTAAATTTATGTAAAATCTATTATTTGTATGCAAAGTATATTTGCACGTTCTTAGTACTGCAAACATGTATATATATACAAGCCTTTGTGTATTCTTTTAATCTGTGATTGTTTTTTTTATGTCGGCAATATTACTACATATTATTTATAATGTATGGAGGAATCTCTAACATAATATATATCAACGTATGTACATACATTATAAATAGGTATTTAACTATGGTTCAATAGATTTCTTTTTAATAACTATAACAACATTTAAACTAGGTAATTTAATTATTTATTACTTTAGTCATTTTATAATAACGACAAAAAGGCTTAGTTTTACATGAAATGTTTTCACACGGGTACTAATTCTATTTATCGGTGTATTTTTTTTAAAATAATAATGCAACAATAATCAACATGGACACCTACCAACTTCATATTATATAAACACATGCAATTTTAGCGGTATTAACAACTATAGCTTATAAATAATTCTGAAGCACTTGTACCAAATAAGCAATCGTTTGTGTACATAATGCCTACCCGACGACAGTTTCGCTTAAATTATTTCCTAAAATATCTGTTACGTTGAATCTCCAACCAGTTTTTAGTGAATGTTGGATACAAATTACGTAACCCATAAATGTCAAAATTAATGACTTATATTTATGTATGTGTAAAATATTAATACATAGACATATATAAATAGTCTATCACAAAACAGAGAATTGACGATTTATGAGACATCATTTTATTCTAAAATTTAATATTATTGTTAGCAAACAAACATGTAATGATTTATTTTGATAAATCTTCTAAATATAATTGATAGATTAATATTTACTTTTATGCAATATTTAGCGAGCAACACTATTGCCTAAGACAGCTTAACGGCTAATATTATGTTATATTAAGATAGGTGTCCTGTTAAAATGTACGATGCTAATGATTTAATTGAACAAACGCGATATTTTAATTTTTATTTGGATAAATATAATCATTTTCAGGTTCAGGAAATCCACGTGAATGTACAAAAATAAAATGTACCAATAGCAATAAATCCTAAAGAACAATTGAATTCATGCAGCATGGATAATATTAACCTATATTTTAGATTTTATTCATTGTAAAACATATAAGTGGTTTATCTTCGTTCATGAAATAATTAAATAATCGATTATTTACAACTAATCTCTTCTGAATTCTCTAAAGTTACAGGTGTTCGACGAATTTGTTATCGCAACAATGCAGTAATATTCTGTAAGAATTCACTTCATTACTCATCCGTGAAATGTTGATACATTTCCTGACATTTCACGACCGATTTCTGCAGTGTGTTTCGAGTTTTACTCTTGAAGAATATCCCTACTGGACCTACCTACTTTCTTAACTACTGGTAGCTAAGAATATAAAAAGCCAATTAAATATTTTATTAATAACGATAATATATATTGACTGCATTGCACTGTCTATAACTTTTACTCTTTTTACGACCGAAAGTCGCTTTAATTTCCTCTCTCCAGATGTCTTTGACAATGAATCGCCAGAAATATTAAAGACACCTAGATGTCATACGCACCTTCAATCGTTTAAAAGTCGACTCATTTTATTACAAGCGCCTATATATTGACTAATCAAATTATTATAGAGACATTTAGAACAACGATTAGCGATACGTGACATTTCATATAGAAAACTTGTTGCCATAGTTGGCGAAGGCGCCCATGTAAACAGAGGGTTTGAACGTGAAAGGAATAGTTGATAGTTAGTAAAATAACTTATGCAAGCACACGTGCACCTGCTCAAAGAGGATTGTTTAGAAACGCCGAGCACGATCATTACTAGGGACTTATATTTCAGGAGCTCCTACCGTATTCCCTTCTCACTCTTACATTATAGAGACATTTAAAAAACAAGAATTAATTCGATAGTTACTTCGGAGTCACGATGGCACAAAACAGGCCGTTACCAAATAACGAGGGCATGTAGTCATAACAAATCTTTACAGAGGAACAGTGACCGTACTAGTTATCCGAATTACACATCGAAATAGCCTGGTTTACAAACTTTCTTTTGATACTATGTACATGTTACTGGCAAATTACATCAGTGGGCTTTAACGTATTTATAGTTTCTTTGATGTTGGAACACTACGAGTACATCGGTAAACTACACAATTTGGTAAATTACCCAATACTGGTTATTTTAATCTCCAAAGAAAATCCACATTTGATTTGTAATGTACTTTTTGATTATTCTTAAGAGGATCCCCCATTGTACGGGATACTAAGTGACATATAATATTTCTTTTCAAATTGTAAGTATATGACTATGACTCATTTATTTTATTTACAAAACTGAAGGATTAATTTTCTTTATTCATAAAAATGTTATCTGTTCAAGTTAAAAAAATATATATTTACAGTTCTTCTTAAAGATTTTTTTAAATAAATAAATAGGTAGATAAGTACATTATTTTATCTAGAAATTGCCATAAAATACGCGATAAGGTAAAACTTTCGTTAAACAATGAGTAAACGACAAAGATAATGATGACACGAGCGTCAGTCTTCAAAAGGTGCATGAACTACACTAACGACATGAGCTTTTCTGATAAGCAGCGATAGTGTAGATAAGCCTTATACCACTAATTGAGCACATCAGATTTCATTTTCAAACTAAATACCTCAGTGAGAAAGAGTATTGACCCGGCTATTTTAATTAAAATTTAGATGGACACGATACAATGGACCAATTTTTTCAATCTTCAAGAGAGATTGATAGGCCTATTGCGTGATCCCATTTGTTTTGTAGCTAACGAAAAATTTCATTGAATATAATGTGAAACTGTAGTTTTATGAAATATATTCTACCTCGAAAATACTACTTTTAAGGTGTGTCTGTTCCATTTAATAAAGCGCGAACGAATACAAATTACAAAAATATACATATAACATTTTTATAAAAGAGGCTATTATATAATATATTCAAATTAAATTGTTAATTAACTTCATCTCATTAGAGAACAAGTAGGTGCAAGTTCATCATATGTCATGTATGTTAGGTCATACGTATATTTGTTAGAAGAAACTTGAAAAATTATATCTATTCTAACAGTTTAATTGTTGTCGGAATAAGTTTGCATTTACAAAATTTTATTTTAATTTTATTGATGTTTTTATCAAAACTCGCAGTCTCAAATGGCAACACTATCATAAATTGACAAGTTATTTATAAGCGCTGTGTGCAATTATTTTATTGTCGCGAGCACACTCGCTCTATTTTATCCTTTTCTTTTTACATAATAACTTGCGTTTTTCTAACATTCTTGACTCGTGCCAGGAATTTACGCTACTTATAAATAAAGGAACATTCAAGAATTTCATGCGTAAGGAGCGTGTACAAAACAATTTCTAGTAATGTTTGGTCCTTTATCCAATATCACTATAACAAATCTGGAATTTCGTGTCTACTTCGTAGTAGAATATTTTGCTGTGTTCGTCCTGTAATTGTGGCATTTGTCACACCTGGGGCGAGGCCTCCTTTCCTTTTTAGAATAACGAGCTTGTTCCACATGTGACAGATTTTCATTGGACTCATGATGTTTCCTTCACCGCTAAGCACGTTATTTAAGCACATGAAAATTCAAACGAGTTTGGCCGGGTTTGAACTAACCACGCCAAATCAGCTTATACGGCATTTATCTCAATATAAAATAAATATTTAAATACAATCATAAACATTAAAATAAAATAAATACTCACAGAATATTAAAGTAAAAACTTCCATCTATACTTTAAATATGTTTTCATAAAATATAATGAATAAATGTTTATATGCAAGTAAATTGTTACTATGATAATCAGAAGACATTTTTTCTAAGTCGAGGCGCTTTAATGGACGTTGGCCGTAGCACCCGTGGCCGTCATTATTCAAGTCATGTATTTTTTGTCTTACTTCTGTACCGTAATTACGTATATGTAAATTGGATCAGTTTATCAAGCGCGGTCAACGACGCTGGAATTTTTATCATACGTGTACGAAATGTGTCGAAAATTGCGATCAGTTTTAATAACATTTATGTCTGTGTGTTTAGAAGAAAGGCTTCCTTGTGTACAATGAACTGCCTTAGAAATCAAAATGCTTTTAGGCAATTGATAAAGGAAAAAGTGACTGATAATATAATCATTAGGTAGAGGATATAAAATTCTACCCTTTTAAAATATTATAGGCTATTCATTGATGACGTAGCTTGACAGGAATATTACTTAACATGTGTAAAAGAATTATTAAAATTTAAAACCACAACAAAAACATCAACGTACATTAAATAAATTACCTGAATAAAAATCCGTTCTAATCTTTAAAATAGATAAAAGAAACAATATTAGGCAAGTTCGTGATAGAAATTTGATTAAGGTTAAATGTCACCATCAAATAGGTGCTTTAGGCTCTTCAAACAGGTTCTTGTTTATTGGTCACGTCATCGTCCGACCCTCGATGTCCTAAGCAATCTATTATCTAAGAATAATATTTATATAATGGACTGTATTCTTAACGCCATAAATGCGTTTTTCGAAAAGCATGTAATTAAAGATGGCCTGCCATAAATGAGCGCTCACAGTTATAGTATAGCTACTAATGTCGCCAACTCATATAGTCTTTTATTTTGTTCGAACATTGTACTTTTAAATATTTAATAAAATAAAAAGTTTAACTTATAATGAATTGGACTATGACTAAGTAAAAAATCGCACACTTAACGTCATGCTCTTTGAAGAAACTTTAATGTTTTAATAATAAGCAATTAAACTAAACCGTGATTTCGTTCAAAACATTGGTCATCATGCTAAGCGTCTATAACAGACAATTGAATGAATTATACTTTCAATTGCAGTTTTCCTCATTTCACCACATATAGTGCCAAACATGAATACAGCCCATAAATAACAATAATTTAAAGAAAACACGTAAATCATTTGTAACGCTAGGACCATGGAGTAATAGTCTAAAAAATTTTCATCAAAACTATTACCTATTCACCCCGCCTCTACTGCTGACAGGGCTGGTTCATTTTTCGCCCAGAGAATCGGAATCGCGATTCAAAGGGGAAACGCTGCTAGTATTCTTACCACCATTTTACGCGGTCAGGATTTGTACAGTAACTATTTTTAATTTTTATTTGTATTTATATAAAGCTTTAATGTATTTGATTTTAAATCAACTATTTTTGGTAAATTATTGTAGCAAAAAAAACACAGACATATAAAGTAAAAAAAAGAGTCAATATTTTGTATATTACGTCCTTATTTCTTTACTTAGCGGCTGTTAAGTTAAACACAGATTTGTCTCTTTCTGTATTTATTAATTCGACATTCGAAAGAGTCAGATATCGTTGTTTATCTCATTATCCCGTAAACAACAACGTTTATACGTAAGCTCGCTAGATTTTATTGTCACAAGCTTCGAAAGTGTGTCCATAATTTCACCTCAGCAGATTCGATGAAACTGGTTTAAAATTCGGTTGCAAGATTTACCCACACATACAGGTATATAGGTAGTTAAATAAAAGCTTGTAAAAATTATCATATGATATAATGTTAACTAACTTTATTTTGTAAAGATAATCATTATACTACATTACATATGGGGTCTTTAAATCAATTGAAATTATAATTTAAGTTGACGATTTATTTGTGAAAATGATTAGCCATTAAGTACATATAAGGATGCATTTGTAGTACACAGGTATATCAAAAAACCATTACACACAGTGCACGAACATTAACACAAATGTTCAACACAACAGTACGAGTACCTATACTCGTAAATTCTCTTTAGATTTCCCAGAACTCTGCTATTACCGAGAATATGTATGTTTACGTTCTCGAGGGTAAAGCTTGAGTGCGAAAATAAAATATATTTACGGCAGAAATAAGCTATTTTTTTTTCAAATAATACGTTATCCATTAAATATACAACAATAATTATTTTCATTCATTTCATTCATTTGAATAAATGAATGAAATATATGTGATATTATTAGTTTTAAAAAAATGTTATAACTACGAGTACATAATATTAAATCTAAATTATTTCGTTTGACGTCAAACATTCGATGTTCAGAAATGAATTTAAAAATTAATTTATTTACTAATTAATTAGATATTAACTATACCTATTTGCGATTATTTTAATAAAATAATAATGACTTACCTGTACAGCACTATTTAAGAAGCAATTATTTTGTCCCGGGGCATTCCAGAGTCCTTTAGTCGTATGGAATATTCCAGAATCTCTCGAGCTTTCCCGTGAGTGCTGAGGACGCAATTCATTGTTATGCACGTAGAGATCGTGCGCAGGAGTCGCCATCGTGGTCGCCATTTCTATTACCACTCAGCCATTTCATAATTTATGTGCGGCACATATTATTTGATCGTGGCATCTTCAACGAGTATCTGAAAATAATCAAAAATATAACAAATCATTTTCAATACATATAAGAATATATTTCTGATGTAAACGTTAATTTATTAATGTAGAGTAAGAGAGAGAAAGTCAAATTAAAATATGGTTTTATTTTACATTTTTATTTGGTATGGACAAACAAATATATAGACTAAACTTTACGAACAAATATAGGCTTAAGCTTTGAGTACTTTTATCAATATTTTATAAAATTATGCTATAAGAATATTCTCAGTCATTTGTACAATTTTAACGTTTATTTGAAATTAATGTAGTGTTGTTTTGACTCAAATTACCAAAATTTCTTACATTTTCAGACGTAATTATTTTTGAACTAAAAACCATGCTGCTTTTGTTCGGTTTCATATTGTTAGAACCAATTATTTTAGATTGAAAATAGATAGATCTTTATTCTTGGATTCAATCATCATTTTACTCAATATGTATAGTTTATACAATGTAAAAATAAATAAATATCACTGTCGAGCACCATCACCATCAGAACAAAAATTCGAGGCATCACAATTGCGACTATTATAAGGGAATGTACACGGAAGGTAAAGACGGGGACTCATTAGTCTCGTGTCCCTGGCCGACGCCATCTAATGACAAGCCATCGTCTGGCCGCATTCCTTTCGCGGCTCCTGCTCAATTAAACCATATGTAACCTAAACTTTATGACATTGTTGCTAATAATCAGAGTCACTGGTTTGACTATCAACATTTCCTACACCATAAACCGGTATCTCCCTTGAGTATAATACATTAGTACGCTTTAATACAACACAATAAGACTCAATATTAAAACACCTCGAGATTTAGCATAAATAGTTTTAATGTAAACTAGGAAATTCGATTTTAAATATTTACCAATCCAACTGACCGACTTAACCCAGTTGGAAAATAAATAATGCACTATTTTTCGCTTAAAAAATCTCGAAAGTCATACATTGACATTATATCTTAATATGTTTCATAACACGTGTTAAAATGGACACAATGTTGTGTAAATACAAAGCAAGCAACTGAGTTATTCTCGGTCAGACGCCTCCATCACTTCCGATCTATTGGGAACGAGATCGATAATTTAACAAAAATTGGGGTTAATTCCTCGATATCACTTGCGCAAACTAACTCGCTTCTGGTTAAATATTTATTTAAAGATAGTTTAAGACGGATCTACTGCGGATGCTCTTGTTTATGTACGCGTCGAGAAATTGTCCGTAAGTTAATTTATAGCGTTGTTTATTAATTACGTTATGTTATAAGAGTAATAACAAAACGTTAAACTAAAAAAAATCCAGATATTCCATTTCTCATTTACAGATGATGATGATGACGAGATGGGATGTGGCTGGAATCAAGTCAGTTGAAACTAATTAATCCTTTTTGAAAACACGATAAAAAAATATTGTCACTAATAAATGTCATAACTGTATTACAGTACAGTTTTTCATGCCTCATACAAAAATATATTTTGTAGTCGCAATAATAAAATTCATATAAATTTTGTGACTTGTCACAGTTATTACGATTAATAGAGACCATTCAATATGTTTTGATGACTTACAAGTTCTTTTTTTATTTTAGATCGAAAAGCAAACAAATTTTGTGTTAAATAAAAACTCTTTAGCCTTATCTTAAAACTAGTCACTTTAATATATGGTCATGAAACAGTCAAATGTGTGAAAGAGATAGTGCAAAAAATAAATTCTGAAGTGGTACCATATTTCTTGGGAACAAAACCAAAGTGAAACTTTAGTTTAAACTAAAAAGATCATCTCAAGTGGTCCATTAGTAATAAATAAATTTAAGATATAGCTTTAAAAGCTTTCTTGTAACGGCTCAAGTGGGGACTGAACTCTTTAAAGTTCAAGACGATATTGTACCTGACGTCGTCATAAAACTTTACTGCTTCTTAGTTTTATTTGAATAATAAATACGACTAAATGTGGATACCGAATAAATAAATGATAAATTATTAGAGTATTATTACTTTCACAATTATTTACATTATATTATCAGTAAGGAACGTATGCATTGTCAGAAAGGATTTGCCGAAGACTTACGAACAAATAAAAAAGTTGAAATGTGTGAATTAGTTTCTTTGTATAGATAGATACATGGCAATACGGAGAGTCACGTAGCAAGTATTTTAAAGTACGTGTTTAAGCCGCTTTGTCGTGCCGCCTCAAGCAAATATGTGTGGCTATTGCAAAACAATCAATAAATTTGTTTCTACGCCGATTGGTTTATTAATTACGACAATTTAATTTTAAATATATTCGTTTCGTCATTATTGTTTAACAATTAAATGAAAACGCACGTTAAACGGCAATTAAAATATGAATATGCAAAGTTTAATACGACACATAATTAACATAACGCACATTTGTAATTAGGTATATAAAATATTGTTTGGTTAGTGTAAACAGAGAATGATTTCTTACGATGTATTTGTGTTGTACGCATATATAGAGCTTCAACACGCACAACAGAAAATGCTTTATTATACGTGACACAAAAGGAGCAAAACCGGAGGCTGCGCGTGCGCCGAGCCGCGAGACGGCACGAGTCAAACCGCCCGCCGCGCCTCGCATTATATTAGTCGCTATTATTACGACTCTTCGCGTTTCGCCTATTATAAGTTCTGACTTCACCATCTATCTTTTTCTACTAATTATATAAAGGAATGTTTATAATACGATGATGACATCATCCATGATTGCTTTATGGTTTAAAAAAAATCTATTTTCACGTACAATAGTAACTGGTGGACTCCATATATAGAGTTAAGCATTTAAATGTCCATAGTTAAAATCTATACTATTATTATAATTGCAAAAGTATCTGTTACGCTTTCAAGGCTAAACTGAACCGATTTTGATAAAATTTGGTATGAAGCAAGCTTGAACCCTAACTACATATTTTTTAACTATTATCCGCCTCTTTCCTCTAACAAGCGGGTGAAGCTGCGGACGATGACTAGTATATAAAATATCTTAAAGAACAAGACTACATTCTCGACGAGATTATTTCAATATAAGCCCTTATTAACGTTACCAGATTCATAAGTGTATTGGAACACTGAAGTTTATAAATGGTTTGTCTTTATCCGTGGAAGTAATGAGAAAGTTTCTCTTACTTAAGCCTTAAGTCACCGTGACTGATGTAAAGAAGATTCATGCGTAGTGCATAGGAATGTTAGAAGATAATTTTATTGATGCGTTTAATAACATTGAAATACTTTATGATCGTGTAAAAAAGTAACAACCTGAAAATACCCCACTGCTACTTCTCCTTTTTGAGGAGCAGGTGATGTTTAGAGTCAATCATTTAAATGTCTTGTTATATTAATAGACTTGTTCGCGCAGGTGTGTTAATTCACAAGGGAAATAACATAGGGTGAACAATACGATGTATTACCGCGGATTAATATCAGCAAGGTTAGTACTTACCTAATTACCAAACTGATCTTGGCGGAAAACCATATCTGATTTTAAAATATACTGTTTATTATCAAGAAATGTTATGAATACGTAATGATTAGTACTTTGTTCTATTTGTACGAAACAAGAGTGGGTCGCATAAACTTCAATTGCATAAAAGGTACAAGAATCAATGTCATATATTTGTATCTCGATAAATGCGATCACGACTGTCAGCGCACGATTCACTTATCACAAAACAATCCATTACAGTCTCAGTGTGTTATGAGATACACATACTCTACACTGTCATGAGAATCAGAAAATTATTTTTCTCTAAAATTAATTTTTTTTTCTTTAACACAAACGCCGTTTGCCTTTGTGTTCTTTCCTGCACTTTCATAATATAAATAAAAAAAATATATAATGTATGTCTATGGTATTATTTAGAAATTATGTTATAAATTAGAGTGTAGCCTATAAAATACGTGCGAATACATTAAATAATATTGTAAGCTTAATATCAAATACTCATCAAACGCGTTTTTGTTTCAAATGCTAAATTCGAGGTGATCCAAAAATGGAACTTCTACAGCTGCTCTGTTAAAAATCATTAATTTAACAAATCAATCTATTTTCATTCAGACATTAATACTGCTCAGTACAAGTTCAAGTACCGTCATACAATAACTAACTAAGTTACTTATCTAGCGTAAATTCTTAACATTTTCTTTGCGTAAAAAGCATCTAACATTTTCGTACATAACTACTTATATATTATACGATACTTTATTATTAATAGGAATGTTTGTAATTATATTTTAAAATTTATAGTCAAATAATTGGTACATATTAAAATTGAAAAATCTTTGCTTATTTCATGACTAATACTGCATCTAGGAATGTTATTTATTTTAAACTCCATGTAGCCAATTATCGTGTAAATAGACGATAAATGAAAATAGCATGGCATTTCATCAAAGGAACTTGCATCTGGAAACGATGATAAAAAATACTCGGTTCCACCTGGCTCAGGCACGTGCTATATTCACCTGTTCGTAGTAGTTTTAATAAACATACACTTGCCACCAACAACCTAAAGATGCTTGGCATTATTTTTTAACCGAAGTAAGAAATTACGACAATACTATACAGTAGGCCTGCTACTATCTCATTATAAGTGAATATCTCGCTGTGTAATACTATACAATTTACTCGTATTTGAGACTCTAAAACATATATATTTATTGTAGCTGGTTAAAAAATAAGTAGCTACGCAATGTGTATATTATGTGGCGGTGTAATAAATAATGTTTATAATAATATATTATTATTTTTAATGCAATTAAAATTAATACATTTTTCAAAGATTATCTTATTTCCTTTAATGTATTGCGATAACTCCTTCAATTGCCTATCATTACTAAAATATAAATAATTAAATAAGTTACGGCACAACACGAAACGTAGCGGCCTGGCAATGCTTTATTATGTATAGATTAATAACTTCTATAATAGTAAATATATATATCTGATATGAGAAATAACTACTTACTTAATTACTTACAAAATTTTCTTTTATATAATCTTTTTCCTTTATTCAAACAAAATATCAAAACCGCGATAAGAACGCATGGTCGCTTATCGTAAAATTATTTCATGGTATAATTTCTTCTTAACGCGTCAATTTCGAAATATTTTTAATAAGCCTTTTATAAATTTCAAACAGGTTAATTTTTAATATGTATATATATCAACTTAAAACTTTGAAAAGACTGAAAAGTTTTGTAGACTAAATTAAAATATTCAAACACTAAAAAAATTTTTTTTTATATTACTGGTACATCAATTTATTTACTTCAAATTAAATATATTTCTTTATTACATTTAGAAACTGTCTAAAGATATAACTTGCATATATATACATATGTTTATAATAACTTAATATACTTTTTAAATTATTTGTAACTAGCAATTAACCCAAAACTGTCTTGTCATTAGCTAATTTCCTAACAAAATATTATGAATATGCAAATATTTTAATCAAAATATTAATCATTATTTTATGTAGTAACAATATCAAATTAAAACTTACCAAATGTTATTCCTGGCAGCTACTTGTGGTCTCAGAAAACAATGTAAAAAGTCACAAAAAGACCTGTTATATTCCCAACAGTTCACACCTATAGTTTACTTCACACCTATTGTATTAAAACGCACTGTACTTTTGCATAATAACTAAAATAAAAAGTTATTTTATATACCGAAAATGTTATTAAAGTAAATCCAAAGATTTACTATAATTATTTAAAAAAATACGTCCGTTATTTAAAATTTTTACCTATAACGTAGCTTTGTTATTATAAAACTAAAACAGTTTGAAAAAAGTTTATTAAGTAATTCATTAAAATAAAGCAGTTTTTTTTAAATAACGTCTTTACTTCTATGGTGTTAAACTTTCGCGCCTAATTAATTTCGTTCTCTCTAGACAAGCGTCCAAACGCTCCACGTCCAAACGCTGGCGAAGCCGGTTTGACGCTGTTAGTGTATTTTATTTTGAACCCCGCGCGCACCGCGTCGAACCAACGAGCAAGCGACTCTAGCACGCAAGCCTTCAAAATTTAAATACTTTACACTTCACGTCTTTCAAGATGAATTAAATCATGTGTCTCATCCCTCTTCGAATAATCCTTTTCAGCTCAATATGTGACGTATTCATAATTATCAAAGAAAAATATATCATATTTCATAACAAATTTGATGTTACATTTAAAATTAACATTACGATCAATAGGATTATGTAAAGCTATGCAAGTGTTATTTATTTAATACCAACAATAAATTTACTATTCCTTTGTTTCATGTTTAACTGAAGCATGTATTTTATATGGTTTTGGGTTCTACTATTGCTATAATTAAGTAAATAAAAACATTATGTATGTGAGAAATAAGTTAAAAGTTAATATAGATTATTGCACATTATACGGTGGTTATTAACTTAAGCCGTATTATTATCGATTTTTTTTCTAGCGTAAAGAAAAATAAAGATGATAACTTGCCTGAGTAACTAAACAAAAAGGGCCATCGATGACGAATATTTGTTCCAAGTATTATTAGTAAAATTTGTATATATAAAAACAATATTATATTGCATTCTCCTTATTTATTTGAACGGCATTAAAATGCAAGAAAAAGGATATAGCGTTAACTTGTCGAGGCACTTAAAGTTGCTGGTATTGATTGATGCTTAAAACACAAAAAAATCTTGATTGACTTTCACACCATCGAATAGCCACGTGTGATACAAACACAGGGCTTCCAAAAAAGTAATAATAGTTATTGTTATATAAACTTATACTAAAACTATTTTCGGTTACAAAGAAAACCTGGAAGAGATCGCTATAGAGATAAAGCCGCTTTGCAAGCTTTAAACCTGCCGACTGTAGGCTGTGCTAACATGATGTTTTTGAGCAATAAAGTAAAAAAAAAATAAAAATAAATAGAAAGTCGAAAAATACTATATGCAGAAATGAACAATATTATCATTTTAAAAGATGATCTATTTTTCGTTTTCAACCTTATTTACAAGGAATAATAATTTAAAAAAAAGTAAAATACAAGATCTATAAAGTTTTTATTTACACGTACGTATCATACAATCAATTCATATTAATGGATTTTTATATCACTTTCGATTTTTTCTATATCTTCTAAGCAAAGATTATCTGAAAATTCATCTGGCTTGTTTTGGGTGTCAATTTTTTCATTTCTTTTTAAGAAAGGTTCGTGAAGGGCACTATATAGCTTCTTAGCCTTAGTTGCCGCAAAACCTGGACATTCAGCGAGTTGGTTTTCAGAAGCTTTAATAATATTCTCCAGGGTTCCAAATTTAGTGATTAGTGTCATGGCATCCGTTTTATTAACCGGCTTTATTGATGATAAGGCATTCACTATCTATAAAATAAAAAGTTTTATTCATTTCACAAATAGCAGTTAATATTGTTATTATAAACTAAATAAGTAAAATTAGCAATAAGATTATAACTATAATCTATATTTCATTACGTATGCCATCTGATTTAACTTAAGTTTGCACTATTTTAAGCTAGGAATTTTCAGGTAAAAATATGTTTTATATTTCAGCATACCAAATTTTATATTAATGCGTTAAAACGTTATATACAAATTTTAAAGAAGTAAAATCTCATAAAAAAGTTGTGTACAATTTTATTTCAGCGACGTTACCACAAGATGACCAGTTACGAGTGATCATTTAGACTCTAATTAAATAAATGCAAAGATTGCCCTTAGTAATAATCCTATTATTAACATTAACAGAAAGTCCCCACTTCTAATATTTCTATCCCGACGAAGTTAGATTATTGAGATATTATAAACATTGGACTCGGAAACCATAACCCGAAACATGTTCATGCAAAAGTTGCAAAAGTTCATGCAGGTAGTCATACTACCTGCATGAACTTTTGCTACTCGTTATGATGCAGATAACAAGTCAAACAGATTTTTCATCTTGTGTCCAACATTCAAGCAAAACATACCAAGCCTATCTCATACAGTTATTCAATAATCTCAATTTACTTCATACAATATCATAGTTACAAGTGTAAGTAATATCACAGCGATGTCGATATTAAAAAAAATAACAATTAAAAATTTATTGTTATTTACAGATTGTTAGTTTCCCCGCAAACTATTGTACAATTTATTTACTGGTGGTAGAGCTTTGTGCAAGCTCGTCTGGGTAGGTACCACCCACTCATCAGATATTCTACCGCAAAATAGCAGTACTTGATATTGTTGTGTTCCGGTTTGAAGGGTGGGTGGGCCAGTGTAATTACAGGCACAAGGGACATAACATCTTAGGTCCCAAGGTTGGTGGCACATTGGCGATGTAAGCGATGGGTAACATTTCTTACAGTGCCAATGTCTAAGGGCGTTTGGTGACCACTTACCATCAGGTGGCCCATATACTCGTCCGCCTTCCTATTAAAAAAAAAAAAAAACAAAGATCATACATCAGTGTGGCCCACGTGGGACCCACGCCCCACGGGGGGCAATTTGATAGTAAAGGTGGGCAATTTAAAAATGGACTCGACACGACTTTAACCCTTTCGCTTTGGGTTATTTAAATGCAATGTTAGATATCGGTGACAAATTTAACAAAAAAAGGCAAATTCTTAAAAAAATGCTGTAAATAATGATTAGGTATAATTTCGTTTGACGTTAGCAAAATATCAACTGGGTAATTAGAGTAGCCAAGTAAACTTCACCACAATTCATAGCGATTTCTTCCTAAAACTTATCATTTATATTTCTTAAGGGAACAATCAATTTTTAAAAGGTTAAAAATTATGTATGGAAGCATAAAAAATTTTGAAATGTTAAGGTGGGGCCTGCCCTAAAAAAGTTTGGGAAACACTGTCACACATGGTCATAAGACAGGTATTGGCAAAGATAAAACAAAGGTTGTCGCCAACTCGTCTCAAATCCTAATGCTTCATAAACCGTCATAATCAAAACAATGATTACGAGATGACTTTAACCTATTTATATTATATGCGAACCATGCTCGACCACCTGCTGATATTTACTATGGATTCGCGAAAAAATAGCGTTTTAAATATTCACGAAGTTGTAATTGGAACTTCAAAGTTAATTAATGTGGTTATAACTAGTGAAATGGCATTGCATTATAAATAAAGGTAAATTAATCAACAACTGTTTGTAGCATAATACAGCAGGCCAATTAGAAAATCTTTTTTTTTTTTTTTTTTTTTCTATAAAAAAAAGGAAGGAAGGTGGACGAGCATATGGGCCACCTGATGGTAAGTGGTCACCAACGCCCTTAGACATTGGCATTGTAAGAAATGTTGCCCATCGCTTAAATCGCCAATGCGCCACCAGCCTTGGGAACTACGATCTTATGTCCCTTGTGCCTGTAATTACACTGGCTCACTCACCCTTCAAACCGGAACACAACAGTACCAAGTACTGCTGTTTTGCGGCAGAATGTCTGATGAGTGGGTGGTACCTACCCAGACGAGCTTGCACAAAGCTCTACCACCAGTAAATCTATGGTTTGTTTACCTTTACTCCTACTCTGATTGTAATAAATACAATATTAACTTCATGTACAATGTTTTATTATAGTTATATTGTCGCCAGAAAAGGGAAAAACCAAATTACGATGTTGTTATCTTGCTGATAATGTAAATATGAAAGGAAGTGAACTGATAACTATCCTTTACTTAAGCTCAAAAGGTTGGAGTAATTCTTAGTAAAATCTTATTCCATGGCAAAAGAAATTGATTATGTTGTAGGATAAGTGAAATGACTATTTTTATTGGTTTTTTAAATGTACAAAAATACCTTAATTTCTTAATATTAAGAGAAGCAACATTGTAAATATTCGCAAGTAATAAATGGCTGTTAGCTACTGATAAATAATAATAGAGAAATTAACAAAGGTAAAGCTCACTTTTTGATGTGGATCATTTTCAATTTTCTCCATAATTTTATCAGGTGGTTTATTTTCAAATATTTTATAATTTTCAATAATCTTTGCTGCCTCTTCTGGACTCCATGCTAACATGAGAGTCATGTCAGTCAGGAGACATATTCGTGTAAGATTTTTTAAAATTGAGTGTGGATCTTTTAAATCTACCTATAAAATATAAAGGTTTTTTACAGTATTTTTTTTTAATATGATGAAAATAAAAAGTAGACATTTAATAAAATTAAGTGATTCAATTACCTGTACTAACAGTACCCGGAGATCGTATTTCTTTCCCAATTCTTTTAATCTGTTATTTATATAATCTGGATTGAGGTTGTGATACTTTACAGATAAGAAAAGAATACATATGGTTTTGCCTATTTCATAATCTGGAATAATATCATCATACTCCCAAGGTACACTAGTAACATATTTTAATAGTGGGTTTCCGCGCTAAAATTGTTTATTTCATATTTTTATTGAATAATAAACTTTATCAATTACAAATATTAACAATAAAAATGACAATAATTTGATAAAATGTACCTGTTTTTGGTTCACTATAACACAGTGTGTTCTTGATACAGAAGACTTGGAAGTGCCTGAAATTGTAACAATATCATACACAAATAATATAAATCCATAATGCAAAATAATAATAAAACAAAAATTGTGACAAACCTGGTTGTTCTAAATCTGGCTCAGTTTTTAATTTCTTTGGTGATGATGGTTCACTTATTTCTGCTAAAATGTCATCGAACCCGTCTTCTAATTCCATTTTGGGCTTAATTATTTTTTATTTAATGCATAAACAATGTACTATATCATAACGATTCAATGCTGTCTTTTAAAAAATTCAAATATTTGTTTCAAATTTTTGACAATGTAAGTCACTTAGGTCCTAGAAGACATTTAAATAATGTTGCCATGTTGGTTTTTTTTGTAATTCGCTAACAAATCATCTTGTTACTTACAAAATTTGTTAGTATAATACGCAAGTATTTAAAATCGATGAAAAATTTTATGTGCGAATTTGTGAAACACCTATGCTGCATCAGCTAGACTCTAAGGGCTATCCGAATGAACAAGCTCATTATTATTAATTTTAAGTATAACCTTCTAGCTACAGTAGCACCATTCTTGCAATCTATGTAACCCGGGTCTACACGTGTATAAGATACTTTGTAATAATCAATTCACTTTTTTTTTTAGTATTATATTATTGATTATTGTTCTCGTTATTCTTCACTCCATTGTACTTCTTAAAACACAGTGGTTATGTACTCTGCGGTCCTACTGACTGCTAAAAGTCAGATGTTAAAGTGACAATTCAAGTTCATTAATATATGTTTATGGTTTATGATACAACTTTGAACTTGTATTTCAGGCTTCGAGACGGAAACTTTTGAAGTGTGCTAATAAAAAGTGTATTTAACATTAAATAAAAATATGAAGCACGATTTATAGTTACATTTTAATACAATGTTACGGAAAATGTTAAAGTTTTTAAATAAATATTTTTAATAAACATTAAGCTGCCGGAAAAAAAAACCAATCAAATAATAAAAATGGAAATAAACAGTGATGACTTAGACGATGATGAAGTTTTTGACGAATCATCTGTGTTCGCGCATTTTGAAAACTTTTCGTTCAGAGACAGCAATGGAAACAAAAGTAACATTGAAGATGCCCTAAACGTGAGGTAATTAATAATTTATATCAATAATACAGACGTTAATGTTCTTTTACAAGTGTCGTATGTTGCTGTCCATAGTAAAATAAATATATATGATAGTAAAAAAGAAAATTTTAAGTTACATCAACAAGGATGACATGTTACAAGATTGGATCATATTTCAACTTTAAAATTAACCTTTCCTTCCTATACATAGGATTAATATCCATTAAGTGACAAAAATGTAGACTTGTATTGTTAAATAAATAAAAAGTTATCTTTTATGTTAATGTTCAGAAATCATTGAATCTTTTTAATGCTAAATTAAGATATGTTCATTTGTTACTAAAAGTTCTTTCAACTCCAATAACTCTAACTCGAATAACTAAAACAAATAATAAAATGTCTATACTGAAACAATCTTATCGGAATGTAGTCAATTCTTTATTTAAAGGCTTGATGGAATCTACATATTCATGATTAGTTAATCTTTTATTATAATACTTGTTTCTGTGCGCAGCTTCGCCTGCGTTAAGGTACCTTAGGTAACAATACAGATAGGGAAATTTACATTTGACAAAGCCATCTTTTAGTTTACTATTTTCTGTATATGCATTGATTTAGTGGTACTATTTTAAAGGTCAAAAACTTGAATGCACATGCAACAATAGAACAAGGTTTCTATTTAATTAGACATACAATGCCCAAAACCAAACAAGTGCAACCAAATATTATATATTAGAAGGTAATAACAATAATAAATCACTGATTTTTTTAGTGCTCTTTGTTGTGATGAAGAAATCAAAGGGTATGATAAGCTAACAGGCAAAACATGGATCTATCCTACGAACTACCCGATAAGAGATTACCAGTACAACATTATCAGAGCTGCTCTTTCAAAAAATACTCTAGTAAGTTTTCAATCATCGTAATTTCTTCATAGTATTTTATTTATGTAGAATTATAATCTGTTGTTCTTTAGATATGGCTTTAAATTCTTTAATAATTTATTTTATCTTTTCCATCTATTATATTAATATATTTTTTATTTAATTACATATTATTTTTATAATGTAATTTTAGTAAAAAAAAGAAAGATTCTGTTTTTAATGAAAATTATGAATAATTTCTTATGTCAGGTAAGTCTCCCAACTGGATTGGGTAAGACATTCATAGCAGCTGTAGTGATGTTCAACTTCTATCGTTGGTATCCAACGGGAAAAATTATATTTATGGCACCAACACGTCCGCTTGTGGCTCAACAAATTGAAGCTTGTTACAATATAATAGCAATGCCTCGTAACGACACAGTAGAAATGACAGGTATAATAAATAACCATTTTTAGGAACATCGTAATTTATGATATCTTCTTAAAATTTATAACATTGAAAAAACTTATTATTATTAAGAATTATCAGTTAATAATGCACTATTTAAAATTGAGTAACACAACGTATGAAAACTTTCATCATTATCACCTTGTTGTTTTTTAATGAGAGTTGTTTACAGGAAACATGCATATTAACAAGAGAAAAACAGAATGGATAACCAAACGAGTATTCTTTGCGACACCACAAGTTATATATAACGATATCAAATCTGGTATATGTCAGGGAGACAAAATAAGGTGTCTCGTTGTAGATGAAGCACATCGGGCGAGAGGGAACTATGCATATTGTCAGATAATTTCCACTCTTACCGAAATCGGTCACAGAATATATAGAGTACTTGCATTGTCTGCGACACCCGGCAGCAAAGTTGAAGATGTCGTTAATGTAAGTTTTTTTTTTGTATAATCAATTATATGCACTTAAGTAAGCAATTAAATAAACATTTTATTTCATTTAAGGTTGTAAAAAACTTACATATAGCTCATTTGGAGTTAAGAAATGAAAATAGCATTGATGTTGTGTCATACAGTCATTCCCGTAAAATCAATACGGTGGTGATTCCGCTGGGCTCCGAATTGACGCAGTTGAAAAACCAATATGTCGAGGTGAGTGTTATCTTTGTGTAGATAATTTTAGAGTGGAATAGTATCGGTGTCTCCTTTACATATAATAATACGGCCCATACATATAAAGATATGTTGAATAGGTAAGCAAAAGACTAGCGTCATTTGCAAAATTGTGTGCGGTTTTTATTTGTATTGGCAAGCGGGCCATCTGATGTTAAGTGGTCAACACTTCCCATAGACATTGTAAGTATGTGTATGGTATTGTAAGAAATATAATCCTTGACATCGCCAATGCGCCACCAACCTTGGGATGTAAGTTATGTCTGTTGTGCTTGTAGTTACACTGCCTCACTCATCCTGAAAAGTGGAACACAACGGTAGGTTGGCGGTAGAATACTCATATAATGTGAGTGGGTGGTACCTATGTGGTCACATGATTTGTTAAACACATTTGTTAAGTAAAAAATGCTGCAAACAAAATCATTTTTATGATTTTTATTTTTTACAATACACCTGTATATATTAACTGTATTTATATATTTTTTTAAACTTCCTTATTTAAATATATTTGACTGCCTGTATATGTTAATTTTTGCTGCGATATGTAATAACAACTCAAATAAATAATAAGCATATAAGGAATGCAACACAATGTCTAAATATTTCAGATACTGGATAAATATGCGAGAAGATTAAAACAATTAAATATTCTGTCTCAAGACGTAGGTAATCTAACCAAGGGAAGGATTGTAATGCTCTACAAAGAGTTTCAAACAAAAGAACGTGGTGCCAGGTATTTAGAACGCAATATTTTATTTAATAACAAGCGATTTGCCCGCATCATAATAAAAAAATCTAAATATCAATTACCATAGCTCTTTCTTCTTCAAAATCAAAGATTTTAATACAAACTTTCGCCCCCCTTACCATTATCTTTGTGGTTACCTTTTCAAAAATCCTTCCTCGGTGATAACATAGCATGTGAAAGGAACCCGTATGGGTTATATAAAGATAGGATATATTTTAAATAATAAATACTTCGTGAGACATGCGTAATATGAATTTCTTGTATTAAAACAAACACAAACATATTACGGCCATTATTCAACTGTAGTTACTTTTTTGTTTTTAACTATCTTAAGAAAATATTTAGTCTGTCTCTGTTTCCAAATTTAAAAAATATATAAATAAAAGTTTGTATGCAAAACGTTAATAATTACTATACGATTAATAAGTTTATAGAGTATAGCACACTTTGGTAATGAAACGATCGCTACTGAAACTACTTCCATCGCTATGCTCCAATTCGAGTGGATATAATGTAGAGAATTAAAAAAAAAAAACAATCAGGATTTGCGACTATATTTTCTACACATAAAAACTCAGTACTTGCTCGGATTTGAGGCTGCAAACTTCAGTTAAGATTCGCGTCTACTAATCACTGGGCCATCTCGGCTCCTATTTCACATATATCCATGAAAAAACTAAAAACTAGCTTAAAAATAGGAATCGATACACGAAATTCACTTCTGCTATCATAATTTCGAAATTACTAAAAGAATTTTAATCAAAATTGTTTTAGAAATGACTTTGATATTTAACCTATACTATTTGTATACACTGTTTAAATTAAACTAAATTATATAAGAACATAATTATAAATAGATCCGTTATTGTTAAACGAGGTTGCTTATATCGCTGCTTCTTTAATCTGCCGAATTCTTATAGTTTTGTATGTACTACACCAACAATGGATGTAGGGGGCCACAGACTATATATGATATGTTAAAAACTTTAAACAATTATGAAAATTGAAACGAAAAAAAAAACACCGTTGAGTTTATTTCGACGGTTCTCTTCAGATCTGGGTGTTATATTGTCCGAAACGGTTGTAATTTAACCCGTATGTGTAACGCTCATGAAATTTGAATTGTTCTCATATTTCCAGACACCCACAACATAACTATATTATGAAAGATTTCACGCTATTGATATCATTGTTTCATGGTTATGAATTGCTAGTGAAGCACGGCTCCAGGGTGTTTTTGAATTATTTCGACGAACACCCTGAAAAGTCATGGATACAGGCTGACGACAGCCTGACTGCTTTACTAGAGAGATTGAGGGATGATCTCGGGACTGATCCCCTCCTGTTAGATAGAAGTGTACTACCCGATGGAACGATACCAGAAGTAAGTTATAACGTAGTTTCGTTTAAATTTGCATATGTTCGCCCCCTTTTACTATCGGATGGCCAGGCAAACGCGACCAAAGCGCCATAGGTACACAGTGGAACTTCCCCGCCTACGTACGAACCGCTTTGAATCCACATTTATTATTCGCACTGCGAAACTGTGGAATGCTTTGCCTGAGTCGATATTTCCTGATAGTTACAATGTAGGTGTTTTCAAATCCAGGGTAAACGGGTTCCTTCTGGGCAGGCGCGCTCTATCCTAGACCGTGACTATGCTTAAGATCAGGCTAGTCAAGCGCTTGCCTATTAACTGTAAAAAAATTTTTTATTAATAATTTAAGCTCATTGTAAAACCCGTGATATTATAAATTCACAAGTGATCTTACTACTGCACAAAATGTTTTGCATCGGCCAATGTCATACAATGTCACTGATCGATTTTATCGATGCATGAACACAATAAATAAGAATGAAAGAATTAATTGTATCATATTAGATGCAAACTCAGCATGCAAAAATATATTATGATTCAACTTTTAATCAATCAGGAAAAAATAAACAAATCAATTAAACATGTGGATAGAAATTATTCAAAAGAAAGAAGGACATCTCACGATAAATATGCAATATTTTTATGTATACTAATCAATCGACGAATCATGTATTGTTGTTGACAATTGAACTAAATAAATATGACCGTTTTAGTGTGTAACGCTCACTGATTGGTGGACTAGAAATGTGATTTTTGCAATTAAAGAGTCGACCAATCAAAACGAGCGACTTTCTATTTTCGTTTCGATTCGTATATGAGTTTTTTTTTTTATGAAATTGAGACAGAATGACAATAGCCGATAATTGTACGGCTTATGATATTTGAACTTTCAATTTCAGATGCCGCAGAATTTAACTTTTGGTCATCCTAAATTTTATAAATTGAAGGAAATAATGCTCGAACATTTTAATAATGCAAAACAAAAGGGACAGGAAACTAAAGCTATAGGTATGGTTTTGTTTTTTATTAAATATTAACAGTTGAATGTGTAAATAAAATGAGTTAATATGTATTCGGACGACATTGGACCAATTTTTATGCACATCTGTGACACCGTACCATTAGGTATACGAACGTCATCCCCTGTTTATAATAAGCTAGCTACATAGGTATATGAGCCGAGATGGCCCAGTGGTAAGAACGCGTGAATATTAACCGATGATCGTGGATTCAAACCCGGGCAAGCACCACTGAATTTTCATGCGCTTAATTTGTGATTATAATTCATCTTGTGCTTTACGGTGAAGGAAAACTTCGTAAGGAAACCTGCATGTGTCTAATTTCACTGAAATTCTGCCACATGTGTATTCCACCAACCCGCATTGGAGCAGCGTGGTGGAATAAGCTCCAAACCTTCTCCTCAAAAAGGGAGACATTTAGCCCAGCAGTGGGACACTCACAGGCTGTTACGGTTACGGTGGCTAGGTATACATTCCGCCAAACCCAAATGTAAACTTGAGGTTTTACTCATGTTTTTTATTTAATAATGAGATATAATCAATAATATTATAATAAACATAATCAGTATTAAATATCCGTAGTATTCTGCCAGTACTGTCTCAATACATATTGTCGACGCTCCTCGTATTTTTCTCGAGCGTTTTCTCAGTTTTTTAATACTAGTATTGATCTCACATTAATGTACGTGTATCAGTTAAAGATTTATAAAGTTCATTTGAAAAGTGCCGGGACCGAGTAACGCTCTCACTGATTACGTTTAATAGATGCAAACACAGCATGCAAAAATATAAAAGTAACTTAAAGTCACTAGCAATAAGTAAATTTTGCGTAATTCACATTTTATTCAATCTGAAAAAAAACAACATAATTAGTATATATTCTTCACGATTTATATTTTTATAGTAACGTAAATGTTCCCTGTTAAATGAATTATTCTCTCTAATGTAGAGCTAACATTAGTATGATACTAATAATGTCCGACAATTTTGCACGCACTAATGACAATTTGTTTTCAGTATTTTGTGAGTACAGGGAAAGCGTTCATCTCGTGCACTGTTTACTTCTGCAGTGCCGACCTCTGATAGTTCCACAGATGTTTGTGGGACAAGGTGCCTCCGGTGAGTGGACTTGGAATTATATATATATATATATATATATATATTTTTTTTTTTTTTGTAATTTGCAAGCGAGCTTTGTCAACTAAAGCTAATCACCAATGTCAATTTTTTAATCAATTGTAAATACAGTATATACATATACAGCACACAAAAGAAAGAGTGCAGAAGTTAGTTAGAATAGTTAGAAATTTCCAAAAATTCTCTTAGTGAGCGTCTACGTCGCGAAAGGAGTAACTTTGTAAAATTTCAAAGCTATCGGGCCTATAGTTTTGGGCATGTAGTGATGACTCAGTCGGTTCTCATTCGCACTGGCGGGCAGATTACTGGCAACACAGACCGTCGTATGTACTCGCCGACTCGCCGCATACTGTCGCCCGAGTATGCTCGTGAATTATTCCTAACACTTCTCCCCCTCACCTATGTTCCCATCGGGAGGCTTACTTCAATAGCCGACTCCGTCTAACGCAATGTACGTTCGGGCCGCAGGCAAGGACAAGTGCGCGGTGTCGCAGAAGCAGCAGCTGCGCGTGATGCGCGCGTTCCGCTCGGGCGCCAGCAACGCGCTCGTGTGCACGTGCGTGGGCGAGGAGGGGCTGGACGTGGGCGCCGTGGACCTCATCGCGTGCTTCGACGTGTCCACGCGCTCGCCCGTGCGCCTCGTGCAGAGGTACGCGGCTCGTGCGGTCCCTAAGCGCGGGTTTTTAAGGAGATTGTCCATCAAGGAGACTAAGCAAGCCCTGAGTACTAGCCTAGCGAAGGTGTCTTTTAGAGTTCTGTCCACAGCTCACACTCATTTTGATTATATCGTGTTAAAGACAAATATGTTCTTAATATATACTTAAGACAATAAACGTATTAATTTATATATATGTTAACAGCAAAATTTTAAATATAAAAATGCATATTGTGTTATCCTTAGACGATAGATATATATTGTTAATGTTATTACCATCGTCCAATTATATTTGCACTAAAAATGCGAAGTGATGTTTGTATTACAATAATTGTTATAAGGATTATATTATGTTGTTTATGGAGTGATTAATTAAACTGTACTGTGTCTTCTTCTTACGAATGTCACATCAATGGTGAGCGAAAGAGCAAAATCAGCTTTTAACTAAACAGCCGCTAAGCAGTTTATAAGTATGAGGAAATAAATGACACTAAAGTTTTATTGGTTTTCCGCGTAGGTGTGGCCGCACGGGCCGAGAGCGCGGCGGGCAAGTGTTCATCCTCGTCACCGAGGGCAAGGAGCACCAGGTATTGTGACGACGTTATTATTTTATATTTTAAGTATTGGTACGCCGTGTGGTTTCCGGCTGAGTGAAATAATAAAAATAAATCTTTACTTGGATATACAAAGCTAATATACGTCTATACTAACGACTCGTATGGTGATGGAACACCGATACAACAAGGGTAGGCCGTTGACGTCGGGTTTCGGTCTAACGACATTTATTTCTCATAAAGAATAACGAACACTTAATATGAGAAATTATAATTATATAAATTAATATAGTTTGAAAATGTGTCTCGGATACAGAGAAATATTTAATATACAGAATAATATTTTATAATAGAAAAAATAATATATAAATTAATAACGTTTAAAAGTATTAAATCGATACTCTTGAATTGTTATAAAACCGAATGCGCGGCGCATTAGATAAGTGGAGTAAGGACGGGCGAATGATAAGGAAATAATGGGCATTCCATACTTGGTATCAGTACTTTGTAAAATCAATCCGTTTTCCTGTATGTTTGTATGTGCACGATTCAGAAACAACTGGACTGATTGTTATGATTCTTCAACCCGAACTAATGTAATCAATGCGAATGTGAGTTTGTTAACTTTTCAAGATTTAACTACTCGGCCGGTCATGATAAAATTTTGGATACACATTGCTAGGGGCACACATAGGGACATAGATTACCTAACAGCTAATACGCGGGCGAAGACGCGGGTGAAAACTAGTATGTAAAATAAATATAATAAAAAAGCCTATTGTTTTAGACTCTGAAAGAGAGTATGCGCCAAAGAGACGGACTAAACCAAAAAATATTAGAATCTAAAGAAGTTGCAAATAGCTTATACCAAATGAACCCTCGGATGCTGCCTCGAGATATGACGCCGGAGTGTCAGAAAATGTATATAACTGTTGGGAAATCGAAAAATAAAGAAGATTTGGACCAACCGAAAAAAGTAAGTGACGTCACATATCCGCTTCTGTTGCAAAAACTGAATAAGTTGATTCAACTTTAGCATATATTGTTGTAATTAATTATAATTAATAACTAAAACAACTTGTAAAGCTAAGTTCAAAGTTTTGTTTAAAGATCGATTATTTGCCCTCCTTTTTAAAATAGTGACACATTTTTCTGTATATTATATACTAATCTGTGGGCTGATGCTAAAATAGAAGCTAAGCTAAAATAGATGATAGAATGTTAACCACATTTTGCCATTAAACTAATAATATATTTGTGCTAAAAAGGCATAAGATTAATATTATTACCAACAATATTAAGCAAAAAGACATCTTATCTTATAATGTTTAACGAGCAATTCGTGCATATATATGAGTTCTTGTATAAATGTAATTCGTGTTTCTCGGAAACTGCTCTAACAAGTAAATTTTATATTTAGATAAGGTTACATTTTTTATAACTAATTATATTAGAGCCGAGCGAAGTTCGGCTCGCGCTGGGATATAAAACAAGCAGACAGTTCATTGTTTGTATTCTGACTAATTATAAACCCCTGACCTACTGATATTGACTCTTTTAGAACCAGTTCACAGTATGATTTAGAAAACTTATCTACCGAGTGATCTTAGCTGCAGTTATATATTTAATACAATTCTTTTAACATTCAAGTGACACTTTAAGGTCTTTTATCGAAATAATATAAAATCATTTACTTGGAATTCTTAAATATAAATGGTAACAATTAAAATGTTTTGATTAAAGGGTCAAACAAATTTAAAGAGTATGTTATGTCGAAAGGATTCTAAGAGTACAACTAATCAAAATGAATGGATAACGAAAAATGAATTTGATAAATTATATCCAAAAGGCTATCGGGATTGCAATTTTTTTGTTCAGCCGGCGGCTTATTTTTCAATGAGCAAAGGTAAGCAAACGATTGTATACCTTATTGTAATGGCTGAATATTTAGAATAGTTTAGATCAAGAAACGTATCTTACAGAATCAATTCAAGAAACAAAAGAAGTGGAAGGCGGTTCTCTTCTAAAATTATCAACATGGATAGATTCGCAAAGAAATTTGCAAAACACCATTAATATTGGACATTCTGAAGATACGGAAATATTGACGACCGTTATGAAAATAAGTGAAGGGAAAGGTTCGGATATACTTGCTACTCAAATTCCAAGTATGTATATATTTTTTTTAACATTTACATATATACAGATCATGTGGCTGGCGGAAGTGCTCAAATTTTAAACTACAATGCTCATCAGAAAGTTTGAAAACCGATCAAGATGAAAAAGAAATAGGATTATTTTATTTTTAAAAGTCTACCTAGCTGAGCAAAGAATTTAAAAAATAATTGAACAGCTTGGATTTTAAAATAGAATGCGTTGTATTTTTCACCAGTCGATAGTGTCAATTATAAGGATTATCGTCTGCAAAGTAATGTTTAATAACTTCAGCATAAATTTTAAGAAAATATTTATTTGGTATATATTAATATTAATAATATTAGTACGTATTTTAATGTATTAATTTTTCTTTACACCTTTCTAGATTTTGCCAGTCAAGATTCACAATCACAGAATGTGTTCTTATCGCCGGTGAAAGCTAAACCTAAACAAGCGAAGAAAAAACAAAAGTTACCTTTGGTAAAATCTCCGTTTAAGAAAGATGGTGATATTCGAACACTATTTAGTACCGCCACAAAATCTACAAAAAATTATACAAAACTTATAAACGATTTAGGTATACACAATGACGGTAATATACCAACACGTATTATTAATCTATTGGTGGATCTTTGTATAGATAATGCAAATGTAACGAAAACTTGTTATATTTGTCTTCAAGTGTGCAATTGTAAAATTATGCAAAGTATGAGGGAGAAAGAAAATATATCTCTATTAATGCCTATAAATACAGAACCTAATTTACCTTGTATCGATTTGATAGACGATCTAAATGTAGACTCTTTTCTAAATTTTGGTACTCAAGCTAATAATAATGATGTCAGAAAAGATCTTAACACAGACGCAGATGTCAGAGAAATAGATATTGAAAAGGACGTTGTTCGCGACTCTAGTCACAATTTTGATATAGAAATTGATTTCGATTCACAGTGTGAACAAGATTCACCAGTTTTAGATAAAGTCGATAAAGATATAAAACTAAACAATGAGAACAAAAATTTCGATATTGGAGACATAGACGACATATTCGCTGATAGTAGTCCTGAAATTGTTGTAAATATTGACCATGATCAAAATAATACTAAGCCAAAAGAAACTTTAAACTATTTTCAGCTGGACAGTATCGAAGACATATTTGCAGATTCAGATGACGAAGTTCCAAAGTCAGGCTCAGAAAATAAATTGCATGAGATAAATAATGACGGACTGTTAAAAACAAAGTTCATAGTGCCACCTGACGATGACTTTCCAGGGATGACAAACAAAAAAATTGCTATGCGTCCACCGAGTCCGTCTATCTTATCCGGCGGTATCACAAGAAATAATGGCCAATCAACGTCTCCTATTCTTTGCAGTCAAATGCGCAAGCCAAATACGACGAGGGCTACATTCAATCAATTTCAAAGTTCTACTCCTTTAAATAATGCTAAAGTTTCAGAAACTAAAAAAGGGACAGTATACAACGAAAGTATAAAAAGTACAAGTGATAACAGTCTGTTAACAATTACCGAACTCGTAGATATTATTAATAAAACCGAAAACGAAAACATGTCCGGATTAATCACATCGAATATTAATGAATATCGAAATGAAAACGTACAATACAGAAGTACTTCACCGATAATTTGTACTCAACGAGACAAAACAATAAGAATGGATACAACAGAATCTGATAAGCGAAAAGTAATTACTACTCAATTACCACTAACTGAAAGTATTGTTATTTCTGATAGCGACGATGAGGACAGCACGCATGAACACGGTATCGACACAGAGATAAATAAAATCGGAAATAAACCGTTAAAGCGGAAATTTGAAGACATCTTTTCTTCACCATACTTCAATAAAAAGCAAAATACTGAAAACAAAAATCTGACTGGATTAACGACATCGAATGATGATAATGAAGGTCGAAATGAAAATGTACAAAATAGAACTACTTCACCGATAATTTGTACTCAGCGAGATAAAACGATTAGAGTGGACACAACGGAATCCGATAATGTAATTACTAATCAATTACCACTACATGAAAGTGTTGTTATTTCTGATAGCGACGGTGAAGACAGCACTCCCGATAGCTGTGTCGACACAGATATAAATATAATCGGAAATAAGCCATTTAAAAGAAAATTTGAAGACGATAACTTAGCTTCAACATACTTAAATAAGAAACCAAAACTAAATGAAAATCGCGGTCAAAAGCTGACTTTGCAAAAAAAAGTTTTAGCGGCACTAACGTCTAACAAATTTAATAATGATTCGTTTGGTAATAGCAATACGCATGCCAATTTCATGCTTCTATCACCCGACAAATCACCAAGATTTAACTTGCATAAAGAGAATAAAGATCCGCTATTTATTAAAAGCCAAAAATGTATCAACGACACCGAAAAACTACAATGTAAGCTTGATAAGCTTCAGAAGTATCGACGTGATGCTAAAAGCAGCCCTACAAATGATATTTTACAAGATTCTACCAATACAACATCAGATTTATTACACAGAAGAAAAATAACTTTTAGTGACAGCGATGATGACTTCGTTAACAATGAAAAACCTCGGAGAAAATTAAAACCCAACGGTGCCTATGATAATGGCTTCACTATTAATCAAAAAAGAAAAGTGAGTATTATTTGAAGCTATATAGTTGATTAATTAATGTTAACACTATATTTAAAAATTGGACTGGATGTGGAGTCAATGTAAACGGCGAGTACATCTCACACCTTCGATTTGCCGATGATATCGTCATCATAGCGGAGTCGCTGGAACAACTAACCAGAATGCTGCGTAGCCTTGGTGAATCTTCCCGGCGTGTCGGTCTCGGTATGAACTTGGACAAGACCAAGGTCATGTTCAATAGGCATGTTGTGCCGGGACCGATATACGTCGAAGGGAAACCTCTCGAAGTTGTTAGGGAATATACCTACCTAGGACAGGTTATACAAGTCGGTAGGAACAACTTCGAAAAGGAAGCCGATCGAAGAATTCGCTTGGGATGGGCAGCATTTGGCAACCTTCGTCAAGTCCTCACGTCGTCCATACCGCAATGTTTGAAGACGAAAGTCTTCAATCAATGCGTCTTACCTGCCATGACATACGGTGCCGAAACGTGGACACTAACTGCGGGACTAGTCCACAAATTCAAAGTCGCTCAGCGTGCTATGGAGCGAGCTATGCTCGGAGTATCTTTGAAGGATAAGATCAGAAATGAGATTATCCGGAAAAGAACCGGAGTCACCGACATAGCTTGCAAAATTAGTAGGCTGAAGTGGCAGTGGGCTGGTCACGTATGTCGTAGGACCGATGGCCGTTGGAGCAGACGAGTCTTAGAGTGGAGACCGCGGATCGGCAAACGCAGCGTAGGGCGCCCTCCAGCCAGGTGGACCGATGACCTTAAGAAGGTGGCGGGCACCGACTGGATGCGGAAGGCGGAGGACAGGGAGCTCTGGCGCACCTTGGGAGAGGCCTATGTTCAGCAGTGGACAAAATATTGATTGGCTGTTTTGATTGATTGATTGATTTGATTGATTGATATATTTAAAAATTATACTTGTTTTTAGAAGAAGAAAGCAAGTAAATTTCTTGACTTGGAAGCTGAATTATCAGAAGACGATAAATATGGAAGTGGTGATGAACTCACAGATGAAAGCGTCGGTAGCATCATAGATTTCATATGTGACGAAAATAGCACTCATGATGAAGAGGATATACAGGCTATATATTTAAAATCTGTAAAGTACGTATGTATATGAACTCGTCGCATAAATTTTACATGTATGGATTAAAAAAATAAGTTTTTATCACTTACTAGTTTTCGCCCACAGCATTGCCCGCGTTCAAGCTTTCTACATAATCGGTTTAGTGGTTTAGCCATGTATGTATAACATATACCCTTATCACGCAGACGGAACTGCGGGCGAAAACTAGTTGTGGATATGTAGTCATCTGACATCATAGTCAATTGAATGCAGTTGTATAGTTTCGGACTTATTATATGCCGATATGAATCATTATTTCAGTATTTAGTTTATGTTCAACAATTTGTATTTTTAGAAGCCCAATAAAAGGAGTATTCAAAATACCACAATTAACGAACAAGTACAAAAAAGCAGATGTATTATCACAATATATAGAGGAAAATGACACCTATGAGATGGTAAGTTTTAATTTTATATTTACTACATTAAAAAAACCCTTTTTCTCAAAATCAAATGTTTATTACATTATGTATTTACTGGTGGTAGAGCTTTGTGCAAGCTCGTCTGGGTAGGTACCACCCACTCATCAGATATTCTGCCGCAAAACAGCAGTACTTGGTATTGTTGTGTTCCGGTTTGAAGGGTGAGTGAGCCAGTGTAATTACAGGCACAAGGGACATAAGATCGTAGTTCCCAAGGTTGGTGGCGCATTGGCGATTTAAGCGATGGACAACATTTCTTACAATGCCAATGTCTAAGGGCGTTGGTGTCCACTTACCATCAAGTGGCCCATATGCTCGTCCATCTTCCTTTTCTATAAAAAAAAAAAAAATATGTATATACTAACCTCTTAATAATTTCAGGATAGTTTTTGCGTGGATTCCCATGTTGGACTAACTCAAATTAATGAAGTGTCAGAGCTAGAGCTAGCTGAAATGTTGCTAGAAGAAAAAAAAAGAAATAAAAAGTCTTCTAAAAATTTACCCAAGTTAAGTGATACAAATGACGAAAGTCCAGTTATTAAGAGAAAATTTAAAAATGTGAAAAGGCAAATTAGCAGTGATTCTGAAGATAATAGTAGTTGATAATAAGTTCGTTGTCCGATCATTTATTGGTCACTTCTATCTGTGATATTTGTCATGTTAATTAGGTTTACAATTTTATTTAAATAATAATTTTATTATTGTAAGGATGTAAAAAATATGATATTACTGCCTTCTTAATGACTGATGTGTACGCACGTGGATACATTTAGAAGCTTCTTAATCATGCGAGTATGTGAATAATCATTTGATTATAATTTTCATAAAGCTTTTTGTTGACATGCTAATTACTGTATATATAATAATGTACTCACTTCGCCCACCAATCAATCATGAGCCAATGTGAACAATAAATTATTTCTTATTAAATAAAACTATTTTTAATAGGTTCTTTTTTATTTACTCTTACATTTTTTATTGACGCTAAGAGAAAAGTCAGACATTTACATACACACCACGTTCTTAAATATTATCTAATATGACTACATTTAAACATTATTTGTATTAAATTTCTGCTTCTATGGGTTTTGGTTCCACTTCCTTGGTCTTTCTGCCTTTATGCAGTTCCTCCAATTCAGTTTGTAGATCAGCGTATCGCTTTTGTAGTTGTTTCTCGCGTTCTGTTTGACGGTTGACATCATCTGTCAGTGACTAAAGAAATATAAAATTAGTAACAACCTTGAAAGTAATTAAAGCGTTGTAAGTATTAAAACGTTGTAAGTAATTAAAACTACTACTGCTAACCTTTACATTTCGCGTCATGTAATGTTGCCGTTTGTAAATCAGACTTGGAAAAGCGCAAGTATAACCATGTAATAAATATGAGCGTAAGAGATAATGCTTCCTCATATAAGTTTAATTATATCGAAAATGTAAATTGACTATTAATTTAATAAATAACGCAATTATAAAACTTGATTCCTTTATATAACAAAACCGCATAAATACTTTTTAAAGTTATAGGACATATTATATGTTTTATTCGTGCTTTGATCGCGATTGTACCTTTTTTATGAAGCGACGTCTTGACAAATTTGTATATGCTGTGTTCTAGATCTGAAGAGTCCGTAGAATATATGTATAAAATATATATTGAATATATGTAATAAAAGTTTCTGGTCCTAATAATTATTAGACTGGCGAAATTATGTGACGCGAACTGTAACCTATATTAATCATCAAACTACAAATGTTTAAAAGAAATACGAACCTCTATTCTACGTGGAATGGCGGCCTTCTCCTGTTCAGCTAAAAACTTAAAAGTTGATAACTCTAAATTCGCCTGCTCGATTTGATCTTGTAACTCTTGAAATTGCTTTATAAGAGACGCCGTTCTGCTTTGATAACCACCTTTTAAAAATGAGTTCTTTAAATTATGTGTCTAAATCTCTACAAAAATATTTCTTTCGCAATGACTAAGAATTAAAACATTTAAATATAAGCAAAATCAATTAATGTTATATTGATTATGTTCCATGCTAACCATTATATAATTTGTTTGTTATACCTGTAAGAACTCGTAATTTCTTTTCCATTTTTGAACATTTCTTAGCTTCCTTGGCCATGTGATTTCTGTTTTGTTCTAATCTCTTTTCTGCAGATTCCAGTCGGTCTTTTTTGCTCGCTAAGTTAGCGCGCGTGTATCTATTCTGGCCAGGCAGAAACAGGACCTGATAAAGAATAAAATTGACTATAAAATAAATTAAAAAAAAACAACAAGTTCCATCAATGCCGGTTGCATTGTAGAACATCAGCTATTTTGATCCTAAATAGTATCTGTACAGATTCTCAGTCACCCAGGCTACGTTTCATAATCATGAGCATTGTTGCAAGTTTCGCAACTTTGCTTATAGGTCAAAACAATTAGGTATTCCATAGATTATTCTTATGACAAATAACGAAACCCCTCCTTCGCCGTTTTATTATCGGCTTGTCGCACCTCTGTCACACTAACGTTTTCACCCCTCTTTCCGTTACTGATAAGTTTATTCGCACGAAATACTCATCTTTATATTTGATTTGAATGTAAACAGAGGTACTGTTATATACATATTTTATCAATGACCCCATTTACACTTACTATCAAATGTCAAGCGTCGTATCTTAAGCTTATAATACACATAGTTTCAGCCAGCATGTGCACAGCGAGTAACAGTTGTTAGGTACCCTGTTATGCCCTTTTCTATACCCTGACAACGTGTACGCAAAATTTGATGACTAACGGTTGAGTAGTTAAGAAACTCAAGCCTAACAGATAAATAAACTTACTTTCACTTTTATAATATTAGAATAAAAACATGCATACTGACCTGAGCGAGGCACTCCTCCCAGACCTGCGTGTAGGCGTCTATGCCGAGGTCACCGTGGCCCATGCCGGCGCGCACCACCTCCATCTCCTTGCGCAACTCCTCCTTCGCCTCGTTCAGCTCCTCAGCGGTAAACTGCTCATACGGGTGTTGCTCCAGATACGCCAGGTGCGAAGCTTGCAGTTGAACTGTGCGTTTCTTGTCCACACCTATATTTACACACTCATTGTGAAATACATCATCAACATCATTGTGAATTTCTCAATAGCCTATTTCTGTATACTAGTAAAGAGTAGATTCAAATTATAATTACTGAACTCAAAATCTTCTCTTTATAAGGAGAGGAGGCCTAAGCACAGCAGTGGGATATTTACAGGCTGTTGCTACTTTACAATATGTTAGTCTATATATATTTATTGTGAAGTAATAATAGTATTTATCTCAGTTATATTCAGTATTTTATTGTATTAGGAGTTATTAACAATGGTTATTAACAACAACAATTTTGTTCACCGAGGAAAGCAATTTTTTTAAAAAGAAATACGATAGTTGTTGTATTTAAAAAGGTAGTGGACGAGCGTCTCACCGGGCGGCGGGTCGTGCAGCGCGTCGTAGTGCAGCATGGTCAGCATCTCGGCCTTGAGCAGCTCCTCGGCGCGCTGCAGCGACGTGAGCGGGCCCGCGCCGCGCACCACGCCCGCGTTCACCTCGGCCGGCCGCGCCGCGCCCGCCGCCAGCGCCGACGAGCGCAGCGCCCGCGCCGCCGCCTCTGCACGTTATTGTTATGTACGCGACGTCTACGGTTACTACTTGTACCTTCACATATCGCCCGACGGAACGGACTGTGTTGTCTCCAATCTCTAAACTAATTTGACAGAGCTCACGCGTGGGAAAGAGATAGCAATGTTATAAAGACCCGGTTGAATGAGGTTAGGTTTTTGGAAACTGCAAAGGGGTAGTTATTGTATCCAAAGTTACGGATGCCAAAGTCATAGGCGCGAGTATGGAGTGTTACGCACGGCGCTCGAGCTCCTCGCGCACGGCGCGCGCGTCGGCGTCGGCCTGGTCCTCGGGCGGCGCGTCCCCGGCCGCCTCGCCCGACTCGGCCTCGTGCTCGGGCACCACTATCTCGTAGTCGTTGCGCGGCGCCGGCAGCGCCTGCAGCGCGGTGCGCACTGATGCCTTCAGCTGAAATGACAAATTATGGCTTCTGTAGAAAAAAAAAAACAAAACCGTAACAACAACAAAGTAAATATTAAATTGATGTGTATCGAACTATCTTATACACACATATAGGATAGGTAAAAAAAAAATACCTGCTTCTGAACCTGATTATTCAGTTGTGGAGTATCTCCAGTGCTTAACTGGTCTTCTGGATTAATACTCAACTTGTCACGTAAACCAGGAGTCTATTGAAGAAATAAAAATATTTGTTAATTAATTTATTTCAAAACTATATTAGTAGTCATTTAAATACAACATATAAAACTTACAACTAGCCCGGGCTGCTGTGGGCCGTGACCTGGAGTGGCAAAGCTGCCTGGTGTGGAAGCTTCACTGCGCGTTGATCTGTATATTAAAGTGAAATAAATATAGAAATACATATATATCTCTCCATTATTTATACAGTATCTTTTTCAAGCTTCAATTCCCATAAAAGTTGTTAGTAACATGGAATAATAAGTTTTTTACTATTTAATTTATTAACTTCTTATCATAATCATTTTCTTATATCCTTATTCCAGTTAGGGCCGGCATAGCGAGATACATTCATAGTTGTATAGTCGGCTGAATTTCCTTAAAAATAATTTAGCTGGTGGGTTTGTTCCTCTGCCATATTGTTAATAGAGGGGCTTACGATATCCACTTGGTTCAAACTTTGCCGGGCGAAAAGTGTTTTACTTAATATAATATAAAGTTTTACCTTATAAATCAAACGCAATATCTTACCTGAATGGAGCAGCGAGTACTGTGTTTGGCGTTGCGACTACTTGTGACTGTGGCAAGGCTCCGGAAAAATCAGACTCGTGTAAAGGAGTGTTAAGCCCGCCTTTCAGAGGCGTATCCACATGTGTTAGGGCCATCACATTCTGTGCTTCCATTAGGATTCTAAAAATATTTAGATTATATTAGAATGGTGCTCCATCGTATTATAATTAATTTTATTAAATAAAGAAGTATATTTAATTGTATTTTCAATAAGAATCTGTAACATGCGAACATCTGTTCTGTACCTGTCCCGCTGCGAGTGCGCGGCCGGCGTGCGCAGCGCGGTGGCGGGCGCGGGCGTGAGCGCGTAGTGCGCCAACAGCGCGTCCGTGGCCGCGCCCGCCTCGCCCGCGCTCTCCCGAGCTGCCTCCGAAGCGCGGCCCAGCTTCACCACTTGTTGCAACTCCTGTAAGATAAAACAGAGTTTTGAATTCAATTAAATTATTAAACAGCGACTTGATACAAGGCGGTTTCATTTAAGTAAATTACACCTAAAAATTTATAAATATAGCATAATAAAATATTTTTTTATTTGTTTCGTACATATAGAGGTATAAATTAAAATCAAATATAATTAACATCAGGGACATAAAATGTTTTGCCTGGCGTGAAGAATGTGTGTTTAGTTGTGAAGCATTACTTGAATTGTCCCAGAAGTGTCAATGATAAAAAGAATTAGCTTCAGGCATGAAAATAATGTGTAGCGATTGACAATGACCCCGATTACATATATATTAAATGATCTCATTCTAACTGGCACAAGTACCAAAAAAAAGTACAAATTTTGTTTGAACTAACTTGATCCGAAACTTGGGGTTCAGGTAAAACAAGTTTACTCCGTTTTCGTGCAGGATTGTCACCCTGTAACATTGCTTGAGGCACATCATTTTCTTTGCGTTGTTTTAGTTTCTGTTTGTCCTTGCGACGCTCTCTCTGAAAAAAAGGGTTCATAAAGATATGTTAAATATCTTTAAATTTTATCCTTAAATATTTATCACTATGTCATAATAGTATAATAAGTAAAATTAATTTAAAATATAGATCCTTTCGAGTCAAGATGAATATTCTTCATTATGAAATAATTTAGACATTAAAATTATATTGAACTTTTAATGGAACTGTAAAATTACAGTGATACATAAAATAAACTTGTTGTTGTATATTAAGTATGTCAGATCATAAATTACCTCTTCCTTTTCTGAGAGTAGTTCTCCATCAAGATGTTGTTGACGAAGTCTTGAAAAATCGGGTGCCATGGGATCTACAATCTCAGTTGATGTATCATAGAATCCAGCCGCTGGCCTTTTCTCAAAAGGTATTTCTGAGTTATAGTCCACACCACGTTTCCTCTTACGCCTAAAGTATTTTAAATTTCAATATTAATTTCTGTGGACATTATTTTACAATAATTCAGCAACAATAATCAAAGTAATGATAAAAAATTAATGCTAGAAATTATAGTATAGTTTATATTTCATAAGTTTTCTATCTAAAGAGTTTAGTGGTTAGGCTATAAAGTTGAAAATTACATGATCTCTGTTTATTTTCTGGTTTCTGAGCAACAAAAATATACATAAATTCTGTCAAGAAATTATGAAAGTTGGCAGTAACCCTAGGCCTCAGAAACAAAGCTCTTGATGTATCACTATATCAGTTTGTCATGAGAAGATTCGAGAGTACACCTATGTTTTAACAAACAATTCTGCAATCGGCTAGTCTTAAAATTGGATATGGCCAAATTCATAAATTTATTAAGGTTAATTTTCCAATTTTGTTTTACATTTGAAACTCATTTGATGTGTGTGTGATATAAAAACAAAGATTGAGATGATGCTTATCTTAAGAAGAATTTAAAAAAAGGACAAACAAAAAGAAGGCCAATGACCTAATTGGTACAGAAATGCCAGCAGCACTGAGTTCTCTTCTTTTCTGCAGAGCTGCCAATCGACGTGCTTCCTCCAATTGCTTTTCACGAGCCTTCCTTTTTGCCTTTTTACCTTGTGTGTTGGCTAAACGAGCTCTTGCTTCAGACAGCATTTCCAATTCTACAAAGTAATTTATTTGACAATAATACAAAATTTGTAGAATAACGAATGAATATAGTAATGCAAAACTTAATTATTAACCTGTTTTGTTGGTGCAAAAATATGTTTTATATTTAAATGAATTACAATTTGGTAATATTATCCTGGGACGTTATTCAAATTAAGCAGAGCTTGTGCTATGGAAACCAGACAACTCATATACTACTTTTCTTTTTGTAAATACATACTTATTTAGATAATTACACCCAGATTCAGGACAAATAGACATGTTCATGCACACAAATGTCTGTCCTGGGTGGGAGTCGAACCCACAACCTTAGGCGTAAAAGGCAAGTTTCTACTAACCACACTAAGTGGTTTGTAAAATACAAATTGATTTATAAAAGTATATCCTACCATCTTCATCCATATCTTTTGGGTCAGGTCTAGCTGGCTTTGTTTCTGGGTTAGGATCAATCTCTCCTGGCTTAAGTTTACGAGGGTCATCTCCCATATCTTCGCCTTCCTCTTTCTTTTGAGCTTGGTCACTGAAATTATGAAAAAACTTTTGTGAAGTAGTTTTTATGCTGAGTCCACAGCAAGTTTAAACATATTTATATCTAAGATTTTGTTTACTTAATTATTGAGAATTAAAATTCTTACAGTAAATATTCGTAGCGCTCTAAGCATTGAGCAGCAGTACGACCAATAATAGGAGCAATAGTTCTCCATTGCGTAGGCATCAACTTGGCGAGGTGTAGCAACTTCTCGTCCTCCTCTCGTGACCATTCTGTCTTCTTAATACTTGGATCCAACCACTCATACCAACGAGCTTTACACTGTTTGGCGGATTTTCGGTGAAGCAGCGAAGCAATACGAGACCACTGATTTTTCCCATATTTCATAACAGCCGCTTTAAGAATTTCATCCTGAATAGAACATAGAATGATAATTATGGTTTTCAATTATTTTCATTTACAAAAATCTTATTATCTTAATTATTATAAATAACAAACCTCAGTGTTGCGCCAAACGCCACCTTTTATCATAATTCGCGGCATGGTGATATTCTTATATTATAAAATTTTATGATTAAAAAGTTTCTTCGACTCAAATTTTTGTTATAGCAAATTTCTAACCCAAAAACATCACAATAATTACTTTATATCATTATGACATTTCGTCATTAAACATCAGTTAACAATCCCATACCAATGAAAATCTATTGGAGATTGGAGACGGCAGACGCCATAAGCTACAGATAATATTTTTGAAATAGATTATAATATGAAATATGTTTTTTTTTCTTAAAATCCATATTGCATTGTCACAATAAATATTAAGTGGAAAAACTAAACATTTTGTCGCTTTGTTTAAAATATTAGCTTTGTGCCTCAATTCGTGGATGATAAAAACTTTTATTATTAATATTAGTAGATAGTAAGTTAAATATTTGTAAAGTTGGTAGCTTTAACTGTCATTTCCAAACAAACGAAGGGAATCGTTCAACGCGTTTCTCGATAAGACACTCCCTTTTCAGATAAAATATTATCAATTTGTGCTAATAAATTAGAAATAATAAAAAAGAGAAGTGAGTAATGGAATCCTCTGAAAGTACAATATGAGAAAAAATATTTATTTCTAAGGTCCTCGAAGTGCAACGTTAATAAAAAATCACAGGTAACTTCTTCTTGGTACTAATCATTAAATTAATAACAATTAAATTATCTAATAGCCTAAGAAACACCTATATACATATTTAGTGTCATTGATTTATTTAAGGATAGTCACGTAATGTCATCAGGTTTCTGTCCGGAAATGATCAATTGGATTATTCTGAATCTATGTAGATGTTAAATCCGACACGGTTCGTATAGCAGCCGATTGATATCCGTTTGTTGATATTGTGATTCCTTTATTTGTAGTTTTATATAAATATGTATTACAGAAAAGTAATGTTTGTTGCAGAATGTCTACTATATCAAGGTCAGTTCACATCAGTCAGCAAAAGCTGGCTGAGAAACTAATCATACTCAATGACCGTGGCATTGGTATGTTGACAAGAATTTACAATATCAAGAAAGCATGTGGAGATGCCAAATCTAAACCAGCCTTTTTGTCAGATAAAACCCTGGAATCCTCGATCAAACACATAGTAAGAAGGTTTCCTAATATTGATGTGAAAGGCCTTCAAGCAATTACAAACATCAGAAATGAAATTATTAAATCACTATCACTTTACTATTACACATTTGTGGATCTTTTAGATTTCAAAGATAATGTATGTGAGCTCTTAAACATAATGGATGCTTGTCAACTGACACTGGATCTGACATTGAACTTTGAATTAACAAAAAATTATCTTGACCTCGTCACAACATATGTATCTTTAATGATTTTGCTGTCTCGAGTAGAAGATAGAAAAGCAGTTCTGGGATTATTTAATGCAGCCCATGAAATGGTTAACAATCAAATTGATTCCAGTTTTCCTCGATTAGGCCAATTGATAGTTGATTATGATGCTCCATTAAAAAAATTGTCAGAAGAGTTTGCACCGCACCAGAAAGTTTTATCAAGTGCTTTAAACTCATTATGGCATGTGTATCCTGCTAGGAATCTAACTGCAGAACATTGGAGATCAGAGCAGAAACTAAGCTTAGTTAGTAATCCTACCTTGCTTTTAAAGCCATCAGAAACTAACACTATGTCCTGTGAATATATTTCATTGGAGTCACTTGAGAGATGGGTCATATTTGGTTTTGCCCTCTGCCATCAAATGTTACAACAAGACCATGCTAATAAAATGTGGGTTAGTGCATTAGAATCGGGTTGGGTAGTTGCACTATTCCGAGATGAAGTAATTTATATACATACTTACATTCAGAGTTATTTCGATGGTATTAAAGGATATGGAAAACGAATTTCTGAAGTAAAAGATTGTTATCATCACTCTGTACAAAAAGCGGGTTATAAACATCGAGAAAGACGAAAGTTTTTAAGAACGGCCTTAAAAGAATTAGGTCTAATTTTAACAGATCAACCTGGATTATTGGGGCCTAAAGCATTATTGATATTTATAGGTCTGTGTTATGCAAGAGATGAAGTTTTTTGGCTACTACGCCATAATGACAATCCTCCCCAAAAAGTAAAAGGAAAATCAACTGAAGATTTAGTTGATCGTCAATTACCTGAACTTTTATTTCACATGGAAGAGCTTCGAGCACTTGTGCGCAAGTATAGTCAAGTTATGCAAAGATATTATGTACAATATTTATCAGGCTTTGATGCAGTAGCACTTAATCTGATGATTCAGAATCTACAGGTCTGTCCTGAGGATGAAAGTGTCATCCTGTCGTCGCTATGTAACACAGCAGCTAATCTAAGTGTTAAACAAGTAGAAAGCAATGAGCTCTTTGATTTTCGTGCATTTCGCTTAGATTGGTTTAGATTACAGGCATATACATCTGTTGGTAAAGCACCACTTAATTTGGTAGATCAAAGAGAACTGTCACAATTCATTGATAAAATGGTATTTCATACAAAAATGGTAGATAATCTCGATGAAATCATGGTAGAGACATCTGATTTGTCTTTGTTTTGTTTTTACAG
The DNA here is from genome assembly GCA_905147175.2 of Nymphalis urticae. Lineage (NCBI taxonomy): Eukaryota > Metazoa > Arthropoda > Insecta > Lepidoptera > Nymphalidae > Nymphalis > Nymphalis urticae. The sequence goes on from LR989983.1 coordinate 12,500,480, forward strand.
CAAAATATTTGAGAGCCAATTCCACATGTGCTTAGAGTTTCCAGCCCAAAATCGTTATATTATTGCATTCCCCCTCATTTGCAGTCACTTCCAAAATTGCACTCATGAGCTTTGCCCAGAAGAAAGACACCATATCAGAGAAAGGAGTCTTTCTGTTGTTAATATTTTCCTGGATGAAATGGCGAAAGAAGCAAAAAATATAATTACAACAATTTGTGATGAACAATGCACAATGAGTGACAAGTTGCTCCCAAAACATTGTGCACAAACAATTGCCCATCTTGCAAATAGAAAGAAAAAAGATAAAAACAAGAAAAATACGAGTGAAGTAATAAAACCGGGAGCCGAAAGCTATAGAAAGACCAGGGAAGAATTGACTACAATGGACAAACTTCATATGGCATTAACAGAACTCTGCTTTGCCATTAATTATTGTTCAACAGTAAATGTTTGGGAATACACTTTTGCCCCTCGTGAATATTTACATCAGCATTTGGAGACTAGGTTCTCGAAAGCGTTAGTTGGAATGGTCATGTTCAATCAGGACACCAGTGAAATTGCTAAACCGTCTGAATTGTTAGTCAGTGTCAGAGCATACATGAATGTTCTGCAAACTGTTGAAAATTATGTACACATTGATATCACTAGAGTATTCAACAATTGCCTACTACAACAGACACAAAACATGGATAGCCATGGTGAGAAAACGATCGCATCATTATACACGCAGTGGTACTCGGAGATTTTACTAAGACGAGTCAGTGCAGGCAGCATTTGTTTTTCAATGAACCAAAAAGCTTTTGTGAGCCTGTCAGCTGAAGGTGCGATTCCTTTTAACGCAGAAGAATATTCCGACATCAATGAACTACGAGCACTGGCCGAGTTAATTGGCCCATATGGTATGAAATTATTAAGTGAGACATTAATGTGGCATATAGCTAGTCAAGTCCAAGAACTTAAAAAATTAGTTGTGCAAAATAAAGAAGTGTTGCAAATGCTACGAACTAATTTTGACAAACCAGAAATAATGAGAGAGCAATTTAAGAGGCTACAGCATGTTGACAATGTATTACAAAGGATGACAATAATTGGTGTTATTCTGAGTTTTCGTCAAATAGCTCAAGAGTCGCTACTTGACGTTTTGGAACGACGTATTCCGTTCTTGATAAGTTCGATCAAAGATTTTCAGCAGCAGTTGCCAAGCGGTGATCCGACGAGAGTCATTTCCGAAATGTGCTCAGCTGCTGGTTTGTCTTGTAAAGTAGATCCCACATTAGCATCAGCTCTACGCCAACATAAGGCTGAGTTAGAAGAAGAAGAACATCTTATTGTTTGCTTGCTTATGGTATTTGTGGCAGTTTCTCTTCCGAGACTAGCCCGTAGTGAGGGTTCGTTTTACAGACCCTCATTGGAAGGCCATGCAAATAATATACACTGTATGGCTCCTGCTATAAATCATATATTTGGTGCCCTATTTACAATTTGCGGTCAGGCTGATATTGAAGACAGAATGAAAGAATTCTTAGCATTGGCCTCTTCGTCGCTTTTGCGCCTTGGACAAGAAACAGAAAAAGAAGCCATCAGAAATCGCGAATCTGTTTACTTACTTCTCGATCTTATAGTTCAAGAATCCCCGTTCCTTACAATGGACTTATTGGAGTCATGCTTCCCTTATGTTTTAATTAGGAATGCTTATCACGAAGTATACAAACAAGAGCAAATACTATTGCATTCATAATTATTCATTTTATTTAAAAGACAATAGTTTTAAGAATTACATACTTGTAGTTGTCTTGATATTGCTACATAATTATTCCATAGATTTTATTATTAAAATCTTAGTTTTTTGTTATTCAAGAAATACAAAGTGAATTATAATTGCATTTTCAACAGAATATTAATCGATAATTAATGAGACTGGTATAGTATTCCTTATTATATTTTTTTTTTTGTATAAAACTCAACACAAAATTGACTTTTGTTTTTTTACTGACATTACATTTACTTATAAATTTATATTGGTTATAATTTTTATACTTTTTTTAAGATAGTTTATGTCATAGATAATGATAGTTTAGGCTTAGTTGTACTTTATTTATTCTGTTTTTTAAAGGAGTATATAATTGAAAAATCTCATCTTTTCCCAGCGGCACTTAGGTGGAGCTTAGCTTTACAAAACAGGCACTCGATTTACTCGTAATATATTAGTACAGAAACTTGCATAAGAGTCTAAATTAAGATTTACTCAAATCATTACAGATCCAAATAACCATGTTTTTTTATAACAAGTAATCCTTTAATATATTTTATTATACTAGCTCTACGGAAAAACATGATGATAAAAAGGCAATATTTTAATTGTATAATTATATTTTAGTAAGAATAAAATTATTCATTGGTAATATATTTTCTGACTTCCATTATAAGTTTTTTTTTCCATAAAATAGTGTTAAGTTTAATACCGTATGTGTTTAATTAAGATATATTTCGTTTTATATTTCTGTTGTTTAAAAAAAATATATCGTAATATTTTTGTCCACCGATTTTATTCAAATTATGTATAATATTATTTTTTAACCAAAACATTGTTTGCGGATTAGTTTATCTTCTAAAAACGGATATCCCTAACAAATAAGTAATAACAGCATCATAGTTGCGCGAATAAGAGTGACATCATTCGGAATGCATTCGTCTCAAAACATTTAAATGCGCAAACAAACTGCAGTCATTATTTATAGGTTACGAAACAAATTAGTTTCGTAACCTATTATTAAATCGGTTGATTGTTTTCACGCAACAATGATGAAATGTTTGTATCTACATAATTTTATGTACACCTATTTTTTTTTATTACGAAAGAATAGCATAGTAGATCGAAAGTTTAAAGAAGCTTGTATTGTATAATATTTGTTGAAAAAAAATATTGCTTGCAACGGAAAAACAAACATCGATGTCACTATATACACTTTTTCATATTTATATTAACACTAGTTCTCATTTATAGAAACTTTTGCAACAAATAAAATATTGCAAAAATAAAATATGTTTATTATTAAGATTAACTTTTGTAACTTGTATATAATAATGAATACACATTTGATTTCATGTTTCTTATTTACCTTTAATAATTATAAATCGAATCAATTGTGTTTACTGAGACCTGTATATACTGCTGGCCAACGCCCACTTATTTTGAAGTAAAGGTTCGGTGCTGACTTTCATCCTAAACTTGCATGTACATTATAATAATGTTTTCTCATCCAGCACGGGAAAAATAATAAGCCCAATTTAAGCACATGAAAACTCAGTAGCGCTTGCCTGGGTTTGACACACAATTTTTTTTTTATATTTTCCGGGAGGGCAAATGACTACCCCAACTGATGGTAAGTAGTAGTAGAGTCCAAACGCGACGACGGCCAGTACACTCGGTCTTCGGTTACGATTCACGTGTTCTATTAACCGTGCTGGTTACATAGCAGAACAGATATATAAGAAAGAAAAAAAACGTGGATCGTGTGTGAAGCAAAAATGACTCTGCTCTTTAACTGGGCCATCTGCATGGATGGCAAAAAATATGATGTCACCCAGAGTAAATATGACTGAATTTAGTTTTACTTGGCGTGCACAATTATCACTACCTGGAACGTGTTTCTCTTTTGAAACCTAGAATTCACTAGAAAAATATTTTAGTTTCATGTATGTCGGAAACTAAAAGTTGACTTAATTCGAGTTGAAAAGTACCATTGTAGTTAATAACTAATATACATACATAAACTATTATACGAAATACATTAAAAAAAAAACTAACGCAATTATCTTTGTTTTAGCAAGATTCATGTTTCAGCATAAAATACTTTAATAATTTGTCTATGGAGTAAAAATTAGTTTTTGACAATAATAATTGCATATTTAATTTTATTACAACTAAAGGGCTTAGCATGAAAGGATAACAAAGTTGACCGTTATCGTCTTTACCAACGACCGAACAGATATACAGCAGAATATTTATTTACAAATTAAAGTAATAAAATAAAACATACAAACGGATCATTATCAATTTCTATTTATAATTTTTCGTGACGGTAGCAGAAATATTGGTTTGCATTCCAACAATAAAATAAAGAAATTCCAAAATCTACGTTTCAGTAATATTAGGTCCTTACATATGAAATTAGCGTTTTGTCGTACTGACCACTTTGATCTGAAATATCTCCTCTTTGGTTAAGAATTCCAAATTCAAATTTATAAATTCATTTAGCTGGTACATTTGAGTTTTGAAAACAGTCATTCATTTGTTTTTTCCTCATTATTTTTTTCTTTGGCGTCGCTTATTAACGCACAATGGAAAACATGAAATATCGGTATATTAACGAGTACGAGTTTTACCGTGGCACCAGTGCTGCAGAAACAGCTCGAAGGATTAATGATGTGTACGGCGCTGGTGTCGCAAAAGAAAGCACGGTACGTTTTTGGTTTTATCGTTTTCGTTCTGGAAATTTCGACCTTCAGAACCAACCCCGTGGACGGGCGGAGACCAAAGTGGAAAATGAAGAATTAAAGGCTATTGTGGAAGCGGATCCATCACAAAGTACTTCAGAGATAGCTGCGGGCTTCGGGGTAAGTGATAAAACTGTATTAATCCACTTGAAGCAAATCGGAAAAGTAAAAAAACTTGAACGATGGGTACCTCATAAATTAAATTAATCGAACGAAATATAAAGAAAAAAACGTAGAAACGTTATCTTATTAATGTATTTAAGAAAATGCTCAAAAATACGAACCTAACAAAATTCATAGGTACTTTATATAAGTGAGTAAAGGTTTGGACTATATAATTCATATAAAATGATGCAATATTAAATATTTATAATTTACTGCGCTTTCCTGACCTCGGATATACTTGATGGAATATAAATAAAAACAAAACGTCTTGTAAAATTTATTGTATTTTTGTTATTTTGAAATCACATGTTGTAACATTCATGTCATTAATTAAAAATATTCACAATGTCATTTAAATATTCTATTATAGGTAAACTAGCTTATACTTAGAAGACGTAATGCCATTGATAACTACACGATGGAAATAACTAGCCCTCACTCAGGCGATTGGTCGAGTCATTCTACAGAGGGAACGTATCCCCCTTGATTTACATACAAATATACAATATTTATATTACAAGTTACATGAGCTTGTGTACTGTTTCGACATTCTCTAATATAATGGCATTCATATGGATTACTTATAAAGACTGACTCTTATCATTAATGTATAGATCGTAAAATACATCATGCTCTTTGGCTTGCACGACGATTATTTATAATTATACTACGAAATATTATGAAAAAAAAAATATATATAAGAGATCAATTTAACTGAACTATACAAGAGAGTTTCAGGCAGACGCTACGAGTGTTAGTGTGATATGCTAATTGATACACATTGATAAATCATACACTTAATAAAGTACATTTGAGCCAAATAGCGCAATGAGCGCGGAATAAATCAGACAAATGCAATAACAATTAGTTTGGGAGTTTTTCAGTCTAGTAACATTTGATCATTTGGCAATACTGTTCGAATTTCACATTAACTCTATAAAATAAAAATAATTATATCGTCATAGGAAGACTAAATACGTTTAAGCAGTAATTGAGTAAATCTTATAGGATATTTAAACTTAATTTTGTGCTAAGGAAAACACTTATAAAGTTAATTGTTTAATGATATAAAAGAAATACTGTTGAAAATAATTTCAAGTGCACAAAGTATAACAGAAAGATAACAATTCTAAATGAAATTTGAAATGTACGTAATCAAAAACGCTCTAAAAGACATTTTTGGACAAAAAGATTAAAAAAATTGGAATATAAATTGGTTTAATGGCACCTCAACATTCCGCTTACGTTATAATATACCGTTAAAATAACATGTTATAAAAATTACAATTATGGAGATTCGGTAAAATTATTTAGCAATCTTACGTATTATCTCTATTCTAACATCGGTACGATTACAGTAAGTATTTGCATGATATTTTTACATTGTAGCCTTTATATAGTCGTCATTTATATACAAAAATATACATAAACGTCCGGTCGGAGCGGTTCCTTCGAGCGCCATTGGGTGGAACTTCGCGCCCTACTCTATTAATCTCGTATAAAAATAATGGCTAATTTCATAGAACACCTTGCGGTTAGGTTGAGCTCGCGGAACATCGATTGAGCAATTTACGATAGGGCCTGTCTCACTGCTTCAGTATGAAATATTATCGGGTTTACGAATACGGAAAACATTCGATTCCCGCGTCATATTACGGCTATAGTTGCATCCGTAGCAGTCTCACACCTCCCGACGCACACACTTCACACGCCCCGAAACTTCAAATGTACAATAGCAGCGCGCGCGGGAACTCGAAGGTGGGACAGGCCCCGTCGGTCGGCGTCGCGGGCACCTACGGGTCGCGCTCGTCCGCGGGGGGGTGGTACGTGACGGCGAGCGTGTCGGGCGAGTGCAGCGTGATGGTGGTCTGCGAGGCGACGGTGACGGTCCGGTCGGGGTCGGGCGGCGGCCGGCACACGTAGCCCAGCAGCAGCGGCACGCCGAGCGGCACGCCCGGCGCCAGCGTCACCAGCTCCAGCTGCGCGCCCGCCGCCGCGCAAGCCTCGTACTGTCAGACCTTCTGCGCGGGGCGCATCTCGTACGACTGCGGGTACGCGTTCGCGTACGGCTCCGCTCGCCGCCCGCTCGGCCCGGCCAGGGCGGACGCTGCACGAGAGAATTCAATTAGAAAAAAATGTATGCACCGGGTCCGGACAGACTTAGGACAAGCGTAGAAACCGACCGGGGTCCCGCGGCGCGTAGGCCAGCGGCGGCGCGTAGCCCTTGTGCGCGCGCGCGCGGCGGTGGCCGGGCCGCGGCGCGCGCGCCTCCCGCGCCCCGCGCCGCGCCTCGCCCGCCGCGCCGCGCATGCGCCGCAGCGTGTTCATCGGCCGCCGCAGCGTCTCCGACAGCCGTCTGCGGGGGACGGGCGTTACAGCTCACTTCGAACATCTTTTAAGCGTCACTTTGGGTATCTATTGTACGATATGTACTCACCTCGCCGGCGGTCGCTTCGGATTGGAGGAGGGCGTGTGGACAGCGCAACATTTAACGAAAGCACCCATACAGACGATGAGAGCGACTCCGCCGAGCAGCACGGCCCACCACTGTTCGGTGACCCACGCCTGTACTGTTTGTAAGGTGGCTCGATTGAGGAGGAGATTCTTGAGCCTTACTAGAGGACCCTCGGCGTCTACTGCCCGGCATTTGAGAAATACATCACAGTATCCCTGAAAAATTAAGAGATTGATTAATAAATACTTTTTTCTTAAATAAAAGTTATGTTTATTACTCAAAGGATTCCATATGACTTATTGTCGCAACTCGACCAAGGATTTCCGCGTATGATAAATAAATGTACTTTAATCATTTCAAAATAATTAAGAATTGAATGCAGATATAGATGTTATAATATAATGGCCTAAGTGTTGCTTTGTCTAAAAAGTAAACTATATTTTAATTGTATGTGCTATTTAGAACCTACTGTTTTTTTTATAAGTGACTACCCAACCCGTAAGAGTAGTTCCTCATGTTTTAGAAGTTACCTGGAAGTTATCGCAAGGCGACCCGGGCCTAAGACTGATTCCGCCGGGCGGCAAACCGACGGACTGCGCAAACTCCGCTGTACTTCTACACGAATCCGGATCGGCTCCGGTTTGACACGCCAACTGACAAAGTGCTCTTCGATCCACAACCGCCGTCACTCCGTCGCCGATTTTCGTTGGCGAGGATGATAGGAAGCACTCCTTCATATTCCACGCGAGGCATATCGAGCCACTGCACTCGCCATTGATACACAGCTGCGTGCCTGGAACATTAAATAATCGTTATAATGTTTTAAAAGTTTATTTATTTCATTATTAATTTTATTTTACTAATGGAACTGGCGCAGCAAATTCTACTCGAATGGTCTTCAGAGCTCTCAGGGCGCTTGCTATGTGATGGCCTAATGACTATTTGAAATGGAACGTATAGTTACCATTATTGCACTTGGTGTGGTTCGCCATAGCGCGCGGCTCGGGACACTCGGCAGAGCGGCCGGAGCAGAAGGAGGCGTGACTGCACTCGGTGGCCTCCCGACACGTCTGGTTGTAGGCGGCCGACACGAACTGGCACGTCTGCGACTGGCAGCACGGACCCTGGGATGGACTGAACATTGCCAACGATATAAATCTCTATACTATTATTCAAATCAATTACTGCAGTTTGTAGTTGCGGAGTCTTTTATTACCTGCACTGTGTATTGGCTCTCCTTTTGCAGCCCTTCGCAGAATTGTTTCTTTCGATATCGCTGTTACTGAGCTGACGAGGATAGCAGCATCGATCATTACATTCATTATCGTTGTAACCTGCAAAGATTTTCAATCTTTTATTGAAAAGGCGACAGCTGAATATGGCGACTAAATGTACAAGATGACGTTTCGAAGCGGTCATAAACAAGTTTCGCAAGGCAATGTAGCGTTGATTTTTTAGACTAATAACCCGACTGTATGGTGGCTCGTACTCACCGCAGTCGCATTCCTCTCCGACTTCAACGATCTTGTTCCCGCAGAAGGCGCCCGCGTTCTCCTTGAGACAGTCCCGCTTGCGGCCGTCGCGCACCGCGTCCAGAACTGCGCTAATGTTCCCGACGGAGCACGCAGAGAAACGGCTGTTGTTCGGGCGGTCGCCGGATGTGGCCGACGCGAACATTATGTAGTTCCCCTGTTGTCCGCCCGGACGACAATCCGATGGATAGTCATGCTGTTACAAAAATCAAAAGTACACTTAATGTTTATACTATAAAAACAATATGAGAAGTTTTCCATAATTATTGTTCCAATGTATGGGTTTTAATGAGTTTTTTTCTGACATATGCATTAAACAAATGATGACATAATATTATATAAATATAATGATATCAAAATACACGATGGACAATACTTACTAAATACAAGAAAAATTTAACTTTTTTTTCTATTTTCTTAACAATACGTTTATTATTCAACTAATAGAAGATTAAATGTCAAATCAGAAATTCGTTTCGTATACATGTATACTTGGTACACCTCTAACAGACTGGCAACTAACCGGGGAGCCGAAGTTGTGTCCGATCTCGTGCGCGAGCGTGAGCTGGCTGACTTTGGGCGGCACGCGGCTGTTGTAGTTGACGAAGGTGATGATGCCGGTGTTGAGCGAGCGCTTCGTGCTCTGATACATGCCGCCCGTCGTCTCCGTGTACGTCTTGTACTTCTCGCAGATGCCGCCCGACGCGCCGCTCGCACTCGCCACCCACGCCAACCCTGGACACCAGTTCAGTCATTATGGTCTTATAATCGTTCGTTTACCCTTATTCCGTTTATTTCGGGTGGGCAATGTGTGCAAACGGCATAAAAAATATTTGGGAGAATGTGCTGCCAATCGCATGTCTGACACCAACCTCCCTCGAGAATTCTTTAGCTGGTCGTTTGGTTTCCCTGCCACCATACCGATGGAGATGCGTATACATTCCCGATATTAGATACTCTTAACAGAAAATCGAGTAACACAACTACACAGCCCGTGAGGGGTTCAACCCGCAAAAAGTTAATCAGCAGTTTTTAACGGCTGTAATTAATTGTAATATCAGGTTGTTTGGTTGGGTTTGTTATGACGATTGCATTTACCATTCTTACTATTCTATACCATAGACTACGTCATATAATCACCAATTCACACCGAGAGAACAAAGCCAGCGTGTAGACATTGTCTTAACGGATAAATCGCCGTTCTATCTCTAAAGACAATCGAATACTAATTGCCTCGTCCCGGTATCAATTGTTAACACGTGGATAATATTATCGTGCCCCAAGTATATTGTCTTCTGTATTGTAAGCCTATTGTGAAGACAGGGTGATGGCACTTTCGCTCGGTAATGCATTGCTAAAGCTTTACTGGCTTGGATATTACGATATAACAATACGGTATATCATTTACTATGTTATATCTATACGCCTCGGAATCTGCAGCCGGATATAGATACGGACAGGCAAATGGGCCACCTGATACAAGTGGTCACCACCAGACATTGTCACATAGACACACCACATAGAGATTGGCTATGTAAGAAATGTTAACCGTTCCTTAAATCGCCAATGTCTCACCTACCTTGAGAACTAAGATGTTATGTACCTTGGGCCTGTAGTTACCGGAACACAACAATACCAAATACTGGTGATTAGAAAGAGAATATGTGATGAGTGGATGATACATATATATACATATATATACGATTATATACGTAATAAGCACCTAACAATTTAATGTAACAAGATTGAAATGGCGATATTAACCTCTTTATTCTATTTATTTATTAATATTATTCATATCATATAGTATTCGTTAAAACATCACAAGTCGAGCATACGTGTAACACAAGCTGCAAGGTTCGCTAGATAAATTAAACGTAACAAAGGTACCTAATGTGCCTCCGGTGAAATCCCTGTACGTGAAAACGTACGCCAGACAGAAGTCTTCGTGGTTCCCGAGCGAGTGCAGGTTCAGGAAGTTAGACACGTCGATGTTCTCCAAACAGAACTGGTTCGTTTCGCTCGCGAACGGGTGCGTGTTGCAGGATGAGTCGTCGTCGATCTATGAAAAAAATTTTGTTAAAATTGAAAGTAAACCATATATCTATGTCCACACTCCTAATATACCTCTAAACCTATGTGAAACATGTATTGGAGCGCTTTGGCGGGTGGGACCGATTCGTATGCCGTAACGGTAAACGGCATAATGCCCTAACCACCGCCACCATGTATGGGTGACGCGCATACTTTACTCTTAGAAAAAAATATTAATGAAATTCTGTTTTAATTTATTTTACCCCATTTAACCTAAATATAACTATCAATTTCGATGATTCACATCCAGGCTAACCCGTGACGGCTACACATCGCTTTTTATTCGACCAGAATGTTAATAACTTATTTTTTGCTTGTTACAATGATACGGACACAGTTATATATTTTATATATAAAATAAAATTTCATTATATTATTAAATTAAGACCCTAGACTTTTTCATGTAACAATGATTTTAAATTTAGATAACGGATTTCCGAACGAGAGTTAAATGTTATAATTGTTATCTATTTACGAACTGTACGGAATTAGACAACAGGACAACGACAAATTATAACGTAAAACCTAATCTAAAAAATCAACACGGCATTTTTGTCTCAAGATCTCTTGTTTAATAGCCAATTATAATATCTACACGAATAATTAAAATAAAAAATATATAATCGTATCTATTACCATTAAAGGTAAATACTTAATAATAATTATGTTATATGATTGTATCAAAACGCAAGCACTAGGTTAGTTTGTAGGCATACCTTTATCCTTTGAACCTCAAACTGTATATTGCGGTGTTCCTTACGCCCGTCAAACTTTGTATCTCTGTATATGTAGTTGACCGCGGTCACGTGGTGTGATATCAGGGACAGGATCTCTTCCCTCGTCTTCATGTCGACTTCGCTCTTCTTATTCGGATCTCGGTGCTATAGCACATAATAAACCTTTATATTTTAACCTTAATACTACTTGGTTACTAACACATTGGTGTGTATGAGTTACTTCAAAGGAAATTATATTATTGGAGATTCTTGAGGAGTTCTTAATTGGAGATTCTTAATTTATAAATCGATTTAGAATCAAAATCATCATGAGCTTATATTTGTCAGAATATTTTCTAGATTAAATAAGAATGCTCGAATTTAACGACTCAGCGGCTGTTTACTTGAACATGGTTTTCGCTCTTTCTATCATTATTGATTTGACATTCGAAAGAAGAAGACATAACATTGTTTAACTAATCACCGTAAATATATAGCCATCGCCGCATTCAATTGTAATATTTTACTAATAATAAAACACAATTCAGTTTAATTTTCAAAATTAGTACACTCATTTTGTTTATATTTTTATATCTTCTGTCCTCTCTCTATGTACCTTCTATATATATTAAAAGTAATGCTTATATTAATACTGTAGCATATCTGCTTGGAGCAACAATTACAATTTTTTAAAATAATTGCAATATTATTATTGCTTTAATGATATCAGAATTATTTTTAGCGGGCGCTTTTTTAGAATTCAACTAACCACATTATGTTACCAAATTAATCAAAAAAACAATACGATAGCTCGTCAAATGGCAGAGATATTGATTTCTAAACGAGGACTAAATGCTGCAGCATAAATATTAAAATTTAAATTTAAATTCAATTGTCAATGCGCTGCACATTGATTATAATTGTAATTACTAGTGATAATACTAAGAGCAGATACATAAAATCATTATGTATCACCAACCTAGTCTAGTTGTCTGGTTAGTCTAATGATTGAGTGAATAGGTATTATGATTGACTCATTGTTTTGATTCTTATTATCCCGTTGCTTGCTTATTAGCAATGTTGCAACTCTTGTTACTCGGCTACACAGGGGCAGTAATTCTTTTGTGCATCAGTCTACATCACTTCCACAGTAATAACTTTATAGATGACTAGCTTCCGCCCGCGTGTTAAGATGTTAGATACCCTATGTAATTCTCTGTCCTCTCACAACATGGTTGCCAAATTTCATGATGATCGGTTTACATGTTATGACGTGAAAGCGTAATAAACAAACTCACTTTCGAATTTGCAATATTACAAGTTCTATATTAGAAATGAAATGATTGCCTCTAGGCCGTTTCAATAATGTCGTGAGTGTCCAGTGCTTAGAACGCTTGATAGCCGATGATTGTGGGTTCAAACGCAGTTAAGCCACCATTTTTCTTGTGCTTATATAATTCATCTTTTTCTCGGTGGTGAAGGATAACATCGTGAAAAACATGCTAGACACATGCATGTTATTTCACTATAATTCTGCCACATATATATCTACTAACTAGTAATGGAGCTGCGTGGCGGAATAAGCTCCAAACCATCAAAGCTCAAAAGGGAGAGAAGGCCTTAGACCAGCAATGAGACATTAGCAAGCTGTTACAGATAAATTAACTTAGAGACGTTTTTGGGTCTGTAGTAGTGTAATACATACAATGACTAAAATCAGAATAAACTATTTTGCGCCGGCAACCACGTGCCACGAATAAGCACAAGCAGCGTTACAAGTGTCATTTTGTCTTTATTAATGGAATTAAAATCGTATCAGCGACAAACTTTAGATATAAAATTTAAAATTGTATGTAATTTTATTTATGTACCGGTCCATTTTTCGTAACGATAGACCGTTATTCAATTATCTCAGCTCCAAGTTAGCTGTAATAAGTATCTACGAGTTAGCGACTTACATCCGGGAAGCCCTCTCTCACGTGTCGCCATATCAGCGGGTCGGTCTGTATGTACAAGGAGCACATGTTGCGTATCTTCTCGTCGGGGGCCGCACGCCGAGCACGCGTGTGCTCACCGGAATTAGCGGCGCGCGAATATTTGTTATGGTGAAGGAAATCCCAGTGCCTAAAATTAAGCAAAAAAACAACAGAATGTTAGCTTATTCTTGTACAATGTTCAGCTGGAAGAGCATTTTCTTCTATAGTTTTATATACAATATATTTCCAACTCTTCTCTATTCAAATCGTACAACGATATAGTTTAATTAACTATTCATTGTGATCATAAAATAATTGTAGCAAGTTTAATATTATTACATACTCAAAGAAAATAAGAATGACATTTTTAAAACGATTGTCTTGCTGTGCATTGTTCGATAATGGCTTTACTGTAAAACGTTTAAACCTACTGTTTGTTAACCCTGACTAGTATATTTTTATCCTCGAACATGAAGGATTACACAAGTCTTGTAAAAACATTTCTCTCCTTACACGACATCAAAGCGAATATATCTGCGGACTAAATATATAGCTCGTTATACCTCGAGGAATCGTCCCTGAGGCTATTCGGATGAGGCGGATTTGGTGCGGAAGAGTGATGAGTGTGTGTAGGGGTGACAGAGACTGGTGGCTCGTCGTCTACTCCGGAGTTTTGTATGCGCTCCATCCATTGCACCACTTCGTCTGTCACGCCGCATCCGCCGACGTGACCTGAGGAACAGAATAAAAGATACTCGTTAGAAGGTTTATAGTCTGACAGAATAAATAAGATGCCATAACAAAATGTGATAATACGAGCTGTATTAATCATGAAAATTGAGATAATATTGTAGTCACGAGTTTTAGTTATCGAGACGATTTATTTTCCAAATGTTGCCATTCTGCATGTGCCAACTTTATCTGAAGTTACTTTGTAAAACTATTATTCCGTCTAGACGGCATGAGCATCTCAGACTCGTGCAGTATAGTAGTAGATCTTCTACTTATAAAATCGTTTACTCAGACCATCTCAACGCACAGCCAAGTCTACTGAGTCTAGAAACTTGAACGCTTATTTTACAATGACGTGGTTAAGCATATCCACTAAAAATGGATTTTTATTTATTTCATCTTTAAGGGAAAAATGGGACGGGTAAATTAAATTGAAAATCAACACCGATTCGAAATATTACTAACAGTTACTCTTTTCCATCAATATTTAATTTAATAATTTATGTATGCCAATAAATGTGAAAGTGTTTGTTTATACATTAAACAGTAAAATGACTGAACATTCACGGTATAAAGAAAACATTTTCTGTTTACTACTTAAGTTATGAAATAAATTAATATATTAAATAAAATAAAAAATTCTCAACAAATCGTAACAACATTAGGCAGACTATTAGCGACATTTATATTGCTCCATTTGAGACGAAGGTAACAAAAATGACTAATAACGTCATAAGTAAAAGGAAATTCCAGGTTTTGACGTCCCGTTGTGTCATGCGGATACGATATGACATATACGTGAAACAAATCAATACATTCGAATTTCGCAGCAATCGAACTTGCAGGTCGTAGTGTCTCGCGTAATGCAAGGGAATGTTTTAAATTATTCATGACAAAATCCAAGTTTGCGGTTCGGGTTAGCGCGACGTGAAAATAAAATAAAAACGAAGCGTCCGCCAGCCGTCGCGACGGTATCGCCCATGGGCTATGAATGGAGACGCATTTGAATCATTTTCTTATAGAAGCGCATTGGAGTTTCATATACTTTTCATTGTTTCGATTTCAATTTTGCACGATGCGAATGTAACAATGCGTTGTTTTAATAGCCCTCTTTTATTTCTATACAAATTACAAAAGCTAGTATTATATGTGTAGATAAAAAATAAATACATATTGATATTTGAAATGTATATATTTAATTATAAGTTTTCTCATAAAATGCGTACGAAGCGAATTACAAAGATATATCATTATATTTATATGCTGTAGTTTCCTGTTGTGATTAACGAGTCATCTTATAAGGAACACTCCGTTTGAACGCGGCCGGAAGTCCAGCTGGAATGAACTTAACATAAATCAATCTATCGATAATGTCACACACATAGATTAGTTAGATTATGTTTTAGTACTTGAGGTTTAATTTTTTTTTGTCTAAGATTTTAAAACGATGTTAGTTTGATTTATAGTAATATTATTGTTTTGTAGTATGATTCATCAAGCAATGCTCCTAAATCCACGTGACTTTATACCGTATTGTCAATAATAAAAAACCTCACAAGTTAATTTATTCGAATATTAAGTTTAATTACAATTGTACGGAAATCGTGTTAAATGTAATTAATTGAAAAATAAATACGAGGCATATGCAAGGGAATAGAATATAACAATACTATATATGATTATATGTAATAGAAATATTGCACGTTTAGGTTATCTTTTTAAATATTAATGCATTAATTTGATTTAACTCACAAAGGAGTCTAATATATGATGAGAAATCTAAACAGACACTGAATTATTGAGTTTAATTCATTCAAAGCTACTTACACGAGCAAAAGCACTCGGGGTACACTAAGGTTTTGTTTTTAGAGATAGCAAACGTGTTATTACATTAAAAGCGTGCAGGGGTCAAACTGAATGAAGGGTATGTGGGAGGAGGTAAATAAATAATCACGAATGTTATACAGCCGTGTACGAGTGAATAGGTTATAGCAATTAAATGCTCCAATTAGGCTCATGAGAAACTAATACCCTTATAATAAATGTTCAATTTCAAATAAAAATAAACTTAATCTTACTTAAAGAAAATAGAAACATTTTTGTTCTTAGACAGTGGTACACACAAAATACATATTATGTACTTGAATAATTTTATTTAGCGCAAATAAAACGTAGAGAGGTTGAAGACAAATTGTCAATTATCGTTATTAGTTGTACAAATATCGTTATTAGTATTTCATTACGAAGCACTAATAGCGATATTTGTCGTGTATAATATATGATTATATGTATTTCTCCTCAAAAACGAGAGAGGAGGCCTTTAGCCCAGCAGTGGGACATTCACAGGCTGTTACGGTACGGTATGGTTTTATGTTTGCGCAATGCGAAACATATTTAAGAGAGCGTACGAGCAACAAACAAAAGCAAACGCCTATGGCCATGGTCGATGTAAATGAGGAAAGTTGAACAGAGTTCGGTCGAGGGCCGTTCGCAAATACAAAACATGTGTGCTACCAACTTTTTGACGGGCGAACAAACAAAAAACCCATGAGGAAACTATAACCTGAATGTAACTAACGTTACAATTGTTGAAAAACAAATATCGATTAGTCAGAAATTGTGGTACATCTGGTAAGCCAAAGCTGCAATTCATACTCTTAAAAATGTGTATTGCAAAATGACAGAAAAACATAGGGTTTAAGTCAGGTGTAAATGATTATATTTATTAATAGTAATACGAATGTTTTATTATTCATAGCAAAATCATAAATACATTTCTATTGAAAAGATAAAGTCTGATCAGAAATTCTATACTCGTTTTTAATCTAGACACAAGGTGACAGTATAATTGAGTTACCCGAGCCTCGGAGCGGAGGGCAGGGCTCTGTACGTAGTTCTATTGTAAATTAAAAATCGCATGAGAACACTAATGATGCCCTCATAACGTAAATATGATATTTGAATGGGCTAGGCAGGCTGGCAGGATGGCTAGGCATTATCGCGGCGAGATGTACGCCCGCAGCCAGTAATTTCCGTTATCTGGCGGCCGCGTATAGAAGCTTCGTTAAAATGCAGTGCACCGGATGCGAAGCGCCAATGTGCGCTAACACGACATATAGCTTTAAAAAAATACCACGACTATTCAGCGGTTTTTAATTTTAAATCTCCCTTGCGCTAGCTTTGTTCTTTTTTTTGTCGTTCGGCTGCTACACAGTTATGATAGCTGAATATGGTATACCTACTAACTAAAGAAGAGTAAAGATAAAAAATGTTAGATTGACGTATACCATCCGATTTGTAAATAATTCTGCTATAATATGAATTACAAACAGTTTTATTAATATATAATACAACATCATTCCACTTAATTACTTACATCATATACTTTAATATTACTTCCAAAGTACATTCCGCGAATCCATTGATATCGCGACAATTCATGTCAAAGTTGTTTATTTGTCCTTACTCCTCTTGTGGTTAGAAAACGCTATAATTCCGTACGTTTTTGTATGTGTATAAAAAATTTAGTAAACCTTTTTCTTTAAAAATAAATAAATACAAACGACAATCTATGTCTGGATTTTGTAATGTAATTGATTGTGTATATTATATAATAATGTAGGTGGTAATAAAAATATGCTAAAACATTTTTTTACGTTCAAATTAAGCAGAGCCTGTTCTATGGAAACCAAACAACTGATGTACTACATATATGATGTACTACTTTTATTTTGTAAATAACTACTGATATAGATAATTACACCCAGACTCAGGACAAACAGACATGTTCTTGCACATAAATGTCTGTCCTCGGTGGGATATTTTGCTTTATTTTAGTTACATTTTGTTTACATTTAACCAATTAAGGAATCGTCCAGCTGTCTCTGCCATAGATTTAAAGCGACACAGTAAATTAAATTGATTGAGGACGGACTTTAATCAGCTTAATTATGGCTTCAGACGCTTGTGTTGAATCGAGTTTGGTCATCTGTTATTATGTAGTAATTCTGCTATAGAACAAAATCAACGTCATGGTACAAAAAGTTATTTATGATTAACACAAAATATCTTCAAGCTAATAAAAATAGTATGACGGCCGGTGAATGATAAAAAAAAAGAATATTGTTAGTCTGCTATTATCGACTATTATTACATTATATATTATTAAAAACCAGTATAAAAATAGGGTTTCCTTTTATTTATTTTAGAAATGTAGACGACACTGCAAAAAGTATAACCACTTTTGGAACCGTAAATGCACCACAACCACGGAATTACCTTTACCTTTTAAAGAAAATTAACTTGCGCCTGTTATTAGAATTACACTGACTCACTTACTTTTTGGCGTTGAAACAATTGGTATAATAAATTCCAAAACTCTCATCGGAATAATCATACATAAAAACTCTTAGTCTTCTGAATCGTGTGAAAATATTATACTTAATAATAACAAAAATCCACCAGATAAATCAAGATCTATGCCGATTTTTTTTTGTTAATCACAATTTAAATTGATTACTTAGAAATTAAAAGTAAATATCTCTTCTTCTTTATAAGCCCGTCGAGGTTTTAATTAAAAGTTTATTCTTCAATAAAGCTTCTACGTTAAATCTTTCTCAAAAATAACTCAGTATCTACAATTTAAGTTCTTACAAATTCTTATTGTGTCTTTAAATATGTCGTTAGTTGATGTATATGTATAGTCTTTCTCTTTCTTACATCAGTAACTTCACATTCTATATTGAATATAAAATAAAAGCATTGAGATACTATACACCGCTATACAACGTTTATTAAGGATGGTTAGAGTTTAGCAATAGATTCAGGATATATTTTATATATATATTCTTTTTATTTGATATATGTAACAACGTAACAGCCTGTGAATGTCCCACTGCTGGGCTTAAGGCCTCCGCTCCCTTTTTGAGGAGAAGGTTTGAAGCTTATTCCACCACGCTGCTCCAATGCGGATTGGTGGAATACACATGTGGTAGAATTTCAGTGAAATTAGACACATGCAGGTTTCCTCACGATGTTTTCCTTCACCGTAAAGTACGAGATGAATTATAATCACAAATTAAGCACATGAAAATTCAGTGGTGCTTGCCTGGGTTTGAACCCACGATCATCAGTTAAGATTCACGCGTTCTTACCACTGGGCAATCTCGGCTTTTTTTTATTTGTAATAAAATTATACTATAAATTGTATTGGCTTTGGTTTTTTTAAACTATATTTATGATTAAAATTGTCGTAATTATTTAACGGATATGAATGAACAAATGACTTATGTTTTGGTTAATAAGTTGAAATTAAATTGATGTACCTATTTCAAACAAAAATACAAGGCTAAAATTTAAAACACAAGAACACATAATATGATTAATATTAATATACATAAAAAAATGTATAAAAATAATATCTTCTTTTAAAGGATGTAATATAGTATAAGTATCTATAAGGATGTTTGGGAACTCACAACGTAAGGAACACACCACCACTGTATTTAAACTCCTTTATTCTCCTCAATTTTACTTGCCGATACAAATCGCTTCCGAGTATAAGGTCTAAGAAAAGAATAACTTGACAGCGCGATTTAACTGGCATACAGCGCCATCTATTATTGACTTAAGGAACTAAAATAAAATGAATACATTAAATGAACAAACATTCCGCCCACCAAGGACTTGTCCTTCAAGTTACAATACACATACAATAAAAAATAACATACTCGGAAGGTGTAATAAGTAGCAAACTTAACTAAAATCTAACACAATCAACCAAACAGCTAGTACATAGAAGATATGACTCAAAAAATTAAGACATTCATTTAACTCATTTTAATTACAGTATGGCTTTACACACCCAACAAAAAGTAAAGTTAAGAAAAAAAAAAAAAAAATACAACTCAAAAAAAATCTAATGAAAACAAAACGCAAAGAAAATAAAACTATAGTAACATAAACAAACATTGAATACATTGGAAATTATAACCGCCCACCGTGACAATATCATATTTATTTTGTTAAAACACTAACTTTATGAAGTGGACGTTTAATATATCCATTTTTACATTTTACGGTAACGACTCTTGTGATATCATCACGGCCAGGATGTTTTTTAACAATTTTTCCTAAGAGCCATTTAGAGGGTGGCAAAAAATCGTCTCTTAACACTACTACATCATTGATGTCAGGCTCTGGGTTTTTCTTGTTCCACTTATATCTATTAGCTAAAGTTAACAAATATTCTTTCGACCACCTTTTCCAAAAATCGTTAACCATTTTTTGAGTTAAATGCCATCTTTCCAGACCAGTACATTTTTTATCAGAATAATCAACATCAGTTACATTAAGAATGGGTTCTCCTATTAAGAAATGACCTGGTGTCAGTGGGAGTAGGTCATTAATGTCGTCGCAAAGTACGGATAAAGGACGCGAGTTTAGACAAGCCTCCACCTGTGTCAGTACTGTAGATAATTCTTCGTAAGTCAGCGTGCTATCACCAATAACTTTACGTAAATGCGTTTTGACAGACCTTACACCTGCCTCCCAGAGGCCTCCGAAATTTGGAGCATGAGGTGGAATAAAGTGCCACCTTGTATTCTCGAAGGTCAGCAAACGGGATATCTCACTCGGTAACTCAGAACGTGCGTTGTGGAACATTTCATTTAGTTGTTTCTCGGCTCCAACAAAATTTGTACCGATGTCACTGTAAAGATCTTGACAGTGACCACGTCTCGAGACAAAGCGTCGAAAAGCAGCAATAAATGCCTTTGCACTCATATCCGTAACCACTTCTAAATGAATGGCCCGAGTAACCATGCAAATAAATAAACATATGTATGCTTTATATGACTTAGCACCTCGTCCAGGAGAAAATCTTATATTTATGGGACCAGCATAATCAACTCCAGCGGATTTGAATGGTTTACTAGGCTTTAGCCTCACTCCTGGAAGTTGACCCATGAGCTGATTAGATGCCTTTGAGTACCTAAGACATATAACACATTTCCTGAAATGTTTCTTTACCAACTCTTTTGCTCTTACTATCCAATACCGTGTCCTTAAGAAATTTAACATAAGCTGTGGTCCGCCATGCATGGTTTTCTCATGTGCATCAGAGATTAATAACCTACTAAGGTGACTCTTAGCAGGAATAATCACTGGATGTTTCATGTCATAGCGTATATCAGCCTGTTCTAAACGTCCTCCAACCCTCATAATCCCATTGTTATCTAAAAATGGGTATAAGTTGGAAAGACCACTCTTCTTAGATGTTTCTCCCTGTAATTGTATCTGCTGTATTTCTTGTTGATATTCAAAACTTTGAGCTTGTTTAATGCATATCTGTAAAGTCTGATTTATTTCATCAATAGTAACGTGTCCTGGTAATTTTCTCCGTTCATTTTTTGGCAATAGCAAGTTAAGAAATCTTCGACAAATTGATATCACTCTCAACATTTTATCTAAATTAGAAAATTTAACCCAAATAAAGTCCTCCTCACTCTGTGTATTATACGCTGTCAAACTTCTTACTTTTTCTTCTTCCTGTGTGTCAATATCTATTAATTTTTCAATATCAATTATAGGTTTTGATAACCAGCTTGGACCGGACCACCAAAGCGGATGATCACGTAGATCCCTACATCTCAGCCCCCTCGATGCGCAATCGGCTGGGTTCATGTTCGATTTTACGTACCCCCATTGAGTGTACTCAAGCATTGTCAATATTTCCGACACCCTATTACTTACAAAAGTCGCCCAACGACATGCAGGACCTTTTAGCCACGCTAAAACAACAGTTGAATCCGTCCAGGCAAATAAATTATCTTTGGGTATGTTCATTACGATGGACACTTCATACAATAATTTTGTTGCAAGAAGTGCACCGCATAACTCTAATCTGGGGATTGATGACTCTTTGTCTATGGGTGCGACCTTTGTTTTAGCTGAAATCAATTTTACGTAGACATTTCCCTCACTCATAATTCGAATGTAAACTGCCGCGGAATAAGCTGCCTGTGACGCATCAGAAAAAACGTGTAACTCTGTTTTACAGTCGTTAGAGTAATTTAGCCATCTTGGAATTATGATATTTTTAACGTCAATTAAATCTTTTCGAAACTGTAACCACTCTGTTGTTAAATCTGTTGTCAATTCTTCATCCCACCCTAATTTAGATTTCCATAATTTTTGAATAAAAATTTTGGCTGTTATAACTATTGGCGCAATCCATCCTATTGGGTCATATAATCTCGCTATATCTGATAGAACTTGACGTTTTGTCACAGGCACCTTAGGCTCGGGTAAATTTATAGTATATTCGAAATTGTCAGTGTTCCGATTCCAACAGATACCTAATACTTTTACCATGTTGTCTGCTTTAATGGGTACGTACTGATTAGATCGATGTTTATCCTTATCAATATATTTTAGTAAAATGTCCGAATTACTGCTCCATTTTTGAAGCTGAAATCCTCCTGAATTCATTAAACTATTCATCTCATTGTAAATTTGTATGGCTTCTTCTAAATTATCACATCCGGTCATTAGGTCATCAATATAATAATCTCTTTTTGTGATAATGGTTGCAACTGGATACTTAAGTGATTCTATTTCGGCTAAATGCTGTAAAGTCTTTACCGCTAAATATGGTGCACAGGCTGTGCCAAATGTTAAAGTTAATAATTTATAATCTTTGACTGGTTCATCAGGACTATTTCTCCATAATATTCGCTGAAAATTTGTGTCTTCATCATGTACCCTTACCTGCCTATACATTTTAACTAAATCAGCCACTATGCAAATTCGATGCTTCCTCCATCTCAACAGAATATGTCTCAAATCTTGCTGCAGCTTTGGTCCAATCAAAAGATCGTCATTTAATGATACATTGTTGATTCCTTTCGAAGATGCATTAAAAACAACTCGAACTTTCGTTGTCTCTTTATCTTCACGTACAACCGCATGATGAGGAAGATAGACCGCGTTTGGGTTATTAAGATCTTCACTATCTACCCGTGACATATGATTCAAGGCTAAATACTCTTCCATGACTTTCCTATAATCATTGTACAACTTATCATTCTTCAACAATCTCTTTTCTAAATACAGGAGTCTTCTTAACGCAATTTCTCTTGACTTGCCATATTGACATTTTGGATCTTCTTCAGTGAACGGTAACCTCACAACAAATCTACCATCCTTATTTCTCTCTGTAGTTCTGTTATAAAACTCTTCACAGTAAATTTCTGTTTTAGTTAACCTTTTCTCCAGACTATTCGGCTCATTTTCTATCTCCCAAAATTGTTTCAATAGGTCATCTTCTCTAACATTAACATGCATACTTATAACTTTCTCTCTCTCACTGACTAAATCTTGCGACACTCTTCCGGACAAAATCCAGCCAAGGATTGTATTCTGAGCTATGAGATTTCCTTGAGGATTTTTGATAATTCCAGTTAATATCACTTCGCTGTAAACCTCAGCTCCAAGCAAAATATCGATTTTGCTTGGTGTTCCAAATCCAGGATCGGCTAGTGCAAGGTTCTCGTGTTCTAACCAATCTGGTGTATTAAAATTACTTGTTGGTAGTACTGACGCAAGTGTAGACATTATGTACGCATTGACCTGAATTTGATGATCAGAATTATAATGTGGTTCTATTACTAATGAAGTCTCATAATTTATTCGCATCTGACCATCCCCTATTCCTGACACCAAACCATTAATTGGCTTACGTTTTAACCCAAGTAATTGTACTGCAGTTTCTGTGATAAAAGAGGCTTGTGAGCCCTGATCAAGTAACGCTCGTATAGTATATTTACTTCCGTTTCTTGAATTAGCTTTAACAACCGCTGTTGCAAGTAAAACGCTGTAACGATGTAAATCTCCCTTCGCAAAATTCGCTACAACTTTTGTTTCAAGAGGAGTGTGTGAAATTTGTTTCTCTTTCTCTTCCTTCTTCTCTACGTAGTTTGTGTTTCCTTGTAAATCTTCCCTCTCAAAGTGCAGTAATGAGTGATGTCTTTTTCCACACCGACGGCAGCTTTTCGCTTGTCGACATCGGCTAACCGGATGAGTATTCGATAAGCAATTAAAACATAGACCTGTTTTCTGCACAAAGTTTTGTCTCTCTGTCACCGTCTGCTGTCCAAATTGCTTGCAGTTAAAAATATAGTGTGTTCCTTTGCATAAAGTACAAGTAGGATCTTTCGGCTTATGATTGTCTTGAAGCGTGGTATGAAATGATTTTGGTCTTGGTATAGGTCGTGCGGTATTGGAAGCATGTGATATAGGGTTCTGTTTTCCGGATTCAATCATTTCTAAACTTCTGAAACGAGACTCTAAAAATTCAACAAGTTTCAACCATGATGGTAGTTCATCTGTAGCACGACTTTGTAAATATTCCCATTGCTTACGAGATTCCACATCTAGCTTCGAAACCACAAAATACACTACAATAATATCCCACGTACTCACGTCGACGCCTAAATTACTAAGACCCTTCAAGCAGGAACTTGTTGTGTCTAACAACGATTTAATGCCAGCCGGTGACTCATTATGTAAGGATTTTTGTGAGAAAAAGGTTTTTAAAATCGCATTACAATTGTATCTTTTATTATCATATCTTTTTGTTAACTGTTTCCAGGCTTCTGTATAATTTAACTCAGTTGTAGCAAAATTTCTAATCAACGCTTCAGGCTCTCCAGAAAGACTTCCTTTTAAATAGTGAAGTTTTTGCACATCCGACAAACTTTTATTATTATGAATTAAAGATACAAACATATCATAGAAAGTTTGCCATTCATTGTATTTGCCGGTAAACGTTGGCAATTGAATTCTGGGCAATTTAACTTCGTAAATGTTTGGATTCGTGGGCGCGGAGCTATTTTCTGCATCACTAGCTGTTTTCTTTTTAGCGAGAATTAAAGCAAGTGTTTCTTTTAGAATACTTCTATAATTGACATAAGTTTCATAAAATAAATCATATTTCTTGGATGTAAAATAGCTTTCCTTTTCTTTTTGCACCTTATCAATTTTTGCTACGATATCCTTATGGCCTTGTCTGAAGTCATTCCATAGTTGCTCTACATTTTCTAATCTTGTCTCTAAATATGCTTCCTTCATTCGGTCTCTGGGCGACTTCTTAAAATTAGCTTCTGATTTCAACAGTTGTTTGTAAAATTCTTCCTGTGTCGATAACATTGCCTCCATTTTTTATAACAAAATAACAATCCAATTAAAAAAACTATTTGTCTCAGAAATATTCGCTACAATACTGTTGACTATAAATGCTGTCAATTCACTGCAATTTTCTTAAGTCCAATATTAATAAAAATTTTACAAGTCCTTAAAACATTTACTTAAAATCTAGTAAACACAAATTGTTTAAGTCCAAATTATTAATTTTTCTATGTTAATATTCACTTGAAATTTTTTAAGTTAAAAATCACAAGAAATTTGCTAAGTCCAAAAAGGTACAAAATATTCTAAGTTATTAGTCACTCCAAATTTTCTAAGTTAATATCACACAAATTTTTCTAAGTCCAAACAACGTCTCAAATATTCTAAGTTAATATTCACTTGAAATTTTCTAAGTTAAAAATCACAAGAAATTTGCTAAGTCCAAAAAGGTACAAAATATTCTAAGTTAATAGTCACTCCAAATTTTCTAAGTTAATATCACACAAATTTTTCTAAGTCCAAACAACGTCTCAAATATTCTAAGTTAATATTCACTCATAATTTTGCAAAGTTAAAATTCACTGAAATATTCTAAGTTCAAGATAGATAAAAATTTTCTAAGTCCACAATAGTCTTTAAATTTTTCTAAGTCCAAATCAAATCGCTTCTAATTTACTGTTTTTAACTTTAACTATTACTTTTTAAAGTCCAATTTCGTACTTACAGTTTATTGTCCTTAGAATATCACTTGCACCACTTACTATTACACTATGTCACTCACTGCACTATCTTCAGATTCTGTTTCTTCCTCCTCCTCCTCCTCCCGGGTTTCGGCACCAAATGTTTGGGAACTCACAACGTAAGGAACACACCACCACTGTATTTAAACTCCTTTATTCTCCTCAATTTTACTTGCCGATACAAATCGCTTCCGAGTATAAGGTCTAAGAAAAGAATAACTTGACAGCGCGATTTAACTGGCATACAGCGCCATCTATTATTGACTTAAGGAACTAAAATAAAATGAATACATTAAATGAACAAACAAAGGACATATGCCACTATGCAATTATGTGTAAATACACAGTGGCATATGTCCTTATATTTTTAATGAGAAAAATTGACACTCCCAATTGTCAAGTATATGGTATAATATATGATGTTTCACACTTGTCAACAATGCCAATGTGTTTGTAACCACAATTTGAAAGAAACACTAAAATATGAACTAAATTAAAATTTTATGAATATTGGTATTTTTAATTCTATTCTTAGTAAACCTTCGAGTATTTCGGCAATTAAAGTATATGTTATTGATTCTCTCAAACTGAATTAGTCTTAGTTTTTGTGCCGTTTTTTGTTTTAATTTAGCGTGTAACAATCGGGGCAACATATAGGCTGCCTACAAAGGCCCCTTAAAAAAAGAAAAAAAAAGGATCTATAAATATTATAGTATAATGTATTTCGTAAGAAACAGTAGCACCTACTTTGTCAATCCTTACTAATATTATAAATCCGAAATAATTTGTTAGTTTTGTCATGGTGAATCAAAATATTAAGTACCTCGTAGGAGTTCTATGGAGATAGTAAAAAAAAAGCAGCCCCAAATTAAACACAAACACGCAATTAAACTAAGGAATTGGACTTAGCTCGCCAATCCGGTATTTAAACTAATAGAACTGCACCTCCTATATTTACATAGTAAGAGCACATCAACTATATATATAAACTTATCTCTACATTTTTCGAAGAATTCTTGTCAAACAATTTAACAACGTGATTTAACTTTCCTTTACGTCTCAAATTCTTACGAATGTACCATTTTTCCAAGCATGACTTGAGGCTTGAGACTTGTTATCCTGAAATACATATTCGGAGTATACTCTCAGGGAATGAAATATTCAGGCAACTTATTTGTAATGTGCTTAAGGTTACGTCGTTCTATCGTAACAGAAAATACACGATGTTCAAACTCGTTTATTGTATTTGTTCAGAGCCGAGATAGCCCAGTGGTTAGAACACCTGAATCTCACATCTCATCATTTCGGACCAGGACTACTGGAATTTACATGTGCTTAATCTGTGTTTATCTCGTGCTTGGCGGTGACGGAAAACATGATGAGGACCGTCGTGTGTTGCATGACAATCTGCTACATGTATATCCAATATCCACCTCCATTCTGCATTGGAGCAGCATGGAGGAATTAGCTCCGAACCTTCACAAACGGAGACTAGGCTTTAGCCGAGCAATGAGACATATACATGAGCTGTTCTTATATTTATATATATATATATATATATATATATATATATATATATATATATATATATATATATATATATGTATTGTGTTTTCTTTAGCTTAAAATACTTTACAGGATGGGGAGGTACATGTTTACATTCACTTTGTCAGAATATAAATTGCTTTACAGAATGAACCTAGTATCCTGTCGAGCTAGTCTTTCATATTCAAATGGAAACTCAATAGTGAACGTATAAAAAGGGGCAAACCCCAATACAAATGTCCAATAAGCCGTAATGAAAACAAATGCAGTTCAACACGACCCTTCCTGTTTGCTCAATAACTATCTATTTACGTAAAAGGGTCTTTTCAGATCAAATTAAATGTTTACGCATGAATACACTCTATGGCCATTCAATTTTTTAATTAGCGATCTAGTTTAATCAATGTGTTTTTTTAAAAGAGAACTAGGTACGCTCTTTTTCTGTAAACATTTTTTGCGCTACCAAGATTTGTATGCTAAGTTGGCAAAAATGCAAACGATGACGACGCCGAGAAATGTTGTTGACGTGAAATTACCATTTCAGCCTACGGACCGATGAATATGTATTACGTAACACAGAATCGGACCGGTTTGATGACAATAACGTAAACTGAATCGAAATACATTTAAACGTTCAAATCCGAGGAATGCGAGCGAATGGTGAATGTCAGTTGTTCTTTGAGCATAGCTGTACCAAAATTATGACAAACAAAGTTATCTTAAAGCCACCGTAGCGTGGGTAAGACTCGAGAATCGATTTCAGAACAAAGGACACCATTTTCTCTGTCACCCATATTATTATTATATACTTCGAGTTTACTTCTAGAAAGGTAGTTTTGTTTTCTATTAAACTTACTCGGTAAGTTTAGATGAATAATCATTTTGAGATCATGTCGAATTATTAGACACAGAAGAATCAATTTGTGCAGAACTGCTTCAAGGCCAATTTAATTTCACTGTAATTTGATTATTATATATTTAGACAGGCTTATAATGATATTATGTGTGTATGTAGTTTTAGAACTATATCATTACAATTTATACAATTCAATTCTAAAATTTAATGTATGAAAATGGAAGGATTTAAAAATATAAATTATATCATTTCGTTATATAAAAATATAACTTTTCTATAAGGATTTAAAAGGTTTGTTGTAAAAATAATCATAAACGAAACATGCAACTTTTTTTCGACTGACATGTATGTCTTTATGCGTACCTACAACCCGCATTGGAATAACATGCTGGACAAGAGGTTATACTTTACTTCGTAAAATATATATATCAGCAGGCAACAAGTATCTATGAAGGCCAATTGATACAAATTAAACATGAAATTATCAGTTCATGTGCTTTGTAATCAATTATAGCGAATTTTCAGTGTAGCAATCAGACGATTAGCGTACAGTCGCGGCGCAAATAAGATTAAAGTTTGCTAAGCGACCTTGCGTTGCAATTCATTTGCTGCGCGACATACTGTGGCGAAACTTGCACGGCGTTGGCTCCGGGAGTCATCTACGAACTAGCCTTACTTCATAATTTCGAGTTTTAATTTCATTGCACATTCAACGCACTCGCTACGTTATTTAATAGCAAAACATATTCAAAAACTACTTAAATTAATTTGGTTACGCTTTTTATTTTTCATATTGACATTGACATACATTAGTGGGTTTCCAGTTGAAGACAAAGTATTATCTAGTAAATAATAGCATGTTATAATTTTGCAATTAATATACTTAAATATTTTTTTATATATTTTATTTGAACTTTAATCGTGATTATAGTGCTGTCATAGTCATGAGTGTTAGTTGCAACTTTCAACTCTGTAGAACCATCAGGCAAAATTCTAAAAGATATTATCCCGGATAAAAGCGAATTTAGGATATGAAAAGATAATATCATATTATGTTAATATTTATATTGTTATTTTATATATATATAGATATATAAAGATATATAATGAAAAGTAAAAACATAAATGTAATAGATACAGTTATTTTAATACAAAATATTTTCCGAACTTAAATGCTGCTTTATTGTTATTGCTGTATTACTGCAATGACAATAAAATTATTGTAATATAATTTAACAAGACAACTCATTTTGGTCTAGGTTTAAATTATTGGCTTGCGAAATCCGACCGTGATAAATAAACATTTAGATGAAGTAAATAAATTGATTTGAAACGGATTTTACGTTTTGTAGTTGTTGCAATGTGTAATTTGTTTATATAAATATCACGAATACATAAAAAATATATTATTACGTATTTATTTTTATTACAAAAACTACATCCTGATTCACATAATTTATTTTATATCGTTCACTTAGGGTAAGCAAAAAATCTGCGCGACAAATTGTCCGAAGTCGGGCGCGGGTTCGCACCGTTACGTCAAGAGCAATTTTGCATGATGTATTGTGTCGTATTTTTTTTGGTCTGCATAAAATAACTCTTTTATCTCAGGAAATTCATTTCACGTTAAAATAAAACAGAAGGCACACTTTATGCGACAAACATTTGACAAGCCAGTAAGTTATTTTTGAGAGAGTTCAGTTCTATTAAATGAATAATAAAAAAATGTTCTCATAGGAGTAATAGCAGGACGTCGCAGCGGACCTCATTTTCTGTAAAAAAACTAAAACCTTTCGTAGCTTACTGTTCTGAAAATATCATTTTAACCAATGATTACCATGCATGTTCATGCTCTATCACTAGGGAACTTACCATGCCTCCTGTGCGCGTAGGGGTCGACCACGTCTCCTTCGCGGTATATGACGGAATGGACTCTGGTACGAGTGCCGTTAGGAGGGAAATAACGACGTGCGTGCTCAACGTAGTAAGCGCCGTCGTTCAACACAATCTTGCCCTCGAACACACCATCGGTCACCGAGCCAAACACCGTCGACTGCGGTTCATCTGTACAAAAGAAAAAAAAATGTTATTGCTATTGATACAAGAAAATGTGTGCGAACAATTACTATTTGCAAGAAATATTCATTCGATGGTAATGACATAGACATAGTCAGTTTGTTATATTATTTATAATTTTCAACTACATATTTAATTACATATCATTTCATTGTAATATTTTCACGTTAGTTTATTTAAATATGTGAGTACTTTATTATTTAAAACATTTTAAAAAAATATATAAATGGGTTAGAAAAATCATTAAATGGATAATATAGGTACGGTGATAGATATATTGGTGCAATATTCTGTCCAAAATATACACCGGCTGTCGAAATTACTCCAGTGTTTATACGTGTGAATCCTACTAGGATGTAAGACGTGTGAGTATTTTTTAGAGTTGGGTCGATTCTATAATTTCCTATAAAATGTGCAAATAAGTGACAATGACCGCTATTGATCAAACAACGTTCTGCCTATTGTCTCGAGTTAAACAACGAATAAAAAGCGGTCAAGTGCGGTCTGACCGTAAATTTAAGTAGCTCGTTACGCAGCCACGATCTGCGCTTCGCTATATTCAAGTCATCCTGCTTTAACATCTTTTTTATAGGCAGTTTTCATTTTCAGCACAAGAAAATTGGTCCCAAGAAATAGGTTGTATTTAGTAAATTAATACTGTTTAATTGACGGGGACGTTTGGCACTGGTTGGCTGTGATGAAGGGATCATCACAATGTTACGAGATTATAGTTGTAAATTCATGATTACCGTGTCCACGAGCTAACGGTACATAATATATAATTGCATGAAACATCGACCATAGGAAATTATTTATTCATAATAATATTTAATAATAATATTTTTTTCATAAGAACTTCATTATACGTTCGGTGAGTAACAATCTAAATCCATGCTAAATTCTAGTTACAAAATTGAAATGTCATTACGGGTATATAAAATACTATTTAGACCGGACGGTACATCCCGTCGTCAGAGATAGTAAAATGAGGGGTTTTCCCCAACAAATTTTATAATTATTTTAAAACAAAAAATAAATTCTACTTAATACAATAATCATCGAGCTAAGCGCGCTATCTGCCTGTATCTTGGCACTGTGTTGCTATCTGTTTTCCTACGCCTTTATTTCACTCATTTATCTTGACTTCTTTATTATTTCTAAGACTTATTATCTAAGCTGAAAAGTATTACGTGCAATTCATATTTAAAGAAAATATTGTGTTTTTATTTATTCCCAAATTTTAAAATATAAATATATTTACTTTCTTTTATCTATTAAAGATTTATTGTCGACTTTGTTTCTGTAGACAATTTTAATATTTTAAAAATAAAAAAAAAAAATTTTTTGTATGTAAGTATTGTATGTATTATAAATTAAAAACCGTCAGGACCGAACATTTTTATCAAAAAGTTATCCAAAAATATGCAACGATATAGCGTTTGTCCGCCATGAAACTAGCAACCAAAAAACCATACTATAAAAAAACAAAAAAATTTGCTTGTTTATAATATTAGTAAGATTCACTAAAATTACACCCATTACAGATAACGAATATTTTTCTATATTATTTTTAATTGATGTTGTCCTGACAGAATTCCATGCCGATTCCACCATTCATAAACGGTGACTGGCAGAATATGCAGGCTTGTATGCGCAAAAACTCGTGTATTCTATATTCCCTCACTCCCATCCTGTCAGTCTGATGGCAATCCGATACTGCTAGCAGGAGACGGAGAGAAAAGAATTGAGAGAGGGGGGGGAAAAAACTAGGGGCAAATACCGACAAATCATTAGGCCAACTGCTTTTCTTGCTCAGGAATACCCACTACTGTACAAGCTAGCCATTAGACAAATAAAGCAGTTATTTTATATTAAGCTAACATTAAATGATGCAAGCATTGGTGCGATTTATATATATATATGTAAAGTCATATATATCTATGGTATAAAGATGGTTAAGTCATTTTATAACAGCAATAAAATTGTATGTAAGATTTTTCCAGTAGATTCCTTATTGACAATCTATAGAAAAAATC
Organism: Nymphalis urticae; assembly: GCA_905147175.2. Lineage (NCBI taxonomy): Eukaryota > Metazoa > Arthropoda > Insecta > Lepidoptera > Nymphalidae > Nymphalis > Nymphalis urticae. Next base: position 12,533,087 of record LR989983.1, read on the forward strand.
TATAAATAAAATACCTACACACAACAACTACAAGCACCCACCCACATGTTCAAAAGATTTCTCGTTATTTTTTTATTCGCAATCGATTTGGCAGAATAATCTTCTTTGGTAGCTATTTGTTTAACGGTTCATATTATTTATGTTTATCACCAGCTGTAGAACATGTTTAAGATGTGTGGAATAAATAAGGAAATACAATTTCTTTACCCGTTTTAAGTAATTATTCATATTCTTATATACGTCTCAAATTAAACGTATAACTTGTCTTTGTGAGCCAAAGGGGACGCTTACATACTACAACATTCTGTATTATTTTGAAGGCAAAATGCAACGAAGAAATACAACGTAATCCTATACTTCCACGTGTATACTGCGAGACAAATTGTGACACATATCCGACTACACGTGAAAGCTATTGCAAGATGCGAATCCTTACGAGTAAAGTATGACAAAGGGGGATTACAAATTACAAAGAAATATAAGGTACCCTCATTTTAATTCCATATTTGCACTTAATAGCAAAGGGTTTAATTTTTAAGACCGCATAATTTTTTTAATTTAAATTATAAAACCACGCCATTTAAATATAAAAACGATATTAAAACTTTTGAATTGACATTGTATATTAGATTAGAAGACAAACATTCACCTAAAAAATTAAAAGAAACTCATTCATTACTCATTTTATTAATAATAATTATTAACAATTAAAAATAAATTCCCCAAATTCAAATAATATCTATAACGAAATGAGTAGGGTTGCACTTAAGTTTATAATCGAAATAGTTGTACCTAACTGCCGAAGGTTTAATACGGGTTCGCTGAGTTGCCTCGCAAGTATCCCGGGTAATCGACCAACGCATATTGGGTTGCATGAATTATTACTTCATCACGAATTGGAACTTACTATCAATTTTAACTGTCCAAAAATTTATAATTGTTTTAAAATCTTTAAGAAGGTTTGGTTCGCCATTACATAATATGTATTATTTATTCATAAAGTTATTCTTGATATATATGTACTTAATGAAGGCAATAAATAAATAGAAGATGAAAGTTTAATGGCAGCTCTTCATTTTTGTTGATAGAATCGTAAATGAGCTGTTAGTCGTTATAGAGGTTTTTTTTTCAGCGAACTAACTTATCGCCTCGACGAAAGAGTTAGAAGGTACAGCCAGAGTATGTAACTCAAATACTACATCGATATATACATAAATACATATATTTAAGTTCATTAAATCTTACATTATTCTGAATCAAAATTTTAGATTTGAAAATTTATTTTCTATTCAGCGTTCATAGGTCTAAGAAATGATAACCTAGTTGATTTTTTTTAAATAATCAGATAAATAAGTTACAACCCTAAATAAAAACCCCAGGTCTTATATTAATTCAGAATAAATAGTTGTAAAATATTAGTTATGAAGTTTTAATTCAAATTTAATTGTATAAAATACTTATAACATAAAATAAATATAATGTATCGATTTCGGCCATGGCGCCGATTCTCAGCGGAGACTAGTCCCCTACTACCACGATTAGTTAGAAATATTATAGTGCTCAATTATGTGCAGTCTTTTTTCAATTTCATAGTCCGATTAGACGGCAATCAGTTTAGCCACAGAAGGGTATAGCCAATGACTTAACGTGCTGTCCGAAGCACATGTGATTATCGATTCGCCCAAACTGAATTCTATAATTATTGCTATCACCGGCGGACAACATACAAGTACCCGCTTGTCTTTATATTGCTAATAAATTATGAGTAAGCAGTGTTTAACGCAGACTACTGGTGTTTATTTCAGGTTTCATGTCCTGCATCTTATAAATAGTATGCCTTTTTTTACTTTTTTTCTTGTGGATTGTTGTGTTTTTATTCGTATTCCTTGTTGTCATCACGTTTGTGAGGAATATCATAATAGTGGTAAAGTAGTATCGGAGAATGGTTAAAAAAAAGTATACCAGTTATATTTATCTGGCTGAACAAATTTAAAATTATTACTGCTACTACACTAATTATATGTTATGTAAAAAACTTTGTTAAATATTTGCCTTAATAACATGAGACCATAATAGCCAAATGCTGACTGCCAACCTTCGCTAGTCGGAGTGGCACTCGAAGAAGAAGAAGAAGAATAATAATAATCAAATTCAAAGGACAGGAGGAATTAATATTGTAAAAAAAAATTGAATTTAGGTTGTGTACATGTTGTGTCGTTTTATTATTAAAAACAGTTTTATTTTTCTACTACATACATAAAATTATGTAACTAATAACATTTTAATCCAAAACGAAATACATTATTTATTATCAATAGACCCAGAAATATGCCTAAATATACAAAAACGTAGACGTATGTAAACCAAAGATTGCGGGGTCAAATCCTGGTAAGAGTTCCGGACTGCTTTTAAGTGTTTAGTTTTATGTTTTCGTTTCGTTTTCTTATTATATATATTGCGTATTCTTATCGCGCTTTACGATGAATAAAACATTATGAATAAACCTGTATCTTACAATCTGAGTCATATAAATACGAAAGAGTCATGAAGGATTTTTCCACATACACTAGACTTATGTATGTAATACCGCAAAATATACGTAACTCTAGTTACAAATATAATTGCTCAACTGGACCCTTAGTCACTGAGGAAAAAATATGAGTACGTCATCTATTTTTAATTTTATTGGAAAATCTAATAATTTCTAAATATTTGTGAAGTCTGTTGTTGGAATCAAGTAGAGTTTGTCTAGTGTGAGTTTAATAAGTTTTGTAATCACAGAGAGTGGGCAATGAGTGAATTATAAGACCGTCATTAGGCGTGTCGTGATGTATGGTTCTTAATGTTTGGCAACAAAAGAAGAGGATGTAAAAAGAATTCATGTGGCAAAGATGCGAAGAAGATATGTTAAGAGGGATGTGCGATGTAGCTAGAATGGACAAGATAAGAAACGAGTATATCAGAGGAAGTCTGAGAGTAGCAACGATAATTGAAAAGTTGAAGAGTTATAGATTAGCTTGGCATGGGCATGTGATGAGGAGGGATGAAAGGCATGTTACCAAAAGGGCGATGTTGATGGATATAGGGGACGGGGGAGGCCGAAGAAAATGTGGATGGATCTTACTCAATATGAAAGGTTATGTGTATGAAAGGTATAAGTGCTGAGATGACGAGTGACTGAGAGAAGTTAAAGGAAAAAACATGTTGTGCCGACCCCACGTAGTGGGATAAGGGCAGGAAGAAGAAGAAGAGAGAGGGCAATGAAGTATATCGAATTATAGAAGTTGGGATAACATATGCGTATTACTGTATAGATAAAGGAAGCTTTATTCAATCTAACATAAATATACTGTTTACCTAATCCTTAACTAGTATTTAGCTTTAATACAATGTGTAAACAAATTAGTAATTTAGGTTTATAATTGTCGAACAGAAATAAATAAAATACCCGTACGCACATCCGCTGTTAAGATATTAAGAACGAGGAAAACAGGCGGACATTTAAAATTGCCTTGTATGTGTTTGATTGAATGATAAGCCGACTGTCTGACAGACCGGATTTTGCAACCGTTATAAATATGAACTTGACACCATTATCAAAAATATTCGTATAACGTATAGTTAGTAAAAATCGATTAAACGTTATATAGCTTATGTTACAATGTTAACCGTTGGTTTTTATTTTTTTGCGCCTATAAATATTCTCTCTCGCTCAACCGTGACACACAACAAACGCAAAGTATGTCGTTTGGAGGTAGAGTATACGGGCGTTAGTAAAATACTTGTGATAATTACATATATTCCAAATGATTTTTTTTTATTAAATATACAGCACGACAGTTCATTAATAGATAAACTAATAGATAGAATGCTCAAGAGCATCGAGATCTATTTAGAATTTAAATTAAAACTTAAATTGCATCATTAATTTATTTAATATTCTGTTTTTTTAATTGGAAGACAATCTTTAAAAAAACATCCTATATTTTTGCCATTATCCTATAGCCGCTAACAAATCTCATAGCTGGTAATAAATTATATACGGAAAATTTAATAAACAGAAAATATCAATAACTGAGAATTTTACATTAATATTTTCACATTTTCATACATTCTACCTACCAACTATTCATATTGATATGGAACTTTATCACCACACTATTACCATCACACCACAATATTACCATAATGTTTCAAACGGACATAGATTAAGCAACTATTCAAATTGTTCGATGTTCGACATACGATCACATACAACATACACATTTGTAGAAACTACAATCCTCGATTTTAACATCCCACAATATAATGATTTATGTTAATATAAATATTATATATTTTTTTATACTACACATTTTCAGAAAACATGCAATTAATTTATACGATTGACTTGCTTATATTTTCTAAAATTTAATCCTCGAATGGAGTTAATAGAGAAAATAGGAAATTAATGTTTATCTGAAAACTTCTTCATTTTTTAAGTTAGAAATATGGTAATCGGTGTTAAGGCTTATGTTTATGAATACAATTCAGGATTATTAATCAGCACGTTTGTGTGAAATTCATACTATGGGGGTATGAGGGACGAAAGTTAGTAGGGAAAGTGAGTCATTTCTGTAGGAAGAATCGTGGTAGTAAGTTCGTTTAGTGTTTATTTGCGTACGTTAAATTTATTTCTTGGGACGATCTGTAGGCTACCTTGATGGCAAATTAAATTGTATAAAGCAGCCCATTGCACTCTACTAATTGGAAACTGGCCCATACAAATGTGTTCAAAGCATGGATTTCTTGAATGTAAAGAAAATATGTAAATACAATGAAATACATTAGTAAATGAAATATGTATCGTGAAAAGCCCACACAATATTTTTCTTTATTTTTGAGTTCTGGCTGATTTTTGCTAAAATCGATGTACGAATGTTTATTTCGAAAGAAATAATCATTTTCATTGCATATAAAGCAATCAATGTTAGTTATTCTAAATATGTTTTACAATCTAGTAATACACTAATAGTTTTCTAAATAATGTAATAGAACGCTTTCAATAAAAGTTTTGAAATCGACTTCTTGACTAATAGTATATATATTCATTAGAGTCATCATCATCATCATATTCATAAAGACTAGCGATATATCTTATATCGCTAGTCTTTATGAAGTTACAAAATTAATTTTAGAACGAAACAGCATTACCTTGCAATATATTTATATCTAATGTCAGAACCATAATTTTGATTTGACTTTGTAATATTATTTTTAAGTTTAAACATTAGCTATTTATAATTATCTTGCATGGAGAAACGGCTAACCAAAAAATAAAAAATTCGTTTCTTAAAGACCAATACCGCTAATAAATATTTTTAAAACTTTCCGTATTTGAAAATATTTTCTATCAGGGTTAGATATGGGTTCGGTAACTTTTCCAATATTTGGTTAAAAAAACATCAGAAACATCATTTTCTTAAAGTCTGAAGTTGTGGCGAAACTGATCATCGAATATTAAAGTTACTATTAGTTTACCTTCCTTATCTATTTGGTTAACCACCGCGACATAACGATATTCCGTGTTCCTAAAGGGAAACTTAAATAATACGTAATCACCGATTTTTTTTTACTGGACTCGGCAATTCTCTCAAAATCGTTATTCGACTTATCACATGTCATCATGGTCCTGAAATTTCGGTTTCTGGGTTACATTTACTTTACGATGATTAGTCTAGTTTCATCTTCATATTCGGAGTCCGCGTCATCATCTTCGACGCTACCTAACCTACGTTTAAATGCTGGAACTCCAGCTGTATTTCCAGTGTTTCTTTTATTTCATTTCTTCTCTTTCTTGAAGGTAAACTTTAAGATGTTACATGAAACGGTCAGCTATAGGTTATGGTTGTAATACCTCTTCCCCTGTTTCATTGATTTCTTTTTCGGTGATATTATGGAAATTTTCCTAAATCATAATTTTCATAAAAAATCTATATTTTGAATGGGAATGAGTGTTGCTGCACAGTCTAACAAGTTAGACTCCAGTATGCCTGTTTCAAAGCATGGTTTAGTTTTAGGGCAATTTTCAAATTGTAACAAAATAATAAAAAAAATTGAGGACAACATTTGAATACCAGTTTCTTAATTATTATTTGATTTTAAAAATACGTTTTTTATTTAAATACATATTTACTATATTCTAGTATTATTTATATTTATTTTAATGAGCCAATAACGAGTGTGACAAAAAATATTTGTCATAAGACTTTTAATTCTGGAAATGGGACACGACCCGTGTTTGAAGTGCATTTAATTCAATATTACTATATTGTATTACAAAATGAACTATAGCGGGTCAAGAATTAGTAATATATTGTTGATATTAATACATATAACTCAGTAATAATAAGATCTAATATACAGAATTTGCTTGGACTAGCGATTCTCGAATTAGAGGAGAAATACCCAAATATATATTTTGGAAATGTAAAGCTCTATCAACGATCACCAATCGCTTTACTAATATTTTGATCTTTAACCTTTATTTTAAATTTTATATAACTACTAGATTCTCATACTCTGCATAAAAACGTCAGAAACTTTTTAATTTTAAAAATACGAGTCCTACAAGTGATGTTAAAATTCGACGATGGTTCGTTTAATACATAATATAATTGTAGGTATCGTAGTTAACAAACCATGTCCAAATAGTATTACGGTATAAATTGATTACATCAGTTTATTGGCGGTGACTCATTTAATTTGCAGCAGGTGACAAGAGGGAGATATTACAATTTATTCAAAAAGGGTCCCGGTTTATTTGTTATCTGTTTTTTTTATGACTAACTCGCACAACAGTTGGAAATAAAACTTTAATTTGCTTTTGAATATTATCACATACAAATGTTATTATTATTATATTTTAATCTTATCGCTTTTATTTAAACTGAATCGTATATAAAAACTATTACGTATATACGACGTTGAGGAGCGAAGCAATAGAAGTAGTAGAGTTATATAATTAAACATTAATGCGAGTGAAACCGCGTGGCACAATTAGTTACAATAATATACAATACTTATACTGCAGACTGTGTTATAAAACAATCGTAGCGCAAGATCTAAAAAAAATATATATTTTATTTTAATACAACAAGGGAACTGTAAAAGGTCCTCTAAAACTAATTAATGATTTGATATAATAAATACATAAAATATTTTACGCAAGAAAAGAAAAACGAAAATAAAGCAATTAAATTATTCTAATTCTTTTTATTTCATTTGATTTCCAACAATTCTATAAATAAATTAATTAATTATGGATAATTATATTAAGAAAACAGTCAAAAATAAAATTTAAGTATATCAGTATAGAGTTGAAAGTCACCTTTACATAAATTAAATATAAAAAATAACACGAGCCAAAACGATATTATGAAATTACATAAGTTAAGAAGCGTAAATATGAGAGGGATGTGGTGTTTTACTCAAACCGCAGGGCTCCGAAAATGTCTTCAGTAAATTTTTAAAAGAGCTCGCTGAAAAAATTCACATTCATTTTCAAAGGGGCTCGTTGCTAGATGTTTTATGTTTATCACTCTCGTTAATTTTACGAATACTAAACTATATAAGAAAATTTTATTGAATTTTTATAACGTTATGATAAAAATAATTGTGAAATGTTTATATACTATATTTTAAAAAATACATAATCTAACATGCTATGCCTAATTTACTGAAAGTATTCGCATTCAGTGATTTTATAGATTACTATTCAATTAAAATTGTAAAAGAAAAATATATAAAATAAACAATTACTTAAGTTCGTCATCATGAAAAGCAAGTACGAAAACTTCATAAAATTACGCAGCTAAGGGCTTGCTCTGTACCTATAATGCGGTTCGCAACTCGGTGGCTAAGTGCATCGGAACAGCGGTAAGTAGGGCGACGAACTGCGATCGATGCCGCTCCGCCCTCGCAACTTTATCCATTTACACTGTACCAAACTTTCACAATTATTACAAGAGGTCTTGTGTATATTAACGCATTGCTAAACCGACACTCCTATGCGCCTAAATAATGTTATACCGCTTATCTGCGCTACGGAGCGGTTATATTACAGCATACGAAAGAACTCAAAGTAAAATTTCGTTGTTTCGCTCGCAAAGGACTATTCTGAATAGCTCCTGAAAATATTCGGACGAGGAATGTTTGTAGAATTTCCAGCAAAGTAATTATTTTAACAGATAACATCCGCAACGTAGGCGAGCGGAGATCTCGGTTGTCGGTATTCGGCGTACGTTCCTACATTAAAAGTCAAGTGGCCGACGAAAGCTCCCAATTAGCTGAGACTTTGACGCCGTAATTGCAAAAAGGAATATGTTTTGGTACTCCCCTGGAGTACTAATGGCACAGAGAGATTCGTCTTACACCACAGGGGCCTGTTAAGTGATATGAAATCTCTTTTATGATAACACAATTGGCGGAGTCATTTTGAAGGGTAGACAAAGGAGATCTATCTTGAACACAGATAACGTCGTGTGCTGGGCTGTCTGCACAATACAAATTGAGCTAGGTCATGTCATCTGCAAAGCTTTTCTCGTTTTGTGGACCGATAACTTAACTTACCTACCATCATCGGTACTTACTGCGAGACAACTATACTACTTGCTGCTTAATAATTTTATTGTTGCTGTTAAAACAACATTGTATATCAGACATATATTCCTACAGTTATATGTATATAGTTATATATGCTTACATAAAGAACGATTCCCATGTAAACTTTAATTGAAATGTTGTAGATATATAATTACCTATATAAAAATTCATTACCTTCTGTGGCATTAAAATAAAAATGTCTTCCTTGAATATTTTCTTTTTTAATTGAATATTTCTTAGTTCTTATATCTAGAGTTTACGTAAAGCATAAAAAACATACTCACCAACCACTTCGCCCTGATAGATGTGTGATGTTTCAACTTCATGCATTTGTCCCTGAGACCCTTCCACCTATTGAAAAAATTTTTTTTTAATAAAAAGCATGTATACAGTTAAATGAAATAATGCATCGTATTAAATCTAATCTCGCTACGCTGTCAATATAAGATAAAGTCAGTTCTCTCTTAATTTTTCCTTTTTCTATAATAATCTTATAAATCAGAACAAAAGAAGAAAACCGCAGTATGTCCACTTAATCTTATTATCTGCATAGCTGACTGCATTTTGTGGTCTTTATGTTTCCAATTTACTAGCTCTCTCATTGCTTGCATTTAAATTTTAAATATCACTCCGGAGAGTAACCAAAAAGTCGGATAGCTTTATTGCCTGCGTACCCGGGCTACCGGCGAAGGTAATGTTCGCTATCCGAATGCAGCTCAATTCCGGTCGTGCAATAGGGCTTCACGGAGCGAGAATTTCGCATTATAAGTGGGCAATTTACGTGTGCCGTTGCTAGAGAATAGTTCGGTAACTGAATTTTTAAGGTAAAAAAGCTATTTTAATGTACTCGTTTGAATTTTGCAGTTTTGAATGCTTTTATTACTACAGAAATTATAAGAGAAATGCAACGATAGGTTTTTAATTTCGATTTGAATGTACATGGAACTTGTAATATACAATTATAAAAAAACTAAGTTATATCCATATAACTAAGTATTTTTTTAATTTATCGTAATAAATTATAAAATAAAAAATATAGATATAAAATACTTTGATAAATGATATTTGAATTATAATAACAAATATTCATCATTACTAGAAGAATCGTTATAACTTGTGATAGAAAGAGCCATATACGAGCGATAACAAAACTTCAAATCATTACTACTAATCACATACATATCAATGATTTTTATTTTGTATGTATGTATGATTATAATAAGATGTGTATCTATATAAAACATATCGAACGTGAAGTTGCATTAAAACACATTGAGATTAAGAATTAGATGGAAAATTGAAATCAAAATTTGCAAACTGATCCCGTTAAGACCTTTTCAAATGGTTTAAGTTAGATTTTGGGGATGGACATAACAACCAAAAAATATTAACATCATTTGATTGATGCGAATGTTTAAAATTTACGAACGCGGACATTATCGTCCCTAATCTATAATGAAATGTCAATTTATATTTACCTTAAAGTCCTCACTGAACGCTGAGAGGTCGCGCCGCAGACGCATATTAAAATGCTTCCCGTGCGCGTGGAAGCTAATGTGCAGGTCCGGGGGGTCGATCGAGCGACGCGTGCGCTTGTGCTGCGCGTGCACAGCGCCCGCGTCATATTCCAGCGACTCATAGTGCTCTACGTATTCGCTAAGCCGACGAGATGCTGAAACAAAATGTACATGTTGTTAATGTTTTTTAATTTTAATAATTACAAATGTTTAAGTGCGCTTTGGTTTGCCTATTAACATCCTCTTTCACGATTTTGGAGTTTTATTTTTATTATATAGATAATAAAAATTTGATTCGAATAAAACTCATGTCAAAAATACATTTGAAAAAGTTATCAACAACTAAAAGTATATGTATTTCGTTCTTATCCATGCTTTTGGTATATTTGGGTTATAATATTATAACCTCGAAATAAATAATTAAAAGTAGAAAAAAAAGTAATTCGTAGCCTTTTTTTAAATATCTTTTGTAGCACTAGCACGAATAGTGTTCTACTTTTAATATATTTCACTATTTCTTTTATTATTAATGTTCATAGGTTTTTAAGCCATTTCATCATAAGAATATATTATTTGTTTGAATTGAATTCGTATTTCTTAATAGCTACAGTATCTCGCGGAACAACAATCATATAGGCCAGGTTGTGGTAGACCTGAAACCACATTTTACACTGCAATACAAAAAGTTTTACTAGGTAAGGGTCCAGTTTATATGAATATTAATTTAACTAGGATTTTTTATCATATTTGTTTAAAGTGCGATGTAAAAGTTGCTAGTTTATAAGGTTGAAGATACCGAGGATCTGTATTCAAGCTCCAGGTCGAGCCATTAATAAGTTATATTTTTTTGTAACAGCCTGTGTAAGTCCCACTGCTGGGCTATAGGCCTCCTCTCCTCTTTTTGAGGAGAAGGTTTGGAGCTTATTCCACCACGCTGCTCCAATGCGGGTTGGTGGAATTCACATGTGGCAGAATTTCAGTGAAATTAGACACATGCAGGTTTCCTCACGATGTTTTCCTTCACCGTAAAGCACGAGATGAATTATAATCACAAATTAAGCACATGAAAATTCAGTGGTGCTTGCCCGGGTTTGAACCCACGATCATCGGTTAAGATTCACGCGTTCTTACCACTGGGCCATCTCGGCTTTATATAAGTTATATATTTAATATATATTTTATTGAGATATTTTCAAAATCCCAGTTTGGAAGTTGTCAGTACTTATACTCCCATGTCTCGGAAAGCACTTGAAGCCGTTAGTCCTACGTCTGAATTCCTTCCGGTCGTTTCGAATTTGCCGCCCAATCGCATTGTAAGAGTGAGTGAGTGAGTAAGGTAATAGATTGTATCTATGTTTGCACAACAACACAATTGGGCACTATAATATCTCGCACAGTTGGTTAGTCTCTCTTGAGAATAGGCACCGTGACCGAAATCGGTCACGAGGACATCATCATCATCATCATCATTAAATAACGACGACACAATAGCCTTTACAAAAATGAGAAAAAGACATAAAAATTGTCGTACATATATTTTTTTATAGTATAGGTAGGCGGACTAGCATATGGGCCACCTGATGTTAAGTGGTCACCAACGCCCATAAACATTGGGATTGTAAGAATTGTTAACAATCGCTTACTTCGCCAATGCGCTACCAACCTTGGAAACTAAGATGTTATGTCCCTTAAGCCTATAAGTACACTCGCTCACCCTTCAAACCAGAACACAACAATACCAAGTACTGCTGTTTTGGTACCTACCGAGTCGAGCTAGCACAAAGCTCTACCACCAGTAATATTTTATATATATATATATATATATATATATATATATATATATATATATATATATATATTCGAAATAAATGTTGTTTTATTTCAGATATGGTAGAATAACTTTAATTGAAAGAATAATCAAGGAATATATTTGATTGTTTAAATCGACTTTTACTCTTATAATTTATTCACGGTGAATTTATTTTAGAAGCAAAACAAGTAGGACTGAAACTTCCTTTCCGGTGAATTGAATTGGGCCAATTTGAAGGCCTCTTCACCTTATTATTTATTGTTCGGTCTATGTTATTGTATATCTATACCTCTATATAAAGCTATATATAAAATGAGAGTAAATAAAATCTAACACAACTTTGCCTGTTAATAAATTTTAAACAAATACATTGATATATAAGGCATATTATTTAATACAAGATTAAATACATGATGAAAAGACGTGTTTCTATTCGTTGATTTCTATGTAGGATAAATAAAGTTGGATTTGTTGCCGGTTCTTGTCTGTATAATCTGCCAAAGCGGGATTTAATCCTGCAAAATGATTTAAAAGTGCCTGTAAAACTGTAACAGTCTACTTGAATTATTAATTAGTATTTTTGATTTTTTATTATATTTCAATAAATATTTTCTTCATATTAAATCACATATCATTTTTGTATTTTTTATTATTATTATTTATAAATATTGTGTTGTGTTAACGTTTTTAAGACTTATGATTATTATACATTTATATTAACGTTAATTTTATATTATTCATTTCAATTCAACTGTAATTATATGATATATTTATTTTACAAACAATAGAGAAGGGCGGATGAGCCTATGACAATTGATGAGATGATGATGATGAGAATATGACAATTGATTATTTTAAACACAATTGTCATATTCTTTAATCAGATCAAGACTTGAAACGCAATAAAATCTGATATATATTTCAACATCTTGTACTATAATACTGTGGTTGGTAAGTTTTAAAGTTCAGAGCAAAGAAATAAAGAGTCGGTCGTCATTAGTTTGCGGGCGTTGATTAAACGGCAGGGAGAACGAATCGATTTTCTTAGGATTTTTTTTTCTCTGACATTAATTATTATAAACTTTTCGAGCTCCTTAACTTAAAGACTATCTTAACTTAAAGACTCGTTGCTTCGAACAAGAATACTACTACTGATTTTAAAACTTATTTCTTGCACCTACTCGCCGAACACTTCAAACACAAAGTAACCTCGTAAAATATAAGAGCATTGTCTACTTACTTAGTCTTTCTCCTTTTCTTTTGCTTTTTATACTTTGAAAATTTAAAACAAATTTCAGTAGGTAAATGAATAATTTGAAACATTTCAAGTATTTTATTCTTATTACTGAATATCGGGATTTTGGGCGAGGCTATGTCCAGTAGTAGATAACGATTGGCTGACATTTATTTCTATTACTTTACGATGTTGATACAAATTTAACTAAATATATCATCACGGGATGCGCTGGTTCGGGACGATGCACATATGCGTTGCACGTGGGTCGACGCATCGTTTGTAATAGTGTCATTTACAATATAAAACCATAACAAACATCAATGACTATCATCACTTCACTTTATAACTAAAATAACAGAAGAAACATTATAAATAAAAATATTGTCTAATGTATGATAAAAAATATACGAGAGCCTTTTTTATCACTATTAAATGTGAAAATGTTTTTCTTTACTAAAAACCGTACAAAACATCCAAAGGAGAAACACTAAATCAGTTCAAAGATATTAACTTAACGGGCTATAACTTCATTCGAACGCTACGGCGCGGCTAGCGGGAGAGGAACCAATTGAATTATGAGTATTGCCTCAGCTTCGTGAATCCCACAATATAAGCCTATACATATACTAAATAGCTGAAACAGTTCGATTCGATGTTAACAACGATCAATTTTAGTTTATTTATTTTACAAACGTAAAAGGACAGTATATCCACGTATTTATACGGAAGCTGAGAATTTATATGATAGTACTTACTCAGGACACGTACCCGAGCTCGGCCAAATAGCCAATACATTCTCGTTGACCTTTCTGCTCACCGCTCAAATAGATTCTGTAGTATACAGTGAGGTTTTGTCACCGAGTAACGGGACCCAGACTCGAAACGTGCATTTGGTACATTATCAAAACATCTTTCGTGTAGCATACATAAGGGAAAAATTACATTTAAGATTCCACTCTGTACGTCTATGTAAGTCCTCTTTTAGTGGGAGGGTTTAGAGTGATGCTACCATTATTCACTGATGTTTTATAAAAGGCAAACTCTTTATGTTTCTTTGTTGCAAGACTCACACTCAGTCCACGCGCATAGTAAGGCTGAAGTATTTTTATTATAAATTGTATTTTCATGTGTACCGTATGTAATGTATGTAATGTACGTAACATTTATCTACTTCAGTTAAAATCCTAGAATCTCCCGTATTTTTCCGAAACACGGAAAGATAATGCAGTCTAACTACATAAAAATATAACTTCTCAAAAGCTTAGCTAATGCGTTTGTTTACAATATATCATTTTCAATTCTAACAAATATAATAATGTATATTTGTGATACCATAAAAAAAATCTACTATGAGATTAATTTTTTAGTTAATCTTTACACTACATACACCAATTAACTGAATCAATTAAAAAAATATACAAATAAATAAAGGTCAAAATCGTTATATTATTATATTAATAAAAAAAACACCATCAATCACTTATCAACACTTGATTTGTTGACGCCGAGCCGATATTTACATCCATTTATTTGTTCAAACGTTCGGAGCTTTTCGCTGTGCCGTGTCACTGGGTTAGTAGGTCGCAAGCCGCCTGGATACGAGCATAAAAGCTAAGTCAGTACAGCGTCGCGTCTCATTTAACACTCATTGTGTTTACATCGTGAACAAAGAATCGTGGATGTCAACCGCTAAATATGCGAGGTTATTCACCTATTAGGTTCACGAGTTGTCACATTAATGATTACCTTAGTTCAATTTTAAACCCTTTTGAGGATTTAAACGCAAAAATGAAATATAATTATAACCATCACCTTATTGAGGCAATAGCTGATTATGATAAGTAGCATTTGCAAAGATATCTAGAATCATATATGCTTTAATGTTATGTCGTTACAATCTAAAAAGTCTATCATAAGCATCTGTTAGTTTTATAATAATTATTATTTTACTTTAAGTCTCAGCCTCGATAGCTAAACGGGATTATGACAATTGAATTAAATAACTAACAAGAATTATAAAAAAGAAATAAACATTACTACAATTTGATTAAATACTTCTATTAAATTACCTATATTTACTGATGCAGCCCAAATTATATTATGTATAACCATAACACGTGAGTACGTATAATAACATACATATCTTGTATCTTGCCTTCATGTTCATGTCATTGATATAGGTTCATTGTGTATATGTATATATTTAGCCGTCAAGTATTCTAAGATACCCGATAAGACTCCCTACATCCGCTGAGCATAACAATCGACTCGTCACAATGTGACAATCGTAATGTGTATTGTGATATTGTATGGTAAAGTTAGCACGTGACTTTGATTTTATTATGACTCTTTGTTCCTGTCGCGATTCTTACAAGGCGAGTTATTATTAAGCTAATGCGTGAGCCAATTCTATGAAGGTTTCGATTTCTGGCCAGCTCGATAGAATCAACATATTCAATCGGATGATTCACTTGCCAAATAATTTCGAATTTTGAAATTTATTTTGTCTTGTTGGACGTTCAATCTTTACCAAATGCAATATCAATGATTTTGGCTTCTCATCATGGCCTATTTAGTTTAGACTGACTCATATCAATCAAATATTTGAAACATTTGATTATAATTTAAGTATTATTTTCATTAGGGATCAGTCTTTTATTATATAGAGTAATTATTGTGTGACAGTAGAATATATTTTTTTAATTAATGCTAAATTTATGTATTTTACGTGGGTACATACATATAATTCAAAAAGTAGGCGTACTTTAATATGCCAAAAAATGTGGAGGCTTGAAATATCTTATTAATAAAGAGAGTAGTAGAGAGGTTTTTTAAATATATTTTTTCAGATAATAAAACTAAGCATAATTTTTATCGATAAACAAGTTGCGCTTACTTCCATGTAGCTCCGAAGAATTCTTAGAAAAACACTTACTATTGGACTGAAATAGGATTCGAACAGTGGGCCAAATGATCTGCAACCGTTTAAGCTAGTTACTAACTAGCGAGTTAGTTAATTTTAATGTTGTTGTTAATACTACATTAAATTATGTCCATATTAATTTCTAGATTAGCGATATAATATTAGATACGATTATGGACCAAACAATATTATTCGTTAATTTAGACACTGCCGGCACGTCGAGATCAATTTATCTTAATTATTTTTTACTAATAGCTTTTTTTATTACACTAATAAAACGGGGAACATTAATCGCCTATGATTCAAATAACAAGTAGTCTTTTAGCATATTTTTATCATTTTATAAATTCAATCAACTTTTAATATTATCGATAGACTTGATTTCTGGTCCTGATATCACATCACAGGTTTCTTTACATTAAAATCAATGTCGATAAACCGAAACACGTTTCTACTATATATAAAAATTCATCTTACTTATATAATGAGCTATAATAAGGAACTGATATTTAATATTAAAATGTTCTATTTTGTGTAATGTTTAATGTTGATATATTTTAATACTTAAATTTAAAAAAAATCTGAAAATAATTTTGATATAATTTTTAAAATTAACAATTTTGCCTTCAGACTGTTCCTTTAATATGTTTTAATGATAGCTCCAAACCTTCTCCTCAAAAAGTTACGTATATTATTAATTGTGATTATATATATGAAGAACCTAAAAAGATACTATTAATAATGTCAATGCCAACTTCATTGCCTATTTACACTTATATGGCGTATAATTTAGACTCGATCAATAAGTGATAAATGTACACAGACTAAATACTTATTTATTTTTATTTATATATTTAAAACCTTAGAAATACATCATGAACATCTTATATTGATAATAAGTACATTAATGAGCAACAACCAGTTATGTATTAAACTAAAGTAAAATTTATACATATAACACTAAGCTTAAGCCATTATTTAATAGAGACTGACGATTAAAAACCCTTAATATTATGTGAAATTAAACAATAGATGTTCGAATTTTGGTATGAATCAGACATATAGTTGTAGTTGATTTGTTTGGTTTGGGGTCAAATAATGTTCTAGCCTATTCAAAACTTATATGTAAAAAGGCCGTCGAACTTCCCATCCTGAACTGACACAAGTATTTTTATTCAAACGGATGCTCCCCGTTGACAGCGAGCGAGGAAATTGCCTCTCAAAGGGAGACATGTTTTAATAAATGCCTTTCAAACGCGATTATAATCATTGCTTGGAAAAAATTGCGATTACAAACGTAAGTTATGCGTTACGCTGATAGCAGACTAATCGACACGTGTATGAAATCGACATTTACGAATTTATAGCACAAACTGATAACAAGAACTAATTACAAAACGAAAATTTAATATACAAAACAAATTTACAATTAGTACATATCAGAATAACTACTTATGTGAATAATGGAACTGTTCCTGGAAATCATCATTAACTTATTAATTATAATTAGTTATTAGGTTTTGAAAGAATAACAATGAAACACGTTCATAGTTTTATTGCTATAACGATCTATTATGTACTAACTGAACGTATAACCGTTATATATCCAAAGTATATTAATTATTGCCATGCCTACGCTATAAAAACTAAAACAATGCCTCTTCAATATTCACGAAAACAATACTGTCTGCTCATATTTTTTGCAGACAACTACATTTGCTCTGCACCTAGAGGCAACGTCCAATTATGTGAAGCAAAGCATGCAAAAACTTTCATATTATTTTTTTAGCCAAGTTTGAATTTTTTAATTAAGCATATGCTCTGTAAATACTATTTCACAAAGCGTTCTGTCTGATAGCGAAAATTTATTCCACTTTTGCATTAAAACGAAAGTTTTATACATATTTAAACATTTTAAATGTACCTACCTACCTACACGCATTTTAAAAATATTGAATTATAAATGCAACGTGCATTTTTTAATGTAAAAATTAAATAAAATTCTAATAATTAAATTTCAGAGTATTATTTGATTTATTTTTGTGTCAATCTGATATGATTACATACGTTCATACAATATACATAATTAAACATCGTATACTACGATAAACAAGACTACCGCTAAAGAGAAAATAATTAATAAGAGTGCCCCAAATATATGATTTGAAATCGTTCACGTAAATATGTAACAATTACGCCGAGACCTAGAAAGTTTCCAACGAGACTGAGATAAATTTCAATATCTTTCAAATCGAATTCCTTACAAAATATTTAAAGCTTAGTAAATACCATTTCCCAGCCGACATAGTCAAGTGAATAGAAAACGTGAAGCTTAAACGTAGATAGCATATTCATATTTATGTATATAATTTAGCTCGTGCTTGGTTCTCGAGAAAACTTGCATGTGACTAGTAAAATTCTGCCACGTGTATATCCGCCAATTGTCATAGATCTATAAGGTTTTAGCCCAGCATTGGGGCATTTGTGGGTAAACTTTACTTTTAATGACTAACATCTGAATTGAAAACGTATACAAACTACCAACTTCAGAAGACCTTAATTGAACAATAATATTTTAAAACAAAAACTAATAACTTAATTATTAAAGATAAGAGAAGAATATTATGTTAAAAAGTTTAAGTTATAATGAACAACCGTCGCGTCCACCTTATGAATAATATATGTATATGCATAAAGGTAAAAATTAGTCATGGCTGACTCTTACAGATATTAATTAACCAGAGAATAAATTTAAAAAACAAGAGCTCCTTTATGTGTACTCTTGTAATCCCCGACCCAACCTAAAAAGGAAAGGTCCCCGGAGATTTTGGATTATTCGATTGTCCCGCGGGTTTAAAAACTTCGCTTGATGCAGGAAATTAAACTCCCTTGTTATCTTCAATACATTAACATCTACTTTAGGTTTATTACAAACTTTTTACAACGACAAGTAATAAAATAAGAATAAAAAGAAAAACGATTAATTATCTTAAGTTGTATTATAAAAGATTTTTAATAATTTTAAACCTTTTGAAATAACTGTTTCCTTTTTTATTATTTAAACTAAGTAGGCAACAAACTGGCAAGTGAGATACTAACCATGACTTATATCTTAAATGTGGCATCAACCTTTTGGAACTAAGATGTTAAGTCCCTTTTGCCTGTAGTTACACTGGCTCACTCACCATTCAAATCGGAACACAAACCGTATTAAGTATTTACGTATTGTATTAATCTGAAGAAAACCGTCGAAAAGTACACGGTGAACGTAACCATCAGGTATATACTCAAAGCTATATACATCGTTAAGCACATAGCTTCGAATTTTCTTTGAAATACATTTGAAATAAATTCAATGATCTCATTATACAGGTTGTATGAATATTTTATTTGACCGCTACACCGATTACGGCGACGGCGGTCTTTTCGGAGGAGAGTAGCAATTTAATAGATTTAATATTTACACCACGGCATTCGAAATAATCTAGCCACTATACCGACGGGGCAGTTTATTTTAATACTTTATTAGTACTTACAATATACGATAAATTTATATTCCATTATTTTATTATTGAAATCCTGATTTATTAAATGAATTAGTCTATAACCTGAAAGTTAGTAGTAATTGCTTTTAATAAATGAAAAACCGCCATTTTACTCTGTTGAATTTATACCGAACTAAAGATTAAAGACGTACTAACTAAGGGAAAGATAAAAGTGAATTTGATAAAGCAGTCGGCCAACCTCCGGTTTGTCAAAACAAAACAATGAAACGAAGGCCCTTGAGGGATGCGACCAATTACTTAGCAACCATCCATTTGTATATTATTGTATATAGATTTACTCCCACTGGTGTGCTACAAACAGGCTTTGTATATATATTTATTTAAAAAATAAATATCAATAATGTTGTTATTGTATTGAATATCTCATAATATATTAAAAAAGAACGTTGGTTGGTTTGAGACTTCGAGCCAGTTTGACCGATCACCGTGAAACTCGACACATACTCGTACATGTGTCCTTACATGGAGAAGGTTTTTATACTGTACACTTTGTTGTATAATTGCCACTTGATGGCGCTGAAGCACATCAACTACTATTCCATTAGACTGATCGCCACGAAAATTGGTATACATGTGTATATAACTATGCAACTAAGATAATTTCATTGTATCTTACCAAACTATTGTTATACAATCAGCGCCTCAACTGGGTTGAATTGCTCAACAATTGAGCAATATAAATACTAGCGGGAACCAACTACCGATGCGACCTAATTGACAAACTGTGTACGGGACGTAGCGAATTTGAACCGATGCTCCAATTAAATTGATACAAAACATCCTTAAATCACCACTCTTCGCTCTAGCTTCGCTGCAAGTTTGCACACATCTTAATATTTGAACTCAACACAATTACGACATTGAAGCAGTTACGCATCGTATAGTCGCGTAATTATTTTATTTTTATTTGTAATACTAAAATAATTTATCTATCATGTAAATATATATCTCGTTCATAAAAATATATGTTTTAAAAATAATACTTAAACCTTGTTGAAAAGTAAAACAAAAATTAAAAAATAAATCGTAACTTGAGTATATAAAAGAAAGGAGAATTGGTTTTGTTAAAAATAAATGAAAACAGTTAGTGAGAGTGTGGAACCGCAATAGTTGAAGTAATCTTAGACACTACGGATACGGAGTCGGCAGTAGCAGTCGGCATATGTCACTAATTGCCTTCATTGTCCAGAGAGTGCTCGTGTCGTTTACTGACGTTCCAGCAAAAATGCATTTTACTTGATTAAATGACTCATGATATTTCATTTTCTAGACACTATTTTTAATCTTTGTATATAAGATGATCATAACAAGTTTCAAATTAAAATAAATATATATTTAATTGATCTCCGTTATTAAAGTATTATTTAAGTACATATGTATTCATTCCACCTGCGATAATTATCAGTTTTTCTACTGGTAACATCAATACTTGTAACGCTATTTGAAGGGTGAGTTCCAGTCCATTCCAGTTTAATTACAAAAAAAGGCACTACATCTCAAATGTCATGTGTAGCGGTATAATAACGGTTTTTTGGCGAAGATTGCACTGGGTCTTTTTTTCTTACAAAATATTTGAAAAAAAACATACATCATATATATCAACTAGTACTAATATCTCAGATATTTTATATCGTATTTATAAAGTCCGAAATTTAATGTTATACTCTAACTTTACCTGCTACTACTCGTATAAGTATAATTATAGAAGCATACATGTATAGAGTCGGATGAAACCTGTGCAGTTGTCCGTGACGCGAGGAGAGTCCTTGTACACAGTTCTAGTGACCCAATTATATGAACGCGAATATGTTTATTTTAAACTTGAGAAACATTCTAAAACTACTGTTTGAAATATTTACTTAATTATAATACCGCGGTTTATCTAGTTATTAAACTAAAATCAACTATAAATTTAGCTTTATTTATGAAGAATCGTTATTTATATTGTATTTATTTTTATCCTTGTCTAGTTTTTTTGAAAAACTCGAACTATTAGTCTACATACCAATAGAATTAAATAGTCATATAAACAATAAAGATAAACAATTTGGATAATATCTATGTATTAGCTTTACAAATTAATATTTGTATTCAAATATGAGTGTCTAATTTTAAACGCCGTCTACGTAAGGGGTTAAAATAAATACGTTTACAATGTACAATCACATCCTCACGATCGATACCTGCCGATCTAGTTACGCAGTAAGCTCAGGTCAATTACGACTATTGACGATAAATTGAATTGAAATACCACCGCAATATAGCTAATAGTTTAATCGACTTTATTGTAAAAAACCCAATATATAAATGCGTTTGTCTTTTTTTTGCTTTCACGTATTAACTAATAATCCGATCATTATAAAATTTCGTATACACGTCGTTCGAAATATATACCATGTCTTATACTAGTCGCCAACCACGAGATCTGACATGTAATGGCACCATCTGTAATTACACTGGCTCACTCACCAATCAAACGCGAATTCAGACTTACAAAGCATTTCTGTTTGTCGATGCGTTGTCGGAATCATTAGTAACCTACACGAAGCTATACTAGATATTAAATTTATATTTAACATTTTTTTTTTTTTAAAACTAAGGTATATTGAATTTAATGTAATATAAGTTTATCTATATGTTTACGGACGTCCAAAACCGCCCTAAAGTGCGGTTGTAGAGGTCAACGACCCTTTACCCCACTGGGATTTCATCTGGTACTGCATGTTTGTAGGAGATTAATGTTTCATTATTATTTTATTATTATTAGTAAAATTTCAGAGCATGAATTGGAAGTCAAGGATTAAACGTTTTAAATAAAGTCTAATTACAAACACCGCTATTCAGTTTTTCAAAGTTAAGTTAAATGGCAACATTGAACTTTTTTTAAATACGATCATACCTTTTGAAATATAAATTCAAACCACTCAAAATGGCAGAAAGCTCTTCGGCACTTAGCAGTTTTATGAATGTACGCTATTCAATACTTAATAAAGTTTTTAAGGCTGTCAATAGAACCTTTGCATCAAAAATATTATATAATTTGCTGATTTTTTTCTGAATGAAATCGAAAATTTGCGTTTTGTTGCAATACTTTGTAACAATATTGTTTTTTTTTTTGAAAAAAAAAATGCATATTTGCATTTTCGTTTTGTTTATAAATAACTTATAGATGTATGTGTGTATTTGGTCGTTACGTATGATTATTATTGTGCATAAGAAACGGCCGAGATAAAGTGAGCTCTATCGGAATATATCTTTTAATGGCCTATGAATCATGACCCTCGGTTTTGTCGTTACGACATCTGAAAACAAGAGCTGGGAAAAATATGCTTTTATATCACACAAAAGATATAAAATAATGATATTATATATAGATATATGTATATATATCTACCTATAGTACAGAGATATACAGTAGATAATATTTATTTATATTTCAAACAATTAGTCGTAGAACCTAGGCCTATGTTAGTACTTACTACAGTATAAAAAAAAAACAACTACACTTATTATATTAAAATACTAATAAACAATATTTAGAAATGTTAGTGTATTTTTTAGATTCTAAGACCAAAACACACGATTTAAAGCTTTGAATGAGAGTTTAAAAGACTTAATAAAAATCGTTAACATATTGTTTGTTTATACGAGTCACCCTTTGAGACGGCACGCCGTCACGTAGCAGCAGTCTCGGCATACTATCGCCGAGACTATGGGGACCGTCGCGTCGCATCGTTTGGCCCCAAAGACGCCCATTATTCAAATAACATAACGTCTTGGCAACGCAGTAAAGTAATTAAGCCCTTGATGTCTTCAAAGCATGAGTCAATGTTATTATCATAAGCCGGTGACCGAGACGTCTGGCGTCGCATCGCTGTCCATTCAGTGTGTTTAATCAAAGCGTCCGTTCCCTGTTACGATTCAAGCCGGCTGACTCTTGCTTCCTAATGAGCCCCCATTTTAACAAAGAATATTCGTTTTCTGATATATTGTGCAGGCACATTTTTAAACGTCTATAGCTAGAATCAAGTAGCCATCTTTGTTGCATCAAAACAAAGTATATTATACCACCATCAAAATATTACTAAATGAACTATAATAAAAAGTAATTACCTAACTTTTATTTTACTTTCAAGCGGTATTGGGCAATTTTAATTGCATTTTTGTTAAAATTAAACACCGTTTTAACAAAGTACAAAAGAACATTATGCCCTTACGTAATTCCAACAGTTTTCGTCGGATTCGTGTATTCATCGGAGCAATAAAAATATTTCTTGATGATTCTATACGTTGAAGGAACAAAGATTAAACCTAGATATCGGTGGTACTGCGTGTGGCGAGTCATGCTCGGCCAAGCATGACCTTCCAAGGTTGTAACGCGATTTAACTCACTTCAAGCTAAACCTTACACATAGACTTTTTATAACCACGGCAACCAATTACCTCGACCCAATCTGTTCGTTTTTGTATGTATGAGTTTGTGTGAACTGAAAACCTCCTGTAAAAATATTTTGTTTTAATTTATAAATGTATGCGCCATATAAAGTAAAAGTTCAAACCATATACTTTTTTTTTGTTACTGAATCTTTCTTTTAAATCTGTATGTATATTTTTCGGTTTATAAATAAGCATACAAAAACTAAATTTTATTCGCAAAATAAATTGCTAGATCCAATGTATATATTATACATAATTTATGTATATAATATATTTACAAATAACGTTAATAAACGCTATTGACATGAAAAATAATGTAAAACCTATAAAAATAAAATATACAGCCTTGGCCAAAAGTATTAGGCATCCCAATTTTTGCCTTAAAATAATGAATAAAAACAATCTCTTAGTTCTAAACATATTTATTACTGTTTAATTATTACAAAAGGAATATAAAAAACTTAAAACCTAGTTGGTCCACCCTTGGATTTGATTACAGCACTGATTCTGTCGGGCATACTGCGTACAAGATCAGTACATTCCTGCCTCGTGATGGCATGCCATTCCTGCACTAACGCATTTTCTAAAGCCGTTTTTGATGTGATGTTGTGCTCTTTGATCTTCCGCTTTAAAATGCCCCAAAGATGCTCAATTGGATTGAGATCTGGGGACTGGGCGGGCCAATCAAGTAGGTAGATGTTATTTTCTGCAAACCAACGCATCGTAGTCGGCGACTTATGACAAGGTGCGTTGTCTTGCTGGAATACGACTCTGTCTAAGTTGGTGTCACCGTAAATACTCGTGAGCGAAGGCTTAAGTGCAGTTTCTAGTACTTCTATGTACTTTTCGCTGTTCATGCGACCTTCGCAAACAAACATTTCTCCAACACCATCAGCTGCCATGCAGCCCCAGATGATTATGCTGCCTCCTCCGTGCTTTACAGTGGGTACGACGCAGTCTGGATGGTATTCTTCCCCGACACGTCGCCTCACGAAGGTGACACCTGGTGTTCCAAATACCTGTAGGCGAAAGAAAAAAAAGTGTTTTTTTAAATGATCTTAATTTTCACGATTGAAGTGAAAAAAACAAGTGATCATTCTTATTTATAACAAAAGCAGTAAAATAGGCTTACCTCAAAGTTTGATTCGTCAGACCATACCACATTGGACCAATCTTCCTCTGTAAAATGTTTGTGTCGTAGAGCCCACTCGTAACGTTTTCTTTGCATCCTTTTAGGCCCACTTCTCCAAGTCTTCTTCTGGCTGTCCGAGCACTTATCGGCTTTCCGGCCTCTTCGGACAAGGCAGCAGCAAGCTCCGAGGAAGTTTTCTTCCGATTTTTTATTGACTCGCGTACTAATTTTCTATCTTCGCGCTTCGTAGTTATTCGTTTTCTGTCTGTTCTGGGTTTATTAGAGTGAGAACCAGTCTGGGCAAATCGTTTTATTGCAGATTGCACCGCGCAACGCGAACATTCCACCAATTTGGCGATTTCCTTTTGCGACTTCCCGTTTTCATGGAGCAGTTGTATTTTTATACGATTTTCTAAAGAAATTTCACTTCTTTTCGGCATTTTTGAGTAAATTAGGAGGCAACGTAATCGCGTAAATGGAAATTGCAGCTTCGTTGTTCGGAACTCTGACAAGTGACTAAACTTTCACTGAGATGATCGCAAAAATATCAAATCCGTTGTTCTCGGTCGCCACGTGTTTTATGACCTTTACAAATAGCCGCCTGCTATTCTAAGAAATTATTTACCACCCCGGCGCGTCATCTAAGATAAGCACTTATTCATTGTTCGATTAGTAAACAAGCTTTGAGCATTTTTTTGGGGTGCCTAATACTTTTGGCCAAGGCTGTACATAATATTATATAAATAGTCCAATGGTACCAAAACTGAAGGTGTATAAACTTTCCAAGGTATAACGTAACCTTTCCAAGGTCTTTAAATAGGGGGGAACTAGTCCGTCCCCTTTCTGAACAGATATCGCGTTCAGGGATTACCTGCATGTAGCTCAGTGGGGCGTCGCTTAGCTTCCGCAACGTACGCCATTAAGGGGACTTCAGCCCACTTAAGTCGGAACACTATCATAGGGTTGAGTCGGCGATAATACGCCAAGTTTTGCAATTTGAATATTATGAAATCTTTACTAGTTACCGACTTCTCAATGATTGTGCGTATACTGTACACGTAGTTAATGAGTTATTTGAAACAGCGATAAAGTAAGATGATAATAATTATTATTCGTTTAGTTTTCATACGAAGTTTGGTGTTGCAGATGAAAAATGCGGAAAAATAATAATATATTATACAAAAAAAAACTAAAAAACACATGAACAATTTGCATGATCACATATAAAATACGCGTATGGCATAGAGACCATCTTTATTGTTGAACAAAATGTATAAATTAAAAACATATAATTTCAACATTAAGCAAATTAAAGTAAATAACAAATCTTTCGTATCTGAAAAGTTTTGGAGCTTATTCTAATACGTCTAAGCACCTATGTCGCTTCAACTCTTACTGAGTTGGGCGCGGATTTCACGCTGGAATCTTCGTTCTAACGTACCACCATCCACTGAGCCATTTCAGCAGCATCGATTCATCTTAATGATATTTGTTCATTAATATTTTATTTACTTTACTATACGTATAGAGATAATTACATCGTTTGTACATAATTTTACACATGAAAAAGAGCTTTCCAACTTACAAATAATTTTACATATAAAAATTAAATGACCAAAAGCTCGTAATGGCAGCCTCAACGACTCAATTTACTAAATTAAGCTAGCCGTTTTTTTGCAAACCATTATAACCGTTTGAGTGAATGCATGAGAATTTTTAATCTGTGAACCGACATCACTATTGAGAGCGTATTACGGTGTTAGAATATAACAACGTTGCATAATAAAATTGCAGATAATGACACCGAGACGGTTCGCAAAACGTTATAAAACGAAGTCGTTTTACAAATTTTAATTACTAAAATCTACAACAATCCAATTGATTATAATGTCACTTTAAGTTTATTCCCCTTAAATCTGTTATCATTGTCAATGCGACCGGATTTCGTGTCATCCGTTTATGATTACTGATAAGCCCAAGCTACATTACATTGGTGTTGTAATCGTATGTTGAATCACACGAGAGCGTGCAAAAAGACACGGTTGACGCATCGAACAGTGCGCGCGAGCTGTGACGGTGACGGGCGGTGCGTTCGTTGAACCGGCGAGGTCACGACCATCGTGACGTGTGATGCCTTTAAACGCTTCCCGTAATACGTTCGACGGCCTCCCAGACTGCAAACCGTTGCCAAACTTCCAATATTTACCATTCACAAACTTACGTTCGTCTGTATCGCTTCGACTTCTGTTTAAATGACGTTAGCGATCGATCGTGAAATTGTCGTTCTTCCTTTAATAGAATAATGTTATAATTTCATGGTAAATTTTTCGACAATACCAATGAGATAGTGACTGAATTGTTAATATAAGATGAGAGAATTAAAAAAAATTGATACTGCTAGTAGCAAGTGAATCAATTTATTGTAGAATAAACAAAGAATACTAAAAAATATTGGGTATTATTGTCGTTATCGTTGAACAGGGACTGTGGTTAGTCAATTTTATAATTTATTTTTTGTTTTCATGAATGAAAAGTTCAAAACAGGCTAGATGTCTCATTCAGGGAAAACCCTCATGATTTTTAGTTGAGGCTAAGAACACTAAATATTCTGGTCATAAAAAATTTAAACAAGTTGCAATCTATACATAATGGGCGTCGTAAAAAGTTTATGGCACTACCAACCTAAATGTATGTTATAAAATAAACATTACTAGCAACGGGGAAACTCTTACAGCATAGACGAAAAACATCTTTCCAATGTGATAAATGTGTGTTTTGTGTGTGTTTAAGTATTTTTATTTTGTTTGTTTGTCCATTGACCTCTGACGTATACCAATGAAATTCGCCATATTATGATTCGATTATATCATAGAATATTCGATAACAATTAATATAGTATATGTACGTTATGACTTCGTTTAAATTTACACCGGTAAATATTCCAACCACAAGAATAGTAAAAAAAAATAAACAACTTTAACATTGAATTGGCCGAAAACTTGAATAATCTATGATATAAATTATGGATTGGCATTTTAAATCTCGCCAAAGTTGTTATTGAGACTTGGAAGGAAAATTAAATTAAAGTGGACATAACATGGCAGTGTTAAATTGGAATACTGTAATAAAAATATAAATAAAGATATTTTAATAAAGAACTGTATATTGTGCACAATATAGCAGAGCTATTAGCAAATTGCATGGAGTACGTAAATCTAAGGTTTGTTTATGGTTACTCTTTATACGATTATAAATGACTATAAGAAAGATGAAGCACACCTAGGTAACGAAATGTAGGTAGGCCTGGGTATCTAAAATATTTGTTTTTCAAAATGTACTTGAGACAATGATAAGTTTAATGCTTCAATAAAGATTTTGATCTACTCCTTGACTAAGTTATTTGTTAAAGTAGAACAGGCTAATAGGCGTAATTCACCAAGCTGCTCCATTCATAATTGTTTGTATTTTATAATTTCCCTCTAAACATACAGGAAACCTGTTCACGACGTTTTCCTACATCACTGAGAACATGACATGTTGGTAAATGAAGCAGATTATAGTGTAGGAGTAGTAATATTAATTTTCTGAAATTGAGACGATTGACAAAATTCCGTGCAATTGCACTGAGCTTTAGTCTTAGATGGCCAGGACATCCATTTGACCAGGGAACTTTTTTCCCCTTAATTTTTTTTATAAATAAGAACACTAAGAATATATCTAAGACGTTCCTTATTTCTTCGCGGACGAAATATTAACTTAAACTAATTTACTTGTGCTAATCTACAACAAAATTGATTTACCAAGCTTTGTGGTCCAAAAGATCAGAATTGATTTTACATCATCGACATCTGCTATTAAGGCATATCGTCCGCACACGTTTTTCTATAGATATATTCAGTATTACAAATTACGCGGACGATGTCGCGGTTCACAGATATTAAACGATAAAGAGTCCACAAAGGTTTTTTTAATTGTAGGGTCATGGTGAATTGAGATAACAATAATCTTTGATTGATAGACTCAATAAAGGGCTTATAATTATAAAAATACCGATACGATTTTGAATTAGATAATATATTTAATTAAACGACATACAAGGAGCGTGGTAGAATGAGGTTTGACCTTCTCTTCAAAGAGAAAATTCTTTACCCAGGACTCCCACTGCTGCTTTACAGATTCTGGTTTCAGCTGTTAGTATTTGTAAGCTTTTATATACAGATTTGCAGATTCATTCTTCCGAATATTTCCTCTTAATAAGAAAATGAATAATTTCCAAATATTAGAATTGAACAATTACAAGCGACAAAGCATTACCTTGTCGCGAAATTAGTCATAGACGAACGACTTTCAAGAAATCCGTCGAGTGAGTTTACGACCAGTTTCCAACGCTTTGTGACTAAGCATACGACGAAACGACCTCCAGCTTTAACCAATACCTGCTAATTAAACAATACCGACGTGCCCGTTGTCAGAATCTTTTCATAAGTTTAATTTATCATCTTTTGAAGTTCGACTTCAATATAAAAATGAATAGTAGCTATACTTCATTTTACAATTAAGCTGACGTAAATCATACGGATATTTTTATGTTTTCGCGACACCATTTTTATTTTTAATTTAATATGAAGTTAAAGTATAAAAAAATGTGTTTAAATGTTTTGACAAAGACCTGATCAGTATGTATACATCCTATTATTTATCTCAGCCTTCTGCTTATCTATGTAAGTTTAAATACTAACAATTATAAGAAAATTTCACTGTAAAATTTTTTTTTAATAAACTTTTTATTATTATTACTTTCCAAAAACAATTCTATTACAAATAATATTAGTTAACTACCGTGTAAAGCTAGTTTTTTTTTAACTACAAAAGAACATGGGCTGAATATACACAAACGAAGTTTTATACAGTTTTCTTTCAAATTATAACTTATGGAACTAAAAGAACAAAGACGTAAACTCATAATAATTATGTATTCAATGAGTAATGGATAAATATTTTTTTTATGTCAAGCATCTTGGCGTACGCCGTGACGGCAAACGGCATTACGTTCTCATATGCGGTCATAGAGAAGAAGAGAGGGCCTCTTCGCTCCACTCTCTACTCCCTTGTGTGCGTGTCGCATATAATATAGTAACATCTAACTTTTCTTGCTTTTTTTGTAATTCTAGTGAAAGTTTAGCGTTTTTTCAGGAAAGAAATAATATACAAAATGTAGGCAATGTATGTATATATTTTATAAACTCAACCACATTTTTATTAATTTTACTGCTTATGTGTTTATTTCTCTATAATGCGACGCGCGTCCCGTAACGGTTACATTTATTTTCGAACACGACTATACTTATTTTTACTATGTTTGTAAACATTCCTTACTATGTTGATATGTATTTTTTCAATACACTCAACCGATGTTACCATGCAGGACAAATGATAAGCCCCTCGTTGATGGATGCGCAATCTGAAGGATGCAAATAGATGTACCAAGTGGATATTTCCTTTGTTTATTTTCTTTATTTATAGCTTTTTTTATTTCTATCTCAGGTAGTTACTACACTAATGTAATACTATACATATTTACATACTAAATATTATATAAAATATAACATATAAATGTTAATGTCGCAATTGATATTTAAATAATAATTAGGTATATTATGTAATCAAAAACGTTTAGCCAAATGCAAGTTTTCGAGTTCCGTTTGAAAAATATTTTACTTGAATACATTTTTAAATGTGCTATTGATTATTGTTTGATTACGTACCACACATCGAAGGTCTTTTGTTTTATTTTTCTTGGTTAAATTAACCTATATTTGCGCGTCGGATATAATTTGTTACATTAATTATTTTATTATTATTTAGTATTTCGGATCGTGGTTTTGAGCGAGGTGATTTCATGTTACGTCCAAAAACAACACATTACATATTATTTTATATTTTATTTAATACACTTAAGTCACAAATTAATCAAAAATTTGGCTATTCGAATCGACAGTAACTATTTTATTATATGCGCGCAAAAAGTTCAAAACTACGCACAAATAGATGGCTATGTGTTCCGTTAAGCTATAAATCAGAATATATGAAACTGGTTTCGCGCGCCTCCAGTTTGTACATATCATTGACCATTGACAGAATAGTGGTATGGTGAAAGTAGCACAAAGTGAATTATTATGGGTGTGTACTTAGATTAGACATCATTGTACATATATATTTCGAAACAATAAAAACTATTTTAATCTTACAGCCTCTTAAAAAGTAAAATGCTGCTAGAATAAAAAAATATATAGATACTAGATGAAACTCATTTAAAAAAATATATTTATCAGTCTTTTGTATTTATCAAATCTAAGAAAGACTAAAATAAATAAAAAACAAACAAATCATTATGTTAGTACAATTAGTAATACAGTTACAATACACTTAGTATTAATTTTTTTTTTATAGATTATATTGTTTTTTTTATCTGATTTATCTGCATTAGACAAATATATATAATTAAAACTTGTAAGACTTATTTTCAATAAAAATATAAAAAAATCATGTGACATAAATATAGAAATATAGAATTGAGCTTTATAGTCAAAAGAATTAACCTACATTTTTATTTGTTGAGTAAAGTTAAGGGCATTAAAACCACTACCTGATTTTTACATTAATATTGGTTTTACTTTCTGTATAAAATTTCATGATTCAAATTCGGAAATAGAATAACGACCATTTCAAAAATAAAATTATGACTGTAATATTTTTTTAATAATAGGTAGGCGAACAGGCAAATGTGCCACCTTATGATAAGTTGTAACCACCGCTCATAGACATTGGTGATGTAAGAAATAATAACCGTTCCTTACATTGTCATTGCGCCACCAACCTTGGTAACTAAGATGTTATGTCCCTTGTGCCTATTATACTACCTTACTCGCCGTTCTAACCAGAATGCAAGAGTACTTAGTTTTGTTGTTTAGCAGTAGAATATCTTATATTTAAATTTGTAAATTGAAAATGAAATGTTTGGATTTTATTTATTATATTTTCTGTTTTATTTAACATCAAAAAATTACAGTTTAACATTTAAAATATATTATTAAAACCCACAAATATTTAACTTATTATATTCTATACATATTTTTTTTAAATAGGTATTAACATGCAAAAAGCAAATCATTATTCAACATTTATCTAACATGGTATAAATTTTAAATTTAAATGAAACAAAAGCAATATCTTGTAAAAAACAGAGATAATCATTCTACAATATAATACATTATTTTGAATTAAAAAATACAATTTATTATATCTAAAACTCTATCAACATAATAAGTTGTATTATATTACTTTATATACAATGTGAGTTATTAGGAGAAATAAATTAGCTGCAAAGTAAATGCAAAAATAATATCTACTTTTATCTTGATTCTATTGTCCTGAGGTGCAAAGGCATTTCCTATTAATAAATATACTTTAATAAGAGGAAGGATGAGGGGAGAAGGATATTACAGTATGTCATATCATATATACATATCCATTTATCTAATGTATAAATTTATTGAACAAACATAAAATTAAGTTATACTTATTTTTAATGAACATATGAAATAACGAATAATTTTTTTTTGTTTTGTTTGTTCATAAGATTTCTAAAATAATGTGAAGAATGGGACTATGACATTGATTTAAACAAAATATTAGCCTTTGACTCCTATCATTTCATTGGATATATATCACTTTATTATATATTTTGTCAAGATATGGTTTTAAATAAATTCAAATATAATGTTATTACTCAAAATAAATGCAGAATAATAGTGATAACTTTTCAACTTAAAGTAATATGATTAAATATTTGTTTCATAGAATTTAAAGGTTCTTTTAAGAAGGGATATCAATACTGTATTTTTAATACTTTCAGATAGTTACTGTAAGTTAGACTTAAATAATACCAATTAGATAATATTTAAGAATAACATTTTACTTTTCAATTTCACTGATATACAAAGTTACAAACCTTAGTTTCAAAAATAGCTTAAGTAAATGAGATCATATATACTATATTCCAGGTATACCATCACCATAAATATAATATTTATATCGTTTAATTTATAAACATGTTTATAAATCTAGTTGACTAGAAAATGCTCTTTTCTATTGTTACACAACAGTTTTTAGCAATTTGTATTTTTCTTTTGAAGTGCAAAACCAGTTTTCAATTGTAAAAATTGTTTTAATTAATGAATTAAAAAAAATATATGCCCCTAAATGTAACCAGCTATATGACTAATGCAATTTCCGAATATGTGACTAATGCATGAACGTTTTTGAGAATACGAAATATAGTTTATAGCATAAACTTTAAGTGAATCTAAGACTAATTAATATACAGATCATTATGTATCAAAACACTTACCACTTTCTATATATGGGAAGGCGAGCAGTAGAAAAATTATGTATCCAATTTCACTAAACATTGTCGCTTAATAACACACACTTTTGGTATCACTAAGTCATCGCACACACAGCTGATTTTCAAACCACACAAAACCTTTGTCTGTTTTCGATAAAAACGCATGCGCGTGCAAACAATATTTTTTATTTACATTACAACAAATCTTATTCTCAAAAGATGATAAACTAAATAAACATGCCTAACAACGCGACCGTTTTGATTACCGTCGGAGTCTCGGTATGGCTCAGTTGAAACAATAAATAACAACAAATTATATTTTGCCTAAATTAAATTCACTGAGCGAACGAAACTTATTGTGTCTTATTAAATAATATAAATCAAAACAATTCCACTTATGCATTATTGTTTCATGTTTATTTTATATTCCATAACTTCACTTATTTTATCTAAAAATTGCTGTGGAAGCAATTTCTGTACTTACACTTGACTGACATATTGGAATTCTACTGAATGTTGCCATGCTACAAATGTTACTTATTTCTGCGTCTGTATTCTTTGTATATTCTGTAGGTAGGTAACAGCTTTTAATTTATTCTTAACTTTTGTGGACTTAGAAACATAAGTGTCAGAATATTATGTTTATAAAATATTAATATCTTGCTACAACATTAAACAACAAATATCATATTTAATATGTATTTATAAAAAAAACTCATAGCGTCACGATAACTTTTTTAGCATTGCATCGACACTCGACACATCGACGATCGGGGTTGGAAAAAAAAACGAAAAATATAATATTCAGAAAACGTTTATTTATATATTGGGTAATATTTCTACCAGTTCGATTTTTTAACTGTAAAAGGCAATAAACGTAGACCTGTAAAGCGTTTGTTATTAATATTTCATTTATTTTATTAAGGATTAATAAGTATTTTAACGCTAAGTGATAATTCAACGAAACTACACTGTTGCTGACTTTTATGTAGGCATTTTGGAGAACTCTAGAATCGAAATATCTTATATAAATAACATTATTTAATTTAACATGAAGTTGTATATAATAGTTTGCATTGCCTTCTTATTCCGATATTAGAGCGTTAATACTGATAATTTTCTTTTCGATTACGAACTACGTCAGCCTATTAAGCTATAGTTATCTATATACAAAATATACGCAACATATCAACTCATTATATATGTTATGACCTGAAACTTAATTGTAAAATATTGTGATTGTAATGTTCACCCTTTAACCGTGCTTTAACTCAAGTCGTAAGATCGGTTATACAAATTAAATAATACATATTATATTTTATATATCAGCTCGCTATGCACACACACCGTCTTCACTTCGCACCAATACCAATATATATATATTCTATTTCCCGCGCTCCGCGATGTGTGTCATACGAGATGACAGATGGATAGATACACAGATAATATATATTTATATTATAAAATACTAATTAATACATTATTGTAGTTGTGTGTACACTACAGTGATCAGATGACTTTGATTGATATTGAAGAGGTCACACGGGGATACTATTGGGCACTGGGCTCACTCACCTCTTTTATTACTTTCGTTATACTGTAATCATGATTGATGATTATATATTGCCATCGTAATCATGATATTGAATATTCAAAATACTGATTATGACAGGTCAATTATCTGATTTACTGAATCGGATTAAAAGTTTTTGCGTGAAATCGGAGAAATATACAGAAAATACCTTCCTCTTTATAATATTAGTATGACATCGTTTTACTATGTATAATCACTCATTAATTTAAAATAATACCAATAAACCAAGCTAGCACAACAAAGTTAATTGATGTATTATATTATGGATAATTAAAAGTAACAATTTAAAGAAAAAAAGGAATGGTTTCTATAATTTGTTTTGTTGAAAATAACTTCTATTTCAAATCCTAACATGAAAAAATGTTTGATTTGCATATGAGTCATGAACTTAAAAAAGGCCCTCATGAGTAATAATATTGACTTATTGGATAGAGAAGATGTTAAAGTATGTACGATCGTTTTATATTACAAGTATATTATTTATACCTCAACTCTACGTCATGAGTTCACTTTATAATGCCGGTGATCTCGGTTTTACAAGTAATGTGTCAAGGGGTTAGAGCATACTCAATCTTATACTTTTAAAGACGGTATCAGGTCATATTTACCAATTTTTAATTTTAATTTTAAGTTTAGTCATTAGTTGATGGTGTAACTATTCCAACAAATAAATACCCCGAGCTATGTATGAACAGTATGGTATGATATAGATTGTTAACACTAAACCAATGTACTATTTTACAGCGACCATTGTTCAAATTGTTATAGTATATTGATCGACATGTTATAAAAGATAAATAGAGATTGAATCAAGTGATACATATGTAGTTGAATTGTATACAAACATAACGTTTACAAATAATTACACGAGTTCATATAAAAAATAACATTTATTTAAAATAATTTGTAACATTTTCTGATATAAAAGCGGTTGGTATGTTAATACCTAATATAACAATGAACATTTTTTCTTCATGAAAGGTTGTTCACAATAATACCTTCTCATCGTTTATTAAAACTATTAATTTTAAAGCATTGTGGAAACGAATTGATTATATATAAATCAATTAAAATAATGACTTACTTCTTTACTGAGCATCTGAGTAAATGTTTAAAAAATGTATACAGTCATATGGTCATATTGTAACAATTACTTTAGCACAATAATATAACTGTTTTATATTATATTTTAGGAACTATTAAAACATTATATGTAAGTTAATTATTAAGGGACAGCTTCGTGCAATTTGCCTGGAGCAAAAACTCCTTTTTCAGTTATAATACCTGTAATTAACGAAGCTGGTGTTACGTCAAACGATGGATTCCAACAACTTATACCTGTAAATAATATAATAATTCAAATAAGACATCTTTATTTATAAATTTTTCATCATATAAAAACAATAAATAAAAAGTATAGTTAAATCAACAGCGAGTTCTAGATTTGTTAATTTTGTGGTGTATATTCATACTAACCAGGTGCAGCTATCCTATGTTCCCCAATATGTGTCATTTCCCTGTCAGGTCGTTCCTCAATTTTGATCCTATCTCCAGATTTGAGAGACTTATCTATAGAAGTAAGAGGCGCGGCGACATAAAAAGGCACATTGTGGTACTTCGCTACGATCGCTATTTGATATGTTCCTATTTTATTAGCTGTGTCACCATTCGCGGCAACCTAAAAAATACACAAATACTCACAATATAGAAAATGTTTTAATATTTATATAAATGTCCTTAATATTAAGCTATAATATCATAAAGTATTAACACGGCGCTTTAATACTGTGTATCGCATCAGTGATTTTATGTCTATGCGTTCAAAATCAAAGGCTGTGATTCAATTTCAAATTGGGGGATGAAGTTACTCGCGTCAGCGGGAACACCTTGTTCAAGATCCACCCTAGAAGTGCCGATTAACTAACTTACTAAGTTAATAGCCTGAGTCACAGCCCGTAACCTCACGGTCATGTCTCGTAAGAACGCTTTGGCTCAACCGCCTGAGCCAAAAGGAACATCATCTCTTCAAATTACCCTAAACGTGTGGAAAGTATGTATGACGGAGCTTCAGCTCTTAGTGCTGGACTTTTGATTGACAAGGCTTACATCATACATATTGTACCTTCTTTCCGCAACGGGCGTCACTCGAGGAATAACTATTTAATTTGAACCCACTCGTAGAAAGTAATATGAGTCTCAATAATAATAAAAACTATAATTCTACATAAATAATCCAACTAACGCTCACTCAACAAGTATTCCATGAGTTTAATTATCAATTGCTTACCCTATCAGCACCAACGATTACAGCGGTAATATTTCGGGCGTGCATCAGGGCAGAT
Source organism: Nymphalis urticae (assembly GCA_905147175.2). Taxonomy (NCBI): domain Eukaryota; kingdom Metazoa; phylum Arthropoda; class Insecta; order Lepidoptera; family Nymphalidae; genus Nymphalis; species Nymphalis urticae. Next base: position 12,570,695 of record LR989983.1, read on the forward strand.
ACCATGCTGTCTACGATCAGAGTAGAGGGTATCTTCTCATGGACAAGTTCGTATGCCGTAAGCCTCGCTCCCTGATTGTATGGACGAGTTTCAGTACAGTATACATGTTCTGTAAATTTAAAGTACCTTATATAAACAAATATAAATGAAAAACACATAAAATAAAATATACATTTTTATTTAAAAAAACAGTTTTGAAATATTATATACTTATTATATAGTGTGGACTTATATCTATGCGCAAATACTATATTCATATTCTGTATATTCGCATATCTTTTTTGAAGATATTCTACTCGTGCCAAAAACATTACTAACCTAACCGTTTTGCTGCATGTAAGGACCTTATAACTCCCAATGCTGTGCCATATCCAGCTGTAGCCAACGATCCCGTGTTACAGTGAGTCAGGACCCGTACATGGCTGTCACCTTCTAATCTTTTTAATATAGCTTCACATCCAAACTTTCCGATTGCTTTGTTATCTTCTATATCTTTTATCAACATGCTTTCTATGTTTCGAATGAATCTGGAAAAAGTAAAACAATTAGTTAGACAATTAAAAATACAGAAATAAAAATAAATTCTTAAAACAAGTTCTTATTTAATTTGTGTACTAAAATGAAATAAATTTAATATTATTTATTAATGATATTGTATTGCGACCAATAGCAGGCTGGTTGTAACTGGTTTAATAAAAATTGCCAGATATGAGCAAAAAAGTAACTAAATTCTATATATCATATGGGTAAAATAAGATCCCTTGCTATTTTTTATCAATGAGATATAAACAATCGCCAAGGGCTAAGGCATTATACATCACGCCTTGCATATTATTTCATTTGTTTATTTGAATGTCTCCTAATATTTCTAAAATTACTTGTTCAAATTGCAAAGTAGGTACATGAAGCGTTTAATATTAATATGTTTTTTACTTTGATAATGATTTATGTTAGTGTTAATTAAACTAAACTACAGATGTTATTTTTTTCCTCATTATTAACAATAACAATGGTTACAGTGAAATATCTATAAAATATATCTATTTTATCGCAGACTTTTTTCAGAAGCTTTTATGAGGAACAGATCAACCATACATTATATCCATGCAAGTTTAACTACTTATTCATATAGCGCACCCGGTGGAAATATTCAAGATGCAGAATATTTTCCGATTTAATTAACAAATATCAGCATGATTTTATATGTAATGTATGTATATATATCATTTCAATAAAATGAAATCTATTGAAACATTTTATTATCATCAAACACAATAAAGTGAACTAAAAGTAGCTTTAACAAGATAACAATGATAACAAACATGCAATTAGGAAATTACAAATAACTCATATTACTATGACTTTATAATTACATTTTACAGATGTTATATTTTATATAAGTTTAGTTTGTGATTTTGACCTTTTTGGGACATAATTAGATATGTTTAAGAACATTTTTTAATTTAATTACACCAAAAAAAAATATTCAAAATTTTTCAATATATAGCTAATGTTATAACATACATACCTCTCTCTGAAGTCATCAGCTGTAACATTTTCGTCAGCACTTAAAGTATTTGCCAAATTAATAAGCTCATCTGCTGCTAATTTTATGTTCACAGCTGTCGGCCGTGCAGACACAAGATAGTTTAATTTGCCTTCAATCTAAGATTAATAGAAATATCTATTTTGGTTACATTGCATCATCATCTTAGATGAATAATGTTTTAGCATGTAATATTTTAGCAATAGAATATATATTGATAACATTTAAATTAAATATATAGTTTAGCATATGAAGCACAAATTATGTAGTATATATAATTTTATTTATAATACAATAATATTCTTATAAAATTTTCGTTAAATAAAACATTCAATTGAGAAAGAAGCAGTAAATTATTATTCTATCAAATGCATTGATTTAGATTAGACTTGTAACAAACAGTATTATATTATTATTAGGATATTCCATGTCTGAGCAAATACCGAGTATTCGGCAAAACTGTTTTGACCTGCATTAATGCACAAAGTGTTAAATAAACCATAATACTGCTGAATATGTTGATTTTTATGTGCCATAATCTACAACTCATTAACTTATGTTATTATTAATAATAAAACAAAGTTGTTAGTGTTCATTTAAACATAATTATTTTATATAAATAGTACCTTGTTCAGCATTAATAAGTTACACAATTATTTTTTTCTGTTTTTGCTATGTTTTACTTCTGTTATAGGTATTCAGTATTTGGCTGAATAGTGATCAATATATAATTTCAGCCAAATACATAAAAATTGGACCAAAGCTTTGAATAAAGAATAGTAGCCGCATAATAGTTGCAACTCTTTTGAATTTTAATTTCATAGTGCTTATTTATTTATTTTTATATTTGCCGGGAAGGCAAATGACTACTCCACCTGATGTTAAGTGGTAGTAGAGACCAAACGCGAGGACAGCCAGTACAGTCGGGAAGAAGGTTCTGCACTAGCTTTTTATATGTTCTAAGCATTTAATTATGTTATAGTTTATATAATATATACCATTAGTAGTATGATTGAAGTGAAAAGTTTTATGTTATAAATAGTAAAAAAAAAGTAATATAGAAACACATTCAGAAAAAAAAGTACTTATAAATTTGTAATAATATGTAGTAATAAATTATTGTGATTATAAGGTTATCACTACTACTCACCTCCTGTCTCATAACTTTTTTGTCTAAACAATCATCTTTAAGTATTTCTATGGCCAATGACAAACAACCAACAATTGCTATTGCAGGGGCTCCTCGCACCTAAAATATATATTTAGATTTTTTAAATTTTAGCTGTATATGAACTTCTATTACATAATAAACATATTATTAAAAAATAAAGAAAACAAATCACACAACACAAATACATACACAAAAAAATGTATTCAGTAAATGAGTAGGAAAATATCATAAAATAGGCATTTCATTGATATTAATAAACATGCACTGAAAATAGTTTTAAACAGTTTACCTGCATCTTATTAATAACTTTCCACCCATCTTCAACTCCCTGCACCTTTATATATCGTGTTTGTAACGGTAATAATAATTGATCAAGAATTTCTAACCTACCTCGTTCATATCTGATTGATTCTAAGCTCATTTTGCTTAAATAATATTTATTAAAATAGTTTCAAGAAGTAAAATCTGTAACATTTTAAAATGATTATTTCTTTATGGCACGATAGTATATAAATTATTTTTAGTTGTTTAACATGTATACGTAACTAATAGAGTTTAAGTCTAGAGGATGTGTAATTGTTTACCTTATTGTCACTTTACAATTCTTTTGAAGAATTATCCAGTAAAATAATAAGTATTTATGAGTTACTTTATGTAACTACTTCACTTGAGACAAGAACTGCGACAAATTATTTTTTTCTACAAAAACATGTTTAAAGTAACTTTTATTACCAATTATCAAAGCGGCTAAGCTTGAACACAACTAACCCTGTCGCCTAGTCTTTACTTTACTTTAAGATTAAGTTGTCATATTTTGTCATTGTCAATCTGCAAATGTAAATTCAAGTGAATGTCATTGCCGTTTCTCATTGACATATCAGATTTAAATGTCAATATTTTTTGTCACTACGAAAACCTATTTCATAAAACAATAAACATCCTTATAGTATAGCTCCTTACTTGACGTGGCATGTAATTAGGTTACTTGAATATTTTTAGGATATAAATTATTGTTTGCAATTTTTTATTCACAAATAATAATTTTTGGCGTCTTACTCTTTCTTAACGAGTTATAATGTTTGTGGATTTTGTTGCTTGATTTTTATTTGTTTAGTCGGATTCCACATTTTTTAAATCTACTTATTACCACCAATACCTACCAATAAAATAATTCTAATAACAGACTGTAATACGATTGAGTACTAGCTCCAAAAATACATATTCTATTATTTATATTAAAAGGATTGCTCCAACGAATTAATATTTAATTTAATAAAAAAATTAGATTTTATACAAGAAAATAAAGTTGTTTGTTTTTGAACGAAAAACGGAAATAGTATTGATAATGTTGTCTATGAATCTTTTAATTTCCGCCCGGCATCGACGAGAGACGCATCGTCATTCTGCCGAGCTTCTTTATACCTAGATTGGTGGATCAATAGAAGGAAAAAATATGGCCCTGCCCCGAGTTTTCTTCGATGTCACTGCCGATGGTTTGCCATTGGGGAGAATCGTTGTTGAGGTAAAGTTAATTTTTTTATCGTTTAATAAATTAATATTATAGTGGGTGGTTGTCACCCCGGCCGGCGTGTTACCATGTTAGATCGACCACGCTATGATAACTTGATATTGAATATCTTTATTAAGCTAGATAGTAGATCTTCTTTTTTATTCTTAATTATTTTTTAATCAATGATTTCATTTTGTTTATAGGTCGATAAATGTATATAGTTATCGTACTAATAAATACCCGACCGAGATTACTTTGTGAAGGTCATTTCCTTGAAGACCTTGTAAATTGTAATAGTTGTATTAGAGTATGAAAAAAATTCCATGATTTAATCATTCATATTGAAAATACTAGACTTGTCCAAGTCTGTCGATATATTTCATTCTATAATAGCATGCGGTATCTATCGGTGTTCGCCTTAATTGGGCGATATATGGCAAGAGTGTAATGGCGGGGGACTAAAGTATAAATCATACTTAATTAACTTTAATCTTAGCCGTCTACATGTTTATAACTTATAAGCATTTTATAATTTCTTGTTTTGTTTTATTTACTGTATAAATTTACGAAATAATAATGCTGATTCCAATACATAAAACGCGGACATTATTGTTTACAGTTGAAGGCTGACGTCACGCCTAAGACCTGCGAAAATTTCCGTGCCCTGTGTACTGGTGAAAAAGGCTTCGGTTACAAGGGCTCCACTTTCCACCGTGTCATCCCCAACTTTATGTTGCAAGGAGGTGACTTCACAAACCACAATGGTACTGGAGGAAAATCCATCTATGGTGAGAAGTTCGCTGATGAGAACTTCGTCCTGAAGCACACTGGCCCTGGAGTTCTTTCTATGGCTAATGCTGGCCCCAATACCAATGGATCCCAATTCTTTATTACTACCGTGAAGACTGCTTGGTTGGATGGAAGACATGTTGTTTTTGGCAATGTTGTTGAAGGAATGGATGTTGTAAAGCAAGTTGAAGCAATGGGCTCCCAATCTGGCAAACCATCAAAAAAGATTATTATTGCGGATTGTGGACAGCTTTCTTAAGATAATATTGTAATATTTATAAAATAAATGCGATATTTTAAGTTAAACATAATGTCCTCCCGAGTAATACCTTCCCAGTCATAAGATTTAACAATATATTTGAAGTTTACTGAGGGTCATTCCAACGTTATATAAATTTATAACTGTTCTAAGTTGCAAATTCATGCATTTATTTCTGTGCATTGTTTATTCATAATAAATTAACTTATATAACAGTTATTGGTTTTATTTTGATTCAGTCTTGTTTTATTTACACTAAAAATACTCTTATAAGTCAGTTTATATAGTTTATATAGTATATATGAAATAAAGTGACTCATTGAAGGTTATATTGATGTTAGTGCAGTTATAAGGCTGCGTAATCACTGTCACTCCGATTTTCACAACCTATATATTTATATATTTTTCTATAATTACGAGTGTAACAAACAAAAATGCGTAACTAATTTTGAAGTTGTATAATACGTGAGTTAATACAGTATACTATTACTAAGATAAAAACCATAGTAAAAACCTTTAAAGAATTACTCTAACGAAATAATCAATTACTAACTATATATTTTCGGATTATATGGAGTGTTTCGATTGGAATTTTTATTGTAGTACACAAAACATTTTAATATGTCATTTTGTTTTAAATATCAATACATTGTTTTACACACTTTAATAAATAATAAGCACAATTTAAAAGATTAAACATAACGACAACTCAGATCCAAAACTGCCTAAACCATTTAAAAGTTATGGTGGAATAAAGAAACTTGCAACCCTTTTCTTCTTTGAGAAGTCGTGTAAAAAAGCCACTATATATTTATTAATATTATATCAATAATCATGATTGAGGAAGTTTTTTGTAAATTTTTAAGTTTGTTTTTTTTTACGTCTTTTTTTACTTGACTGGTGTGTGATAAGAAATGAGTTTTAAACGGGATATGATAGTACTATATTATTATTACATTTTTAGCTGCGTTAATATAGACTATATTACCAGTTCGAGTTAATGTTTTGTACCCACCTTCCTGCCGCACTAGCAGCTATCTCGCTTGCATCATGTAAGCAATTTTCTTGAATATTTAAAGATGACAGGTATGATAATTCATTAGGGTTTATCTATACATATAAATATAATTGAAGTGACAGTCTTGTAATTTTAAAATATAATAAAAATAATGTCCTCCAGACCAATTCCGACCATGGCGCCCAACTGCGCAGGAGATATTATAGTGCACAAGTGTGTGCGCAAACACAGGTGCACTCTCTGTTCCCTAACACTCATAATGCGATGGGACGGCAATACGACACGATCAGAAAGCGTTCAGGCGCAGAATCAAGGGCTTTACGTACTTTCCGAGGCACGGGACACTTCTAACTTCAAGACTTCGGGCTGCTACTGAGAATTTTCGACAGAAAAACTCAATAACTTTTATTGGTCCGACCTGGGATTTCAACCCAGGACCTCCAGGTCTGCGGCCTTACATGTAGCCACTAGAATAACGCGGCAGCAATTTCAAAATAATTAAGTACCTCTTTTAAAGTTAATATGGCTTTTTGCGATTTACTAAAACCGAAACAATATTTTTTTATTTTAGTCTGCCTGTTTGTCCAGGCTAATCTTTCAAACGGCTAAAAATTACAAATTGAGATAACTGATTTTTTATAAGAAGTATTTCAAGGTTCCGTTTAGTCTTTATTTTATCAAAATCGGTTGATTCTATCAAAAGTTATAAAAACAAACGTATTTTTGTTATATATACACATATTATGACTTTCCTTGAATGATTCATCAACGCAGAGCCTAAACCACATGGGTTAAAAACTTGAAATTTTTTTCCAGTGCTTCCCCATGACAATCAAAAGTCCTATTGCCTGTCGTTGAGCATGGCCGGCACTGATTTTAGTGAGAACTGTTATCAGAATCTGTTATCATTATAGACAGTTTTTATGTTGCTTGCTCCAGAGTGAGCTCTGCGAGTAACTTAGTAATTTTATTCCCAAAAGGAAATACCGTAAAAGTTGTTTTTTATATTATAGATAGGCAGATGGGCAAATGGGCCACGTGTTGTTAAGTGACCATACATACATACATATTCGCTAAGTCTTATCAACCACAATTTGATATTGAAGTGGTTATTATCAATTCCGTTTTGTTTATATTTATAATTTATGATAAGTATAATAATTTTAATTTGAATAAAATTAAAAACATGCATAGTTTTTATTTTTTATTGATTTACCTATAATACCTAATCTATAAGTACATAGGCAGCTTAAATGATAGACAGGTACGAATGACTTTAAAAGCTATTGATATTAGACAGATGAAACTGCCTTCAATCTGATTGCAATATTAGGAAATACTTAAAATATTAACATTAAATTATCTATCTATAGTTTTATTTATTTTAATGACACAAAGTGAGGCATACAATGAAAATAAAGACGGATACAATAAGATGAAATCTTTGTTTTTCGGCTCCAGATCCATAATTGCAGAGGGAGGTGGTGCAGCAAGATGTACAAGCGTAAAGCTTGGTTCTCTCACCGATGACGATGCATCCTGGCTCACAATGCTTTGTGCAGTTACGTTCTAGAGCCCACATTTTGAGAGCTGTAGTGGAATTTTCTGTGGACGTCGTGTACGAGAATCGTTTAACCTTTAACAAATAATTCAAATATTATATAAAATATTTAAAATTAATCATAGTATTCGACTTAAAATATAAGATATTTTCTAGAGAATTAAGTAATTATTTATTTAAATCATAGAAAGCTTAGCGTTAAAGTAAACTACTTAAAAGCAGTTCTTTAATATTTTATAAATGCATTACACAGACTGATATCGTGTTTTTTGACATGTTCTGATCGAAATTTGCTCATTCCGTTTCATCATGTTCAAATTTCTGTATATATTTACAATACAGTAATTTTCCAACAAACAATTCAAATATCTTTACGTTTTACACCTATACTATAATTAAAATATTGCCTCTACTCAAGGTTGCTTGGAAGATATCTCAATGTGAATGTTTTGTATATGTAATGACAATATAAAACTAAATTTGGTCGAGTTTAAAGGAAATTGGCAATTAATATTTTCAAGCAGCTTAAAATATGCTTTAATATATATCACCATGCACACTCTCCGTTCATTGTGACACTTGTGTATGAGTGCAGAATTGTTGTGCCTGAGGTCCGCGCACTTGTCCTCTGGGTCGTCTGCTCGGCACTTGTAACACCACAGCTCATTATTGGGCCTCGCTGCTGCTGATGTCACATGCACGCTGTCGCGAAGCAAGTCGCACTCACCTGGAGATTATTGTAATAAAATCAATCATTGTTAAATTTGCTACCTATAAATACGATATTAGGCGTAGAATCTGAACTACGTGAATCAATATTACGATAATTTTAAATACAAACATGAAGTTAAAAAGGGTGTTAAAGGCAAAAAGGTTAAAAGATTTTATTATAATACAAAATTGAATTCTTATTTAAACTATTAAAGTCACCACGGGATTGTTATTTCTATTCAGATAAATATACTGTAAAAATTCATTTAAGTTTCTATTACGCGATAAAATTCACTAGCTGACAGTGAAAATATTAAAATTTGAGTGTATATTTGTAAGGAAACAATATATTAATCATTACAAGCTCAAACAAATATGTAGCTAAAAAATTAGCTTATTATTCATTACAGTTAAGTTTAAGGTTATGAAAAGGTTATGAGGATAACAACAAAGGGAATTCCATTTTGCGTCATAGACAAGTATTTGACGTTCACGTTTACAGCACTACTAACCTTAGACTAGGCGTACTCGAAATGATACAATACTTATGACACGAAGTTATAATAATGTCATGATGTTTTACTTGGTTTAAATATTGGATTGACATACCTGGTGTTAGGAATGACAGCGCGAGTACGACCGCCAGACGCATGATGTTTGCAGTCCGTAGGGCGCATGACCTGAGCTCCAGTCTCCGTATCGATCTCATCTCCCGACCTGTTGCTGCTCCCGACTGTCTCCGTCCTCACTCCCTCCTCCTTCACCCTTCAAGACCTCCAGCCACTTTGATCGAGGAAAACAATCTCAACTTTCCGAATTGTTAAAAAAATTATGTCGCTTTCGTACCTTCTGCTTAAATATCGCTTTATTCGATAAATTTCGAACACAGAATTTAAGCTAAATGTGCATTTTATGGTGATTTTAACATGAAAATCTAAATTTATAAATTTGACAAAACAATGCTTTGATGTAATATATAACAGAAAATACTAGGTAAAAATAATTATTTCGCCATCGTGTCTATGATATTGATATGTCCTATTGTGAAACTCTACGAATATCTCCAAGTCGACATTGATATTACGCTTTAATTTAATACATAAAGGATTATTCAATCGTGGAGTAGAAACGTAATTTCGTTCGGTTTCGGTTCAATATTTTAAATGAATTAGCTAATATATTTTTCTTTCTGAACTTTTATACTTTGTGGAAAAATACTGAATCAATACAATATATATAAATATTATATAAATATGTTGTTCTTTTTTAAGTTTTAATAAGTTATATATTATTAATAGGAATATTATTATTTTATAAATACTTACTAAAAGAAGTATTTTCTTGTTAATCTTTCGTTGATTCTTCTTAATTTTTTGTTGATCGTTCATATATTGATGCTGTGTATGTTGTTTTTAGAGATATGTGTGGTGTTTAAGTACGTCTGTCAGTACCAATGAACTTAGGTACACATTTATGACATACGGTGCTGAAACGTGGACACTAACTGCGGGACTAGTCCACAAATTCAAAGTCGCTCAGCGTGCTACGGAGCGAGCTATGCTTGGAGTATCTTTGAAGGTTAAGATCAGAAATGAGATTATCCGGATCGGCAAACGCAGCGTAGGGCGCCCTCCAGCCAGGTGTCCACCTTGACCTTAAGAAGGTGGCGGGCACCGACTGAATGCGGAAGGCGGAGGACAGGGAGCTTTGGCGCTCCTTGGGCGCGGCTTATGTTTAGCAGTGGACAATGATTGGCTGTTGATGATGATGACACATTATGATTTTCAATTCGTATCAAATAACTAAAGAATAAACCATGTTAGTATTTACAAACATTTTTCATCCAACGCATAATTAAATAATGTACAACTGAGTGAATTATCACTAAATTCGATTCAATAGCCAGCAGCGTGATGGAATAAGCTCCAAAAGTATTCTTCATAATGAGAGGAGGCATTAGCCCAGGGACATACAAGCTGTTACTTTACATTTATGTATAAACAGGTGTACAGTATTGTTCGCCAAGCTTCCGTAAAAAGTCAAATAAACTACAAGCTATGGTCAAATGAAATATTTTTATATGTAACAAATGAAGAGGACAATCGGGCAGGAGGCTCAACCGATGAAAATTAACTACCATCGCTCATGGACATCTACAACCCCTTAGGCATTGTAGATGCGTCGCCGGCTTTAAAACAAGGGGACAATTTTCGAAGAATTTGTTAGTATAGCCTAAATCAAATTATATTTTCACCTTTTTATACATTATCAGCATAGTAACTGTTTATTTCAAATTGTAACGTTTATGTAACGAAACACACACACTGTTTTAAACACTCGTAGCTGCGTGAATCAACAAGTGCCCTTTGTGAGTGAACTGGCATAACATTGTGGTTTGTTTGAGACACTATCACTATAACTATGGTGAAACATACAAACATATCATGGTTAATTTCATTTATAGGAATCTCTCGTATTTCATGTATAAGAAAATAATTGGGATCATCGCTGCTGTAGGTATTTATACAAACAAATAACAATATATCATATAATATTGTTAACCTGTAAAATTGGTATTGGAGGTAAATTATTTTGATTTGTTTTTTCGAATCCACTTCAAAATTACTAATCCGATTTTCCATTGAATTGCAATTCAACGCATTGCATTCAGGCCGTAATGTTTCAATCAATCATACTTTATATTTTTACAGTAGCAAATATTAATTTAAATTGCTTTGTATGATTCTATTGATACAAAACTAAGTATGTAAATAATACAATTATATGCGTAGATAATTTCTACTTTTTATAATTATTTTTTGTTTATCATTTAGTTTCTTTTTTATATAATAAGTGATTAAATATTTAATTTCAATCTAGTTTGAAATCACGTGCGTTCATTACCGTGTCAGATGAGCACGTTGAATTTATGAGTCTCAAATCTTAGCTTGACCTAAATATTTTGCTGATACGTAGACTCAATTATTTCTCTAAAAACTAATAATTAAAATATATTACAGGAATATATAATACTATAAGGGAAGTGATACCTGAATTCAAAAGCATATCTAAAAATAAAATAAAAAACAAAAACAGCTCAAGGGTAGGCCATAATAAATGTACCACTATTGAGTTCATGCAATCAAATAAAATTTTAATGTGAAAGTGTGAATTGTAAGTATTTTGATAACACTTGACGAAAATTGATAATTTTGCTATCGAATCGAAATCATCTTTACCTGGACAGGAAACCTGATTGCTTGAGTACCAGAACATCATCGGCTATGTTATACAATTACGTCAGTGCGGTGTTAACGTACGCAAACTGTAACCGTTTGTTTACCCATAAGATGTATGCCACCTCAGAGCAATGGAGACAATTATAAAATTATATATACGGAATCAAATGTCGCTTTGACCGAAATCGGCTAGGAAGATATATATTATCGATTCATCTCGTTTTTTGACGAACAATACAATATCGTAACAATTTATTTGTTCATAGCATGTTTATTATTGGATTATAGGTATGTATTTTAATGACAATGAAAATGGCACGAAATAATAGAAGACCGATGTAGATAGATTAGACAAATTACCACCAGCTTACTAGTTTAGACAAATATTGGACAATATACGCTAACATGTGTTAATATAGACCCTGTTATCGTGTAAGTTAAAGATACATATTCATGTTGTATTCTTTACTTTTATAAAAATTCAGTGGGTAAATGGAAATTATTACTTAAATAGATGCAGTTTCTATTGAAGTTCACTGCAGAGTAAAAAATAATCATAAACAGTGAAACAAAGAACAATAAAACTCAATAAATAAATAAGCAGCTAGGAAAATTAGAAATAAGACTAAACAAGAACCTATAATCGTATTTTATAAGTATGGGCGAACTAACGTGTTTTATATTATCATAACTTAATTGCTATAAATTTTAAGAGCTTTTTACAGAATTTCTTACTTTGAAAGTTAAAATCGATTTAATACATTATTTATTTAAATAGTATTAAAATAAATAATGTATTAAATATATTATATTACATACCTAAAATATATAAGTACGTCGCACGCATTAAAATAATATAACATATAGTTTTTTTTTTTAAATAAATGAATTTTATAATTTATAATAGAGTTGTATTTAAACAAGTAAACAAAAAAAATAATGATAATAATGAGACTAAATTTAACGGATATCGAATATCGAAGTGAACTTTTTATAATTTTTTATAATTATTTTATAACTTTTTATAACTTCGCTTCGATATGTAGACTCGAAATGTTTGTTTTTGCCGTCATATCCGGCAATGTTCGAAAGTGGATACAGCCGCAATAAATGGGACACACGATGAAATGTTTGCAGAGATTTCAGTAAACGAAACACGGGAATGCCATTGCCAGTGATGAGGTGCTTATGTAGCCAAAGATAATATTTGATTTAAACCCTAAGAAAACTGTCGTTATCCTTATATATTATATACTAGCTGTGCCCGCGATTTCACCCGCGTATAACTTAAAGAAATAACTAAGAACAGACTTGTTATATTTCAATATAGACAACATTTTTAGTTTTATTTTCGTGAGATATTATCATTGTGGTTTTCGCCGCACCATCTAGATAGGGCAACATACAATTGGCTATGAGAAAAACAGCATTCTCTTGAATATATTCTGACATACTTAACGTTCTTTATGTCTTTTCCTGCTTTATTTACTGTAACTGAAAATGATACCTTATCAGGAAATTGTGTACTTTTAAAACTGAAAGGTAAAACTGTGTATTTAAAAAATAAGTACTTATTATCAACTAACAGACTAAGTATAAATTTTAACAATGAGAAAAAATGTATGCGGCGACGAAATGAACTACCTACCTAATCTTTAAACTTTAACTTACAAAGTTATTTATAAACCGAAAAAAAATACTTAAGTATGAGTATTTTCAAACAACCTACTCTACTACCTGTTGAAATATGTCAAAACTATAAAAAGTATAATTCAAATGAAAATTATAAAATATCACTGTCTATGATCTTATCTCTATATCTTTCATAAGAATTAATGCCTTGTTTATAAAAAATAGAACAAATTTGATTACCATACAACCATACTTTACAAAAGGGGTTATCCAACATGAAAATCATTTTTCAATTCAAACCAGCAATTCCCGAGACCAACCCCATGTTTGGTTGGACGCGCAACGGTACAGCTTCATAATATTAGTATAGATAATTGTTTTTAATCTGAATATTTTGGGATAAAAAAAATTGTGCATTGTGGTCATTTACGTATTTTTTTTTATTTTTATATTTCATATTTTTTAAATTTACATAACAACGACGTGGATGACGGGGCATCTTAGTTACAGCATCGTAGATCGAAAGACATGTATAAAGTAAATTTTGGTTCATTCATTCATGATTTAGGTCACAATAAAATATATTAAGTCACACTACAGGCATCGCTGTGAGTTCACTGATGACAAAAAACGACGTAAAATACTTTTTTCTAACCAGAATGACAATTCATCCTTTAAGAAGCATGAATTAAGCTTTAAAATCACAGACTTCGAAACAACCATTTATTCTTTACCTTTTAAACTTACGCGCGAGCGAAGCCGCGGGTAATAGGTAGTTAAATATATAGTATCGAAATACAAAAGAAACGTGTGCTACATATATTGTTATATTTTTTAAATCCATAATATGTACGGTATTTTAATACATATAAGCTTGGGTGCGTTTAACCGACGTGTGTCTAGCATAAGCTGAATCCTTTTAATATGATTGATGATATAGATTTGAGCTCAACTTACATTGTAAGAATCTAAATCTCTGAAACTGTCCATTTTTCATCTTTGTTTTTTTTTTTCTATAAACTTTCATTCATCATCATTTTACAGAGTAACATTTATAAGTAGCTAAAGTTGCAGCCAAATTAACTGAAAAAGTTATTTTATAGCATTTTGTCAAATAAATGTTCGACTTGTTTCTTGAAATTAACATAACGTTTTTATTTATAAGCCGATTGAAATAAAAAAAAAAACCACTTAATTTATGTGAAGGTTGCCACAATACATTAGTGAAAACTGCACCCAAATCAGTTAAGTTGTTAATAGTTTTACTCATATATCTTCCATGTAAAGACAGCGATTAGTCACATTTTTTTTATATGTCCAGATGGCCCTGTGGATGGATGGATGGATTTTAGATGGCCCAGTGGTAAGAACGCGTGAATCTTAACCGATGATCGTGGGTTCAAACCCGGGCAAGCACCACTGAATTTTCATGTGCTTAATTTGTGATTATAATTCATCTCGTGCTTTACGGTGAAGGAAAACATCGTGAGGAAACTTGCATGTGTCTAATTTCAATGAAATTCTGCCACATGTGAATTCCACCAACCAAATTTCACAGGCTGTTACATGTATAACCTAACAATTTGCAAACTCTTGTAAATATTAAATATATCAATTATAGTTCAACATTATTTTTCTGTAAATATCAACTTGAATTAAATTTAAAGTTACATTACAATTTGATAATGATGACAAGAACGCTGGCAGTATTTTTCTGTGAAATTGCATTTTTTGTTCCCTGGACGAGAAATGAAAGAGTCAACTGTCAACTGAAGCAATATGACGGGCTGCTAATTGTTTTATTTCTTTTGTTCTTTTTTGTGTGCGATAGACGTACCTAAGTCTCATTAATTAAACAGTACACGGACCGTCTAGCGATCTCAAAGTGGATTCGGTCGTGGCCCCTTGGGCTATTTGTCTGTACTGGTACAAAATAAACGTTTACTTGGAGGCTAAACAAGAATATTAGTAAATCGTACAGCATATCTACTGCTAAAAAACAACGAAATACTAAATAATACATTTATAACAAAATATAAGCTAAGAGAAAAACACTTACCTTGAGAAAATACACGATGGTAATGTAAACAATACCTACTACGTTTTCAATAATTATATTAATATATTAACAAGTAAATTTCTAGCAGCAACTTTTTCCGTATATGCATGTGCTAATAAGCGATTTTTAAATTTTAACATTTATGCTATACATTGGGTCTTTATAAGAATAGTTTGATAAATGATTTTTTTATCTGTAGTCAAAAATCTATATAGGCGTGTTGTCCGTGCCATTATTGAATCAGTTCTATTATTTTTATTTACATTATTTTTAGAACTGCAATAAATGTTCGGTAGGTATTCGATATTCCACGCTTTTTTTATATTCGGCTATTTTATATTAGTTATTTACTAATAAATAAAAAACCTTTTATTTAAATGCTTTGTAAGTAGTTAGTGTAGTAGGTAGGTAGTTCTACTAAACTTAACTTCAAAGTAAATCAAACCCATCACTTTATTACACACAAAAACACAGAAAATGAATCATGTAATTTTTATTAATGCAGCCACAGCCTATTAATATATATACAGTATGACACTGACTCCAACCATCTTTGTAGTATAGATTCCACCTGCCTCGTTAGTCTAGTTTTTCTGTAGAAAAACGCTCAGTAGCAGTCTGGAGCCTGGATGTACTTCACGGCTAATATATTTAGTATTATATTAGGAACTTTATAATATAAATAACAGTAAAATAAACGTCGCAGTGCTGGGCAAATCCCTCCTCTTCCCTCCCTTTAGGAGAAGATTTGAAGTTTATTTAAACGCTGCTCCACCGCGGGTACATTGTGATATCATAGAATTTTATATTTTAATCATTTTCTACTTTGAAAGGTATAAATATACATTATTCATTTATTTAATCAGTAGTTTCAATGAAAAAGAAACCAAACGAAAAATGCTTACAGGGTGCCCTAAGAAGTATTAGCGCTGACTGGTTGCGGACAAAGAAATGGGGCGGGATACTAAGTAGAATCCCACCCTAAGTAATGCGGCTTACCTTTCCTTATTATATGGAGAAAACTAAGATTCTTTGTAAGAAAATTTATTACAATTCAGTCAGTATCAATTTCTATGTGTCACGTTTAAAACATCTTGAAATATAATAAGCCAAATTTAAAAAGATTTCATTTGAGTACATTACTTAATTCAAAAACAATTAATATTGTTTAATAAAGTGTAGTAAAAAATAATTTGTAGTTATTACTTCTGAAAGCGTTTTATTTTTAAGTGGAGCGAAAACAATCCCATGGATAAGGGTCAAGAATACAAAATTAACAAACCCTTTTAAATTATTATTCGTTTGCTACTAATAACTGTTTTACCCTTTTTGTTTGCTTAAAATAATTAAAATTTTCATCGCTTCTGCCCATTATTCTCACCGTCGACACTTTGTAAGATCAATATCGTCATAAAGTTGTTAGGAACAATTAAGCTGTCAATAAGTTTAAGAGATTTCATTACACCCCAATAACGTTGAACGTTCGACCGCATCAAATGGCCTGGCAAACAACGACCTTACTTCAATACTTGCTCGTGGATAATATTGATTGATATAATTATAGATTCGAATAACAGCTAGCATTCAATAGAATATTCGAGATTGTTGTCGAGTTGCTCCACTAAATAGTAAACATGGATTTTAACCGATAACTGCAGGCTTAAGTCCAAGCACCATATATTGTTTAATTTTTTTTATTTAAGAGGGGGCACGAGCTGGAGGCTCACCAGATGGTGACTACTACCGGCCATGTACATCTGCAACACCCCAGGTGCGTTGGCGGCCTTCCGTCCGGCGGCGGAAAGAGTACGTTCTTTAACGCTCTTACGCTCTTAAGTCGCCAGCGACAGCTGGTTCCACAGAGTAGTTGTGCGAAGCAAAATATGCCTTAAAAGTGTGAAGATGGAATTTTGACTTCTGGCGCGGTGTCCGGTGGTGAAATTCAGCGGCCGGGACTGATCCAAACAATTCACCCGAACATTCCCCATCATATATGCGATAAAGTTTTCAGTTCAATCAAGCACCATTTTTTGTGTTTTCAGTTTGCCTATATCTATGTATATATATATATGTTTCCGAGATTAGTAAGCACAAACACACAGACAAACAAACAAAAATTCTAACAATCGTTGTATTGGGTTCTATTGCGTTGATACATACCCCCGATAATAGTTTTACTCATATATCTTCCATGTAAAGACAGCGATTAGTTACATTTTTTATATGTATACATATATGTATAACCTAACAATTTGCAAATCTTGTAAATATTATATATATCAATTATAGTTCAACATTATTTTTCTGTAAATATCAACTTGAATTAAATTTAAAGTTACATTACAATTTGATAATGATGACAAGAACGCTGGCAGTATTTTTCTGTGAAATTGCATTTTTTGTTCCCTGGACGAGAAATGAAAGAGTCAACTGTCAACTGAAGCAATATGACGGGCTGCTAATTGTTTTATTTCTTTTGTTCTTTTTTGTGTGCGATAGACGTACCTAAGTCTCATTAATTAAACAGTACACGGACCGTCTAGCGATCTCAAAGTGGATTCGGTCGTGGCCCCTTGGGCTATTTGTCTGTACTGGTACAAAATAAACGTTTACTTGGAGGCTAAACAAGAATATTAGTAAATCGTACAGCATATCTACTGCTAAAAAACAACGAAATACTAAATAATACATTTATAACAAAATATAAGCTAAGAGAAAAAACACTTTACCTTGAGAAAATACATGATGGTAATGTAAACAATACCTATTACGTTTTGAATTAATTTTCAGAACAAGTAAATTTCTAGTAGCAACTTTTTCCGTATATGCATGTGCAAATAAGCGAATTTTTAAATTTTAATAATCTTTTTTTTGGATCTTAAAAAGAGTTGTTTGATAAGAATAGTTTGATAATTGATGTTTTTATCTATAGTCAAATATCGTGCGAGTTGTCCATGCCATTATTGAATCAGTTCTATAATTTTTATTTACATTATTTTTAGAACTGCAATTCATATTCGGTAGGTATTCGATATTCCACCCGTTTATATTCGGCCAAATAACTAATAAATAATCCGTAACAGCCTGTGAATGTCCCACTGCCGGGCTAAAGGCCTTCTCTCCTCTTTTTGAGTAGAAGGTTTGGAGCTTATTCCACCACGCTGCTCCAATGCGGGTTGGTGGAATACACACGTGGCAGAATTTCAGTGAAATTAAACACATGCAGGTTTCCTCACGATGTTAAAAAAACCTTTTATTTAAATGCTTTGTAAGCCCATCACTTTATTACACACAAAAACACAGAAAATGAATCATGTAATTTTTATTAATGCTGAGCTTATACCACATTTAATATATATACAGTATGACACTGACTCCAACCATCTTTGTAGTATAGATTCCACCTGCCTCGTTAGTCTAGTAGTTACATGTATGGCCGCAAACCCGGAGGTCCTAGGTTCTAATCCCAGCTCGGGTTACTGAAAAGTTATTGAGTTTTTCTGTAGAAAAACGCTCAGTAGCAGTCTGGAGCCTGGATGTACTTCACGGCTATTATATTAGGAACTTTATAATATAAATAACAGTAAAATAAACGTCGCAGTGCCCAGCAGTTATTTATGTCCCTCCTCTTCCCTCCCTTTAGGAGAAGATTTGAAGTTTATTCAAACGCTGCTCCACCGCGGGTACATTGCGATATTTGAAAGGTATAAATATACATTATTCATTTATTTAATCAGTAGTTTCAATGAAAAAGAAACCAAACGAAAAATGCTTACAGGGTGCCCTAAGAAGTATTAGCGCTGACTGGTTGCGGACAAAGAAATGGGGCGGGATACTAAGTAGAATCCCACCCTAAGTAATGCGGCTTACCTTTCCTTATTATATGGAGAAAACTAAGATTCTTTATAAGAAAATTTATTATAATTCAGTCAGTATCAATTTCTATGTGTCACGTTTAAAACATCTTGAAATATAATAAGCCAAATTTAAAAAGATTTCATTTGAGTACATTACTTAATTCAAAAACAATTAATATTGTTTAATAAAGTGTAGTAAAAAATAATTTGTAGTTATTACTTCTGAAAGCGTTTTATTTTTAAGTGGAGCGAAAACAATCCCATGGATAAGGGTCAAGAATACAAAATTAACAAACCCTTTTAAATTATTATTCGTTTGCTACTAATAACTGTTTTACCCTTTTTGTTTGCTTAAAATAATTAAAATTTTCATCGCTTCTGCCCATTATTCTCACCGTCGACACTTTGTAAGATCAATATCGTCATAAAGTTGTTAGGAACAATTAAGCTGTCAATAAGTTTAAGAGATTTCATTACACCCCAATAACGTTGAACGTTCGACCGCATCAAATGGCCTGGCAAACAACGACCTTACTTCAATACTTGCTCGTGGATAATATTGATTGATATAATTATAGATTCGAATAACAGCTAGCATTCAATAGAATATTCGAGATTGTTGTCGAGTTGCTCCACTAAATAGTAAACATGGATTTTAACCGATAACTGCAGGCTTAAGTCCAAGCACCATATATTGTTTAATTTTTTTTATTTAAGAGGGGGCACGAGCTGGAGGCTCACCAGATGGTGACTACTACCGGCCATGTACATCTGCAACACCCCAGGTGCGTTGGCGGCCTTCCGTCCGGCGGCGGAAAGAGTACGTTCTTTAACGCTCTTACGCTCTTAAGTCGCCAGCGACAGCTGGTTCCACAGAGTAGTTGTGCGAAGCAAAATATGCCTTAAAAGTGTGAAGATGGAATTTTGACTTCTGGCGCGGTGTCCGGTGGTGAAATTCAGCGGCCGGGACTGATCCAAACAATTCACCCGAACATTCCCCATCATATATGCGATAAAGTTTTCAGTTCAATCAAGCACCATTTTTTGTGTTTTCAGTTTGCCTATATCTATGTATATATATATATGTTTCCGAGATTAGTAAGCACAAACACACAGACAAACAAACAAAAATTCTAACAATCGTTGTATTGGGTTCTATTGCGTTGATACATACCCCCGATAATAGTTTTACTCATATATCTTCCATGTAAAGACAGCGATTAGTTACATTTTTTATATGTATACATATATGTATAACCTAACAATTTGCAAATCTTGTAAATATTATATATATCAATTATAGTTCAACATTATTTTTCTGTAAATATCAACTTGAATTAAATTTAAAGTTACATTACAATTTGATAATGATGACAAGAACGCTGGCAGTATTTTTCTGTGAAATTGCATTTTTTGTTCCCTGGACGAGAAATGAAAGAGTCAACTGTCAACTGAAGCAATATGACGGGCTGCTAATTGTTTTATTTCTTTTGTTCTTTTTTGTGTGCGATAGACGTACCTAAGTCTCATTAATTAAACAGTACACGGACCGTCTAGCGATCTCAAAGTGGATTCGGTCGTGGCCCCTTGGGCTATTTGTCTGTACTGGTACAAAATAAACGTTTACTTGGAGGCTAAACAAGAATATTAGTAAATCGTACAGCATATCTACTGCTAAAAAACAACGAAATACTAAATAATACATTTATAACAAAATATAAGCTAAGAGAAAAAACACTTTACCTTGAGAAAATACATGATGGTAATGTAAACAATACCTATTACGTTTTGAATTAATTTTCAGAACAAGTAAATTTCTAGTAGCAACTTTTTCCGTATATGCATGTGCAAATAAGCGAATTTTTAAATTTTAATAATCTTTTTTTTGGATCTTAAAAAGAGTTGTTTGATAAGAATAGTTTGATAATTGATGTTTTTATCTATAGTCAAATATCGTGCGAGTTGTCCATGCCATTATTGAATCAGTTCTATAATTTTTATTTACATTATTTTTAGAACTGCAATTCATATTCGGTAGGTATTCGATATTCCACCCGTTTATATTCGGCCAAATAACTAATAAATAATCCGTAACAGCCTGTGAATGTCCCACTGCCGGGCTAAAGGCCTTCTCTCCTCTTTTTGAGTAGAAGGTTTGGAGCTTATTCCACCACGCTGCTCCAATGCGGGTTGGTGGAATACACACGTGGCAGAATTTCAGTGAAATTAAACACATGCAGGTTTCCTCACGATGTTAAAAAAACCTTTTATTTAAATGCTTTGTAAGCCCATCACTTTATTACACACAAAAACACAGAAAATGAATCATGTAATTTTTATTAATGCTGAGCTTATACCACATTTAATATATATACAGTATGACACTGACTCCAACCATCTTTGTAGTATAGATTCCACCTGCCTCGTTAGTCTAGTAGTTACATGTATGGCCGCAAACCCGGAGGTCCTAGGTTCTAATCCCAGCTCGGGTTACTGAAAAGTTATTGAGTTTTTCTGTAGAAAAACGCTCAGTAGCAGTCTGGAGCCTGGATGTACTTCACGGCTATTATATTAGGAACTTTATAATATAAATAACAGTAAAATAAACGTCGCAGTGCCCAGCAGTTATTTATGTCCCTCCTCTTCCCTCCCTTTAGGAGAAGATTTGAAGTTTATTCAAACGCTGCTCCACCGCGGGTACATTGCGATATTTGAAAGGTATAAATATACATTATTCATTTATTTAATCAGTAGTTTCAATGAAAAAGAAACCAAACGAAAAATGCTTACAGGGTGCCCTAAGAAGTATTAGCGCTGACTGGTTGCGGACAAAGAAATGGGGCGGGATACTAAGTAGAATCCCACCCTAAGTAATGCGGCTTACCTTTCCTTATTATATGGAGAAAACTAAGATTCTTTATAAGAAAATTTATTATAATTCAGTCAGTATCAATTTCTATGTGTCACGTTTAAAACATCTTGAAATATAATAAGCCAAATTTAAAAAGATTTCATTTGAGTACATTACTTAATTCAAAAACAATTAATATTGTTTAATAAAGTGTAGTAAAAAATAATTTGTAGTTATTACTTCTGAAAGCGTTTTATTTTTAAGTGGAGCGAAAACAATCCCATGGATAAGGGTCAAGAATACAAAATTAACAAACCCTTTTAAATTATTATTCGTTTGCTACTAATAACTGTTTTACCCTTTTTGTTTGCTTAAAATAATTAAAATTTTCATCGCTTCTGCCCATTATTCTCACCGTCGACACTTTGTAAGATCAATATCGTCATAAAGTTGTTAGGAACAATTAAGCTGTCAATAAGTTTAAGAGATTTCATTACACCCCAATAACGTTGAACGTTCGACCGCATCAAATGGCCTGGCAAACAACGACCTTACTTCAATACTTGCTCGTGGATAATATTGATTGATATAATTATAGATTCGAATAACAGCTAGCATTCAATAGAATATTCGAGATTGTTGTCGAGTTGCTCCACTAAATAGTAAACATGGATTTTAACCGATAACTGCAGGCTTAAGTCCAAGCACCATATATTGTTTAATTTTTTTTATTTAAGAGGGGGCACGAGCTGGAGGCTCACCAGATGGTGACTACTACCGGCCATGTACATCTGCAACACCCCAGGTGCGTTGGCGGCCTTCCGTCCGGCGGCGGAAAGAGTACGTTCTTTAACGCTCTTACGCTCTTAAGTCGCCAGCGACAGCTGGTTCCACAGAGTAGTTGTGCGAAGCAAAATATGCCTTAAAAGTGTGAAGATGGAATTTTGACTTCTGGCGCGGTGTCCGGTGGTGAAATTCAGCGGCCGGGACTGATCCAAACAATTCACCCGAACATTCCCCATCATATATGCGATAAAGTTTTCAGTTCAATCAAGCACCATTTTTTGTGTTTTCAGTTTGCCTATATCCAGCAGTTGACTGAATTGAATTAGTGGTTAATTGATTGAATATTTTTATAAAAAATAAATTGGTATAAAGTTTTCAAAATACTTTTATTATTTTACATAAATTAATACTTTTCTTACTTGTTAAGCGAAAATATTTATAACAAAAGGAATAAAAAAAAACTGACAATAAAGCAGTTCTTGATGCAAGTATTCACAAGTAAGTTGAATCAATGAATTCTTATTATAACACAAAACTCTAATCTCAACTTTTTGTCAATTCAACTTCAACAGGAAAATAAATGAGCTACATACGAGTCTCCAAGTTGAACTTTTCCATTTTAGTGTTCAATTTAAAAAGTTGCTCAGTTGGAGAAATAAGTTTTATATACCAAATTATAAAATGTTTGAAAAACTAAATATCGTAAAAACCATGTCAATTTTATATTACAACTTACTTTATCGCTACTTTATTTTTTTAGCTACGTTTTCTCGTAACAACATTAACTTTTCTTGTTTGTATAAGATTTATTTCTTAATTTGTTATAAAAGGTTTTTGCCGAAATATCCGTTACCACGTTTATCTAAAGGGACTGTGAGCCAGATATTACAGATCAGATCAGGAAAAAAGCTATACAAAAGCTTAGTTTCTTATTAAAAAATATTTACTAGATACACATTACTAGGTAATTAAAGCAATCGTGTACAATTCAATATAATTTGACTTTTTTTTACCCTGAAATAAGTTGAAAGTTATTACCCGTAAATATTACAAAAACGAACAGATTGCGTACTCTACTCTATTAATATTTTTATATATTCATTTAGTATTTTTGTAAGAATAAGGGTTATAGTCCAGATTGTATTTGAATGATGTTTTTATTTTTATTTTTGATACTCTTCACTGAAAAGTTTACCCATTAAATATAACGAAATTTTGAAAATCCTTAAATTTCAAAAAATAATCCTAATTTCTTGAAATCTCTGCAAATAATACAATTATCGGAATTTTAAATATCTATTTTATGTAAATAATACTGTTAAAGTTTCTGAGGTTTTTTATAATTTCTTAAAATATAAACCTTTTTATCATTGATTTGTAAATGGCTGAAATACCAAAAAACAATGATTAGTACATAAAAAAAGTTATTTTAATAGTTATATGTAACAGCCTGTGTAAGTCCCACTGCTGGGCTATAGGCCTCCTGTCCTCTTTTTGAGGAGAAGGTTTGGAGCTTATTCCACCACGCTGCTCCAATGCGGGTTAATAGTTATACCTACCACCTAATTGTACCACTTTTGCAAATGAAATAAAAAAAAAGAAAAAAAAAACATTTATTTACCAATCCTATTACCTTGGCCCTCGTTGTCGCATCTATAGCTACGTATAGCAATGATTCGGAGTTGTGAAGCATACGGACGAAATATGTTTTGGTACTCGGATCGAATCGGATTAGGATCCACAGATGTAAAAGTCTTATTATATCAGAAATTTATAAAGATTCGTATTCGTATGTTATTTCATTTTCTTTGCAAGTTAAAATGATACACATAAAAACATATACGGAACAAAAAATGTAATAGGGATAAGATATTCTATTTCGATTGACTAAAGTCCGTGTTTGTTTGTTAATTAATATTATACACACATAATATACAGTCTCACAAAAACAAGCTAATAAATGTCAAAAAATTTTGCAGCAATTGGAAATACGCTTACGTATTTGTAATACACGAAAAACATAGGTTACGACAAGCTTGTGCGGCTGCAGAGCATGAGGTACTGGTTCCACTCTACGCCGTATTAGCAAGTAACGACGTTAGAGTTAGGAACAAGTGTCCTGCGTTTGCTCAACTAGTTTCTGTTGAGAATGGCTGCCGAAATTGGCCAGAAGTATAACTTATTAAATTTGAAAATAGAAATATGTACAATATTATATGTATATCCGTAAAAGCTTATGTTTGAAAAACTATACTAAATATATAAATCTAGATTTATAACAAGTAAATCATTTTATACATTAAAACACGTGCAGCTCGGTACACGTGACGAGGTAAAACGTTTTGACGTTTTGCGTCAAAATCGTAATGTATTTTTTTTTGTTTTTGCCTTACCTCACTAAAATAAAATAAACCAAGCCTTTACGTAACTTCGAATCGAATTACTTTATTTTAGGTATTTTATTTATATTAAATAATTACGACGTTCCTTCACAAAACGATCTTAGTATAAAAATAAAAATAATTTATTTCATTCAAAGTAGTACACTTGTTTATACATCGTTGGGTACCCCCTTTTAAGTATATCAATACCTGTAGTAGGAGGCCCCGCTCTTCCCTTATGCAATCAGCGGTAAGTACTACGAGACAGCAGTTACAAAATATACTATACTTTACATAATAATTTTCTTATACTAAAACTTAAATATTGACAATCACGGTAATACAATAACAAATTTTATCTAAAATATGTATTATTATAACAGTATTAATATGTTTGAGGGTATGTGTGGCGTGATGATGTGAGAGTATCTGAAGCGTAAGGCTTAAGCATGTGTTTTTGTGAGTGTGTTGGCTTATGCATGTTGTGAGCAGTGTTTGTCGGCGTTCGCGCGTGCGTGCGTGCGTGCGTGCGTGCGTGCGTGCGTGCGTGCGTGTGTGCGTGTGTGTGTGTGTGTGTGTGTGTGTGTGTGTGTGTGTGTGTGTGTGTGTGTGTGTTGGGTGATGGTTTGTTAGGTGATGTATTCAAGCAGGGATTCTATTTCTTTATAGTTACGTTTTAACAGCCAGTCTGTTAAGGCTTTTTTGCTATCATAGTATGTACTGGAATATATGTCCACTTCCTGGTTTATTTTATTAAACAAATGAATAGATTGTCTTGAGTATTGTCTTGAGGCAAATTTACTTTTGATAGATTCATTATATGGCACTGTGTACTTCCTGCGTTTATTTGTTAATAGAGGTAAATATTTCAAGCTTTTATGGAGCCTTAATACTGTTGCTATTATATAAAGTTTTCTCACCGTAAGTAGACCTTATCTCGTAGTGCAGTGGTAGGGAATCTATATGGTTTGCTGTACATCACCCTTATCAAACATCTTTGAGCTCTTTCCAGTTCAAGGAATCTAGTCTTAGCTGCTCCACCCCAAACAGGAATGCAGTAGCCCAAGGTCGATTGTACTAAAGCTATGTACACTTTATTTAGTAAGGGCTTTGTACATACATACCGTAGAGATTTAAAAATCCAGATAAACTTTCTTACCCTAGTTATCATCAGTTCCAGTTGCGAATACCAAGATAATCTTTGGTCAACCATAACACCAAGGTATTTTACACTAGCAACTTTATTTATTTGAGGACAGTCACAATCAGACTCGAGGTCGTCAGGGCATTTATGAATTTTTATGATAAAATCGGATTTTGGTTGAGCGCTGCTAACTTTCGTAAAGCAAACGTAATTTGTTTTGGAGATATTCAACGTCAATAAGTTTTCATTTAGCCACTTTGCAACTTTTTTAAGTCCTAATTCCGCTGTTTTCTTCAAAGAAGACCAAGTGTCTGCCACGAATACGATGGCAGTGTCATCTGCATAGGTAAAAATTTGGCCGTCTTCAAGCTCCATATCACACAACTGATTAATGTAAATCAAAAACAGGGTCGGGCCAATCACGCTTCCTTGGGGGACTCCGTAATTAACAGTCACAGTATCACTAATAAATTCACCTATTTTGACGGATTGCTTTCTGTCTTTAAGGTAACTTGTGAGAAGCGAAAGAGCTTTATCCCTAAACCCAAGACCCTCCAGTCTCCTCAATAGAATAGGCACAGACACCGTGTCGAAGGCTTTTTTCAGATCTAGAAACACCGCCAAACATTTTTTGCCCTTATCAACCTGCCGGACAATTACTTTGGTGAGATCCCCGACCGCATCCTCAGTGGACACACCTTTACGGAAACCATACTGCGATTTGGAAATGATATTATATTTGTCAAAGTAGTTCTGGAGCCTTCTATTCACTATTTTTTCCATAATTTTTGAAATACCGGTCAAAACAGATATTGGTCTATAATTTGTTATATCATCCCTGTTTCCACTCTTATATACTGGTGTGATTATAGACTGCTTAAAGGCCTCCGGAAATGTACCTTGTTCGAAACTCAAATTAATTATTTTACTTATTATAGGAACAACAATGTCCTTGGCCATTTTTAGGAATGCGGTCGGGATGGTATCCCATCCTGTTGCACTATTTGTATCTAAGTTCATAAGCGTACTCTCTACTTCTAATGGGTCTGTACATAATAGCACAAAAGAACTTACCTGAGGACTACAAATATCTGAACCGGTACATACAGCATGTAAGTTATCAGTAATAGCCTGAGCAAGGGAACTACCTATACTTGAAAAGTAATGGTTGACCTGATTAACTGACTGTAAAGGCGTCTCTTTAAGATTGAGAAGATTGGTACAAGGTATTTTCGGTGCTTTTATTTGAGTTATAGCGTCAATCGTCTTCCATAGTAATTTTGAATCTGTTTTTGATATAGCCAGTTGTTTCTTAAAATAATCTCTTTTTAACTTTTTTATTCGTCCATTACAGAAATTTCGGTATCTTTTATATGTAATTTTTAAAATTTCATCGCATGGATTAGCTCGCAATTTCCTCTGCAACATATTTCGTAATCGAACACAACGCAGGATACCCTCATTCATCCAAGGCTTGAGTATACGTCTATTACTAGAAGTGCAAACGCTTCTAGTGTGTTTCTTTAAACAAATTTGTATTACTTCAACTAGTAGGTTAGCCAAAATGTTGGGGTCACTTTGTTTGTAAGTATTTAAGTAAGTTAAATATTTATTTTGTAGGGTCAAACTATGGTAAGCTTCTTTAAAATCCACTACAACTTTCTTTGGTTTTTTCTCCTTAAGATGCTTATTGCAGTACACGGATAAAAATACCACGTGGTGGTCTGTTATCGTAGTATTTAGAACAGCAGAAAAAGCAGAATACTTTGTTTTTTCTAGTTTGAGGATTACGTGACCAATGCAACTGTTTTCCCTTGTTGGTAGACAGTTAGCTGGAAGAAGACCATGAAGAGATAACACGTTAAGGTAATTTAATCTATTGTTCCTCTCAAATGTGTGCTCCGTTGTTTTCGGATTCAAGTTTATATTTATATCACCAGTCAGTATAATATTACTGCGAGATGTAAGTAATTCTAGGTAGCTGTTCAATGATTTAACAAAAGAATCCGCATTTATATTTGACGGTGATCTATAAATACCCAAAATAACAAATGTAGGCGTAGTTACTTCGATACATGAAGCACCCATCAACATTACTTCATTAACATTTGCTTGGATATCGTCCCTAACAAAAGCCATCATTCTGATTAAGGAGGTTTGTTGTACAGTAAGCTCTATAGTTGGAAAGACCTGGAATTGGTTTCTCTTTATCTATTCGGCATTCTGACAGAATTATCACGTCCACGTTAAATTTAAATGCAAGCAAATTTACATTAAAGTCGTCCAAGTTACGGTAAATACTTCTTATGTTTTGGGATACAACGGTAAAATTTTGGTTTTTATATTTCATATGTTTGGGTAAATCTTCTATACTGCAAAAAATCGACACTGATGATTCACTATTATCAATTTTATTCAAAATTTGAAGTTTATTAATCATAATATATTTCCAAGCAAGCGGTGGGTTTGACTTATATCCTTACTTTCACAGGTCTTTTTAAGTAAATTGCTGTGTTGTGGTTGATTGCAAAGTGTGTTTTTTGTTATTTTATTATAATAATACATCATATAAAGTGTGATTTTGGATTGAATTAATCGAAATAGCTGTTCTACATAAAAAAGTAATAAATTATAAATTACACCGGAATAAAATAGTTTATAACAAAGACTAATTCCAATAAAAACATTAGTCGTACGAACAAAAATAAACAATAAAAACAAGTTATATAACTGACTTAAAACTAAATTAATTACAAAATATAGTCATTCCTTTTGCATCAAGTTATTTACATGCGATTCATTTTTAATAACTATTATCGGTGACTGTTCATTTTTTCTAACGTATATCTTGCCATAGGATGACCAGCAAAATTTATAGTCCCGGGACTTGGCAAGATCGCGGGCTAAAAAGTACAAGCGGGCCCCTTTGGCTGTAAGTTGTTCTGATACGTAAATTGGTTCATATTCATTTTTTTTTGTAAAACCCAAGTGTTTGGCGCATAGTTTTTCTTTGTTTTTTATATGATAATTCTTGGCATGTTTAAGGAACTTTGTTTTTAGCATCGTGGATGATAACTCAGTTATGATATGCGTTTTATTTGTGTTATTTTTTCTGTGGACTCTATAAATATCCTTAATATGCCTTTCATCAATATCGCAACCAATATTATTAGAAAGATTTAAGAATAACTTTATTAACATTTCCTTAGACTCATCGTGCACTTTTGGAACATTTTTAATTTCGATGCTGGTTTTACGGTTATCACGCTGTAATTCTTCTATTTTGTCTTCTAAAAGTGTAATATAATCCTTATCCTTTCTAGTTTGTATTTCTAATTGCTCAATTTTCTTCTTCAACTCTTCATTTTGAGATGCAAGGAAATCCACCGTGTTTTGAATATCGCTGTTTGCGGTCTTTATTTCCATTAGTGTAGATTGAATTTTCTTTATATCCTCCTTTTGTGCGGCCATCATATTTAATATCATTAATTCTATCGCTTCCCGAAAATTTTCGAAGTCGTGGACACATTCGTTGTCTCTGCCTCGTTTATTTCGTTGAGCAACATAATTAGGCGGCGTACGATCCATTTGTTTGTAGGTATTTGGCTTAGCTGAAGATTTGTTAGAAGTGTTCATAGAAATACCCGCAAATTAAAAATGTATTTGCTTGTGTCGAATGTATTACAAAAATTACGAATTGACGTCACTGTACGTTTGGTGTAGCGGTCAGCAACACACACCCGAACTCACGCCGACACGACACAGGTTCAAAACCTCGAAATTCAACCAAAGTTTTTATATTTAAATTTTAAAACTTCGCACAAATCTCAACACAGTGAACACGTCCGAACGCTTCCGCGGTCCAAGGGGAAGAGTATGATTAAATGTTCTCTGCAAATCAAGGCTGAGCTGGCGATATCGTTCTAGAGGTAAACTTATGTAGGAACAAGATTAGATTCGGTCCCTCACAATCGCACCATTACGTACGCTTCAGGAGATTCAATTCACTATGTACTGTTTTTTATATTCCCTTATTCGCTTTGATGAACTCCTTTCGCTTTACTGATAAAGATGTGATTTGAATTGGCACTTATGGAATTCTGGAAATATTTGTTAACTTGAAATTGGTGTTCAATATGGAACGACAACTTCTATATGTTGTTGATATTTTTACCTGCTTAGTATTACCATGTACGTAGTAGGTATTATGTCGTCTGAGCTACGACGGAACTCGTATTCAAAAATAACGAATTATTCGATTTTTTAATTAACAGCAATATCTATATTATATATCCCGTGGTAAGCCTAAGAAGCGCTGGTTTGATGTCGTGAGGGATGACATGAGAGAGCACGATCTCACTAAGGAGCATGCTTTATATCGGACAAAGTGGAGGAATAGATGCAGAAAAGCGGACCCTGGCGTTACTAGGCCGGGAAAACGCTAACTAGAAGATAAAGGAGGCGCTATATTATATAATAATTTAAATTTAGAATTTAAACTAAAATAAAAAATCAATTTTCAGGCTACGATATTTATATATACATACATAAAACCAACAATAAAACTTACCTTATCGATGTTGCCATACCGACGATGTTGCTATGCGACTATAATATTGGAAATGACTGCCTCGTTGGTCTAGTGACTTGATATTACGCCGCAGATCCGGAGGTCCTGGGTTCAATTCCCAGGTCGGCCCAATAAAAAGTAATTAGGTTTTTCCGTCAGATAATTCTCAGTAGCAGTCCGGACTCTTGAAGTTGGAATTGTGTAGACTTCCGTGCCTTGAAAAGCACGTAAAGCCGTTAGCCCTGCGCCTGAACTCTTTTCGGTCGTGTCGGTTTGCCGTCCCATCGGAACATGAACACTAGGGAAGAGAGTGCATCTGTGTTTGCGCACAATCATGTGCAATATAATATTTCCTGCGCAGTTGGTAGCTCTTAAGATTGGCCTCTGTAGCCGGAATTGGTCTGGAGGTCATTAATATTGGTAAACATCATCCGCTGAAAGTTGGACTCTCCAGACTGGTAATAACCACAGTCACAACGATCCTGGTAATAGTAGCCACTGGAGCATTGACTATTATACTTTATATTTGTCACTCATTCAAAGCAAGCAGATCGATGTCGTAGATCAGCGACAGTAGAAACAAAAATCTTACATCTAACAACATTCAACAATCTCACCAAAACTCCTAATATATATTGTTTAAATACACACAAATTCAAAATAAAGTTCAAATACACTAACCTCTAACGCACAAAAAACATATTATACATCCATTTACTTTATTTATATATGTATTATATGTACTATAATTAATTTTTAATCACATAGACCCATTTTAAATATACACGGCAACTCAACGTTCCTAGTGAAAAGGGAAGCAATTAATATGAAAAAAAATTACACAAAACGAAATTTAGAAAAATAAATTACGTTATCGTCCTGAATTGTAAAAAAACAAATATCAAATGAAACAGTCCGTTTGTTTTAAAAATGTTGTTCACTTGTGACATATTGATACTATTATCAATTTATCATGCCATCAAATTAAAACATTTATTTTAATAATTTATAAAACACGATAAATTTTAATTTATAATATAAATTGAACATACTCATAATCTAGTAGATGTACTTCTACCCAATACGTCGTTATTTAGAGTGGTACACTGACCAACAAATAGTTTTACTTATGTCTGAGCCTGGACATAATGTTCTAACATAATTACGTAACTTAGTCATAGTCATACTCGTAGCAAACATTTCGCGCCGAGCGCTCACAGAGGGAGGACGTATCGCTCGTCAACGCGTGCCGCACTCGCCCATATGCATAGAATTTATCGGTCTCTCTATATATTATTTATCTTTTTTAACTTATTTTTTATAAATTCGATGTCGGGAATACAATCAATATTACATACCTGCATAAATATGCATTTTATAACCGTTATTTTAAATAATCTAAAAGGGCTAATATTTTTTTGTTGAATTAGCATATCACAAAAATAGTCTACAAGTTTAGCAAAATGGGAAAAAAATTACTCATTATTATAACATATGTTACATTATTATTACATATTATACATTAATATGCTTGAAATCGTGAAACATCGGTGGATAATATGTGCGACAATCGGTTTTATTTAATATAATAATTTTTGGTTACAGTTTTTATATGTTTTTAATATATATTAACTGTGTGTATATCCAATAGTTTATAATTCCAGTAATTTGTTACCATTCGCATGTTCGTATTCGAATGTTATTTTACATACAAGTGATAATAAAATCCAATAATAATTTATATGGAACAAAAATTATTAGGATCAAGATGCTTAATTTCGATTGGCTAGACTAAAGTAGTTGAGATTATTTACACATACGCAGTTATGCACACACAAGCTTATTAATGACAAAAAAAACAATTAGAATAAGGGCTTTTAAGCATACCATTCGGTAGAATTTCAAGCTTCCGCTGCACTACTAAACCTGTAGTTTAGCCTCAGTTACAAAGGCATATGATTCACTATAAAGCATAACATTCGATACAGACATCATAGGGTCTACTATTAAGCATACCTGCTAAAGCTGTATGCAGAGGCTTCACTATTTAGCGTACTCACCAGCTTTCAGGACTCACAATCGAAACGCGCACCTCTAGAGCCTCGCCTCTCCACCAGTTCCAGTCAGAAATCCACTCATAGATCGTTGATTGAGTATACTTCGGTTGGTTATGACGATCTTCAATGACCGGCCTATTCTAGTCTGCTTGATTTTTGGCTGACAGTTTCGATATCCTGCACCTTTTGACTTCTTGTAGGAACTCCCAATTTAAAGACGATTAAATAGCAATGTCGCCCACAAAGGCATGAATTACAGACGTTCCATTTTTGGATCCTACAAGCAGATTCAAAGGAGGGTACTGGGTGGTCTGCCGTTTGGTTATATGAGGATGCAAATGCCACAGCTCACACTCATTCGCTTATCTTGTGATTATGCTGTACCAACTCAATCCATGAGACCTGAATGCTCCCGGTGCCGGCAGACATGCCTGCTGTTATCACGGGACACGCTGCGTGATCGCGTGACGCGACTGCTTCAAATGCCTAATGATGACCATGTGCTCGATCAGTGCGTTTCTGTTCGCTTTTTGGTCGCGAACGACCCTGAAAGATATTTATGTAAGCAATTGTATAATTATTCCGTTACTCAGATCCTACGGGAAAAGTAAAAGTTAACAAACACATTTTAGTATCATATGATAACAGTAAAACCTGACGGAGGCTATCGTAACTGTGTATATACCAATTGTCATGGTGATTGTTTGTACGGTATAAAAGCTGATATGTGCTGCAGTGCCATCTAGTGGTATGTTATAACAAAGTGGATAGCGTGAAAACCTTCTACATGAAAAATTACATATTACATATAATCAGTTTTATGGTGATCGATTAATCTGTCGTATCCTATTATTATTAAGATTAGATGACTTTATTATTTACAATATTATATAACAATTTAAATCCAATTAAATTCTCTGATTTTTTTTAGCCGCGTTAAAAGCTTAAATAAAAATTATAACGCGATGTAAGCACTAACAGATTCTGCTTTCGATTAATTGTCAGTGATTTCATTTGCTCCGTTTTAAATTCTACGCGGACGAAAGTGCTTATGTCGACAATAAATTGAAATTTTTTTTTTCTGTGCTTTCTTCGTAATTTTATATATTTATTAAAACTACTGCGATATCATGATTATCTTAATTTAACAAAAACTTAATCAATGAATTTTCGTCAACATCAAACTGTTAATTAGGATGATTATTTATTATTTTCAAATGAGCTGTTGTCTTTAACAAGCGAGTACTTAAAATTTAGCCAGATGACCGCATATGATAAAATGTGTACCCATGGCTTAAGGTAGAGGTCATTTATTTATAGTAATAGACTATAAACGTTCAATTGGGGCAAAAGCCTATTTTCCTTTTGATGAGAATATATGCAGCTTATTTCACCACGCAGCTTAAATACAGTTGGTATGGTATTGGTACAGTGCTCCTTTATATTCTAAGGCTTTAATTGGAAATTAAAATATAAATAAATGTAAAAGAAATGTCTATTGAATAGTATTCATGGAAAGTTAGAAATTCACGGATTATATAAAACGGCCGTAGTTGTTTATAAGTCTGACATATTCGTTATCCGACTATATATGATCTTATACTTATTAAAATTAGGACTCGATATTAGCAATTTGTTACACTAGATTAATAAGATAATATAAATAATTTATTTTTACATAAATAAATGACTCAATAAATTAATCAGAATATTTTGTTTTTAAAATAATTATATAGGTGATAATTTACCGGTATTGCATATGTTATTGGTGTTATTATTATTGTTTAAATAAATAGCTTTAATATTTATGTATACCAAATATGGTCATATAGTAATATCAATTGTGTTGATGTCTGGCTTTTTTATTACGCCACATATAAAGTGACTCCCGGACGGTAGTGCGGCCATTATTCTTTTCATATAAGATTAATAACCTCGAATGGTTTATGGAGAAGCGAGAAATACTTGATTATCTAATAAAATCCAGTGAATTCCAAGAATTTCTTATTTAATAATGAATTGTTTTGTCTGTTATGAGTCAAAGGAATGTGCTTCTTATAAGGGATAATATTAATTAATTAAATATTAAGTACTACGGAAATATTATTACAGATTTAATTACTTGATTCTACGTATATAAATTATTAGCGAGTATAGTTATATTGTTAATGGAGCAAATTAGATTCTGTTAGGTTGGTGGTACTCTCACGAACACATTTTTTGTTATACTCTTATAGTGAAATTTTGTGTCATTGATTCTGTTTAAAGGTCGAGTCTTATCCAATGGTTGACAAATCCTCACAAACGCAATATCTATTGATACTATTACAAATTAAAATTTCATAATTAGTATTAAAATAAGAAAAAATATAAATGCATTTTAAATTTTAAGAATGATAAAAGAAAATAACATTTGTTAGAGTCGAATTAAATTGAGCTTTATGAGACGACAAGTATCCAACTTTATGTTTATGGATTATAATCCTTTGAGGATTTAAACCAATTTTTATTTAAAATAAAACCAAACATTTATAATACTATTAAGTTCTATTAAACAAAATAAAAATGAGATATAGACTTTAAAATCAAAATTATTATTAATACGAAAGGCATCATTAGAGAAATGTTAATGATAATGGATTATTTAGGTCAAACAGGTATAATGAAATTATTCGTGCATAGTCAATTAATAGCAATTTCAATATTATGATATTCACTTACTTGTTGGTTAAGCTTTGTGCAAGCCCGTTTGGGTAGGTACCACCTATTCTTTACATATTTTATCGTCAAAAAACAATACTTAGTTTCGTTGTGTTCCGAGTTTGAATGGTGAGTTAACCAGTTTAATTATAGACACAGGGTACATAAAATCTATCGGATAAGAATGGTCAATATTTCTTACAGTGCCGATGAGCCACTTACCATGAGATTGCCAGTATACCAATGTTTTTTCGATATAAAAAAAAGAAATTACAAATTTGTATTATGGCGTCGTAGAGTCGCCTTCTTAATTTACTCGGAATGTGTGTCTGTTGACTTCTTTGAAGGGATGTTATTGGTCTTGGTGAAATACTGGATTGCTTAGCCGGTATTGATGGCATTCGGCCAGTCTGTCCATAACAGTAATGAATAGTCCTGAATCTCCTTGGTTCAATTGAATTGGAAGGTGAGTGGAAGTGGAATACTATGAATATGAGTGGAATACTATAATCTCAAGAGAGATTAGCCAACTGCGTAGGACATATTATTGTGCACAAGTGTGTGCGCAAACACAGGCACACTCTTTATTCCCTAGCTCTCATAATCCGATGGCATGGCAATCCGACACGACCGGAACGAGTTCAGACGCAGGACGAAGGGCTTTCCGAGGCCCGGGAGTGTATACACTTCCAACTTCCAGACCCCGGGATGCTAGTGAGAATTTTCTGACAAAAAAACCCTATAACCTTTTATTGGCCCGACCTGGGAATTGAACCCAAGACCTCCGGGTCAGCTGCCTTATATCTAGCCACTAGATAGACAATTATTGTGTTTTTATAATTTCACAAACCTCTACCCTCATAAGTCGAAGGTCTGATGCGAAAGATAACGGTAATCTTCGCTGTCTTCCGACATATGTAGTGAATACC